>OX104065.1:52180081-52211822 GCA_944474145.2 Dicrocoelium dendriticum
CAATTGGTTTTCACTGGAATCGTGCATAAGGCCATTCTGCAGCAAAATGCTGCTCCTGCACATTT
Organism: Dicrocoelium dendriticum; assembly: GCA_944474145.2. Taxonomy (NCBI): domain Eukaryota; kingdom Metazoa; phylum Platyhelminthes; class Trematoda; order Plagiorchiida; family Dicrocoeliidae; genus Dicrocoelium; species Dicrocoelium dendriticum. The sequence goes on from OX104065.1 coordinate 52,180,147, forward strand.
TGCTACCTCGGTGCTGCCACATTTGTAAAATTGGAAGGTGTGTAGAACAATCACCAACTTACTGTGGGGACGAAACGGATAGTATACTAGTCTGTGGTTCTGTTTATTCTTCCATATGGCAGCAAAACGTGGACGATGTATCGGAAGAACGCCCGATATTTTGAGCGATTTCAACAACGTCTGCGTCGTATTCTGCGCATCATCTGGGGTGACCGAGTTGCTGACATGGTGTTGCGTCGCAGTGGCATGCATGCATTGGATTGCATACTTCTGCTAAGGCACCTGAGTTGGCTCGGACATGTTCGCCGCCTGGAATCATCACAGATACCGAAACAGCTGCTTAGTGGCCAACTGCGTGCATGGAAGCGGAAGGTGGGAAAACCGAAGTTACGTAACCGGGAGATGATTAAGGTGAGTTTGTCACGAACTAACGTTGTTGGGAATCAAAGACAGTTGATCGGTGTCAATGGCGTAACCTTATCAAGAGGGCAGTTGCAGGATGCAAGAGAAATCACTGCTGCATGCGGAAAAGAAAAGCCGGGTACGGAAACGACAAGCGCCGATGTAGGATAGCGCATTGACCTCGAGCGCATGATGCTGTAGCACATGCGGTCGGGAGTGCCAGAGCCAAGCCGGCTTAAGAAACTACCATTGTCGTCATGGGGATCCAAGATGGAAGAGGCGACGAGTCAGTTGAACAGGTAATCATCAGCGCAGCCCTTGGTAAGTATGCGATTTCAGATTCAATTCCCTTTACTGAAGCAGGTCAATAATGTGATTGATGTGGTACGTGTGTCACATCATCGTTGCAGTTAGTCTGTTCGTGTGCCTGCGCGTTGCATTTCTTGCATTTCAGATGTTGGTTGCTGATTGATAGCTTCGGTGTTGCTGCACTTGATGTGAATGTTGACAAGGTGCTTACATGTCTGATACACTCTAATTCGATTATACTAGCTTCAGGAGACATTTGGTCGTTGCTTAGGAGACGGGGTGCATGGTTTTCGTGACCGTGTTAGGCTCAAAGAGTGTTTCCATGCATCCAGTGTGGAACGGGCTATGGCCCAGCCACGGCTTAGTATATATCTGGTATGCATGATTCCCTAATGTGATAGGAATGCTACTGCTGTGCATGTTGAAGGAGTGTGGGCCGGTTCTGTTGATGAAACGTGGCTTCCATCCACATGCCTCCCGGTCTTATTCCTTCGGGTTTACACTGGATATGGGGCATGCAGATGGAGTTATTGGTGGTGCAGCGCAAGTCACCCATGGTCCCACTGTAGGCACAAGCGTCCTGTGGCTATCTCCACGAAGGCCGAAGTGACAGGCGAATCCGGACACGGATACCACCAATGAAAGGGCTGCAGTGACACGTACTTCATCTCATAACTAAATTTTATTCGCCTCCACACATGTGCAACATCTCCAGGTACAAGATAAATCGTTTTTGAATGTCATCGCAACTTGTTACTGTGAGACAAGCCACAGGGGCCGTAGCAAAAGAAATTTGGCTGAACGCGTCCGGAAGCATCATCCAGTATGGCCCAGTCCCTAAACTAAACGGTCATAGTCCGACCTGTACCACCAGAACAAGAGGAGGTTCAGGATCAAGAGGCCAACTGAACCGCTCCCAAAGGTGCTCCGTATTCCTTATTGTGAATTAATGAAGGTTGCAATCTCTGATTGTCTCGATGAGACAAGTTCATGGGACCAATGGCTCGGAATACATGGAAGAGCTTGCGGTAATCGACTAATGTTCCCGCTTCTCATATGTCCTGAATCCTTTGGGTTTACGAAGTTACTTGTGAGCAACAAAATCCGCTTCGGTTCGAATCAAGTCTGTTTGGTCAAACTGCGATCGATGGCGGAAGGTAGTTTCGTTCAGGATTCCAGCAGGTTAAGCGACTATACAAATTTCCTGCGTCGTACATCGCGGCCGAGATGCTATTTCACTGAAGCCCGATATCTTTACGACAAAAGGGTGAAGATCTGGCACGCAAGACAATTTGGTAGGCTTAGCTAACAAAAACGGAGATAACATTAGTAGCCAATCAAGGGGAAAGTTTGGCAATGTTCCTGGCAAAAATACTGGAAAATTGACGACGCGCAAAAGTATTATCAGTTAGCTCAGGCACCCAGGACGAGTGGCAATTCAGGATGGAATTATGTCCTCCGAAACGTAGGGTCATGTGGTCTATTTGGGTCCATCACTGGCCAGCCGTCGGAAGACGCAAAAGCAGATTGGCGCTTAGTGTGCCTGAATGCTGTGCTGATAGGAAACAGCAGATGCTCAACGCGTAGCTGCAATACCCGCTCAACAACGTCCGTGTGTTCGGAGTTTAGCAAAATCACTAAACCAAACCAGGCTTATCAGGAGCTCAGACGACCGATTTGCGCGTTCCCCCCCCCCCCACCGCAACTAGAACGACACCTGAGCAAATAACAATGCAAAGCACCGTGTCGAACTCGTGGTGAAAAGCGTTTTTGATAACATCAGGATTTTAGTCGGTGGGAGCATAAGCGAACATAACAAATAGACCGTCTAGTGCTACTCAGTTGAACGAGCTGCATACCGACAGCTGATGACGATAATCCAAGCAACTAATGATGACTAAGCCGTGACGATGAGAACGATTCCGACTTTTGGTCGCTGAATCAGTGTTACTGGATGTGGTTGACCAATAGCAAGAGGGCAAACCGGGTGAGGAGTCTTGATCCTATTTTGGACATGCAGAATGCGTAAATACTCAGTGTGCCCAACGCGAGTGCAACAGCAGCCTGCTGACACATGTGTCTTAGGATATGGGCATCGAATGGCGCCAGAAAAATAAGGAGGCTTCGTTTCGCAAAGGGATGATAACGAGAAGAGCCCAGTGGGTAACGTGGAGTGGTAGCTGCAGATGAATAAAGATTTTGAACTACATTTCATCGCCATGAGACTGGACCGATGGTTTGTGTGCCTCAGTGATCCATTGAGCAATGCTGGGTGGTGTTTTTTGCACCTTCAGAGCCACTCACACCAGATTGGTTAATGGTTAGAGGCCAGACAAACTCAGTCTCCTTGCCCTCCAGGTTGAGTGTGGAGTGAGGGTGACTTCTTACATCATAAAACGGGCTCTCTGTAGTCCAATGCCAAAACCTCGCTGCCTTGCGGTAAGGTTTTTGAACCAAAGTCTTTGGATGAGAACCCTAATCGTTCTCCTGTCTAGGCCTGGGCAACCTGACAGTATCATGCACACGCAATACACCATGACCTGTCCTTCTAACAAGCCCTCGATGCTCTGGCCGTCGCAGAGGATAATCAACGGCGCCCTATCTGCTGTATCGAGCAGGGTGGACAGGGGTTTGAATGCTACTGCTCAGGCCTTCCTGCCTTCTTATTCCTTCTCTTGAGCTTTTCATCCATAGCGTCCCGTTCCAGCTTCATTTTCATCCCTCGTTTCAATCCCCCAAAACTTGGCCCTCCCCCACCTTGCTTAAATAGTCCCTTGTCTTCTAGTCTCAACTCATACGCAATCGCAGGGCGTTGCTGCAATCCAGTCGACAAGTGCATGTTCAACCAAGCGCATAATGTCAGTCCAGCCGTTTCCCTTTGGAGTCCTCGCGTCTCGCTAAGACTGGCATGCCTCAACGTGCGCACTTTGCTACAGATTGGCCAACAGGCAGCACTTGCCCGCACACTAGAGACCCTATCGATCGATATTTTTTGTTTTTGGGAAACCCGCCTGCAAGTTTCGAGCTCCGTACTTACTCTGCGATCACCCACATGCAACATTGGCGGCACATTCTCATTGCGCCTATCTGGTGATGACGCAGCTTCAAATGCCGGTCAAGCTGGCGTCGGCATTGCTTTGAGTCCCCGCGTTGAAGCTGCCCTGATCGACTGGACCCCTGTCAACAGCCGGATGTGCGCCGTGAGGTTGGCTGGCTCGTTCCAGGCTTCGAAGTCGCACGGAAACAAACGGTGCCTGTTTGTCATTATGGCCTATGCCCCTATGAACTGTAGCACTGATTAGGTAAAAGATGATTTCTATCAGCAACTTCACGATCTTCGTTACAGAGAAAGTACGGATACTGTGGTGTTGGCTGGCGGGCTAAACGTCCAACTCGGAAAATTGTCCTTTGATGAGCTTCATTTGGGCGATCAACATTGTGTAGGCTCCCGTAATGATAACGGTGAGCGATTGCTACAGCTGTGTGAAGATGAGTCTCTTTCTCGTGAGCACAAACTTTCGACACAGCACCCGCAGAAGCGTGACTTGGCGCCTACCAGCTTCGGGCCAGCCATGGACGCAAATCGATCATATCGCGATCAGTTACCGCTGGAAAGGCTGTGTCCAAAACTGTCGCTCGATTTGGAGCACCAGCGTTGACTCCGATCACGCTCTTGTGTGTGCTGATCTGCGGATGCGTTTCGGCGGACGTCCGCAACGTCCATGTGAACGGATTGACACCAGCCAACTGGCGAAGCCAGGTGTTCTGAATGCGTATCAAACTACGCTGTCATCTGGACTGAGTAAGCGTCCACTAAACACCGTTGAAGATCACTGGTCGCATATTCGGCAAACGTTACTATCAACAGGCATGTCTTCATGTGGCAAATCAAATCGCCAAAATAGACACTGAGTCTCTACAAAGTCTCTAGAACTTATGGATGCTCGCCGACGTATTCCGGCTGGAAGCGAATACAATGAGACTTGCAGAAATCTCAGGGCAAAACTGGGTGCTAGTGTGAAGAGAGACCGCAAAGCTTGGTGGTCTCATCGTGCATCGGAGATGGAAACAGCCGCTACCGTCGTGTTACTCCGTCTGATACGAGAAAAAGGCAGCAGAAGACCTGGTGTTAACGAGACCATGCGCGAAGAGAGTGGACAGCCGATCCTTAGCTTGTCAAAACGCTTGGAGCTTTGGGTCGAACAAGTTGCGAGGCAGTTCAACCAACCTGAGTTATCGCTTTCTCTTTCGGGCATTGAGTGCCCATCTCCATGTGCCGTCTCCTTGAATCCGCCCTCACGCGCAGATGTCGAACGTGAGATCAGACTGTTGAAATGGTATAAGGCCACTAGTGCAGACAGAATTCCCCCAGCTCTCTACAAATTCGGGGGACCTGCTCTTGTTGATGAATTACACGATTTGATAGTGAAACTTTGGTAGCAGGAGACTATTCTGACAGACTGAAACCACTCCGTCATTGTCCCAATTTACAAGGAAGGCTCCGTTCGGAATGTGGCAACTATAGAGGGATCAGTCTGATTTCGATTGCCTCTAAATTGTTTGCCCCCGTCGTTCTTTGCAGACTGACTGGCAGTCGTGAAAGCCAGATTAGTAAAGAGCAAGCCGGAGTTCGTCGCAGACGGGGCTGCATCGACTACATCTTCACCTTGCGTCAATTGTTGGAGCACTGCTATGTTTATTGGTGACCCACCGTTGTCGTGTTGCTCGACATCAAAGGTGCCTTCGGTTCGGTGGATCGATGTGCCCTTTACGACTCTCTGCAGAGGAAAGGTGCGCCCGATAAATATGTAAACATTACTAAAGCGCTGTAGGCGCATAGTTTGGGCATAGTGACCGTTTATGGCAAACTGTCGCCACCCACCAATAACTCCAGCGGTGTGAGACAAGGTTGCCCGCTGTCACCTTTCCTCTGCAACTTCGCTCTTGATGAAGTCATGGAAACAGCGTTTGCTGAACACGAGCTAGGTGTGGAGCTACTTCCTGGTGAGCGACTTCTTAACTTAGAGTACGCGGACGACATTGCCCTCATAGGTGACAGCGGCCAAACGTGTCAGACTGCACTGGACCGATTAGCACTGGCTGTCAGTCGTTTTGGGCTATGCTTTGCTCCATCGAAATGCAAAGTACTTCTCCAAGATTGGCAGGGACCCAACCCTGCGCTGACCGTTGGTGGTGATCAGCTAGAAATCGTTCAGGAATTCAAGTACCTGGGCAGCTATATTAGCGCCCGTGGGATCGAAGCTGAGATTACGAACCGTATAGCAGAAGCTCGAGGTGCTTTTGCCAATCTCCGCCACCTGTGGCGCAGACGCGACATCACTCGCGCCCTGAAGGGCAGAGTTTATAACGCAGCCCTCCGTTCAACCCTGTTATACGGTTGTGAAACCTGGCCCATCAGCTCGACAGACATAAAGAGGCTGGTCATGTTCGATCATCGCTGTCTTCGCAGCTTAGCTCATGTCTGGTGGGAGCACCGCGTGAGCAATGAGCGTGTTCGGCGTCGCGTATTTGGTGCAGGAAGAGCGAGTGAACCGCTCAGCACCAGGCTCCGATGGTTGGGTCACGTGTTGCGCATGCCAGCATACCGACTTTCGCAACATGCATTGTTTGCGCGTTGTGGGTGCGGTTGGAAGAGGAGGAGGGGAGGCCAAGCGATGACTTGGTCGAGAGAGATGAAAACCCTCACTTCGAAGTTGGCGTCGGTTGGTGCATCCCGACTGCTTTGCTTGGGTTCTAAGGATGATGAACACGTTTGGCTGATATGGCTTTGAGCCGGCCCCAATGGCGCGTGTTGTGAGTTTCTTTGTCCATCTCCTTCCTGCTTAGCATCCCCCTCCATTTACGATCTCACTCGTTAGGCATAATATAACTCTCTTTTTACGGCACGATAGCCAGCTGTTAGCTCTCCGGAACGATGTCCATTCCTTACTGGGGACTCAGCCGGTGTGCTACTGTTTGTTTTCTTTTTCTTGTCTTTTGTATTGCGGCACAATAGCTGAGGTGTTTTCCACCTGCAGCTAACGTGTATAATCATGATGAATGATGCTGATGTACTGCTGTTGATGATGATGATGAGTCGAGAGGGCAATTGTGGCAGTTGAACCGAGAGATGCCAAGGAAGTCGTGAGGATGTTTGGTAAACATGCAGAACTTGCTATAAGTGGGAGTGGTAAAGGAGGTTGGAAGACTGTGACACTAGAATCTTGACTAGATTCAAGGCAAGTAGGACAACGCCAGTGAGGACCCATACAAGTTCTCTTCACGAAGGAAGGTAGATCAGCGTTTTCTACCGCGTAGTATACCTAATCTTTAGTCACTTCAGTACTTGCAGTAGCAAGAAAAACGCTCCACAATCGGAAGTTTAATATCGCAAATCGAATCCAGTGGCAAAAGCAAATGCACTATTATAGACGCTGAAAGCCCATACCCGTTGCAGAAACTCCCGTGGTTGGCCGTCAATGAGGATTCTCTGGTACACCAGAGATTACTCTGATTTTAACCAATCGCGATGTGAATAGTGAACTGGGGTGAATCGAGCGTCGGTCTAGCATGGTAATGAAAAACCTAAAGGCTAAAAATCAAGAGAATCTCGGTCGGAAATGGAGACAGGAATGAAACCGGGCACGGAAATGTCGACGGCTCCGGCCGCAATGGTTCGCACCTGTGACAGAAAAGGTTTGGTGCTGTAACGCTGATTAGAAAGGTAAGTAGTGGTCGATCTGTAGACCACGTGGACGGGGTAATCCTGTTAGTAATGGATAAAACCACCAAAGAAAATCGTAAGAGCAAAACAGGTCACCAAAAGAAATTAAAATAAGAGATGGGAAGAAAGCAAGAAAAAGTAAAAAGTAACCAATGATTGATAAAACAATAGTCGAAAAATTAGTGAACGGCGATATGCACTTAATTTGTGATATGAAAAGCGCAAAAAATGCAAGATAGAAAGCTACTGCCAGAAACAGTGGTAAAAAAGTGGTGATGTGCAAACCGGACTTACGGGATCGTGGTGTAACCATGCTCCTTTATACTGCGATTTCATAGCATAGACAGATCGAGGTGGAGCCACTTCGTGAACGACCCGGACCACTCCACAGGCGCCGCGACCGATGAACTTGCCCAGCTTGAAGTCAGACAACTTGATGCGTAGGTCACTGAGTCGAGTCAAGGCGGGTTTGACTGGCAAACGATGAAAGAAGAAGAGGATCTGCACAATGATCATCTAATCGTTTTTGGGGTACTAGCTACTTAGAAACGATTAGTGTCTTTGAGCAACATGTTAGATCAAAATAAAAACCATGATACGAGAATGTAATGAAATTCGGAAGAAAAAAGTTGCTTAGGATATCTCAAACACTAAAGTTCGTAGAGGTTTGACAAACAAGTTAGACGAAAGGAACGAAAAACATTAGGCACCAGTTCTGCAACTCACTAAACCTAAGGCATACGGACCGGAAACCTGGCCATCGACTTCTAAATGGCGCCAGTCAGCTATTCAATTAATGGCTCAGGGTGGTGTCCCCTAAGACAGCAATACATCATCTTCGACAATAGGCTAGTATCCCAATCTCTGAAGAAATCATTGATCTTTCGATAGCTGCACCTATCCTTCATGGCACCAAATCTATTCATAAGATTGTATATATATATATATATATATATATATATATATATATATATATATATATGTATATATATTTGGTTGGCGACATCCGGTTTCGGATTTGCCTGTCACTGTGGCCAGCCACAGGACGCCTGCGTCTACAGTGGGACCATGGATGGAATGCGCTGCACCACCCACACACCCCATATCCAGTGTAAACCCGAAGGAATAAGACGGGGAGGCATGTGGATGGGTGCCATGTTTCATCAAGAGAGCCGACCCACACTCCTTCACAGGAAAACACAAGCACGCTGTATTTGGGAGTCAAGCGCACACAAAACGGTGGATGGACCGTAGTCCGCTCCACACTGAGTGCATTGAACCACTCTTTGATCCTAACACGACCAAAAGGACCGTGTACCCCGTCCCCTCCAGCAACGACCGACTGTCTCCTGGAGCCAGTATGGACGAGCAAGTGGGCAATAGACAGGTAGGCAACCTTGTCAACATGCACATCAAGCGCAGCCACACCGGGGATATCAAGCAACAGCCAATCACTTGAAACGACAAGATGAAATAAAATAAATCGGATAATGCATACAGATACGGCGGCATAACTCTTCACTAAATGGGCGTAAAAATTGATTACGAACGAATCCCGATACGTTCAAAGGTCAGAAAATATATTTTAAGGTAATGCCACAAACGCGAAAATGTTATCGAGATTAACTACAATTAGCTTCAGCAAGGTGCGCACGTTTATAGAAGATAGTATAAGTAAACCATGATATGAGAAAGAAAAGCATTAGGACAAAATTGCAAACCCACCACCTGAAATAAAGAGACAGCATGCAAGAACACGGTTATTAAATCGAATGCAGCGTACCTACAAACGCTGCGCCGGTTCTGTCTACGTTCTCTGCAGGACCGGTCGTCGCTCCGGTGGTGGTACTGAGTGTCTTCGCGCATGGCTCACTAAGCCTGCCTGACTCAGGCACTCGCGACCGCATATGCTACAGCACCATGCGCTCGATGTCGATGGAATACAACCACTCGGCCGGTATTTGAGTGGTATGCGCGTCCGGTTTGCAACCACAAGGTCAGCAGTTCGAATCCGCGTAGGGGCGGGCGTCCTCGGGGTATACTCAGCCCACGCGCGACTGGCGGTGGTCGCGTGGCAGCGAAGCGACGTTACGGCGTATAGCTGGCGAGTTATTAGTTTTAGTTACTTTCCGCTTCTTCTCTGCATGCATGAGGACTTTCTCCCGCACTTCGGCAACTTCCTCCGTGATCAGATCACGCCATGCACGCCAATCAACCGCATTCGATTCCCATGACCTGCAACCAAGATTAGAACGTGATAGGCTCACTTTGATCATGTCCTGGCAACATAACTTTGGTTTCCCCACGTGCCGCTTCCAAATACTCAGCTGAGCATATAATAGTTGTTTCGGTATCCGCGTCGAATACATATGGCTCACATGACCGAGCCACCTTAGATGTCTCAGCAAAAGTATGCAGTCCACTGCATACATCCCACTTCGACGCAACACTTCTGTGTCAGCAACTTTGTCGCCCCAACCGATGCACAGAATCCGTCGCAAACACTGTTAATGGAACCGCTCGAGATATCGCACATCCCGCCGGTACATCGTCCACGTTTCACTGCCGTATAGAAGAACGGACAGCACCATGGATTTGTACACCATCAGCTTCGTGCCAATGGTGAGCTGGTGGTTGTTCCACATTCGGTACTCTAGCTTCCCGAATGCCGCCGCTGACTTCGACACGCGGATACGCAGCTCACTGTGTAGCTGTTGGTCAGTCGACACCACACTCCCAAGGTAGCAGAAGCGGGAGGTGGTTTCCAATAATTCAGCACCAATGCTGATTCGCGGCAATATTGAAGACTGCACCTCCGGTGAAGGCTGAAAGAGACAGACAGTTTTGCTTGTGTTGATAGTGAGCCCGAATTTGGCCGTTGTCGAAGCCAGAGCACTAGTCATGTGCTGCAACTCATCCGCGCTGTGTGCAAACAACGCACAGTCGTCAGCAAACAGCAACATACGGATAGTTGTCTCACAGACTAGGGTGCTCGCATCGAAACGACGGATGTTCAGAAACCCGTCATCAATACGGTGCTTCAAAGGAACACCGTAAGCACAAGCCGCATCAAAAGCACAAGACATCATTGCATGAAGATAGATATTAAACAGGGCAGGAGCTAAGACACAGCCTTGTTTCACACCAGTGCCAACTACAAAGTCATCCGAGGTCTCTTTACTCAGCTGTACCCTCGCCCGCATACCATTATGCAGACATTCAACTACACTTACAAACTTACGCGGCCAACCAAACTTACCCAACACCAAGCACAACGCCTCGCGGTTCACCGTATGAAATGCCTTCGTGAAATCAACAAAAAGCGAGTACAACGGCTGGTGTCGTTCTCTGCACTTCTCCTGCAACTAACGAGCAGCAAACACCATATCTATAGTGCTGCGACCCGAACGGAATCCACACTGGGTCTTCCACCACGTTAGGTTCCACAACCTGACTGACGAGGCGGTTGAGCAGGATTCGGGCAATCACCTTGCCCACACAACTCAGCAAGTTGATGCCACGATAATTCGTACAACATTGCTTGCTACCTTTGCCCTTGTACAGGCACCTCCTCCTCAATCCATACGTGTTACACCAAGTGGTGCAGCATAATCCCCAACGCGGGTCCGCCGTGTTTCAATACTTCAGACGGGGTCCCGTCGGCCCCAGCACAATTGACGTTTCGCAGCTGAGCAAGTGCTCTCTACGTCTCATCCAGTGTCGGTGTGCGCGCCAGACTCGTCTTCACATCGTGCTGCTTCAGGCCATACAATGTAGGCCAGTCGATCTCTGAACGGTTGTTCAAGAGACAGTTAGTGTTTTTGCCAGATCTGCATTGTCTTCAGTCTGTGTGCAGGTAGCGCCTGAACTACCATCGATCAGTGTCCACAGCGGCTTCAACCTCGGTCCATACACCGCCTTCAAGGAGCCAAAGAATTCCTTGTGTTGGCGCCGTTCGGCGTAGCATTCCATTTGCCTCGCCTTGTCCGTCCACCATGCATTTTTAATGCGACGGAGCTCTCGGGTCAGTCGCCGTCGAAGTTTGCGAAACTGAATCTTCATCCCCAAGTCACTGGGGTCTGCACATGTGTAGCAAATTCTGCATTCTTCTCCGACAACAATGCGTCAATCATCGCATTTTTCTCAGCAAACCAACCAGGCCGCTTACAGTTTGCGCGCCCGATGGTCTCCTCGGCAGCAGCTCTCACCTGGTCGGAAATATGGTGCCACAGGTCGCCCACTGTGGCTATGCAGTTCACATAACATAGACGTGCAGCCATCGCCTTCTTCAGCTCAATACGTTTCTCCACTGTACCGAGGGATAGAATGTTAAATTTACGCCGATTCACGGCGGGAATGCAACAGATAGATTTTCGAAAATATATGCGCAGTTTGGTGAACACCAATTTGTGAGCAGTGTCACACGCAGCTCTACGCAGTACACGTGTTATGCGAACTTCACGCATATCAAACTGACGTACGATGACATAGTCCAGCAGGTGAGCGTGACCACTCCGGGGGTGAGTCCAAGTTACTATATCACTCGCACACAGTGCAAACCAAAGGTTTGTGATCGTCAGGCTGTGAGTAGCACACAGTGAGAGCAGCCTGTCACCGTTCGCATTCGCTGAACCAATGCCATGCGGACCGATAACCTCTGTCCACACCGATGCATCACGCCCAACGCGCACGTTGAAATCACCCAGCAGAAATAGTCGGTCGCTGCTCGGCACAGACCGTATCACGGAGGATAGCTGAGTGTAGAATTGATCACGTGTGTCATCAGGATAACACATGGTAGGACCGTACGTGCTTATAAAGGTGGCAAACGTACCTCCCCCAATTCGTAGGCGAACAGTCATCAGTAGCGCGTTGATGCCTGTTGGTTCAACCACGAGCTGGCCATGGAGGCGATCGGAGATTGCAAATCCGACCCCAGAATCACGTGGTGCTAAGGCGGCGGTGCCCACCCAGTAGAATGTGTAGTCAGCACCTGCTTCATGCAACTTACTTTGCTCAGCTGGCCGGGTTTCACTGAGCTCCGCAATATCGATGTGGTAGCGCGCCAGCTGCATAGCGACCATTGCAGTGCGTCGCTCGGGGCGCTCACTGGAGTTCCGGTCCAGTAGTGTGCGCACGTTCCAGAACCCGATGCTGGGTGCATTGCGCTCAAGCATACGATTGCATTGGTGAGCAATCGCACGCGAGGTGGTCATTGTGCATCGGCGGTTTGCTTGAGGGACTCCTCCCGGAGCCTTTGGATTAATAGTCTGACCCACAAGGTAGTGGGGAGCAGATCCAGGACGGGAATGTGATTGCGGAGACAGATAGGGATCTGCTTGACGGCCGTCACACGCAGTCTTTGAGGTTCTGGAACATTTTATATATGTTTTGCGACCGTAGTAAAATACGCACCTGCGACCACAGCCAGATGCAGGTGGGTTTTGGCGGGATGGCACCAATTTGACCAGGGGCTGCCCGATTTGAGGCGGGCAGTGGCAAACAATTGAACAGTCGGAGGTGTCCTCCCGCCGTCAGAGACAACGTGTGGCGCTCGTGCTCCACGCCAATCGAGCTGTGAGCATATAACCCGTAGACCTGTTGTCTCCCATCGCTAGGTTTTAAGGGAAGAGGGCCATCGACCACTTCCTAACCTCCGAAGAGGATGGACTAGGATACTGGCAGGGCACCCACACCTGACAGGAGAACGACTCGGGTCCTCAGCCAAAGCCTTCGATTAAATGTACACCCAAAAGGCAGAGGGTCTAGCACATGGTAAGTTCACTGACTCATGCGGATTCTTGTCCTGGATCTTAACAGGGAGAAGGGCGTAACTCAACTTCCACCCAGCGGTCGCCAAGAGGCGTCCAGGACATGAGCAAATGGTAGAACAGTAGCAGCAGTGGGTAGACCATCTGTCAGGATCTAGCCACCACCAGGCTCATATATATATATATATATATATATATATATATATATATATATATATGATGTTGCCTTCATGATGCTTCTTCCACGCTGTTGGGCTAAACCAACTTACTCACAAATTAGGTCTTTTTAAGCGGGATAAATTTCATTCCACTTTATTTGGTTTGTTCTGCCTGCCGGAATTATCGTCTGTTAACTGGCCACGTTGCATTCGCTAATTGTGGTTATATTTGTTAACTTTATTGCGTTTGTAGCATTTTTCTGTAAATTCTGAACATTTAGTACTTATTGTGGATTCGTTGATAACCAACTTACTTCATATGCTAATTTAGGGAAGAGTTATGTCTGAATAGCCGTATGGCTTAACTGGTTTATTTTATTTGATCATGTTATTTCAAGTGACTGGCTGTTGCTTAATATCCCCGGTGTGGCTGTGCTTGATGTGCATGTTAACAAGGTGCCTACGTGTCTATTACCCACTACCTCATCCATACTGGCTCTAGGAGACAGTTGGTCGTTGATGGAGGGGACGGGGTGGACGGTCCTTGTGGCCGTGATAGGCTCGAAGAGTGATTCCATGCACTGTGTGGAGCGGACTACGGTCCAGCCACCGCATTGTGCGCGATTGATTCCCAAATACAGAGTGCTTGTGTTTGCCTGTGAAGGAGTGTGAGCCGGCTCCGTTGATGAAATGTGGATCCCATCTACATGCCTCCCGATTTCACTCCTTCGGGTTTTCGCTGGATATGGGGTGTGGTTGGAGCTGTGGGTTGTGCAACGCAAGCCACACACATTTCATATTCACTGCAAACGCGAAGGAATAAAGCCGAGCCCCGTTTCCTCAACGGAGCCGGCCCACACTCCTTCAACATGCACAGCAGCAGCATTCCTGTCTACCTATGTGGGGAATCGTGTACAAGACGTACACAAGGCGGTGTCTGGGACGTAGTCCGCTCTACACTGGATGGAACCATACTTTGGTCGTGAGGACCGTGTAACCCGTCCCAATCCCAGCCACGACTCAGTCTTCTGGAGCTATTATAATCGAGGTGAAGGGTGTTAGACAGGTAAGCACCTTGTCGACATTCACGTCAAGCGCAGGCACATCAGGATAGCAAACCCTAAATACATGAAAAAGGATAAACACACAAACTAGGCAGTAAATGTTGGCAGTACAGTGGAACAGGAGGAACGCAAAAAATACATCAAGTCTGGTCTAGTGTTAGTATAGTGGTCTTGGGTAAACGTAAGTTTAGATCAGAGGATACCAATCAATAACCAACGAAAACGATAGAAAAAGGTGCAAAATGTACAGGGAAGATACCGAGGATTAATAGAAATGAGCAAATAAAATAAAATGGATCCAGCCAGGTCTAGTGTAACGGGAAACGCGCGTAAGTGTAAGTCACTCTAGCTCAACTGCGATGAAGAAGCATAACTTACGAAACATCAACGTTAGCTTGCAGTTGACTAATATACGAGTGGTGAAGTAGTACAACACATCGGTATAGGGTCAGGAGAGCAACTGAACTGCTCTTAAATGCATCATACCAGCAAACGGCGCTCCTTGTTGTGAATCAGGGTGTGGGTGCCGACTGTAGTTGCGTCACGGATAGATTACCTTGTGGGACTCGTGGATCTGTCACATGGGAAGTCTGCGGAAGTTACCATCCGCCCTTGCTTGCGCATCTCTCGAACCATCCTGAGACTGCTGGGCTTTCTTGACGGGATCGTAGTCTGTTTTAACCGACATCAGATTACCAATTTGGCTGTATTGTGTTCGGTGCCGTTAGGGAATGTTCTTATGGATCCCAGTGGGTCCTCATCTTTGGGATGAGTAGCTAGAGTGACGACGACTGGTAGTACTGAGCACGCAGGTTCTGGTTGAATACATGGCAGTAGAAACGTTATTGTACGGAGTAATTATGCGGTTTGTATAATGGTGGGTTGGACGGTGTGCTTAGTTGCTCATTGAGAGATTCATTCGCTGTGTTGTCTAGTAATGCTTACGGACAATCGGCAGTGTACAGTAGGATAAGTATAACGGAGCTACCCATTCCAGAACGAGCATCAATCATGGACATATGACAATGTGATCTATTTGGGCCTATCGCTGGCCAGTAATCAGATGACACCAGGTGGTACATCGGTGATTTGTATGCCCAAAAGTTCAGGAACGGCTAAGGATTGGCGCACATCAGTCGGAAGACGGCTATGCGAGTATCGAGTGGTGTCAAGTGAAGCTATGAACCGTAGGGCGGCCATGGCCCGTAAACACCTCTACGTTTGTCGAGATGGATTGCGTCGTTGGTCGAAGTAAGCGCAGTGCACGGCCAGAGAAGAAGGATCACCCATTGAATATGAGAGACGGAAGAAACCAACAGACACTGGGCTGTTGGTTCGGATTGCTTTTGAAATGGGGCTTGGCGACAAATTTCACGTGAAACCGCAGGTTCGGCACTTAGGAATGGTACGATGAAGTAAGGGGGTGACGTAGGCCGATGAAAAAATCCCCATGCAAACGAAAAGTTAGGTAGCACATCGTCTCCAAGCAATCATCAGTCAGTCGCGATCCTTGGACATGCTGACTAGGGTAGAAGGGACACGATTGCCGAGAGAGAACGTGCCCAGATTCCCATCTGCATCCGCACTCTAGCAATTTGGCAGAGGTTCAATGTGACAGAAGTACGGGAGCAAAAGTGCATGTTTGTTGTTAGTACTGAGGATAGCAACTGTTGTGAGCGAAAATGGTCGACGGTTCTGGGAAATGAAACAATGGGATGCAGAAAGTGTCGGGGAAGGACAGATGCAGGGGTGGGAACCATGCGGGAGATCAAACTATCAGACAAAGCAATTTGATACGAAGCACCACGGCCATTGTGCAGCGATACCTGGGGGCGCAAGTGACGGAGTTGAGAGCGCTTGTTGCGGTCGCCAGGAAAGGAAAAGAGAAATATGTCCCTCAGATGCCGACAAACGGGATATGCAAGGGACATATAGCAGATTAATTGCAAAAATGGTAACCGAGCAAACAAAGGAGAAATGTAGCACCGAAGAATTGTAAGAGTCAACTAGCAAGTTATGAAGAGCGACGACCGGACGACCAAATGTCGAGAGGACAAATTTCAAAATGTGCTTCGTAGTAGTTTAACGAACGAGGTAAAGCGCGAAGCCTGATCACAGTTAGTATCTTTAATTGTAGAGCTAGTGAAGAGAATGCCATGCGATAAAAGACCAAACGTCAAAAGTGCAAGGGTTGCTGTACAGACACACCGACTATGTCCTGCATGTAATCGTGCGAAAATAGATACGTTATTAATAGGGATATACTGCTTATGTGTTCCGCATTCACCCTTTGGCATGCATTGCATACTGCGCTCTCTACGCACCTCGATTAACCGGACCCTCGTTCGTAGGCTGTTCCCAGTAGTCCGCAGGTAGAACAGAAAGTAGGTAACAAAGCAATAACAATTTTTGTTGCCGTAGGCGGCAACGAGCTGAACAAGAATGCCAGTAATGCAGCTGGCAGAGACGCAGTGCTAAACTAATAAATGAGTGGAAGAAATCCCAGCTCGAAGAGACGGAGCACAAGTGTACGAAAAGCGGTAAGGCATGATGCATTCGGGCGGGAGGCACGCTGTAAGATAACGCAAATGAACCACACCACTAACACCGACTAACTGGAGCTGGGCGATTAGGCTAATGGGCCGAAGACATTTCACGACAAGTGGGAGACAGAAGCGATCAAAGAGAAGAATCAAGGAGCAAAACAACAAAAATGACGGAAAAGAAATTTCAAGAAGCGCCAGTTGTCAAAAGAGCAGCTGTGATCAACACAAATTCCTGGTTGAAAACAATCATTGAGTGGAAAGCTTGGCCCAGATAGTGCACACTCACTCCGTTTGCGGAAAAAGCCAGCAGCCAGTAGAGTTGGAGACTGTTCGTAACCCGCGGCTTCTGTTTGATCCTCCTCATTCTCCTTGCAATCGTGGTAAATCTGGTCAACCAGATTACTGGTAGCAAACAGACAATCCAGCAGACCATCAACAGACAAGAGACATGGATCCGGATCAAATGGCTGCCCGCGCTTGCGCATAGACAAACGTAGGTGGTTATGTCTCTCGTGACCAGATCCGAGTAGAGAAAAGGTTGAACGGATCCCTAAGCTCGGGGTAAAAAGTAGCGCGGGACGTGTGAGCAACTCAAACAGGCGACTGGTGCGATGTGATGTCCATACAGCACGCTTAGAGACGAAAGAATGTCGTAAAGAATCCCTAATGAGACTTCGTCTTGAGGAATTAGTACGACCGGCGGTAAAATGCAAATGTTCCCGTTGACAAACGACCGCGCTGGAGGAGGGAAGAGCTGACTTCTTTCTCATATTTTTCTTTAGTAACCCCGTAGGACTGGACTCAATGTTCACGGAGCGGCAAGGTGTCGAGGATATGGAGGAGCGGCACTCTGCGGAAAAAGCTTCTTCGGGTATAACGGAACTCATTAGAACCAAATGATGGTGCGCGCTGAAAATAAAGACGGAGGCGTTTGTGATGTACATGGTATACCAATTCGCTAGAGAGAGATCGAGATAGAGTAAAAAGAACAAACTGCTCAAAGCAATTGTATGAGAATATAGGAGGTAGAAGAGATATTAAAAAAGCCAGTCACGGAGGATAAGTGAAGGAGGACGCAATGATAAAAGTTTCCGCAAGTGGAAGCAAACGTCTTGCATTGCTTATACGAACCGCTCGAAACAGAAGCTGAGCCAGGAACTTGATGTGATTGTGAAATGCGGAACCCAGGTCAACTAGCCGAGGTAGCAGATCCGGGTAAGAGCGACACTGAGACCACAAGGACTGAAAAGTAAGACTCATGTGGCAAAGATTGTTGATCTCATTGCGAAGCATATTGGATGACTCGGTTAGTAAACAGATGGACTCAAGATCGGACAAAGTGGATTCGTGATCACGAATAAGCTGACCAAGATCGCTTGAGGCTGGGTCAGAACGTGGTTCCTGAGATTCTGAAACGTCAGGTAGGCCCCAGTTTTGAACAATCCGTATCCGCAGACTTTCCACGCGATGAGCCAGAAAATCATGAAGACCCGTGAAGACAAATAGCATGTGTAAGCGCAGTAGTAACATGTAATGGTATGAAGTGAGATCGAGTTCAAGACCAGCCAGCTGCGAAAAATGCAAAGTCTCCAGCAGCCACTTTGTATACTTCACCTGTCGAAACAGACGAAAGATGAAAAACAAGTTAGTGTGCAAAAGCGGGTCAGCTAAATCGTATAAAGACCACCAGGACAGTGAGTTCATACAAAAATGATTGGTAGGCGAACTGGAGCAGAGGAGTTAACCACGTAAAACGCAATGACTGCCATTTGTAGTAAAGCGAAGAACAACGCATGGTCCATGGGCTCTGATGATATCACAGTGTCGAAAATTGCACGCATATAACTATCCGATTCCTATATTGAATTCAGCCATACGCAATCTGTTCAACCTTATACTCATCAGTTTTCGTTCGTAACGCAGAGAATTTAATCAAATACCCATCTAAATTTAACCCAGATCGCACTGAAGGGTCAGTCGTGCACCTTGCATGAGAGATCCTACGTACGTGTGGAATGTGTGAGCGGTGCAAACATTTCGGGGTCAGTACGCCCAATGGCCAGAGTGGGACAACATGATAGCCAAACGGCGGACATCACACGCGATTGGCATACGGGGGCATCAGTTTAGTTCCGAAACGTCAAGATGATTTCACGCGTCTGACTTATAAATGGAAACGTCCATACGGTTCCGATAGTCCTTCTCTGGTCAGCGGAGTTGTCACTTCTGCTTTCCCCCAGTTTGGTTGCACGGAAACCGCACGCAGCGGACAAGGCGAAAAGAAAAAATTCCTCATAGTCTACCTATCAAGTTTGTTTTTACATGCTTTTATAGGTTTTTATATGATTTTTTAACATTTAGATCACATTACGCGCGATGGGAAGAAGAGCAACGTACGCCCGTCATCCGTCTGATGTAAAGGCTCTTATCCTGAAGAGGGCAACGGCTGGAAGAGCATTGCATCACTGTTACTGGTAAATGTAAAGACATGTAGTAGCTGGGTTAGAACATCAGAATTGAATGAGCCGACAAGAGATCGTAGGGTGTCGCTTCGAAAGTGTCTGTCAGGTAGTCACATGGACT
Source organism: Dicrocoelium dendriticum (assembly GCA_944474145.2). Classification (NCBI taxonomy): domain Eukaryota; kingdom Metazoa; phylum Platyhelminthes; class Trematoda; order Plagiorchiida; family Dicrocoeliidae; genus Dicrocoelium; species Dicrocoelium dendriticum. Next base: position 52,199,704 of record OX104065.1, read on the forward strand.
GCTTGGTGACATGGGTGGAATCGGACCCTACGGTTACCTTGGAAACTCTTCAGTTACGACTGTAGGTGGAGGTGAGCGTCAGCACAATCGCTCGCTACCTAGACGGTCGCCTCGTGACAATGAAAAAAATTACATGCAATACCGGAATCCATGAATACGATGGATAGCAAAAGGCTAAGGAAGGCGTACGTGTTGAAGTTGCTGAACTTGGAGGCAGAAGGACGGCGAGCGGTATGGATAAATGTGACGAACTTTAATCTGTTTTGCGCTCGCACAAGAGGACGTTCAGCACGTGGCACCCGTGCGCAATGTATGGTGCCGAACACCCGGGGACAAAATCTGCACCTGATCAGCGCGATGCACGAAGATGGATTGCTCGGATATTCTGTCCTAAGAGGCGCGCTGGTTGCGGCCACTGCTTCATACCAATGGCATCCATTTCGCCGAAAGCTGTCTCCTTATTTGTGATAACGTATCCTGTCACACTGATCTGCAGCGTATCTTTCAATAGGAGTCTTACAGCGCAAAGACTTCTACCACTGGCATCGTACTCTCCGCAACTGAACCCACTCGAGGGCATTTGAAGTATCATTAAGTCCTACGTTAAACAAACCATGAGGCGGCGATATTCCGAAATGCTCCGAGGGGATTCGGATGGCGCACTGAGCAAGACTGAATGGAGGATGCAGTTCTTGGAGCAGGTTGTTGCAGAAGCACGTGACTGCGTGACGCTGTATCACTGTCAAGAAGTGGTGCCGCATGTACGAAATAACTGTTACACGTGTTTTGCTCCTACCCGTTCAACACCCCTGATATATTTATTGTTAACGTTCACTGATATTTTTATTTAAAAGCAATGTAGGGTACATTGTGGCTTTCAGTTGAAATTACCTCTGGCTCTGCGAAGGTTCACTCGGGGATAGCAATAGTTACTGTAGACTACGATTACAGTGGGTTCTCGCTGCAGTGATAAACCATGTGTGTTAACCGGTCGTTATGTAGTACATTGAGAGCTACCGATATTGCGAAGACATGTCACACGAAATTGTACACCTTCCTGGGCGTATATCACAGCTACTGATTACCATAGGCGTCGGTGATTTGCTGTATGATCAATGCATACTACCCGGCCGGGAGTCCGTCCATCAAAGTGAGCTACGGTCAAACTTCATCTAATGCTTGCCGGCACTCTGCCTAGGGGAATGTGGCCACCAGCCTCACCAATGCAGGGCGAGACTGTCGACAAACTCGGTATGTTTGCACAAACTGAGTTTCAGTAGCTTATTGCCGAAGCTTCAGTTCACAGAAGCAGGCAGTGACGCTCTGTTGGTTGATTATGCCTAATGTTTCACAAGGGTTCTCACACATGGAGCAGTCAAGCATGTGTCGGGAGATCGAACTGGCAGGCAGCGTTTGACCATTCGCGACTAGGTTTCTAGGAAAATGCTCTGAAATCCTTGTGGACAGTGTTCACTCAGTTCGACAAACGTACTCACTACCCTAAGTACAGTGAAACAGGTAAATGATTGAGGTGGTAACTTCAGAGTCTGGCTTGTCCAGGTTGGATTTAAACAGCAACTTGTAACCTTGGTACGATAGCACAAGCTCAGCGGCGTATTAACACTTTCATATATTGTCGATGACGATATAGAAATCTGTCATTTTGGTCGCCTTTGAATGGTAGCGTTATGAACACTTTTCTTAGGGACTTCGGGCACCCGTTCGTTCCTAGTACTCGCGTTCGCCTTTGAGTGCTGTGCTGTGAACTTCTCTGGATATCAGTCTTTATGTAATGTCGAGGAAACTCGTTGCTGCTACAGAACTCCCGCTCACCTAGAGCTTAAGTTAAAAAAATGAACGCTCGATATGTGCCATCTGACGTGAGTAGCTACTTTAGAAGGAAGAATAGCTGCACGTCCAAAGCGTGTACGCTTTTGTGTGTCTGAGTTTGTGACAAATGCTGGTTGGAGAGGAGAAAGAGCACTGGAGCCGTACATCGGTTGGGTGGGTGGAATTCTCTGTGCGGAGTTTGTTCAGCGTCAGTATCGGGAGTCTGTTGCGGTGACTGGAATTGGACGTAGGCTGGTTTCAGGCTATCCATACTGGCAGAGTCTTTAGAGCAAATTCTGTCCGATACCAAATGCGGCCGTTTGCCACCGCTGACTGAAAGGGCCTTCGTAAGACGGTGTCAAATGCTTGCGAACTCCATCGATGCGTACGAAAACGAAGGGGCACGTGTGCAAGTCGGAGTGAATATGGTGGTTTCGTGAAGTGGATTGCATTGGCGTTGGACGAATGACGCTGAGGTATCGTTCCAGTCGTGCAACACATGATGTAAGATCGACTTCGCCGGTGCCCCTGAAATCTGGTACTAATTCTCCATAAAGTCTCATTGTCGTACCGAAGACTAATTCTGTGAGACAACAACCGACATTTTCCTTCACAATGTTGCGGATACCGAGGAGAATGCTCGGTAAACGCTCTGACCACTGGATATCCGATTGCGTAGCAGTGAATGCGGCTTTGAGTTGGCGGTGAAAATGCTCGACTAAACCGTTGGCAGCCGGATGATATGCTGTCGTACGTAAATGAGAACAGCCAAGCATGCGTTTAAAGTCGCGAAATAGTGCAGAATTAAATTGGGGTCCTCCATCCGTGGTGATAGTGGTGGGGCGCCAAATACGGATATCCAAGTTTCGAGGAAAGCTCCTGCCGCCGTCTCGGCTGACTTCGCGCAGCGGCACGGCGTGTGCTCAACGTGTGAAGTGATCGACACATGTCAACACGTAAACGAAACCGTTGGATGGCGGTCGAGGTTCAACGATGTCAGTATGGACGTGCTTTAATCGGGCGTCGGGCAGAGAAATGGTTCCAGGAACAGTAATCGTGTGGCGACTTACCTTGCTATCCTGGCAAGTAATACAGTGTTTCGCCCACCGCTGGATATCAGAGCTCATACTGGGCCAGATGTAGCGATCCGTAATCCACTTGATGGTAGCACGGCTACTCGGATGGGAGATTCCATACAAGTGGTCAAACATAACTGTTGCGGAACGAATTTTCGAGGCTTTCCGGTGGATATATCAGTAAATTCGGGAGTCCGAGTTGAGGACAGGCAGTTGAAAAAGCTTAGTAGAAGGATTTTATTTCAACTGCTCAAACCCAGGATCTGTTTCTTGTTAAGCAGTTTGTTTGCTTGGCGCGAAACCTCGGGAAGATCAATGCCGGACAATACGTCGACTACAATACTGTGAGCTGCATCAATGTGTCGAATGTCCGTGGAAAACTGTTATGTGTAATCCAACTGACGAATTTCTCGAAGGAAGAAGCGACCAGAGGAACCACGAAAACAATAGTAAGGGGCTTGTGATCCATAAGGATGGTAAACGCACGTATTTTAATGAGTCGTTTGATCGGAGTTGGATAAGCTCAGGATCATTGGCCTGTGCGGCAGGTATTCTCTCCAGGTCGATGGGTGTCAGTTACAGTTGACTCAAATGAGCACGCGATAATGTATCAGCAACAGTGTTGTTGGGACCGTCGATGTAACAGATGTCCACACAGTTGGGTATGAATCTGTCGTAGTAGTTGACTATGCCGAGGAATCGGCGTAGGTTTCTGACATATGGTGGCATGGGTGATCTAGTATCGCTTGGGTCTCATCCGGAAGAGGTTTGATGCCATCACCATCGATCCTGTACCCCAGAAACTCAACCATGGGCTCACCAAATGTGCCATAGTTTTCACGTCAATCAGTCCAATCTGCATCGGCTGTTTTAACTAGTGAATTAGCGATTTCTCGACGTGTTCCGTTCTATCACAACTAAGCGGCTCGTGTCAGCTAGAACTGTGCATTTTTCTAACTTAGTCATCTTTGTTCCTCATAACTGCTGCTATTCCCTTATCCGGTCCCAGTGTTACCACACTCTCATTTCGCCATAATTCCATTAAAGACTTCTAGTGGTGTTTCCTCAAAATTCTGCACCTTTCCGTTTAGGTAACACAAAATTGGTTGGCCAGTTCTACTGTTTTAGTCTTAAACCAACCATTTGCGTAATCAGTGGCAGGTTTAAGAGTGGATAATTGCTCGTGTACATTTTCAAGCTTAAATTCAATTTCTATTCTGTCAGCTTTACTCGATGGTACCGAGAAATTAAATCCAAGTGACAGCGTCCCAAGCCGTAGACGACTTAATGAGACAGAGGACAATTTAAGCACTTATTTCTCAGGTTCATTTGCCATCTAACCACTGCAGCACTCCACTGACGTTCAGTTTAGTTGTTGCTTTGTTGACAATCGTGTTTTTTAATCACATCACGGCGAAGGTTGTGGAACTTTACTCTGCACACAATATTCAAACTATCTAGGGCAAGGTTGTCACATCCTATTCTTTAATATGAATCAATATCAGAAATCACTTCAGGGTAGAGAATTATTTTCGGTAAACTCTCATCGGACCCAAACGTTTATATAGCACCGATTGTGAGGAAGGCGTCAACTCGGGTTGCGATTCACTTCTGGGCTATTTGAACGATCAAAATCGATAACTGGTGACAGCGATATAGATAGTAAGCCAAGTGAACTAAATAAATGTGCATACACAAAGCTCAGTAGTCCGAAGTAACTAAGTAGGTAAGGTAATAACCAAATAACTGAGTAACAGTGTCAATTGGCCAAGGTAGTATTATCGGCCGTATGAATCGTTTTTGTACACAGTTCCGGCTTCAAATGGTGGGTGTAGATAGCCTCGGTGATGGATAAGAGCTGTTTGCGGAATCCTTGGGATAAGCGTTCAGTTAGTGAGTAGATGACTTTGGAGTCATTCTCAAAAGCTGTATGGCTACATTCATGGAGGTGTAACATGATTGAGCTGTCTGAGGACTTCATTTTGCCTTCGTAAAACCGTGCCGGGATGTGCTCACGAATCCTTTGCGATAGGGGCCTCGTAGTGCGACCCACGTATCGTGCCCCACAGGAGCACGAGAACTGCTAAACGATAATTAAACGGGTCAACGGCGGCAGTCTATCTCAAGGGTTTTGCAAGCAACAGCTTGTTGTGATTAACAATTCTCAGCATCAGATGAACTTTCACCGTAGCCCACTTTGATGGACGGACTCCCGGCCGGGTAGTATGCATTGATCATACAGCAAACACCGACGCCTATGGTAATCAGTAGCTGTGATATACGCCCAGGAAAGTGTACAATTTCGCCTAAGTTAGTTGGAACGGCGTGTGACATGTCTTCGCAATATCGGTAGCTCTCAATGTACTACATAACGACCGGTTAACACACATGGTTTATCACTGCAGCGAGAACCCACTGTAATCGTAGTCTACAGTAACTATTGCTATCCCCGAGTGAACCTTCGCAGAGCCAGAGGTAATTTCAACTGAAAGCCACAATGTACCCTACATTGCTTTTAAATGAAAATATCAGTGAACGTTAACAATAAAAATATAAGGGGTGTTGAACGGGTAGGAGCAAAGCACGTGTAACAGTTATTTCGTACATGTTGCACCATTTCTTGACAGTGATGCAGCGTCACGCAGTCACGTGCTTCTGCACCAATCTGCTCCAAGAACTGCATCATCCATTCAGTCTTGCTCAGTACGCCATCCGAATCCCCTCGGAGCATTTCGGAATATCGCCGCCTCATGGTTTGTTTAACGTAGGACTTAATGATACTTCAAATGCCCTCGAGTGGGTTCAGTTGCGGAGAGTACGATGCCAGTCGTAGAAGTCTTCTGCGCTGTAAGGCTCCTCTTGAAAGATACGCTGCAGATCAGTGTGACAGGATATGTTATCACAAATAAGGAGACAGCTTTCGGCGAAATGGATGCCATTGGTATGAAGCAGTGGCCGCAACCAGCGCGCCTCTTAGGACAGAATATCCGAGCAATCCATCTTCGTGCATCGCGCTGATCAGGTGCAGATTTTGTCCCCGGGTGTTCGGCACCATACATTGCGCACGGGTGCCACGTGCTGAACGTCCTCTTGTGCGAGCGCAGAACAGATTAAAGTTCGTCTCATCTATCCATACCGCTCGCCGTCCTTCTGCTTCCAAGTTCAGCAACTTCAACACGTACGCCTTCCTTAGCCTTTTGCTATCCATCGTATTCATGGATTCCGGTATTGCATGTAATTTTTTTCATTGTCACGAGGCGACCGTCTAGGTAGCCAGCGATTGTGCTGACGCTCACCTCCACCTACAGTCGTAACTGAAGAGTTTCCAAGGTAACCGTAGGGTCCGATTCCACCCATGTCACCAAGCAGTCCATGTGACTACCTGACAGACACTTTCGAAGCGACACCCTACGATCTCTTGTCGGCTCATTCAATTCTGATGTTCTAACCCAGCTACTACATGTCTTTACATTTACCAGTAACAGTGATGCAATGCTCTTCCAGTCGTTGCCCTCTTCAGGATAAGAGCCTTTACATCAGACGGATGACGGGCGTACGTTGCTCTTCTTCCCATCGCGCGTAATGTGATCTAAATGTTAAAAAATCATATAAAAACCTATAAAAGCATGTAAAAACAAACTTGATAGGTAGACTATGAGGAATTTTTTCTTTTCGCCTTGTCCGCTGCGTGCGGTTTCTGTGCAACCAAACTGGGGGAAAGCAGAAGTGACAACTCCGCTGACCAGAGAAGGACTATCGGAACCGTATGAATGTTTCCATTTATAAGTCAGACGCGTGAAGTCATCTTGATGTTTCGGAACTAAACTGATGCCTCCGTATGCCAATCGCGTGTGATGTCCGCCGTTTGGCTATCATGTTGTCCCACTCTGGCCATTGGGCGTACTGACCCCGAAATGTTTGCACCGCTCACACATTCCACACGTACGTAGGATCTCTCATGCAAGGTGCACGACTGACCCTTCAGTGCGATCTGGGTTAAATTTAGATGGGTGTTTGATTAAATTCTCTGCGTTACGAACGAAAACTGATGAGTATACGATTAAACAGATTGCGTGTAGCCGAATTGAATATAGGAATCGTATAGTTATATGCGTGCAATTTTAGTTAGAGCCCATGGATCATGCGTTGTTCTTGGCTTTACTACAAATGGCAGTCATTGCGTTTTACGTGGTTAACTCCTCTGCTCCAGTTGGACTACCAGGCATTTTTTATTAACTCACTGTCCTGGTGGTCGTTATATCCTTTCACTGACGCGCTTTTGCACACTAACTTGTTCTTCATCTTACGTCCGTTTCGACAGGTGAAGTATACAAAGTGGCTGCTGGAGACTTTGCATTTTTCGCAACTGGCTGGTTTTGAACTCGATCCCACTTCATACCATTACATGTTACTACTGCGCTTACACATGCTATTTGTCTTCACGGGTCTTCATGATTTTCTGGCTCATCGCGTGGAAAGTCTGCGGATACGGATTGTTCAAAACTGGGGCCTACCAGACGTTTTAGAATCTCAGGAACCACGTTCTGACCCAGCCTCAAGCGATCTTGGTCAGCTTATTCGTGATCACGAATCCACTTTGTCCGATCTTGAGTCCATCTGTTTACTAACCGAGTCATCCAGTATGCTTCGCAATGAGATCAACAATCTTTGCCACATGAGTCTTACTTTTCAGTCCTTGTGGTCTCAGTGTCGCTCCTACTCGGATCTGCTACCTCGGCTAGTTGACCTGGGTTCCGCATTTCACAATCACATCAAGTTCCTGGCTCAGCTTCTGTTTCGAGCGGTTCGTATAAGCAATGCAAGACGTTTGCTACCACTTGCCGAAACTTTTATCATTGCGTCCTCCTTCACTTATCCTCCGTGACTGGCCTTTTTAATATCTCTTCTACCTCCTATATTCTCATACAATTGCTTTGAGCAGTTTGTTCTTTTTACTCTATCTCGATCTCTCTCTAGCGAATTTGTATACCATGTGCATCACAAACGCCTCCGTCTTTATTTTCAGCGCGCACCACCATTTGATTCTAATGAGTTCCGTTATACCCGAAGAAGCTTTTTCCGCAGAGTGCCGCTCCTCCATATCCTCGACGCCTTGCCGCTCCGTGAACATTGAGTCCAGTCCTACGGGATTACTGAAGAAGAATATGAGAAAGAAGTCAGCCCTTCCCTCCTCCAGCGCGGTCGTTTGTCAACGGGAACATTTGCATTTTACCGCCGGTCGTACTAATTCCTCAAGACGAAGTCTCATTAGGGATTCTTTACGACATTCTTTCGTCTCTAAGCGTGCTGTATGGACATCACATCGCACCAGTCGCCTGTTTGAGTTGCTCACACGTCCCGCGCTACTTTTCACCCCGAGCTTAGGGATCCGTTCAACCTTTTCTCTACTCGGATCTGGTCACGAGAGACATAACCACCTACGTTTGTCTATGCGCAAGCGCGGGCAGCCATTTGATCCGGATCCATGTCTCTTGTCTGTTGATGGTCTGCTGGATTGTCTGTTTGCTACCAGTAATCTGGTTGACCAGATTTACCACGATTGCAAGGAGAATGAGGAGGATCAAACAGAAGCCGCGGGTTACGAACAGTCTCCAACTCTACTGGCTGCTGGCTTTTTCCGCAAACGGAGTGAGTGTACACTATCTGGGACAAGCTTTCCACTCAATGATTGTTTTCAACCAGGAATTTGTGTTGATCACAGCTGCTCTTTTGACAACTGGCGCTTCTTGAAATTTCTTTTCCGTCATTTTTGTTATTTTGCTCCTTAATTTTTGTCTTTGATTGCTTCTGTCTCCCGCGTGTCATGAAATGTCTTCGGCCCATTAGCCTAATCACCCAGCTCCAGTTAGTCGGTGTTAGTCGTTTGCGTTACCTTACAGTGTGCCTCCCGCCCGAATGCATCACGCCTTACCGTTTTTCGTACACTGGTGCTCCGTCTCTTCGAGCTGGGATTTCTTCCACTCATTTATTTGTTTAGCACTGCGTCTCTGCCAGCTGCATTACTAGCATTCTTGTTCAGTTCGTTGCCGCCTACGGCAACAAATAATTGCTATTGCTTTGTTGCCTACTTTCTGTTCTATCTACGGACTACTGGGAACAGCCTACAAACGAGGGCCCTGTCTAATCGAGGTGCGTAGAGAGCGCAGTATGCAATGCATGCCAAAGGGTGAATGCGGAACACATAAGCAGTATATCCCTATTAATAACGTATCTATTTTCGCACGATTACAAGCAGGACACAGTCGGTGTGTCTGTACAGTAACCCTTGCACTTTTGACGTTTTGTCTTTTATCGCATGGCATTCTCTTCACTAGCTCTACAATTGAAGACACTAACTGTGATCAGGCTTCGCGCTTTACCTCGTTCGTTAAACTACTTCGAAGCACATTTTGAGATTTGTCCTTTCGACATTTGGTCGTCCGGTCGTCGCTCTTCATAACTTGCTAGTTGACTCTAACAATTCTTCGGTGGTACATTTCTCCTTTGTTTGCTCGGGTACTTCATTTTTGCAATTACTCTGCTATCTGTCCCTTGCATATCCCGTTTGTCGGCATCTGAGGGACATATTTCCCTTTTCCTTTCCCGGCGACCGCAACAAGCGCTCTCAACTCCGTCACTTGCGCCCCCCAGGTATCGCTGCACAATGGCCGTGGTGCTTCGTATCAAATTGCTTTGTCTGATAGTTTAATCTCCCGCATGGTTCCCACCCCTGCATCTGTCCTTCCCCGACATTTTCTGCATCCCATTGTTTCATTTCCCAGAACCGTCGACTATTTTCTCCCACAACAGTTGCTATCCTCAGTACTAACAACAAACACGCACTTTTGCTCCCGTACTTCTGTCTCATTGTACCTCTGCCAAATTGCTAGAGTGCGGATGCAGATGGGAATCTGGGCACGTTCTCTCCCGGCAATCGTGTCCCTTCTACCCTAGTCAGCATGTCCAAGCATCACGACTGACTGATGGTTGCTTGGAGACGATGTGCTACCTAATACTTAGTTTGCATGGGGATTTTTTCATCGGCCTACCTCACCCCCTTACTTCATCGTACCATTCCTAAGTGCCGAACTTGCGGTTTCACGTGAAATTTGTCGCCAAGCCCCATTTGAAAAGCAATCCGAACCAACAGCCCAGTGTCTGTTGGTTTCTTCCGTCTCTCATATTCAATGAGTGATCCTTCTTCTCTGGCCGTGCACTGTGCTTACTTCGACCAACGACGCAATCCATCTCGACAAACGTAGAGATGTTTACGGGCCATGGCCGCCCTACGGTTCATAGCTTCACTTGACACCACTCGATACTCGCATAGCCGTCTTCCGACTGATGTGCGCCAATCCTTAGCCGTTCCTGAACTTTTGGGCATACAAATCACCGATGTACCACCTGGTGTCATCTGATTACTGGCCAGCGATAGGCCCAAATAGATCACATTGTCATATGTCCATGACTGATGCTCGTTCTGGAATGGGTAGCTCCGTTATACTTATCCTACTGTACACTGCCGATTGTCCGTAAGCATTACTAGACAACACAGCGAATGAATCTCTCAATGAGCAACTAAGCACACCGTCCAACCCACCATTATACAAACCACATAATTACTCCGTGCAATAACGTTTCTACTGCCATGTATTCAACCAGAACCTGCGTGCTCAGTACTACCAGTCGTCGTCACTCCAGCTACTCATCCCAAAGATGAGGACCCACTGGGGAGCATTGGGCCCCTGTTTGGCAAAGGAACAAACGAAAGGCGTATGAACTGATCAATCAGTCACCGGCTCCCAATGGGCGCGATTCCCTGAATTCGCTCCGCTGCCTTGCGGACAGGCTATTCAGCCAAAGGCTCGGGGTGGTGTCCCCTAAGTCAACACCCTACTTCGGCTTGGGCAACCGGGTAGTATTTCGCCCTCTGACGAAACCGTGGACATTGTTGTGTTGTGTTGTGTTTTCTTTTACTATTTCTGTACCTTGTTTTGAGTTCCATGGTTTCCGATGGTGCAATGTCTATTCATAGACTGTTGCAAAAATATAGAAATATAGATAAGAACATTCTCCAACGGCACCGAACACAATACAGTCAAATTGGTAATCTAATGTCGGTTAAAACAGACTACGAGCCCGTTAAGAAAGCCCAGCAGTCTCAGGATGGTTCGAGAGATGCGAAAGCAAGGGACGGATGGTAACTTCCGCAGACTTCCCATGTGACAGATCCACGAGTCCCACAAAGTAATCTATCCGTGACGCAACTACAGTCGGCACTCACCCTGATTCACCACAAGAAGCGCCGTTTGGTGGTATGATGCTTTTAAGAGTAGTTCAGTTGCTCTCCTGTCCCTATACCAATGTGTTGTACTACTTCACCACTCGTATATTGATCAGCTGCAAGCTAACGTTGATGTTTCGTAAGTTATGCTTTTTCATCGCAGTTGAGTTAGAGTGACTTACACTTACACGCGTTTCCCGTTACACTAGACCTGGCTGAATCCATTTTATTTTATTTGCTCATTTCTGTTAATCCTCGGCATCGTCCCTGTTCATTTTGCACCTTTTTCTATCGTTTTCGTTGGTTATTGATTGGTATCCTCTGATCTAAACTTACGTTTACCCAAGACCACTCTACTAACACTAGACCAGACTTGATGTATTTTTTGCGTTCCTCCTGTTCCACTGTACTGCCAACATTTACTGCCTAGTTTGTGTGTTTATCCTTTTTCATGTATTTAGGGTTTGTTATCCTGATGTGCCTGCGCTTGATGTGAATGTCGACAAGGTGCTTACCTGTCTAACACCCTTCACCTCGATTATAATAGCTCCAGGAGACTGAGTCGTGGCTGGGATGGGGACGGGTTGCACGGTTCTCATGACCAAAGTATGTTTCCATCTAGTGTAGAACGGACTACGTCCCAGACACCGCCTTGTGTACGTCTTGTACACGATTCCCCACATAGGTAGACAGGAATGCTGCCGCTGTGCATGCTGAAGGAGTGTGGGCCGGCTCCGTTGAGGAAACGGGGCTCGGCTTTATTCCTTCGCGTTTACAGTGAATATGAAATGTGTGAGTGGCTTGCGTTACACAACCCATAGCTCCAACCACACTCCATATCCAGTAAAAACCCGCAGGAGTGAAATCGTGAGGCATGTAGATGGGATCCACATTTCATCAACGGAGCCGGCTCACACTCCTTCACAGGC
>OX104065.1:52212318-52231059 GCA_944474145.2 Dicrocoelium dendriticum
AAGGTTGAACAGATTGCGTTACGGTTGAAATCAATCGAGAAGTGGTATAGTTCTGGTGTCAATATACAGTTTCTCTGGCTCGGAGAGAAAGCGCAAGGAAACAAAACAAGAAATAGGCGGGACAGTTTGTTATCATTGTAGAGTGAAAACAAGTATGGGATACACAAGGGAATGGTATTAACAAAAGTAAAGGAGGACAGCAACAACAAACAGTGGCACATCAGCATCTTGCAGTGGTGTCTTGCTAACAAGATAAAGCAACTTTGTGCCAGGCAGAGGGATTAGGGCCATCAAGTAGACTTGTGGGGGTAAAATCCCAACAGCAAAGTAAAGGGAAATAGTCCGCAAAATGAACTATCGGCAGAGATGGGGGTCATCCTGACTCTCAGATGACTAAGAGATGGAGTTTTTGACTCCCAACTAGTGAGCAATCTGGTCGCATCGGATCTTTAATGACCAGAAAAAATATCCGCGGCAGTTCAGTGTATCAGAGAAATACACAAAGCACGGGAATCGTTGGTATCCAGCCTAGTAGAGACCGGAAGAGGCACGCCTTGTAGACCCAAAAGTAAAGACCTAACGGAAAAAACAAATGAATGGTGACGACCAGCAAGTAGCCCTGGTAGAAGGGCATACAGGTTACCACATACGTCCTTCCCAAACGTAACCAAGCGTAGCGTTTCGGGTATTTGTGTGAGCTGAGGTTTCGGTGCACACAAAGGAGCTCGAAATGCGATTCCACAGAGTAGAACCGGCTAACCAATTTGAGCGGAAAAACGCACCACCATCACCAGCCTAGTGCTTCCTTGAGCATCTCAGGTTTTCATACCGAGGAAGCCAAGCATCACATACCGCACTGCACTTTGAATGTGCGAATCGCATGCTAGGTGCTGAGGGTTAACTGTCTTTCAACAGTTTATGAACAGACGTTGAGCCATGAGAAATTACGAAGATCGAAAGAAAACAGTTGGTGCAAAACGAAAGTCGAATGCAACATAGAGCGACCTATGGATTCTTCAGAGGTTGCGGTACTACTCAGTCGCCCAAGCTGTAATAGTGAGTTGACTAAGGGGGGGGGCACCACCCCGAGTCATTGGTGGAATAACGTACCCGTAAGACAGAAGAGTGGCGCTAGAAAATCGAGTTCATTGAAAGAGGGTGACCGGTTTCTCAATTCCTACGCTTTAAATTGGATGTGTTGCCAGAAGGGAGGTTAATGCAATTACTCCCATCCTCTGGAATACAACGCCTCAGAGAGGAAACACAGTAGTGGCGAGTAACATCCGCCAGGTCGCGGTATTGTTAGACGAATATTTGTGGCTTTTAAGAAAAATACTTACCAAAATAAAAGCAATTATAGACAGAAACAATGGCACGGAAGTATTTGCGGAATCTGGATAAATCCGAATCACCCAGCCGGCACCACGATGAGATAGTTAAGCAAGTCAGCCAGGGTTAACTTTGCCGCATCCCGGTTGTCAAAAGGCAAAACGGATCTACCGCATAGCCCAGAGCAACTAACCGTCAATCAAGCAGCGCCCTATCACCTGTACCGTGACATATTACAAATGAACAACTCGTTATGAAGTCCACGGTAAAATTGAATCTACGTGGAGAAACAAGACAACTCTAGTGAATAAAAGCTGTCGGAAAGGTGTCCCAAAAATTTCCGTAGCCCTGATGCGAAATGTGATGTTCGAGTGCATGATATACAAAAGGCATGTATAATAAAGCTTTTGACAAAGTGTGTCGAATAGAACGCTAAGACCGACCAGGTCACAAGGCGTTTCGGACTTGAGGAAAGTAGTCACTGTGGTTTTATCGCATATATGATGCCACGCTAACATCTATAGCAGAATCGAAGTGTGATCTATGCAATCCCACCCCTGTTAGACCACCTGTTCTACTTGCATGCGGAATCCTTCCGCAATAAGCTTATGAGCTGGAATGAAGACCAACAACTTGTTTCCTCCCAGAGTTAAGCTGAAACCCACTGGGTTTACACATGGGTCGCAGCTACCACTGTTGAATATTGTCAATGTGAGTGATATGACCCAGTTAATGGTAATAGTCTTCTTACTCTGTACCTGTTTGAGCAAGCGGGTCAACTCATTGCAGTGGACCTTACCACGATCTTGTCTACAAGTTGAAGAAAGGACAACACCCCTGCCTTGTAATCCAGAGGTTATCGGTTCCAATCAGCTTAGGTGCGGCCGACCTAGCGGTATACTCAGCAGGAGCGTGACTGTGAGTGGCAGAAAAGCGTCGGCACGATGTACTGGGGTACTTCTAACGCAGTTTGCACGCCCAACACGACATTAAGATACCGAGAGCACTATAGATCAGGGACCAGCAGTGCGAAAACGGTCGCAGCTTGCAAGGACATTAGCGCGTTCAAACCATTTTTGCAGCGTGCTCTCATAGAATTCGGATCCCTCGGACCGACTGGTCTTGGTGTTCTCATTTGCTGGTGGGTTGAACTGGTTGGGGGCGGCACAGCAGATTCAGGCAGGTTATCCGTAAAGTCAGCGGAAACCACAACACACTTTTGGCAACGGTCAGCTGCATGGTGGTAGCAGGTTAGCCGTACATTCAGCGGCACCACAACAGATTTCTGGAGACGGAGGTGGGATACCGATTCAAGATGGCTATCTCAACAGAAGAGCTAAAAGTTAATTTGCTTTAACAGTAGCAACCATTCGAGGCCTCACAGCTGCGTATGATCGAGACTTTCACTCGGACACTGTCAATCCAGTATACAGTCATCGCTTGGGAGCAAATGCAGACGCTCCTTCAGGTCTAGCAGTCAATGTTTGAGGAATCACGGCGGCAACTGGCAGAGCTACTGACATAATAGTTGAAAATTCAAGCAGAACGTGAACTGGGACTAGAACTCACATCAGAGCGCTTTGCAGGTGAAAGTTACAAAGTTACCGAAAGGTTGAAAATTCAAATGCTAGATGTAAACTCAAGATCCGCCACACAGCTAATGGAGGCCACAATGTGAATCAAAACGAAATGAGAACACCAAAACCAGTCGGTACGAGGAATCCGGATTCGGATTCGATGAGAGCATGGTGCAATAAATAGGTTGTGGGAAACCACTAACATATTTCTGGCAACGGTCAGCTGCACGGTAGCAGCCACAACAATTTTGAACGTTCGTAAAGGTGTAAGACAATAACTCACTGGCAGAAAATTCCTACATAGTGACAGAGATTTATGTGCTGGCATGGTGCCAAAAGGACAAAGATACAAGAGATAGCTAAAGTCAAATGAAACTTACTTTCATGAAGAACAAAAACACACCATTGTAAACCTCAATGGCACGGTCGTTCAAGATTATGCTGGTAGGCCACTGGGCGTCATAGACCAACTTGATATGGTTGAACGATTCGAGGATATTACCCAGCAAAGACGGAATGGATGTGGATCTTGAAGTCGACACAAAAGTGAACGCAGTACTCTCACTAGACATAAAGGACGGGACCAATTTGGGACCAAACTGAGAGCGCAAACACAAAGTGAGGCCAGCAAGATCTAGGTACCATGGCTCCAAAACCTTAATGCTACTAAATAAGTGACGTGCGAAGTCGTTCATGCGATCTCCAGCTCCGAATAGGTAAACAGTGCCGACAGCAGCCAATGCGTCTCCGAGGCTTCGAAAGCCAAAATTCGTTAACGGAGAAGTAGCAATCAGGAGATTGACTAGATGCCGATTCAACAATGCGCAACGAGTGCGAACAAAGGTTTTCAATGTCGTTTGTAAACTTTCTAATGTGGGTGTGCGTGACTGCCTTTCATTGCCCAAAAAAGCTGTATCCATCGCATCTGTTGATCCATAGCAAAGTACAGAGGCTAGTAATTCAGTCCGTAGATTGGTGTGAACAATCGGATTAGTGGATAACCTCACGTTTGAAACAGTAGTTGGTAGATGTTTGTCATTGTTGAACAGAGATTTCGTGATGGTTGACAAAATAGTCGCTGGTTCGATAGCTACAGATTTTAGAAGATCAAGATGTGGAGCATGTTCAGAGAGAGCCGTAAGAACACATAAGGCCCTTAAAGCACTAACCAGCTCACTGAGAACCGGGAGGAAGAAGCGTGGGGTCTGAGCTAGAGGAAACGAAGTGCCGGAGGTTGCTGAGTGAAGAAACGTCTGTTTCCAAAAGGCCGGATCAGCTAAATTAGTGTCAGATTCTGTCTTAATGAATAAACAGCTGATACAATCATGAAAAGAAACATGTCCCGAGAGCAAATGAATTGTGGAGAAGAGATAAGGAAAGAAAGCACGAAAAAATGAGGTCGTGAGCAACTCTAGAAGAGAAGCATCGGTACAACAGTCAGAAAATGAAATGTTTGCATGATACAATAGGTCCAAAAGATAAATGTGTGCACCACCTTCCATTAACCTGCTCACATATCCAGCGGTTAACTGAGTAAGCAGAGTTGCAAGTATGTTTGCGCGACGACTCCAAGAAAGCAAAGAGAAGTGGAGTTTAGTAAGAGTGAAGTTATGGGGACCTCGAGATCGACTCTGTAAGATCTGCAAGTAACGGGCGAAATCTGCCAAATAATCGTCCAAACACATTCCGAAAGCAAGGATACAGGGGTGAACTATGGCAGCCGATTGAGCAATAAATTGAATACAAACATGCAAAATTAGATTATTGGTCGCAAAGCGAGCGAATATGTTCAACAACGAGTCCAGGGTGGTGTAAGGAAGGCTAGCTAAACTGGCTCGTTTGGATGTAACGACACGATTGTTGAGCAATTTTTCAGGGTCGTAAAGCACCCGGAAAATATAGGAGGAACGAGCCCCGAGTAAAGACCAGATGACTTCACGAACAATTTGGTATTCCGTTAACTCATTGCGATCATCTGCAAGGCCATTGTATGCGAGCCACAACTGTTTAAAACAGCTGGTAGAGGAAATGTTGTTGCGCCACCAGTACTCCGGTTGCAACTCGCTTACGATACGGTCATAAGAAAGGATAAAAGAGACGCGAGACTCTGCGGAACGGTGCACTTTCACGAAGTCCCAATGACGAGGAAATGCTTCAGCCGCTGTACCGCACAGTTGAAGATGTACCGAATTACCAGATTCCTCTCCATCTGAAGACGATGAATGCGGCCGCATCAGATGACGCCAAACTGGAAAATATAAGCCGTAAGATAAATAAAAAGATTAGGCCCAGGCAGCATTCCAACGAATAGAGGTTAGGTACGAGATACCAGAAACACAGTGAGCCCAAGTATGGGATACAGAGGTAAAACGCGCATAACAGTTCAGTTTAGTTGAACTAGGATCAGGGAACTGAAGTGCGGTGGATCCAGTTGTCACTACTCGCGTCGCCAGAATAGCAACAACTAACAACGGCAAGAAAATGAGGTTGTGCAAATAGAATGCAGCATGGAATCAAGGAAGAAGTGCGTTAGGCTGATTGGGATAGAATGAAAATCAACAGCCAGATGCGAGAAATCGAATGTAGGAACAACACTGATTGCACGACTGCGTCATGTATACTAGGGGCACCAACATCATCATTATGCATGTTAGCTGCAGGTGGAAAACACCTCAGCTATTGTGCCACAATACAAAAGACAAGAAAAAGAAAACAGTGGCACGCCGGCTGAGTCCCCATTAACGGACGGGCATCGTTCCGGAGAGCTAACAGCTGGCTATCGTGCCGTAAAAAGAGTTATATTATGCCTAAAGAGTGAGATCGTGATTGGAGGGGGATGCTAAGCAGGAAGGGGATGGACAAAGAAACTCACAACACAAACGCCATTGGGGCCGGCTCCAAGCCATAGCAGCAAGTGTGTCCAGCCAAACGTGTTCATCGTCCTTAGGACCCCAGCCAGGCGGTCAGGATGCACCAACCGACGCCAACTTCGAAGTGAGGGATTTCAACTCTCTCGACCAAGTCATCGCTTGGCCTCCCCTCCTCCTCTTCCAACCGCACCCACAACGCGCAAACAATGCATGTTGCGGAAGTCGGTGTGCTGGCATGCGCAAAACGCGGCCCAACCATCGGAGCCTAATGCGTGACATTATGGTGCTGAGCGGTTCACTCGCTTGACCGGCATTTGAAGCTGAATCATCGCCAGACAGGCGCAATGGGAATGTGCAGCCAGTGTCGCATGTGGGGGGATCGCAGGGTAAGCACGGAGCTCGAATCTTGTAGGCGGGTTTTGATAAACAGCAAATATCGACCGATAGGGTCTCTAGTGTGCGGGCAAGTGCTGCCTGTTGGCTAATCTGTAGCAAAGTGCGCACGTTGAGGCATGCCAGTCTTAGCGAGACGCGAGGACTCCAAGAGGAATCGGATGAACTGACGTTGTCCGCTTGGTTGGGCATGGACTTGTCGACTGGATTGGAGCGAAGACCTGCGACTGTGTGTGATTTGAAACTAGAAGACAAGCGACTACTGAAGCAAGCTGTGGGAGGGCCAAGAATTGGGGGATGGAAAATGGGGGGATAAAAGTAAAGTTGGAGCGGGGCGATAAGGATGAAGAGGCGCAAGAAGGGGGATAAGAAGACGGGAAGGCCTGAGCAGTAGCATCCATACCCTATCCACCCTGCTCGATGTAGCAGATAGGGCGCCGTTTATTATCCTCTGGAACGGCCAGAGCATCGAGAAATTGTTTGATGAAGGGTCACCAACCACTGTTGTGATTAAGTTCAGTGCAGTTCACTGGTGTGGACCGTCCCGGGGCCTCTATCCACGAAAACGGTGTACACCAGTCTGACCAGATCCAGGAAAATGCATCACCATCGTCATGATACAAGTTAGCTAAAGGTGGGAAACACCTCAGCTATTGTGCCCCAGTACATTAGAAAAGAAGAGAAAAAAGGCAGCAAAAGCACGCGGGCTGACTCACCGGTAACGAATGGACATCGTTCCGGAAAGTTAACAGTCGGCTATTGTGCCGCAGAAAAGGAGTTATATTGTCCCTAATAAAAGAGATCGTAGTTAGAAGGGGGGGGGAAGACAAAGAAACTCATAACACAAAGCCATTGAGGTAGGTTCCTAGCCGTGTCAACAAGTGTATCCAACCAAATGTGTTCATCATCCTTCGATCCCCATCCAGGGAGCCGAAATGCTCCAACCGAGGCCAACAATGAAATAAGGGCCGTTATTCTTCTTGAACAAATCATCCCTTGGCCACCCCACCTCTTCTTTCATGCGCGCCCCTGTCGCGCAAACAACGCATGTCGCGGAATACGGTGGACTGGCACGCGCAACACGTGGCCCAGCCATCGAATCCTGGTGGGTGAAATAACGGTGCTGAGCGGTTCGCTTCTTCTTCCTGCGCCAAACACAAGGCGTCCAACACTCCCATTGTTAACACGGGGTTCCCATCAGATATGAGCCAAACTGCGAAGTCACCGGTGGTCGAACGTAACTAGCCTCTTTATGTCAGCCGGTCTAATGGGTCTGGTTTCAAAACCGTACAGCAGGGTCGAATATACGGCTGCATGGTAGACTCTACACTGCAAGGAGTGATGTCGCACCGGCGCCATAGGTGATGAATGTTAGCAAAAGCGCCTCGTGTTTTGGCTTTACGGTTTGTAACCTCGTGTTCAATCACAACGGAGCTGATACAACTGTCTTAGTTGAACTTTTGAACGACTTCTAGCTGATCCGCACCAAGGATCAACGCAGGAGGCGGTCCCTGCCAATCTTGGAAGAAAGCTTTGCATCTCGAGGGTGCAAAGCATAGCCCGAAACGGTCGACAGCCAGTGCTAATTTGTCCAGAGCCGCTTGGTGCGTTTGTGAGCTATCACAGATGGGGGCAATATCATCAGCATACTCCAAGTCAAGAAGTCGTTCACCTGGGAGCAGCTCCAATGAACGTGATCTCAATGATTTCGTCAATAGCGAAGTTGAAAAGGAATGGTGACAGCGGGCAGCCTTGTCTCACACTGCTGGAGATACTGAAAAGCGGCGACAGCTTGTCGTAATCCCTTAGTCTGCCCGCATAATATTTACAATTATCGGGCATACCTTTCCTTAGAAGACGGTCCCAAAGAGCATATCGATCCACCGAGTGGAAGGCACCTTTGATATCGAGGAACACAACAACGGTGGACCGCCAATATATGTGACGGTGCTCCAACAATTGACTCAAAGTGAAGATGTGGTCAATGCAGCCATGATGTCGACGAAACCCGGCTTGGTCCTCACGAATCTGGCTTTTACGAGTGACAGTCTGTGAAGGATTACAGAGGTAAGCAATTTGGAGGCGATGGAGATCAGACTGATTCCTCTATGGTTGCCGCATTCCGAACGCGAGCACCGGGACAGTACCGGAGCGGCTCCAATCGCCTGGGACAGTTTCCTGCTTCCATAGTTTCAGTACTAAATCGTGTAAATCATCAACAAGAGCAGGACGCCCGAGGGAGGAAGATCATCTGATTCTGCGGCTTTCTTCGACCTCCAAAGTCCGACCAGGGAAGCCACGTTGGTTCGACAGAAAGTACGGTCAATTGGCTCGGCGGCGACGCGTATTGTGGAATAAATTCCTCGTCTGGCTCGGCCGATAGTTATGAGGCGTACAAAAGGCAGCGGAATCTATGCAATAGCGCAAAAGCGTCGGCAACTCGAAGTGGAGTTTGCAACCACAGCAAAGACGGTCTCCAAGATGTTTGCTTAAGTGAAGCGGGACCTGAGGCCCGCAAACGACGTAGCTGTGTCAGGGGGCACTGACTGACAGCCTGACCTCCAGCACTGAACGTGTGTCCGCTTTGGTAGAACTCTTCGCTTCCGTATTTACAAGTGGGCAAACGCCTAGGCCGAGCTCGACGTGTGCGACCTCTACTGAACTCGAGGGCCTGGATTACGGTGTAAAAGAGGTCCGCAGTCTACTCGCAAGTCTTGACAGCACGAAAACTGTCAGACTCTACGAACTTTACCCGCTAATCTTAAAGTCCTTGTCGGCCATCATCTCGCCTGCCGTGACGGATCTGTTCAACAGATCCCTGTCCGAAGGTGCATTGCCGAACGAGTGGAAATGCTCGGTAATGAAGCCGATTCCAAAAGACGGTGATCCACGCAACGTGGACAATTAGCGGCCGGTTTGTTTCTCCTCTGTTTTGGCGGTGCTCGAGAAGATTGTGAAAAATGTCCCCTCTAGCTGCGGAAGTCGAAAGATCTAACTCCGGCACAGCACGGCTTCATGAAGGACCGCTCGTGCATCACCACCCTGCTGTTGACACGGCAGAAATCGTTGCAAGCGTTGAACCGCGGGAAATCAGCGGGTGTTATCAATATTGATTTCTGTAAAGCTTTTGATAAAGTGAACCATGAAGTCCTGCTCCACAAGCTGAGGACGTTGCAACCCGGTGTTAAAAGAATGGGCACATTTCCAGAATATATGTATTTGAGCAAGTTGGACTACAGGCCTGAAGTTGGACAACCGTACTACGTCAGCCCATGATGCTGAATGTGAACATTGCTCTGGCTATAACGGTGTTCAATACAGAGATCTATAGCGGTTGATCGATGATCCTGGTGGTTGGGTTAGTTAGGATTGTTATAACCACAACACCTCTCCCGAAAAGAAAAACTTTTAGTTGCTTGACATTCCGGAGGGGCTTCTGACACTTGGACTATTGCAACTGCAAGGGAACTGGGACTATTGCTGTCCCTTATTTGGAGCTAGGAATATTTGCTGTAAGCCATTGTTGCTTTCTGCGTCAACTGAAGGCTCTTCGGTATTCTGGCACCTGCCGACTGGAGAGGCAAATGTCGAGTGACTGTCCCGATCATTCATAATTGCCTGAGGACTGCCGGCTGAAAATATAATTGTCGAGTGACGGTCTCGATCATGATTAAGTGCCGAATCTCCACTTGGCTGGACAGATAAGTGTCTGGTGAAATCCAGATCATGTGTAACCGAGCGGCTCCAAATTGCTCACGTTCTTGTGAAAAAATTACATTCCAAGTCAATGTAAAAACACCGTCTTGATCCATCCCATCTCCGTCGCCAAAATGTTGCAACTCGGTGTTAAGAGAAGGGGCACATTTCCAGAATATATGTATTTGAGCAAGTTGGGCTACAGGCCTGAAGTTGGACAACCGTACTACGTCAGCCCATGATGCCGAATGCGAACGCTGCTCTGGCTATAACGGGGTGTTCAATATAGTGATCGATAGCGGTTGATCGAGGATCATGGTGGTTCGGTTAGTTAGGATTGTTCTAACCATAACAGAGGATGTGGTGTTGGTGGCGCACTGCATCAGTGACTTCCTTAATGGGAGAAGATGGCGGATTCGTGGATGACCACCTAACAGAATGGTACCCGTCCACTAGCGGCGTATCCCAAGACACAGTACTGGGGCCCATTTTGTTCCTGATCCACATCAACGAAGCACCTCAGCTTCTTCGGTCCCCTTGCGCATTACTTGCAGAGGACCTGAAGATTTGGGGGATTATCGATCCTCCCGATGACTCTAATGTCCTTCAGCAGGATCTCGACCCCGTATCCCGGTGGTCTGTAGAAGCAGACCTACTGGTCAACCCGGCCAAATCCTCGTTTATGAGCCTAGGGAGGGGTGGTATTGAGCGTGCGTACACCCTGGCCGGCCAACCACTGCATCCTACCAGTTCCATAAAGGATCTAGGCGTACTCTCACGCTGTGATCTGAAGTGTGTCGACAACACGAACAGACAGTACGCAAACGGATTATGCCTGTTTTGGGCACTTAGACGCAGCTTCTGCATTTGGTCTGTTCTCTTCCATAATAAGACCGGTGCTAGAGTACGACTCACCCGCCTATTGTCCGATCGCAATAGGTGAGGTACAGAGACTGGAAAGGGCCCAGAATGTAGCTACTCGGCTCATCTCTAATTTCGGAGTATGCCGTACGAAAACCGATGTATACCCTGTCATATCGTCGGCTTCGAGTTGATCTCATTATGACGCACCGGACACTGCACCTGGGCCACTTCCCTAAGTTGAGGCAATTACTGCACATTCGCCTACCAAGCAGCACAGGCGGACACCGGTACAAACTAGTGGTACCGGATTTAAAGCGCATTGTTCACCTTCTATAGTTAGACCGTCGGGTGGTGAAATATTGGAACAAGTTGCCGGAGACACTAGTCGAGGCGAAATCGGTAAGAGTTTAAGAGATTCCTTGGCACCCACTTTGTGGACTACGGGTATAGGGGGCGTATCGCACCCGGCTAAGATGTAGTGCAGCTGCAATATGCTGCCACCACGCAGGAATCGGCGATGTGATTCCGCGCATGTGCTCGATCGACCTACGATGGAGCAACACAGAATTTTATCTTCTCGCTCTCTACTTTCAGTATTCAGTATTTACGTTCGACTTCTGGATGAGGGCGGATCTAGTGATAACCCAGGGAGCAGGACGATCACCGGCCGGTGAGGAATCCAATAATTCCGGCCAATTAAATCGCTTTTCAAAATGCTAAGCCGAACACTCCAAGCGTTTTGACAAGTTGTGGATAGGCTGTCCATTCTCATCATAAATAGTTTCACCAGTACCAAGGCTCCTGCTGCCCCTTTCCCATATCAGACGGAATAACTTCAAATGGTTACCAAGAGTAGCGGTCACTTCCATTTTTGATGCACGATGAGACCACCAGGATTCGCGGTCTTTCTTCAGGCTAGCAGGCAGTTTTGCCCCGAGGTCTTTGCGAGTCTCGTTGTGTTCGCTTCCAGCCGGAATGTACCGGCGAGCATCGATAAGTCCCAGAGATCGCAAAGGGACCCAATGTTCATAATGTCTATTAGACAGCATATGAGGATTTGGCTGCTGCTAGTAAGATCTGGTGAATATGCGACCAGTGACCTTCAACTGTATTCAGTGAGCGTTTACTCAGCAGCCCTGATGCCAGCGTACTTCGATACGCATTCAGAACAGCCGGCTTCGCCAGTTGGCTGGTGTCTATGCAAACAGAGGGTCGGAGTGGGCGTCAAGCCAAAACTCACCCACAGAACAGCACATAGAAGTGCATGGTTAGTGTCTACACATGTACTCCAAATCGAGCGACCGTTTTGGACGCAGCTTCTCTAGCGGTAACTGATCGCGATATGATCGATTTGCGCCCATGATTGGCTGGCACCATGTCACCTTCGGAAGTTAGTGCTCGCAAGAAATAGGCGAGCATCTTCATATAAATGAAGTAACCGCTCACGGTTATCATTACGGGAGCCTACACCATGTTGGTCGCCCAGATGCAGCTCAGCAGCGGACAAGTCCCCAAGTTGAGCGTTCAGATCCCCAGCCAGCACTAGTGTCAGTGTTTTTTTGTGGCGTAGGTTGTTCAGTTGAAGACGGAAGTCATCGTTTGCAGAGCCATCGCTCCAGTTTGTGGGGTAGTAGGCGGCGATAACAAACAGACACCTATTAGTCCCGCGCGACCTGGAAGCTTTGAATGAGCTATCTAGACGGACTGCACACATCCGGTTACTGATTGGGATCCAACCAACCAGAGCAGCTTCAGCCCAGGAACTCAGGGCAATATCAGAGCCGGGTTGTTCGGTACTCGAAGCTGCATCGTCTCTGGATAGGCGCAATGAGAAAGTACTGTTAGTGTCACTTGAAGGGATCGCAGAGTGAAAAGAGTTCGGGTCTTGTGGGCGGGTTTCTGTTAGGCAGCAGATATAGATCGAGAAGGTCTCTAACGTTCGGACAGGTGCAGCTTATTGACCGACCTGTAACAATGTGCGCACGTTGAGGCACGTCAACCTGAGGGGGGATCGGGGGCTCCTAAGAGAAGCCGATGAACTGTGCTTGACCGCTTGGTTAGAGATGGGAAATGCTCTGCGTTTGAATGTGAGTTGAATCTAGAAGATAAATGCCTATCAAAGCATGATGGAGAAAAATGGGGGGGGGGGGGGTAAAAAAGGGGGGAGGGGTAAAAGTGAATTTGGAACGGGACGATAAAGGTGAAAAAGCATAAGAGGGGGAATAAGGAAAGGCTTGAGCAGTAGCATCCAAACCCCTATCCATCTTGCTAGATACAGCAGAAGGTACTGCTGGTTACCCTCGGCGGAAGTTAGAGCATGAAGAAATGGTTTGAGGAAAGATACATAGCATTGTGTGGGTAGGATACAGTTGATCAGGCCTAGGCGGGAGAACGATTAGGGTACTCAACCAAAACTTTTGGTTCAAGAACCTGACCACAAGGGTTTTGCAGTGGACTACAGAGAGCCCGTTTTATGGAGTAAGGAGCAAACATCATTCCAACCTCCGAGCTAGTGGACCAAGAGGTTG
Organism: Dicrocoelium dendriticum; assembly: GCA_944474145.2. Lineage (NCBI taxonomy): Eukaryota > Metazoa > Platyhelminthes > Trematoda > Plagiorchiida > Dicrocoeliidae > Dicrocoelium > Dicrocoelium dendriticum. The sequence continues at coordinate 52,225,576 of OX104065.1, forward strand.
TTTGTTTGATCTCTAACCACTGACCAATATGGTATGAGTGGCTCTGAAGGTGAAAAAAAGCACCACTCTGCAGAGCTCAATGAATCGCTGAGGCATGTAAACCATCGCACCACGGTAAGGTCCAGCCTCATTGCGATGGCTAGTCAAGTGCGATTAGTAAAAGAGGATCACACGGTCGATGATGATAATAATAATAATAATAATGATAATAATGTCAGATGCAATCCGAAGCGGCGCTTCGCTGCCGCGCGACCACCACCAGTCACACGCAGGCTGAATATACCGCGAGGACGCCTGCCTCGACGTGGATTCGAACCGGTGACCTTATGGTTGCAAACAAGGTATGTAGAGCACTCGGCCACCGGCCGGTCGGTAGCGTGATATAAAATGTCTGCGGATATAATGCAGAACAGGCTGCAATGCACTCAGTAAATTCGGGCACGCATCATAGTTGTATTACGCGTCTGGTGGAGGATTCCGAGGGTTTCCGTATCAAATGCGTACGTATGGCGTAGTAAACTTGAGGGGTTGAAATGCAAAACAGACACCTCGCATGCAGCTGGATAGTTTCATCACAACCCCAATAAGATTCTTAGATGGATGGAAGATGCGTCTAACACATCGTGGCGATCTGGATGCCGTTGTCAGCACTGGCAATGGAGGACTGAGTCTGAGGTAAATGGATGGCGTGAACACGCGGGGGAGATATATCTCGGTGCTGCTCGGACAGTACTTAAAACGAAATGAGAAGGCAAAAGATGAGGGAACAACAAAAGCCTGCTGTGTGAGCTTCGACAAGCTCTTTCCTGGTGGCCTACTAAAGAGACTTCGGACGTGCCACAGTTGCAAAACACATAAGGGTACATATTGTTAGGTCTCGAACGGTCTGCTCCAAGGAAAATCGCGCTGTCTGAGAATCAAATCGAGTTGGCGCCACTGATTCAGACCAAATCATGTAACATGCAAAGGAAAACAGAATTTCACACAGAGCAAAGTCGAATGCGCACAGAAAACGAAACAAATTGAATTGTTCAGAAGGTAAGTGCGCAATTTCCTACAAGCAACTGTGTGCTTTGTATCAGAACAGTCTCAGTTACAAGCAAATAGTGTTATTCCGTGTTACAGAACATGTGTTACAATTTCTCGGTTCACAACACACACGTCCCTTAGTTCTTGAGACCTATAAAATCAAACGAGCAAACAACCGTGATTCGAACTGTATCAGTGTGCTTCATCCCACGTGGACCTGTTCTGTGTTTGACAATATACTACTCGTTCGGCGGTTGTCTTCTGATCTCGCGGGGTACAACTAGGTAGCTGCTAAGTCGAGCCCTGAAGACACAACACATATAGCTCTCGTCACTTTAAGTGCAAGTGGGAGCGGGACAATTTGGATGATCTGGCGAATGTTCCAACCTTGCATATCTCTGAACCAAGATTTGATAGGGCGATTTGAGATTTTGATAAAAACAAAACAAAACCGCATCGCGCCATGGTCAAACAGTTACTGCCAACGTAGCAAGTTCAGCAGTCCCTGCTGGGCCGGTTACATGAAGAGTGAAAAGCGTAACTCAGAAAGCAAGAGAACTATCAAACAAGTAACGATAATACCAAGGCAAGATATGTGAAAAAAGAACGAAAGCTAGTTACAAGTCTGTCAGAAGGGGGAAGTTGGGTTTTGCTATCCAAGAGCATCTAACTGATGCTCCTTCTAATTCCCTGTGTGTGTCTGTGTGGCAATCACCAACTTTTCCTCTCTAGTGCGAGCTTTCGTTACCCCAGGCGACATTATGCCACCTGGCGTCCTCCATCATCAACCTAGCGTTGGTCGCAAATTGACCACGCAGCCATAGGTCGAAGGTGGCGTGGAAGCATATGCGATTGGTCTACTTGTGTGGAAACCGATCATGCATTTGTGTGCGTGACCGTAAGCATGCGCTTCGGTTGCTCCCCAAGGGCCAAACAAGCCCGACTGAACATTTGCAAATTGGAAGATCCGCAGTACAAACAGAGTATCAACAGAAGTTTCGTGAAAACCTTGCCTCCTCCTCTTCTCTGGATGCAGACCAACACTGGTTAGGCTTACAAAACGTCATGTTGTCCGCAGGTTTGTCCAGCTGCGGCCGCGTCCGCTGCACAGCTAAAAGCTGGATCTCAGCAACTTCCTCGGAACTTCTAGATGGTCTAACCACCGTGCAGGATGGCACGGAACACAACGAAAGCCGTCGGTTTATTTCTCTACAAGTGAAAGCAAGCCTTCGCTCTGGCCGTGAATCCTGTTGGTCTAGGCGTGCTGCTGAGATGGAGGTCGCTGCATCGGTTAGAAACTGCCGCAGTTTGTTTCGCCTCAACGTCACCGGCTGCAGTTCACACGCTATCAGATAATCTGTGAGTTAGACGGCACAAAAATCAACAAGCTGCAGAGGCAATTAGAGCGCTGGGCAGAACATTGCTTTGCAATTTAAATACGCAGCACTTCCCTCTGCGACACCATCTCCATCGGATGTTGCTTAACCTGTCCCCAGTGACCCTTCTACCGAAGTAGAGATCCGAAGCGCAGTCCATTCTTTGAAACGGTATAAAGCTGCCGGCCCTGACAGCCTTCCTCCGGCATCTTTTCAAAGATGACGGGAATATACTTGTCAACGAGTTGCTCTCACTTTTCACAGTTTGGACTATTGATAAAGTCCCAAACTCATGGGGAGACTCAGTAGTTGTCCTGTTTCACAAAAAAGGTCCCCGCGGTATCGCACTGATCTCAGTTACTTCCAAGATTTTTGTGTCTATCTTACTTGGAGGATGTCCTGTTGTCAGAACACCTACTCCGAAACAACGCGTCTCTCGGCATTTACCAAATTCGTATCTTCCCCGACATCCCTTGGACTAAGCGCGCTGCGCGCAGACAGCAACTGACGCCACCCACTCAACCATGCTCCATCATCGTGCATGGCGTCCCAGAACTGCATACCCTTGACGCAACCTTAGAACAACGACAACAGCAATCAATGGCGGTTCCTTCAGCAGACACTAAACATTGTCAACGTATCACAACGGACGTTCACCGCCTACCTCGTCCAGCAAGCTATACAGGAGCAGCCCCCCGTCTCCTGAAAGTGACATTCCTCGCCGCTAGCATGGCAACCGATGCACTCACTATCTGGTATGCTAATAAAAGAAGAGCACCACCAGATATCCGTCTGCGTCCAGATGGGCACCCGGTGCCGAGGCGCAAAACTTCCCACAGACCTATAGCAGCAACCAACTCGGTACCGACACATTCCGACCAAATCGTCCTCAGACGGTCCACCACCGAACCATCTGCCTCACTGTCTGAAGTAATTTACTCACCTACACATTCCAAGCTTCAGTCTCTCAACGACCCAGCCACCAGCACCCATCTGTGCTCCGACGACCCACACCGTGCTTCCCCAACTACAAACCTTAGCGGCTCCACCACTTTAAACCAAAAAAACGGGGCACTGCCGGTCATCTGCTGACCGGCAGCACCATAGTTACTCCCACGCTCATCACTCAAACGGGCCTCACCTGTATCTACACGAACGCACAGGGCCTCATGTCCAAACTTCCGGAACTCCAATCTCGACTTCTGTCAACACCAGCGGACCTAATAGCCATAACGGAAACATGGCTTTCCGGCGACATAACCGACGGTGAAATCCAACTTCCTCACATGTCAGTTCTCCGCTCTAACCTCGCAACCCCAGGTGACGGTGTCGCACTGTACTATGACATCTCCCTCAGCTGCAGCATGTTAACAAACACTGCCCTCCAGTCTCCAGACACCGTGTGGTGCGAGGTCGTACTAACCGCCAAACACTCCAGCTGTCTTGGTATCATTTACCGCCCCCCAAACAACTCTCCCGAGAAGGACGCACGACAACGGCACGACGTCCACCTTATGATATCCCACAAGCGCACACACTTTCTTATCATGGGTGATTGCAATCTGCCCCGTCTATTTCACTCTGTCCCGTCTATTAACTCCTTTGCACCAGGCCTCATTGATCTTCTTCACACGGCCCCGCTGTACAACCACACGTATCAGCCGACCAGATTCCGATCCAACAACCAACCATCCCTGCTAGATCTCGTCCTCATTAACGAAGAACTGACGGTTGAGTACGTTGAGTATGATGCCCCTTTGGGGCTTAGCGACCACTGCGTCCTCCGTTTCGATTTTATATGCTTCGCCGAAAAACTCGTCAGCACGCCAACTTATACCAAACGCTGGACTGATTACGGAAAGTCGAACCTTCTCATTTCCGATAACAACTGGTCACCCGAGCCCCAATCGAGTGCCGACAGCGTGGTCAAGCTTTTGCCTTACCCTACGTGAACTCTGCTCCACTACGACGACGTGCAAAGAAGTTTCCATAGGGAAGAGATGCCCAACACTCATCCGGAAATGGATTGCCTCCAGGAACACGGCATGGAGAAACTATTGCTCCCATCCAACGGCCACTCAGTGGGAAGATTACCGATCCATCCGCAACCAATGCGTCCATCTTGTACGAGAAGATAAGAGTGAGCATCAGCGTCAGCTTATGCGTAAATTTTCATTCAATCCCAAAGCCTTGTATAGTCACGTCAACAGTCTTCGACAAGTCAAGCACGGTGTCACCGCATTGACGACCCTACAGGGCTCACGAAATCGGCTAATGAGGCAGCAGAAGTCCTGTGCCAGCAGTACGCATCCACATTCTCCGTTCCATCAATGCACACAACGACGGTACCTTCTTCGGTTTCACTCTGAACTTCCCTGACGACTGTTCATTTCACTCCGGAGAAGGTCCTGAGGAAACTCAAATCCCTGCAGCTAACGGCCTCTCCTGGCGCTGATGGTTTCTACCCATGGCTCTTGAGAGCCTGCGCTGCAGCTCTAGCTTTACTCCTAACGGAGCTGTTCACCCACTTCTTCTCGCAAGGCAAAATTCTCAATGATTGGAAATGTGGGACTACTACACCAATCTGCAAAGGCGGTACTCGCAAAGATCCGGCCAATAACCGACCGATAAGTCTACTATCTACGATCTCCAAAGTGATGAAATCGATCGTCGCGGACGCTTTAATGGACTACATAGAGGCCCAGAAACTGCTCTCTGATTGCCAGCACGGTTTCCGGCGTCAACGGTCATGCCTGAGTAACCTGCTACTTGCCAAGGACAGCTGGACGACTGCTGCCGACTCTGGCCTAGAAACGCATGTTATATTCCTGGATTTCGCCAAGGCCTTCGACAAGATCGACCACAAGATTCTACTGCAGAAACTGTTGTCTTACGGCGTCTCAGGGGACTTGATGGACTGGATCCGGAACTACCTACAAAACCGTACCTTCCAAGTACGCGTCGACTGAGCGTTGTCTCCCCGCATCCTTGCAACAAGCGGAGTTCCACAGGGGCCTGTTCTCGGACCGCACCTCTTCCTAGCCTTCATTGGCAACGTCAACACCGCAAGTGGAGTCTT
>OX104065.1:52231532-52445429 GCA_944474145.2 Dicrocoelium dendriticum
TGGAGCGCGCTAGACGATGGATGGCAGCAACTGCAGGGTCCCGGATCGCCCAACTGGTCACTGGATGACAGTTGGCTAGATGTCGTTCCAGCCTCTCCTTCCGTAGCAGGGGAATACTCGTTGACAGACACGGAATACCCAAACCAAAGCTCGCAATGGGAGCGTGAAGATATGCAATGGAGGTGTCTGACGGCAAGCGCAGCCATTTTCTGACGTGTGATCTGACAATGCGATCCAACCGCTTCAATGTATTCCGGTGAACCACTGCCAGAGCTAACTGATGAACATGCTTGGGGAGCAGATAGGTCCTCAGAATCTCAAGTCGTTGTTGTGGTTTAAGCGGTGCCTTGGTAACTTCGTTAAGTTGCACAGTAATATCGTCGATTACTGTTAGAGGGAGCTTACCCTTCCAGTTAAAAGGCAGGCCCAACATCTTGAACTTTTCATCGGGCTGAATGGAGGGAATAAAAATAGGACCACAGTCCAAAGCATTCGTATCCAGTATGGTTCGTTTGCGAGCGCCATCAACAATTATATTTACCGAGAAAGATTTTAGATGGTTGATGTTGAGGCCGACGCACTGCAGTCGTTGATGGAATCGCTGAAGGTGATCTCCCAGAGAAATGCGGTCTTGAGCAAAGATGATCACGTCGTCCGCGTAAGCGAGGTACTCAATCGGGCCAGCCGGTGATATCCAAGGCGAAGTGGCGACTCCGTGTAAAACTTCATCTAGGGACATTATGAAGAGCAAAGGCGAAAGCGGATCTCCTTGCCGGACCCCTCTATCAGGATGAAGCTTGACATCATTAAAGATTGAGGACGCGGAGCTGTAATACGATGCCAAGTAATCTAATAATAGCGGGGGGGCTCCGAAAGCAGCTGCTGCTCGAAGTAAGGAGTGATGAGAAATGGAATCGAACGCCTTCGAGATATCCACTGCCGCAAATGAAAGGGGGGTACGAGAAGAATGAGAATGGCGAAGAGCAGCATGGAGTATGGACGGGGCTTCGAAAGCGCCATCTTTACGAAGAAAACCAAATTGAAGGCGGTCGGTAGGGAAAGTCGGAACCCAACGATCAAAGAGGATACGATGAAGAAGGCGTGTGAAGACAGATGAAACTGCGATTGGACGGAATTGGTCAGGGGAGATGGGCTGGGAAACTTTTGGTACGAAGGTGATCCGAGCAGTGTTCATGTGGATGGGAAATGGGTAGGAAGCAAGAAGACAGTTGAGAAAAGAAGTTACAAAGTAGGGATCCATCCTTGAAATATCGGCTGGCTTGATGCGGTCTACACCGGGAGCCGAACCCCGCATCTGTTTGAGAACACTTTGCATCTCCTCCAGGACAATTGGCTTCACCAAGTCATCATTAGCTGGAAGGAATCGACGCGGTGCGCGCTCATCATTAGCAGAAGGTCTGGAGAGGACATTCTTCCAATATTCCGTGAAACCTGGAATGTTCTCGTCCTCATTAAGAAAGGCAGTGCGCCATCTTCCGTCAATCACCGTACTTGCAGCGTCTTTCCGGCGGGTATGATAAAGACGTTGAATATGGCCATATTGTAGGCGTCGCCGGTGCTGATTGTTTCGAATCTTAACGGTATGTACACGTTTTTTCGAAGGCCTCCATCTGTGTGGAAAGAGAGTAGCACACACATCGTTTAGGGCCTCACTAAATGCTATCCTCGATCCATCAGTAGCGAATGAATTCACCAGATTCCGAAGTATGCGGTGTTCCTCCTTGGCAGGAGAGGCGCAGTTGCAAAGAAGCTGTTGGGCAGCTAGCAGCAGAGTGCGGAATACTGGTGTTGGCGCGGACGCAATGGAAGCTTCGTAATTAGAATTGGAAGCTTCTGGTTGATCCTGTACCGCAATGGCCGTGGGGCACGTAGTGGACGGAGGGGCCATAATACCAGCTGAAGTTTCGCTAGAGAAACTTATGGTAGACGACTGCTCCTGAGGGCATACTGTTGCCTCTGGAACTAACGCTGCAGATGAGTGAGGCGAGGTTGAATAATCTATCGAGGCAGTGGGGGATGGTACATTGAAACGCAAATCAGCGTCGGAGGAGGCGGTGGTCACCGCAGGATTGCCTTCGTACGATTCTCGAGGGGTTTGTGTAGACACACCCAAGTTAGTAGTTAATGTAGGCTGAGGTTGATGGAATTCATCGGACGTTATGGTTGAGAAGGGTGACGCTCGTACGGTTCCATCTGGAGGCGTGATTGGATGTTTGGTTTCAGTCGATGGTTGCGGAAAAGCACTGGAAGTGGACGTTGTGTGGTGTTGATGAAAGAACCATCTAAGTCGTTGCAAGCGTTTTCTGATACCGTCCCTGGTGCGAAAGGGGAAGACGCGCCTCAGTCGTTCTAAAAGGATATTTAAGGAAGGAGACGTAACCGCAAAACGTGAGGCTGCTAAAAGTAGGGATTTGTCATCCCTGGCTGACCAGTTGTAAGATTGCCTCGGTAGTCGGGCTAGACAGTCTGCATTGTAACTGACAGGATGCTGATGTCTCCAATGCTGAGACAGGCCATTTTTAGTCGAAAACGTACGGTGACATGTTGGGCATTCGAAACTGGAAGTATTCCTGGCAGCGGCTGTGGTAAGTAAACTCGTAGGGTTCCTGAGATGGGCCGCCAAATGGCGCCGCAGGCCGCTCCTAGATTTAAACGTCCTCGAGCACAGTGAACAAGAGGGAGGCTGGAGTACGTCAGAGATCGTCGCCGGATCGGAGGCGGGAGATTTGGATGTTGATAAAGTAGCTTCAGCAGGAGAAACTCTTCGTCGTGGTGATGGCAACAACTGAGGGAGGCGATTAAGTAGTACACATGGTTGTCGTGATCCCGATGGTAGGGCTATGGGTGATAAGGGTGAGTGTGTGGGTGACGGGTGGACGCGGTTCCGAGAGCTGGCTATGGAGTCGGCAGAGGCCGGTCCGTTTGATTCGTTGAAAGAGCAACCAGCAAATCCACTGCTCTGACTCTGCAGGGCAGGGGATAAAGGGAAACAGGTGATAACTCGTGCAACATTGCTTGCTTGCTTTGCCCTTGTACATTGCTAAACCAAGAGCCTCCTTCAAAACAGAATGCACCTCCTCCTCAGTCTATACGCGTTGACCCAAGTGGTGCAGCGCAATCATCAACACGGGTCCACCGTGTTTCAATACTTCAGGCGGGACCCCGGTGGCACCGGCATACTTGCCGTTTCGCAGCTGAGCAAGTGCTCTCTGCGTCTCATCCAGCGTCAGTGTGTCCGCCCGACTAGCCTCCATAACATGCTGCCTCAGACCGTTCAATCCAGGCCAGTCAAGCTCTGAACGGTTTTTCAGGAGACAGTCAAACTCTTTTAGCCAGTTCCGCATTATGTCTGCAGTATGTGTGCACTCATCGCCTGAACTACCATCGATCATTGTCCTCAGCGGCTCCAACCACGATCCATACACCGCCTTCAAGGAGTCAAAGAATTCCTTGTGTTGACGGTGTTTGGCATTGCACTGCATCGGTTTCTCCTTCTCTGTCCACCATGTATTTTTAATACCACGGAGCTCTCGGGTCAGTCGCCGTCGTAGTTTGCGAAACTGACGCTTCTTTCCCAATTAACTGGGGTCTGCCACATGTGCAGCAAATCGCCACCATGTCAACACGCACATCAAGCGCAGCCACACCGGAGATATCAAGCAACAGCCAATCACTTGAAACGACAATATCAAATTCAATAAATCGAATGGTTGGCGGCATCCGGTTTCGGATTTGCCTGTCACTGCGGCCAGCCACAGGACGCCTGCGCCTAAAGAGGGACCATGGATGGCTTGCGCTGCACCACACACAGCTCCATCCACACACCCCATATCCAGTGTAAACCCGAAGGAATAAGACCGGGAGGCATGTGGATGGGAGCCACGTTTCATCAACAGAGCCAGCCCACACTCCTTCACAAACAAACACAAGCACGCTGTATTTGGAGAATCAAGTGCACACAAGGCGGTGGCTGGACCGTAGTCCGCTCCACACTGAGTGCATAGAACCACTCTTCGAGCCTAGCACGACCACAAGGACCGTGCACCCCGTCCCCTCCAGCAACGACCAACTGTCTCCTGGAGCCAGTATGGACGAGGTAGTGGGTAATAGACAGGTAGGCACCTTGTCAACATGTACATCATGCGCAGCCACACCTGGGATGTCAAACAACAGCCAATCATTCGAAATGCCGATATCGAATAAAGTAAACGCATATGACTACCTAAATACTCGCTAAATCGGTATATGGAAGAAATTGGTTATAAGTGAATCCGTGATAAGTACAAAATGTCCGAGTTATTTAAAAAATACCACGCGATACAATTACGCAAGTTTACCACAATTTGCGTGAGCGACGTGTGCAAGTTGGGAGAAGATTATCAAGTACGCAGAACAAACCAACTAACATGTAATGAATTTTATCCACATTAAAAAGACCTAGTTTAAGTGTGAGTTGGTTTAGCCCAACTGCGGTGAAGAAGCATCATGAATGCGACGGGCTATACACGCACACCTACACTCCTGCACAAGTAAGTGGCGTACGCACAGCTCAAATTAATTGAGTAGACTCATGTTGTATGCCCCCTCAGATGAATTCTGGTGCCCAAGACGACAACTTGGCCCAGAATTGGTGTAGATTTCATGCAATTCGATATTTTACATAAATAGAAAATTACTTACCAATCCACTTTCGTTTCAGATATGCCCATGGATCATTCAGGTCGACATAAATGTGCAAATGAGCCTAATGCATTTTGCTATATCCGCGGATGTTATACAGTCGTTCGTCAAATGGGAAACATTACTTCGTTTGTGAAATATGTTCCCGTAAATCATGCATTGAAATACCTCTTGGAGAACGAGACCAAAAATGGGCACCTCACGTTGTGTGCCATTATTGTGAGGAAACGCTGCGTGGCTGGGCAAAAGGACAACGCAAAGTCTTCCATGTGAAGTTCCATGGTTTGGCAACAACCTACGAACAGCATAACAGAATGCTATTTTGTATGGTTAATACGAAAGGTATTGGAAATAAAAATCGGCATAAGATTTCTTATTCTAGTAGTTCCTCTGCAATTCCACTATCCCACACTCTGACGAGCTTCTAGTTCCCAAATTTGGAAGGTTTGCTTCATCAGACGATAAAGTCAGTAACCTTGAAGCTGGGGCCTTGTGTCATGAATCGGCTTTAACAAATGAAGACTCTGCAACTGATACTGAACTATCATCAGCCCCAGCAACATGAGCGTCAAGCTGCATTTCTTTAATAGTCATCTTGATCAATTCCCCGTAAACCTTGGGGCAATAAGTGACAAACAAGGGGAACTTTTTCATCAAGATATGATGACAATGGAAAAAGCTTATCAGAGACAATAGGCAAACACTTTATGGCGAACTATCGTTGGAGCATTAAACGCAACTGCCCTGAAAAAGCATTTCGACGCAAAATCTACGAACGCAAGCTTTTGCCCGACTGTTTCGTGTTATGCATCTAGTTTTGAGCTTATGTCATGCCTAGTCAGCATTTTGCATTCAGGATATATGTTTGAATTAATTTACATGTGTAAGCTCCGTCGAATCATAGACTGCTGGGGGGGGAGCTCCTGGGATACTAGTCGGTAATCAATGACACGTAACTGACGTGTCAAATACGGGACAGTATAGAAGTTGGAGGCGACTGTACCCAACGTGTATTGTGCAGGCTACAAAAGTAGAAAGCAAAGCAACCAAAACTATTTGTGACAACGGAAGAGCCGTCACTAAAAGATATGGAGGTTTTGTAGGTTAAAACAACGGTAACAACCAATGTTGCAAAATACTGATGTGTGTTTTCAGCTCAATACAAGGGCCTCCCTCTAGAAAGCTGAAGCTATGAAGCCTTCGATGGAGCTGTTAGTGGGGGAAATCGGAAGGTGAGGATGGGTGCGAATAGTTGCATGTGTTTGAACAGGGGCTTCCAAGATGAGGTGTGTAGCAGAGTTTGCTGGGTGCAGGCTTTTGTTATTAATTATTTGTGATAATCGTGTGGACCAGAGTGCATCATCGGTGGGTCCTCGGGGCGGGCTGCTCGGAATACAAAAAACTGGCTAGTCCAGAAAAAGGCCGACAGGACATCCCCTCCGCTGCAGACTCGACGGTGCGCTTGGGAGGCGTTACTCACTCCAACGCACTCCAGTCCACGGTATTCGTCCCATGAAGAAATCCGCGCTTTCTCATCGGTAACGCTCGGCCAGGTGTTTGGGGACCAATTCCGTCGTGGCCATCCGCTGTCGAGGGTGGCTGACTGTTCGTTGGGTCAGGAAGGTGGTCTTGGGCCGGCTTGACGCCGGAAAAGGAACATAGCATGCATGATAAAAGCAAATAAGCTTTTTAGGTTTTCAAAATCTTCTGCTTTTTTCGATTTCGCGAAACGTTTATGGATGAGACGCAAGCTTACCACTAAAGACGAAAAGCCGAGTTCCTTGAAATAGTAAACGTTTACACAATCTGTAAAACGGACCGGACGTTTGACCTGTCTAACGCGTCGGTCAGTTGCCTGGGCTTGAGGCTGGGTGGGTTGAGAGTCAAGGGGAACTGAGGGTTTCGGAATATCCAGTGTTCGGGAATTCACCGCAGGCGCGGGTGCTTGTGTGATAGCATCAGGATGGGTTGCAATTGTTCGTCAAAAAAGCCACTTTGAGGCGGTCGATGGACACCGTTGCTCAGTAACCATTCTGGTCTAAAATGAAACGTTTCGGACTCCTTTGTAGGACTCTGAAAGGGCCAGTGTAGGGAGACTGGAGAGGGCGCCTCACTACGTCAGTGCCGAGGAAGACATGAGTGCAGATAGAGAGCCCGCTGTGCATGTACACATCTCTAGTCTGTTCATGGGGCGGAGTCGGGCGTATTGAACGCATGCGTTGACTTAGGGAGGACGTAAAGTTAGGCGGAGGCATACCCGATGATGTGAGAGGCGAAACGAATTCTCCTGGCAACTTTAGCGTTTTGCTGTAGACCAGCTCCGCTGGCACACATTGCAACTCAGCTTTGATGCTGATACGAATGCTTAAGAGTCCGAGCGAAACGGTTTCGCTCCAGCTAGGGTCGGAGGAGACATAGAGCGAGGCTTTTAACTGTCTATGGAATCGTTTAACTAAACCGTTGGCTGCTGGGTGATACTCTGTGGTATGGATTTGGCGGCAGCCTCAAAAGTTGCAGAACGTATCGAATTGTGAAGGTTTGAAGGGTGTTCTACGGTCAGTTGTAGTGGTGGATGGGCATCCGTAGTGTGAGACCCACCGATCTAAGGAGGCCCGGATAACAGTCTCAGCAGTACAGTCTGTTACGGGAATGACTTCTGGCCATCTAGTGAAGCTGTCGACACATGTAAGAATGAATACGAATCCGCGTGAAGGAGGCAAGGGACCTACCAGGTTTAAGTGTAAATGAGATAACCGAGAGTCCGGGGCGGGAAATGAGCCAAGAGGATGGCGGTTACGACAAGGTATTTTGGAGCGCTAGCATTGAAGGCATGCGCGGGCCGAGGTACGAACACCTTTGTTTACGCGTGGCCAAACGAAACGTTCTGTGACCAGTTTCAAAGATGCACGGATATTTGGATGTGATAGTACGTGCAGTGCATCAAAGACTGTGAGTCTGAAGGAGACGGGCACGAGGGGTCTAGGACAACCTGTGGAATTGTCACAGAGAATGGTTCATTTCGTGGTTTGGAGAGGAACGGATTGTACATGCAGCGAAGTTGGCTGCAGAGTGCGCCTTATGTCTTAATCTTGAGCCTGAGTCGACGCTGTAGCACTAAGGTCGACAGTAGGCAAAGAGTGAAGTGTGAACTCTGCGCGTGAGAGAGCGTAGGCGACGAGGTTTTCGACACCTGAGAAACGACCTATATCGGCAGTGTACTGTGTGACTATGTCAAGATGTCTAGTTTCCCGTGGTGAGTGTTTGTCACAAGCTGTTGAAGACGATGAGGAACTTGTTGTCAGTGTAAACGGTAAAAGGGCGGCCTTCGAGTGTGTACCAGAAGTGACGAATGGCTAGATAAATGGTGAGCAGTTCTCTGCCAAACGTGCTGTGACGGGATTCCGCTGGCTGCAGGCCTTGGGAGACGAAACCAAGGGGTTGTCATTGCGCACCAACGTGTTGTTGGAAGACCGCTCCTACCGCAACTTCTAAAGCATCATTCGTGATATAAAGGGGTGCAGACGATTCGAAATGAGTGGGGAAAACTATGTTGGAGATAACATCTTTGTGCTCGGCGAAGGCTGTCTGTGTTGTGTCCAGAAAAGCGGACTTGTGTTCATTCCCTCTGAGTAGGTCAGTCAGAGATTGTATGAGCTGAGTGCAACGCGGAATGAAGCGTCGACAGTAGTAGACCAAGTCACAAAATCGACTGAGGTGCTTGAACGAAGTCGGAGCTGGGAAGTCCTTGATTGCCTGGATCTTTAATACCAGACGATGAAACGAGGTGGCCTAGGAATTCTACCGTTGATTTGCTTTGTTCACAATTAGTCGGGTTGACAGTGACACCATGTTTGGTCAAGCGCTGGAAGAGAGCTCGAAGGTGGTCGAGGGGCTCTTGTTCCGATGAACTGGCTACTAAAATATCATCGAGGTAGGAATGAGCGAAGGCTTGGCCACGAGTGTCATCGTGGATGAAGCGTTGGAAAGTTTGTGCGGCCTGGCACAGTCCAAATGGCATTCTTAAAAATTCAAACAAGCCGAAAGGAGTGAGAACAGCTGTTTTAGGAATGTCATTTTCTTCGACAGGTATCTGGTGATGGGCGCGAATCAGACCGATCTTGCTGAAGATCGTCTTACATGTGAGGCCTGCGGTAAGGTCCTGCATGTGTGGGATAGGATACCTATCGCGGACGGTTAGCCGATTGAGTGCGCGGTAATCACCGCAAGGGCGCCAGTCACCAGATTTCTTGGGGGTCATCTGCAGGGGAGAGGACCAAGAGCTCTCGGAAGGGCGAATTATTCCAAATTCGAACGTGTGCTCAAACTCTGCCATAGCTACCTTAAGTTTCTCGGGGGGTAGTCGGCGTGGACGGCATGAGATGGGTGGGCCATCCGTCAGTATGTGGTGCGTGACTTGGGATGCCACGAGCAAAACTGTGTTCATTGGACGCGAGCTTGGAATACTGGGAAAAGAGGTTGGCGTAGTCTGGCGAAGTCTGGTGAGGTCTGGGAAAAGGCGTAGACCGAGGTTATATATGCGATATCGGCGGTGATGCCACGTACACTGAGTTTCGTTGCAGTGTCGCCTATCATCTGGCGTTTCGCATAGACCAAGAAGACGAAATGACTGTGAAAGTCAATACCGATGATGGCAAACAGGACTGCAGCGACGGTGAATACCCAGCGGAACGTGCACCGAAGACCTAGGTCCAGGGTAAGCTACCGATGACCATAGGTGGCTACTGACATGCCATTGGCGGGCCTTAGGCTTGTCGACAAAAGAACAGCTGGTTCACATCGAATAGAGCGGATGACGCTGACTTCCGCCCCGGTATCAACTACTGGGTAGATGAGATGACTTTGGGCTTTACCGACACCGTTAGTCGCCATTACGGGCCGGCCTGAAAATTTCCCTGCTTGGCGGCGGAGAAACTGCATGGTTGCTCGCACTTACCAAAACGCGAGTGGTAAAAGCAAAAGCCTGAATTGTTACGCTTCTTGCGGCAAGGTGATGAGCTAGAGCGGTTACGCTGCTTCCGATCTAGGGAGAGTTTCTCGACTTGGGGTTGTAGTGCCGTTATTTGTGCTGATAAAGCGTCCATTGCTGGTAGCTCACCACTCACAGATGTCGCTGGGGCTGCGACGGTGCCAAGTCGAGTGAGTGTCCTAGATTCGTTCCTTGGCTGATGTCGTTCGATGACACGGTCTGCTAGTTCTGTAACTGCTACGAGAGGCAGGACACTTGTCATGGTGAGGATGGCCTGTGTGGTTTCTGGGAGACGTTGCATCTAAATTTCGCGGAGAATCCCAGCGTCTGTGCTGGATGTGCCTAGGAGCTGTTGCATCTATCGCAACAAGGCTGAAGACATCCTGTCGCCTAGGTGCAGATCTCCAAACAGTTACTGCAGTCAGACCTTGTCGGAAGGCGTGATTCGCTGAATGATCGCCTATTTTAAAGTCTCATATTTCGCATCGGGAGGAGGGCAAGCTATGATGTCTCTCAGCTAGGAGGTATTATAACCTTTGACTGTAACTGAACCCATTCCGAACAGGAAGCAAGTACATCACCGTGCGAGACAAGCTGTACTGAACAATTGACACAGCTGAACAACCGGGATGCAAAAGATCAATAGGCCAACCACATGAAACGAACTAGTCATGAATGCTGAGCGGTCTAACTCTAAACGACTGTCATGCGTGTGTACAACACAATCACGTGACGAAACAGTTACGAATGTCAAACTATCTAGCTGTGAGCGACTGTGAAGCGCAAGCCCGTCTAACACCCTCCTTTAAACTGAACAAAATAGCGTGCTACGTTTGATTGGGATGCTTTACGTCTCGGGTTCACCACGAGTCTCTACACTGGCGCTCTGATTCGGGTTGAGTATCTTCGAGCTTTAGTTCCGTTTTCTGTTTGGACGATGGGCTCTTCAGACGGGGTAATTTGATAAGTATCCAGCAAGATGTTGAACGGTAGTGAAGCTTCCTGTTTTTATGTCGTCACTTGCACATCAAAACGGGGTCCAATATGGTTTGCATGTCTAGTCCATATGATGGAATCCACTTGTATTCTGTACAAAACACTTGAAATCCGTTCAACGAAACGGACAGCAATCCAGGATGATCCTCCGTCACGAACATTCTTTACGGACATACTATCACCAGGCAGGAAATGCCGGTGGCGTGTTCCACGATGGCGATTAAAAGCCAACTCCATTCAAACATTGTGCTCTCTCTTGTGTAGCGATGGCTTCAAAGCATCAAGGACCGTTCTGACACGCCTACCGAGAAACGCTTTGGATGGGGATATGTTTTGAGGTACTGCTGGACCTGGCGTCGTACGGTAAATTCACAAAAATTTGTCGCTGATTTCCTGGATATTTCCCTCTCTTTCCAATTTAATCAATGCTCGCTTAAGCGTATCGACAAAACGTTCAGCCTACCCGTTTGAATGTGAATGGTACGCTGGAGTGCGTACGTGTTCTATGCCATGTGAGTTGCAAAAGTCGGCAAATTATTGAGAAGTGAATTGGGAACCACTGTCGGAAACAATCGTCCCGGGAACACCGAATTCTGAGATAAGACGGCGTAGATGTAACAAAACAGCGGAAGTGGTTGTGTACCCCATTTGAAAATTTTCAGGCCACTTTGAATATGCATCAACAATTATCAGATAGTGGAAACCCTCCAAGAGTCCAGCAAAATCAATATGAATGCGAGACCATGGTCCACTTGGAGTGTGCCAAGAATGAAGCTCATATTTGAAAGGTAGTTTTGCTGCCATAACGCAGCTGTTACAGGAACGAACCACATTTTCGATATCCTAGTCCATGAATGGCCAGTAGACATAGCTGCAGGCTATGGATTTCAAACGACTGGTTCCCGGGTGATCTTCGTGGAACTGACTGAGAACCTACTTCTGCAGAATTTTAGGAATGACAACTCGGTCAGATAATATCAAGCAACCATCTATAGCGGTTAAGGCGAACTTCCTTTTACGGTACTGCTCACCATAGCTGTCCAACGGGACGTACAGGCCAACCAGTGCTGAGGTGCCCCATTATACGTTGCCACTGGGGGTCTCTTGCTATTTCTATTCCAGCTGCGTCTACTGTCACTGGAACATGACGTACAGATGTTTGAAATACTTGTCTAATCTCGGGATATAAGGTAATGCTGGACACAACAATGTCTTCATCCGGTGTCTTGGACATGCAGTCGGCAATCAGTCTGGACAATGCGTCATCATGACCATGCGAAGAGGTACTTTTAAAACGCAAATCAAAATCGTATGCTAATAAGGTGAATGCCCAACGTTGTAATCTGTTTGACGTGTGAACGGGTGTTCCTCGTTTGGTGCCAAAAATAGATAGAAAATGTTTGTAATCTGTGTACAATGTAAATTTGCGCCCATGTACCATCTTACGAAATTTCCTAATCGCAAAACGCAGCGTTCGTCCTTCTTTCTCTATTTGATTGTAGATCTTTGCTGCTGCTTTCAATGCGCTGGAAATATGTATCACAGCCTTTTGATGTCCATTCGGGAGCTGATGCAACAAGACACCACCGATACTGTTTTGTGAAGCATCAGCAGCGACAATTATTGATAATCCTGAGTCATAATGCGGTAAAAGGAGATCGGAGGACAATATTTGTTTAATGTCCTCAAAGGCTTTCTGACACTGCGATGACCACACTGACTCGTTTGCCAAAGGTGCATTTAGTGGGACCGGAGTTCGTGCATCTGAGGGACAAAGTTGTGATAGTAGTTAACTAGACTCAAGAAAGACTGCAAAGTAACTTTGTTCCTAGGGTGTGGCGTCAGCTTGATGTCTTTTATTTTGTGTAGGTCTGGCCGACGACCGGAACTGTCGATAACCGAGCCAAGGTATGTGCAACTGGGCATCATAAGCTTGCACTTTCCTGGACGTACACGAAATCCATATGAATCTGTCCTGAAGAATACGTCGTTCAGGTGGGTCAAATGATCTTCATTGGTGGAACTTACAATTATTATGTTATCAAAATAAGCCATGGCACACTGTGATCCCGATAGCATAGCGTTCATCACATGTTGAAAGATCGTTGGAGCACATTTTACTCCGAAAGGTAACGTAGTGTAACGGTACAAGCCTCGATGTGTATTAATGGTGAGCAGTTCTTTGGAGTTCTCCTCGACCACCACATGTAAGTATGCATCAGAAAGATCAATTTTAGAAAAGAATTTTCCTCCATTAAGCTTTGTGAATATATCCTCGTGAACAGGTAAGGGATATTGATGCGTTTCCGGTGCGTTACTTAATCCAGTAGAAAAATCAGCACAGAAACGCAAACTGCCATTAGGCTTTCTGATGACTACAATAGGAGCGTCGCACGCTAGGTAGCTCACAGAACTGATGAGGCCCGTGGACTCCAGTCGACTAATTTCGGCATCCACAGCCTCAACAGCAGCGTATTGTGCTGGTCGTTTGGGACAAAATACTGGTACGCGGATACAACAGAGTTTTTATCCTAGAACACATTTCAAGACTCTCTGCAAAAACATCGGGGTACTTAGAGGGAAAATGTGGTAAAGCTTCTGTATTGTTTTGAGATTTTACGGGCGCAACCGAACACTGAACATCAGTGGGACACAGTGAAAATCTATCTGGGTTATCACAAATACTGTTCAAAGCTATGCACCATAAATTAAGTCTGTCTATTCAATCTATACCTAACAAGTTCAAATGTCCATAAGGTGTAAAGTAACAAACACCGTTAGCATGCAAATCACGAAGTGCAAACTCACAACTGAACTGTCCAAGAAAGTTGACTCCGAACCTGACGCGTCGTGAACGACGTGTGAAGTTTGAACACATGCGTGTTTACCGAGCTTGCTCTATGCCGACTCAGAGATTATTGTAATATCGGAAGCCGTGTCCAGTTGAAGTGGGACAGAAGCACCGTTTATCACAATCGTAACATATTTCTGTAATGACTGATAGTTCGAGCTAGTGGTTGCAAACACCACGTTTGAAATGCAATGTTGAAAATTTGGAGTTTTGGCGAAGGTTCGTGAAGGTCTTCCAGAGGCCCCCTGCAAACCTCTGGTTTCCTTATGTTCCATATTCCCACAACGCTTGCAAATATATCGCCTGAATCCGCAAAATCGAGCGAAATACCACTGACCACAATGCCAACAAGCACTAGGCGGACAGCCGTGGCGTGCGAAGTCGGAGAGACGTAGTGAATTGTGCGATGGCCTGGGTCGTGTAGGAATAATAGGGAACATCAACCAGACAAGACTCGTTGTGCCCCTTTGGATCATTTCTGTGTCATGCATCAGTGTCACCATACGTTCACATTCCTGTACCAACTACTGTAGTGAAACTTCTGGATTAGATTCCAACCGAGATAACAAACGTGTTCGAATCTCCGCATCTTTTGGAGAACGTAATCCACAAACAAAAATGAGCGTTTTAAACTGATCACTTGTAAGTGTGATAAGCTGAAAACGTTCACATTCCCTGTTAACAATAGCTGCATAAGTCATAATATCATCCTCCTGTGTGTAACAACTTGAGAACATCGGAAACGTGTGTTGGAAAGTGAAGATTGAGGGCCGAAAATTCTGCTCAAGTATTTCACAATGTCGTCTAATGATATTTCGCGTGGGTTCTTGGGTAGAAAGTCATTGGAATACTTTTCATACACTTGTGGACCCAATTCCTTCAAAAGAAGATGTACCTGAGCTGCATCGCTTAGCTCACGCCCATCAGTTCTTCACAACTCTTCATAGCTGCGAAACCATGCTTCAAAAGTGAGGTCATCGTCCGGCTGATTATGAAATTCTGCCATACTGTACGCCAGCTTGTGTGCAGTGGAAATTGTTGAATCTGTAGATGCTGGCTGGAATGACATTCGTGTTCTCAATATTTCAAATAAGCGTTACTGTGACGCCTCAAACTGTGCTTGCTGTCTGGGCAGCATTTCTTGAAGAAATTCCAAAGGGACCGTCATGGTTCCCTGTCGCCAGTCTATTATAACGTCTGACTGTAACTGAACCCACTCCGAATGGGAAACAAGCACACCATTGTGCGTGACGAGCTGTATTGAAAAACTGGCAAACCTGAGCAACCAGGATGCAAAGATCAATAGGTCAATAGGCCAACCACATGAAAGGACACAGTGTGAATGATGAGCGGCTGCACAGTCACACTGAGGTTTCAGACTGATTCGCACAGTCGACTGTTGACAAAGATCCAGTGTAATAGTGTGGCCTCAGCACGTGTGCTCAACGCAATTCCAACGCCGGTATGGTGAGCAGATCTGACAGTTGGGTCTCTAGATAAGCGCAATGTGGAAATGCCAGCAGAAACCGTAGACGCCGAAAGCAGTCGTAGCGACGTGCTTGTATCCTGTAGAGAGGTCTCGGTGAGGTACCGAACACCAATGGGAATAGTTTTTAGAGTTTGAGTAAAGTCTTTTTGTGATCTGATCCTCAGTAGCTTCTGAACATTTTAGGTAACAAGCATAATCTGACAACGGGGCGATACAGTGACTGGGCGGCACACCCTCGGGACTAAGCTCTGCGGCGAGAACACAAGGACCCCAAGCGACAAGGTGTTGTGGACTCGGAAAGGAGGTGTGTTGCCGGAAATGAGGGGATTGGATAGACGTGGAATAAATTAGTTTGAAGGTGGTACGATAGAACTTGGTTTAACAAGTTCGGTCTCTATTACCTTGGCCGGGGTTGGCATTTTCGAAGAGCAGAGAGAGAGATAAAGATGTAGATAGATAGATAGATAGATAGATAGATAGATAGATAGATAGATAGATAGATAGATAGATAGATAGATAGATAGATAGATAGATAGATAGATAGATAGATAGATAGATAGATAGATAGATAGATAGATAGATAGATAGATAGATAGATAGATAGAGAGAGAGAGAGAGAGAGAGAGAGCAGAGACATTGAAGCATTAGCCCATGCGCTGTATGAGTATGACGCTTCCTGGTTGCCAAGGCCGACCTAGAATGTTGGCTTATGGGATCGCACTTGCAGCCTTGTGCCATAAACACGTAAACAGCAAAACAGCGGGACGATTAACGCGTATCTCGAACCGTTTAAAGCTGGCTAACCAGGTTAGTAAAACGCGAGTTTCGTAGGGAAACCTCTTACCAAGGGGGCCACCTGAGTACGAGTATAGCAGCTCGTAAGACAAAATTTTCCCAAGCCATCGAAGTAGCCGTCAGACATAAGGACCGTTGATAGCCAGGTAGCTCGTAGATTTTTAGCGTTTTCGAAACCCACATAAAATCCGGTGACCATTAAGTTGGTTCATCGGCTTTCCTGTATTTGTTTGTGGTTACAAACGTGAGTGGTTGGTGACCCCAGAGCAACACACTGTTTATGGTACAACGCCGTATGAGGTCTTATGGCGTTTGTTGAGGAAACAGGTGACAAGCCCAGAACACCTCACGCTTTGCTACAGGTTGTTCGTGACCGATGATTCACTTCGCTTTCGGAAGGAAGACGTTCCCCTATTTGGTAACGTACAGCTCCGCTGAAGCAACCAGTTATTGGTTTACTTTATGTGACTCAATCCAGAGATAACGCGGGTAGCATAACACCCACTGATGGGCTTGGTGTTGGGCATTAGTATGTCTACTGTGCGGCTAAATTGCAAAACGCAATATCAATAGAACATGCGCTGACAAGGCGATATTCACGTCCCGAAACCAACCTATTGTTTTACCCGGAACACAATCCTATCACAGCCGATAATTTGAAACGGCTGCAACCCCATCGACCCCAAGCGATCCAACGATGGTGTGTGAACTAAATTTGTTTGCCGTTGAACAGTGTTGTGCCGTTGTTCGCTCACATGCGGACGGACAAACTCACATGCATTGGCCACCTGCGGAGGTCAGTCCAACTGCATGCAATCAAATGTCTCGAATTGTTGACTGAGTCAACATCCGCTCGACCAAGCCACCTAAACTCGTCCGCCGAAGCGGCAACTCGATGTCATACTTGTGCTGCAAAGCTACAGGCACCATCGCTCCGTCTGGCTGGTTGCTATGCTCCCACATTGTGTTTGGTTGCAATCTGGTACGCTAGCACAAGCACACATAGGCCGTTGAGCATGCATATACACACCGGCCCACCAACAGCATCATCCGATGTTCAGCCTTTGAGTTTAACCCCAACTACAGACGCGTGACGCACCCACGCTGCGTGCTACCTACGTTCCCTGCATCCGGCTAAAATCGATTGATTGGTTCCAAACGTCATCACTGTGGAAACGGAATGAAAGTAGCAGTCGGGTTTGTGTTGGCACTGTCTATGTGCACAAGCATACGGGCGTGGTGTGTGCGACTCAGAGGCAGCGTGCCAGAACAGACTGTCGGGCGAGGCAGCAGCGCGTCAGACAGAAGCTCATCTGAAGAGGTGCCGTTCCCTTTAGGCCAACCGACCGTGGGCGTGTGTGCGTGCACGTGAACGTAGACCCCAAAGTAGGAGCGTGTGCAAACACGCCGCGTTGGGCTCAGGTGATCAGTGTGCCGCGTGTGTGCATTCATGCGTTGTGCTTCCGCACGGGCACAGCCGCGCCAGTTAGGCTTTTGGGTTGTATGCGTGTGTGCGACCCAGCCCTTTTCCGATCGGATCGGTTCAAACGCGCGCTGCGTGGTGGTGTGCACGTGGACAGCAACCGATTTGTGGGGACTAGCAACACGCACGCACAGCCACATCGGGCGTGAGTGAGCGAGAAAGCATGGTCGCTGTCGTGGTGGCTTGGTATCATCATATCAACACACCACCACCACCACCACGATAGCCCGGCAAGTCAGGGCACGGTATGGGCCAAACGCGCTAGTCGAGTGATGTACACACATACGCACACAACCCATGTGGCGCATGAAGCCACATACGCTCTCTACAGGGCTCCACACCCACACGCACACACAGTGGTGGCTGCGCTCCTGGTTGTTGTTAGGTCAGTCTCAAGTACCAAGTCCAACCCGTTCGCACAACAGTAGGCGTTTTGCCAAACGCGTGTTGGCGCGTTCGCACATCACGGAACGCCCTATCGAGCATTTGCGTTTGCACTGTGGCCGCCTCGTACCCCACGGTAAGTCAGTCCCCTTTGGTATCGGTGATTGGCCTGAAATGCTTGTCTTTGTGCCTATGGGAGAACATGTTTGTTCCCGCTCCTGCAAGGGATTGGGGAAGACACTTACTAAGCCACCGGGCTACATTTTTACCTTAGTGCACGCATACTGTGTGTCACCAGTCTTGCATGGGAAATCATCTCTGGCTAACCCATGGGGAGGAAAATATTCACCTTGTTTATCCCCTACGCACCTTGAACTGATGCATACATTCGTTGATTGTACTTTCGTGTATACGTATTGGCAAATCCAAATCCCTGCCCCCTAATGCATAACAGCGTGTGTAGCGTGAAGAGTAACACTGGGACCTGGTTACGTACCCTAAATAGAAGACATTAAATCAGGAGAATTGCAATAATTACAATTTTAAAATATGTAAAATATGTAAATTATTAAGGACAGTGAATCCCACAACCGGTTTCTTCCGTCGGTTGGTGATAACGCTCGCATAAGTAGTTGGGGATTTTTGTGGTTGACTTTGGTTGGGCTTCCCGTTTTGCGAAAGAAGTAGGCCGTTGGATGAATGCTCTATATTGAAGGCTGGATGTCACCATTTACTAAAGAATGCCCAACACTAGAATCGTCATGTGACGTGTTCCAGGAGTACCTGTCTGATTCTGGCTAGGGCATTCGACTGCAAAGCACTCGACGATTTGTCAGGATTGTGCTATTGAAATTGTTGAACTTTTTCTCCCATCAACTTCATTGTGAATTATGTGAACAGTCACATTGCTCAACCTCTAAACACCGTTTCGGTATTATTATAGCTTATCCGTTGATTGTTAAGACACTGTTTATGTGTGGCTGGATCCCACTGCGCGATAATTCGTGCCGCCCATCGTCGTCCAACCTAATTGAGCCACTTCGACACATACGAATCCTCACGCACTATGGTCACTGTAGCATTGTTGATTAAGTATTCATTCCTCGGACGTGTGTCATGCGCCATGTAGATAGGGCATATTTCTAGTCAAGTCCGCACATGTTCGGATCGTATCACACCACTGTTGCAGTCATCGGCCGTCAATGCAGGTGCACCAGTACATCTTCACCGACCGAATCTCGGTCACCTTATTCTATCAGGAAACATGACCTCAGTGTTTGGATCCATATTTTAATCCTTGTCTTGAGGTTCACTAATGATTGCGATTCGGTCGGGATCGATAGTGCGCATATCGCCAATTGACGTTCTTGCGCAACCAAGTCGCGGTGCCCATTCCAATACGGTGAATCCGAATGAACTGCATCCCCCTAGGTGGTTTTAGTCGATCATATCCATCTCCGCCCCTTGCATATGTACCCATGTGTATGCAAGACCACCCGCCCGTCTATGTGCATGAGCGCGCTGCGGCCGTCAACCAGGTGTGGTTTACTGGTTGCACTCCAAGACGTAGCAGCTATGCGGGTCACTCACGTGACCATTACACTAGCTGTGTTCAGCGCAATTGTCGGATCACCTGGCTGCCGGATACTGTGGTCACATTACATTGACGGTGGGAGCGCTTGGTCGATCAACCAAAATAGGCCAAGGATCGAGGTACATTCCGCTCAGCAGAGACGATCTCTTTTACTTTCAACGGACGAAATGAAGTGGTACGGTGACCGTCTCATATCTAACGGACTTACTCGGTCGAGACAGCTTTGGTTACAAATCATTGATATCGTCCCCAGAGTGCTTGCTTAGCAAAGCGCAACGTTAGCAACAACGATCACAATCCTTAAGCCACAGTGCTTAAGCAGGTAGGCTGAATGGGGTCTGAGAGATGGAAACCCCTTCTTCGTCTATGGATAGATATTAATCATGTAGATGAGGTGTTCGGCATATAAATACTGTTACTTTTACATGTGACCATAAATAACTGGATACTTTTATAGCCTTATCACTTGAACACAAGGGGAAATGCACATAATGCGCATGCGTAAACTACATGTTAAATCACTACGGAAATGCCTCATCTGGCGGTGCAGTTTGACACCATCCTGGAACTGGCTACCCCCCCCCACCTCCTATTCATTAACGCCGGGAGTGAGCTACCAGTAGCCGCTTCATGGTGTGCAGATTTTTGGATCTCATTGCCTTCTACTACGCTTACTGGAAGTGATCCCAAAAGGCACTCGTTCGATTTGTCCTGTTTGCCAACTTATCTCGAATGCATTGTGTTTATCGAACTGTGCGTTTGGCAACTCATGATATACCCCGAGAGTAGGTACTTATTTGAGGCAGGGAGAGTGAATGCTATGCGGCCACGCATTGTGGCATGATTGTAATACCTATACATGCTACTGCCTAACGTATATATCTGCGTTGACATGTCCCATCTGCAGCTGATGACAATATGGTTGATTTGAGTCTATGACCCAGTTTCACTGAGTATGTGCCAGGTGACTTGATACAGACGGTTGTACTAGATTGCAGAATCTAAGAGAAAGCGTTACTGCTGGACACAATTTGAGATCCATTGCTATTAGATGTCCAGAACTGGCGACTCGAAAGTTGGCTTGTCCCCGATAAGTCACCCACTTAGGCATTCACAATGTCGGGAATAATCACACTATACCATTTCTCAATTGTTTGCATCCTTAACGCAGTGGTTTTCATCCGTAGTGCATCAGCCTACATCCCAAGCGCAAAATCTATGATCCGATAGCCCAGAAAATCGTATCCACGACGCCCTCAGTGTGTCAGCTGTCCGCTCGCCTCAAACGGACATCTTGTTTGTTCATTCACGCCCTAGTTGTGAAACCGTTTTGACCCTATCCACAACGCGCTCGACTAAGCCAAGGGGCGTGATCCAGTGTGCCGTACATGTTCACTGCTACGTCTGCGTGCGTCCAGAACTGTGCTGACTTCGCCTAACCTCCACGTCCCAGACTTTGGGGTTTGGAACCAGTTCATGAGCAACCTCCTGCTTCCGTCCCTTATTGTTTAATGCTGGTGCACACAGACGAGCGGATGGCTTGAGTGAGTAAAGGAGATATCCAATTGAGGCGAGCGGACAGCTGACTCACTGAGGGTGTCGTGGAAGCAATTTTTGTGACTATCGGAGTACAGATTTTGCGCTAAGGATAGAAGTTGCTGCATTACGGATGAAAGCTACTACGTTAAGGATACATTCAATTGAGAAATAGTATAGTTGTGTTCCTGGTCGTACGGACCAGTTACAAAGTGCATTCGTCTTTACGAACTGTGACTGGCGAAAGCGTACACTGAAACGACAAAAAAGCCACCGTCTTCAGGTGATTGCTGAGTATCTCCACTGTTGGCTCTCAAGCCGCGTTGCTTCACCTAGGTCATTTGTCACATGATTGTTACTCCTGCAGCATTTCTCCCATTCTGTGAGTGGCTTCCCATTCTCATGGATGAGATAACTAACTGAGAGCGACAAGCGATGAAGCTTCCGCTGCCTACCGGCTATTTCGGTTGTATCTTGTATGCTAGGGGTAGTAGTTGATGTATCAAAGCAAGATAACAACGGATAGTAGTTTAAGCATTATGAAGGGCGGTTTAGTACACTGCGGCTTGTAAAGTTCCCAACTAAGGTCAATATTTCAAAATGATTTATAAGGCATCTGGTATGGGATGTGTGCCCCTTCGTATCACCACAGAACTCGCCAACCTTGTACCCTGCAGTACTCTGGTGGAGACGCAGCCAGCCTTTTGGCACAGTAGTTTGCCAACGGCGTTAGCCGACTATAAAAACCTCGATTTCGATGTGCTGATGTCAGCTGGCCGATATCTGCATACTATAACTACACTGGTAATACCCGGCTGGGGTTAACGCGATCTGCCGCACCACGCGTTGTGCAGATGCCCGCGCCTTTCCGCTCTCTCGCGCTCACGTGCGCACACAAATTTGTCTGGCTGCTTAACCGATGTTTAGCCAAGCTAGGGCTTGTTTCCAAACCCGGAACTCCGCACGAATGGGTTATGCTATCGATCGTTGTGCAGACTGTTGTGATGCGGCATGTGTGCAAAGCGCGATGTCATGGGAGCACCCGCCAGTTCACGCACTGGGTTCGTGCTACGTGTGCGCCGTGCGTGCGATTGCGTTCTCTGCTCCGTCGGTAGACCGATCGATAGCGTATCCACTTGTTGTCACAGCGACAGTGCGTAGTGAACGCGGTGCTTCCCTGTCAGCCACTTCCGGTTAAGTTTGATGGTCAGGTGGGGCCTGATGAGGAACCCAAAGCCGGAATAGGGAGGTCCGGGTGAATACGCAGCACATGCCGAAACGTGTCAGTCAGAGAAACACGCGAGTATTCCGGCGAGTACACGATGACCGTCGTCACACGGCATACACAGCCACATGATGGTACACACCAGCTTGTCTGTAGGTAAACACACGGGGTCACCTAACACTGGCTTAGGCAACTCCGTTTGTTCGTGGGTGCTTCAACTCACCGTTGGCACCCGTTTCGGAAAGTGTGCTCCGACAGCAGAACTCGGTCGGGCTGACTGAATCGCACATTTGTATGTCACCGCAATCGTATTGCTTACGTCGTCTCGCCGTTCCTGTTTAGGTGGATGCAGTCTTCGGTATTGTCAATCGGGACCCTTTCAGATGGATCCGGTCAGCAACTTGTCTATACATGGTGATCATACTCGTACAGATCGATCCTACACTTTCCGCAAAATGTGAAAAATACGATTATTGGCGTAATCAGAGAAATACCCCAGTCACCCGGCGGGTTCTCATACAAATTCAAGACATCAGGCTACTTTAAACGGAATAGTTTGGAATCCAAACTGTTCCTGTGTGGGAGGTTTACACTAGGGAATTGAATTCTGTCTACCCACATCGTCGAAGCACTACCTAGAGGCGGTGGCCTACCAAAAAGTTCACCGCCTTTTCATCTCTCCTGCATATGAACTGTAGCGAAATGACTCCCCCGCTCTCTTGATCCGCAACCTTTCACGTCTTCATGCGTGCCACCCAAAAAGGGTTGTGGAGCAGGCCATCGAATTGACAAACATTTCCCAATAGAATTGAGCTCAAGCACGGAGACAACCACATGAATCCAGGAATACTCAGGCCGCGTGCGTTGTTGATGGGACGCAGCGATGTGGGATTCATTTGGGCTTGTGAGCGTCGGAGTGTACCTGCTGGCCTACCTGTCATTGCGCATAAGTGGATTTGCTCGATTTGCTCGACAATTGGATAGTAAGATAAATTTCCGGACCTCAACAAAGTGACAGTGCTCTTGAGAAGGGGTCTGGCAACAAAGATGGGTTTAAAGTCATTAAATACTGTTTTGTATGATATAGAACAGCGAGTACGCTTTTCGAACTAGTGTCGATAAGCTTCCAAGGAGCCTTGCTGCTACTACTTCGGATGCGGTCCAGTGATAGAATTGACTTGATCGCTTCAGACTGATTCACGGTCCAAATTGAGATTATGTGTCGCAATGCATACAACGCGTGCTCCAAAACAGCTCTTCCACTCAGAGATATTTTCAGTATCGCAGCTGGGACACGAGCATTTCATACACGTGTAGCAGAAGTGCCCACTACAGGTTATGTGCTATCTGTGTGGGCACAAATCGATCTGACTGACCCACTGACAGCCTACAGACACAGGTGAGCAACTAGCTGGAACACCAATTGACCGGATATATAGGGCGAAGCACTTGGATCAATCATCTTAGCCAGTGGGTCCACGAAGGAGCTTCGGATGAGTACTCGGTCTGTACAAAATCCGCGGCAGCGAATAGTCTATTTCCATTGACGAGTTTAGTTTGTTAGCCCTGGGTAAAACGTTCTTCTAGTGTCATAGACGCGTGCCCGTCGCGTTGCTCCAGCGAACTGACTCCGCCCACTCAGGTAGCAAGAACAGGATTCTTCCCACCGGGAAACCACTGTTTATATAGGAAAAAGGCTAAGGGGGGCGCAGCGGCCAAACCAACCAGAACACAGAATCATTCGACTGGGCAATGCCAACAGGAAACGACCTTTTTTAGACCTTATCAGGTGCTGCAATGAGAAGCCGGCGGTGAAGTCACCGTTAGGAGGAAATGGTACTCGATCTCCAAAAGTAGCAAGTCTGAGCTACCAGTGGGGTTATCAGAAATAATGCTTTGAATAAATGCCAAGGAATGGTTGCAACAGTTGATATTCTGCGGTTGCGGATCTTCACAACACTGTCTAGTGGTTTAAACAGTCAGCACTTAACGAGTTGGTTGGTGATGGTTAGTGACATAGACTTTTGGCGGGTAACACTCATTTTCCACCTGACTTAGGCTTTGGTGTTACCATACTGCCTCGCGCCTGGTTCGAATACAGACAGGTATTTATGCCAAAATGATCACGTTCTGTGTCGAGTTACGATCGCCCCTAATGTGAGTAGTATAATTTTAATGCCCCAGTGGTTGACGTGCGTTTGGCTGTCACATTTTTCAGCTGACTGATCATATTGGCGGGCTTCCTCTTTGGCTCGTGAGCGCACTGGGCCCACTCACCTTCATACCAACCATCGTGGCGAAACTCATTGGGAGTTTTGAGAGGCCCAAGGCCACGGAAACGTTGTCGTTCAGGAGCACTCAGTAATATGCGATCTGGGAAGCATAAGAAGCATTAGTAATAGTGTTACCCGACCACAAGGTACTGCCTTGACCTGACTTGAGTTCCGACATGTGTGTGTTGCTTGTCTCCACAGCAGCCATCCTCGAGGAGACAAGCGAGTGAAAGTACCGAAACCTTTTCGGACATTTGGGTAAGACAAGAATGGGCTTCGCAAAACAGTGTTCCTCGTCGTGTTGATCGATGGAGGCGCGTTTTAGATGCTTCTGGGCTGTCACACTAAGCGTAATCTACAGTGAGTTCTGATAAAATCTAACCGGCCGATCAGCCAACTAATCCGTTCGATTAGTTCGGATAATCCGTAGCAAGTTGAGGGTGCGGAGCAGCGGTGAGTACGTGTCGTGCTATCAGTAAACAAGCTGGAGGGCGAGCGGGACCGTCGGCGCGCCAGTGGACAGAAGCACAGATGGATCGATACGTGCACATGCCTGCACTCACCTTCGTGTGGTACACGATCATCGGCCTGGGGTTTAGACTGAAGCTGAACTTCGGCCGATTATCCCTTCACCCGATATACGTTGATGTGTGTTGTGTCGGAGCCCCGCCTACTGTTTCCACCCACCAACGGTATTGAGAACATGTACGACCAGATACAAAGACGCAAGGTTTCCCTTATATAGGGAAACCCCTTCGTTATCTAGCGTAACGCACAAGCGCGAAAACCAACCAGAGTACGGAAAGCGTATGAACAATTAAAGCCAATAAAGACTGAACAAATAAAGAACCAGTCAACTGCACACAACGAACGTAGACAGTGATAGCGTCAGAATATGGCTGCGATCTGAAGGCAAAAACAGCGAATCCAAATAGCCAATAGGGATAGCGAAATGACGCGTTAAAACAAACAGTAGTGAATCACCAGAGCAGAACGAAAGTCGACAGTAATGAACGGCTGCACAAGTACATCTGTATTTCCATTGCTCCTCTAACAATGACAAGTGAGAGGAACTCCATCAATGTGTGTCAAACATTGTTTTATCTCCAGGACACCTTGTTATGGCAAGTTTCACATCTTTGTGCCTGAACTGCACGCGCTGCATTGGACTGCTCGCACTTGCTCATCGTGGTGAAAAGATGAACCACAATGAATCGGTTCCATATGCAGTGAGCTGATTCTGTTATGTGACCAGCTCTTGTTCGATCAGTAAGTCATAAAAAGTGAAAAGTTCGGATGCAATTAGTTGAAACTATCCGCAAGTACGCCTTGAATTACGGCAACGTGGAAAACATGTCGGTGGAGCGTGAAATCCGCGACGGAATCTCTGCATCATCGAGAAACTACGTGGTTTTAGTGAAATTCGCAGCAACCAGATACTTCTGGAGTACACACCCTCGGTCTGGTGATCTACCCCGAATCACGGAGGCAATTCAAAAGGAAGGCTGACTGAGACATTCCCCGCTGCGATGAATACTCGTACCCCCATCTCAGCAGCCACTAGCCGTTTTGACACCTATTAATGGAGGTAGTGGTATCGAACGCGCACTTTTAACGTGGGGGTCGTGCGCAACCTCCTCAAGAACATACCTCGGGGACATACACCAAGCATGCGATGGAAATCTGCACAAGTACAGACGGACTGGGGCACCACATTTGCCAGACACTGCAGCATTGGCATGTGTTGGTGAAGGAAATTGAAGGCAGCGCCTTTTAACCGTGTTGATATTTGTCCGGCCCACTTTCCTGTTGTCTGTTTGAGACGGTCTATTTGTGATCATAGTGATAGCTTACATGGCCTCCACAGCTGAAACACATAATTCTGAATTCACCGCAGTACCGTGCGATTGATGATTGCAAGATAGCTTATGTACAAATCTACCATTTTCGTATCAGATGTTTCTGTTCCAAATGCTCCAGTCTCTATCAAGTCAAGTCAGGCGTGTGCTTTATACACCGACCAAGGGTGTATATTTAGCCACAACACGCAAGATCTATATATGGACAACTAGTGACATGGCATAATACAAGAGCATAAATATAAAACGGCAGTTATTAAAAATGGACGATGTAAGCACCAAATCTCTGAGGCGATTTCTCCATCAGCTCAAGATTGACTATATTTTGAGCAGACAAAATCGTGACTACCACACGGGTATACATAGTTTTTGTACACCTGTCTAATCGAGGAGTTTGCTAAACATTCGGACAAGGCCATATGGAGGGAGTGAATACTATCATTGAGAATTTTTGATGCAAATTTGTTGCAGGAGTTGACATGATTGGATAAGATAAGGTTCCTTCCTTGAAATCCTACTACATGGGGCTAGATATCTCATTGACCTGACGTTCACTCTGAGGTCCTTACTTACGACAGGGAAGATCACTGGAGAGCGATAGGTACAATAGGCTAACACACACGCAGTGACGTGGCAAAGGACAAGGTTCAGAGGTAGTCCTGAGACGAATAACATAGAGCAAATGTTTACTGACTTTAGTGAATATTTAATTTTTATGAAGGGACCACGTAAAACCATTGCTTAGTCTCAGTCCCGGGTACTTAACTGACGTGGAAGGCTTCGCACTTTTACCATTGATGTGAAGTTGTGGGTACCGCGTGAGGAATTACCGATAGCGATTTCCTTTAAAGATGTCAAATATATATGCGCTTGAACTATTTAGCGATAGGTTGCGAACTTTGGAGTAAGCTGTGAGATTGTCCAGATGGGTTTGTGATCTCACTGCTGATTGTATATTGGGATAACGGACATCCAGCATTACTTCACGCGTATATTTCAGCAAAATGCCTTCCTCAGGGACGAAAACTGAGGTTACGTAAGTGGAAACTAAAATTGGGAACAACATTTCACCCTGAAGAACATCAGAATTTGTGGTAATTGATGAAGAGCTTTACCCCACAACACCTGGTAACCAGAGTACCGTTGGTAAAATAATCGTTCAATAGAATAACAACAAAAGAATGAACTCAGAAGACGAGCAGATCACGCGAAGATTAACGCGGTCGAAAATGCGTTGCTGTTGTCCAAGCAGCAGATCGGGTGGCTCCGCTTCTATCGCCCATTGATGAAAGCACAACATGCACGACGTATGGTATCGCATCTAAGATGGACTATGAACCGCGATATGCCAACTGATGGGGGTCATCCAAATACGTCTGGGTTAACCTCCTTCCAAGAATAAACCGCTCACTCGTCAAAGCCATTGACGTGAAAGAGACTGGTCGATGTTTGTATGTTCCCTACTTTGGTACCGGCGTAATGCTTGCGCTCCACAAGTTATCGGCTATCTTGTGTTACTTTAAGCATCGGTTACCGCCAAGCAAACACCGGTAATAGCACCGGTAACCTTGGCGGCCGCACTAGAGAAAAGTAAAATGTCGCAGCACGGATAGCTCCCATCAGTGCCATTCACAAATTCACCAAAACCACCGGAAACTAAGGCTCCAAAACCATTAGCCACCGGGCGCAACCATACTGCCTTAAACATAGAGTGTACTAATGTCCCCGAATCCAACTCCAATACAATTAAGAGTAGGGTGACAAACGATCGAAATCAATGGAGTTCCATTTGTACGGCAATCAGTGTCCATGCTGATACCACGACATTAAAAAGAATCTCGCGTCACCCAAGCGCATGGCACTTCGGATAACACTAAACTCGGCGGATGAGACAGGCCGTTCTGCTGTCTGCGAATGGACTCCGCAACGATTCAAGTGGAGTAAGCATACCAACCGAAATCCCGTGGAAAGAACGTTCAGCGGATCCAGCTAACAGAGCGAGGTACAGAAAAAGTCAAGATAAGAAAACTGTGATTGCTCACGGTGTTCCTGAGTTTACTGACTCCTCTTCTGGCGATGCTCGGATGCACGACCGCGAGCAATGGCATTACATCCGGGAGGCTCTTTCTCTCGAAAATGTCGTGGCCACCTCGTTGACAAGGATCCCCACATCACCAAACTATAAGGGGTGCGGTCCAAGGCTGTTGAAACTGGTGTTGCAATCAGAACCAACGGCACAAACTCTTCTAGATAACTGGACTAAATTCCGTAGCAAGTTGCCAACAGAAATTCGTTTGAAAGCTGCAGCAACACCACCACCTTCTAATGAAAATTCGGTGGGGGCGAAACTCTCAATGAGAACACCAACTGTAGGACTTGACCCGGTGACGGTTACAACAATAATCATAGCATCCGGAGGGATACAGCAGAGCACGAGCGAACATCGGGATCCGGGGCATCTGATACCTGAATAGATACCAAATTCATCTCGAGAGTCTGCAACCCATCCAAAAAACCTTTAGCCGCCGACCTTACATCGGTCGGCGTAAACTCACTTGCTTCATCCATCCCATCCAACACACTTTTGGTCTTCGGGAAACTCTTATGCATGTACACAAATGCCCAAGTTCTACTCAGCAAATTAGCTGAATTAAGACTTCGACGAGCGTCAGCAGTTTGGGACTTCACAGCTATCACAGAAACATGGTTGTGCTTTGAGACAACGGATGCCGAACTCTCGCTAAGAGGTTTGTCCGTTGTCTGGAATTATCGAGCCAGTAAAGGTGGTGGGGTAGCCCACT
Organism: Dicrocoelium dendriticum; assembly: GCA_944474145.2. Classification (NCBI taxonomy): domain Eukaryota; kingdom Metazoa; phylum Platyhelminthes; class Trematoda; order Plagiorchiida; family Dicrocoeliidae; genus Dicrocoelium; species Dicrocoelium dendriticum. Next base: position 52,260,507 of record OX104065.1, read on the forward strand.
ACTTTCGTAACAACCTGCAGTGCGAACCCATAAACAATTCGGAAACCAATGTACCTGACTCCATTTGGTGCAACTTCCGAGTGAGGGAACGATCTTGGCCTAGTGACTGTTGTTTACCGCCCACCATCCTCTACTCCTGAGATGGACTGCAATTTGGTGGCAGCGTTGAGGCAACGGATAAACAGGAATTACAGTCGCATTCTAGTCACCCGCGACTTCAACTTACATGTTCTAGAATCCCAGGCCACACCAGGCGAGCAATGCGAAGCAGACCTGCAAGATCTAGTCTCAGACTTTCCGATTTATGGCCACGCCACTTCGCGCACCAGAATCAGGGGAAATAACAGGCCATCCATATTGGACCGAATATTCACTAATGAAGAACTGATGATCGAGAGAGTGATAATCGATACTCCTCTAGACCGCAAGGATCATGCGAATTTGCATTTCATTTACCCTTGCTAGGTTGAATATCCCGAGGACAGAACTCAATCGACGCGAACCATAACCAGTTACCACACCTTAACCCGACTCGTTGAAGCGACCGACTGGAGTTTAATAACCGACGATGCACCCGATATCGCTTGGGAAGGTTTCGTCAGTAAGTCTAACAACTTGGTCAGTGCAGCATCGGAAACCAAGACTATCAGTTCGAGAAACATGGCATCGTTTATACGGAGTGGGACAAGCAAAAGCATGGTGATGCGCAACGCGGCGTGGTATACCCGCAAAACCGATCCGAGTCCGAGTACCTGGAAGGCATATATTGTCCACCGTAACCCCTGTACCCAATTAGTGCGCGAGGACAAAGTAGCTTATTAACATGCTTTAGCCGTGCGCTTAACTGCAAATCCTAAGCTTCTGTACAAGCACGTGAACAGCTTCCGCAAGGTGAAACGTCGATTTCCCCCCTCTTCAAACAGCGGATGATCTAACTCTGACTGTTAATGAAGCGTCGAATGTTCTGCAACAACAATATACACCAACATTTCATTCCATCCCGTGGTCTCCTGAATCTTTGAAATCTATGGTGCCCACACTAGGACTTACTCATGTAAATTTTACGGCAGACATCGTGATGAGAAAGCTGCTATCCATGCGTCTGCACGCCTGTCCAGGAATTGACCACATCCGCCCAAAGATGTTTGCTGTGGCGGCTACTATTTTGGCTGAACCTGTGGCGTGGCTGTTCCACCATTGTCGTGACGAGCAGCACGTTCCTGCAATGTAGAAACATGGAATAATAACTCCAATTTATAAAGGGGGTAGTCGTTACGATCCAGCTAATTATCGGCCAATGACTCCATTGCCAGTTCTTTCAAACCTTATGGAGGCTATCATTGCCGACGCACTCATATCTTATCTTGACGGCTTTAGTTACATTGCTCAGCAGCAACACGGCTTCCGCCAGAATCGGACGTGCACAATCAATCTATTGTTGGCACAGACAGTTGGACAGAAATTGTGGACGCTGGTGCGGGAGTTGATGTGGCTTACCTTGATTTCTCTAAGGCATTCGGCCGTTTGGACCATGGTATCCTACTCGCCAAACTTCAAGGATGTGGCATTGGGTACCTTCTCCTCGGGTGGATCTACAATTTTCTCTCGCACAGGCGTCTAGAGGTGAGAGTACGTGAATCCAGGTCAGACCCAATTCACGTCGCATACGGAGTGCCACAGGGTTCGGTACTGGCCCCGTCTATGCTTGTTCTTCATAAACGGTCTAGTGAGACAAATTTCTTCGAACTGTTTACTCTACACCGATGACATCAAAGTTTGGCGAGTGATCAGAGGTCCAGAAGACCGTATCCAGCTTTAAATCGACCTTGACAAGATTTATGGATGGTCGGTCCAAAATCGCTTTCCTTCAATCTGGCTGAATGTCGAGTGATCCATTTGAGACACCGAATGATTCATGCACATAAGCTAGGGGACCAGGATCTGCAACACTGTTCTCTCGAAAAGGATCTCGGTGTGTTGGTCCTGGGGGATCTCGGCTGCTCGGAGCAGTCGAAAAAGGCATCGAATAAGGGGATCCAAATCGTGGGGCTTATACGGAGATCGTTCGGGCAATTCGAACCCCTCGATTTTCCGCCAAATACTCCTCGCTTATATACGCCCTCATGTTGATTATGAAATTTAAACATGGCACCCATGGATAAAGCGAAATCTCACGCTCTTGAAGCTTCCACAACGTCCGGCGACCAAAAATGTCAAGGGGCTGCACCACTTGTCATACGAACATCGTCTCAGAGTGCTTGACAGTTTCAGCGGACGTTATCGGCGTTTGCGTGGTGACCTAATCATGGCTTACCACACATTAAACAACACTAATCACCCCTGCCATCACCTGTTGCAGCTGAGTTGCAACAGCCAACTGAGAGGTCATCATCTCAAATTGGCAGAACAATACAGTCGGTTGGATTATCGAAGAAACTTCTTCTCGCTGCGTGTTGGCCACACGTGGTATACCCTCTCAGAAGCTGTTATTTCAGCCCTCACGTTAGCCGTGTTCAGAGCACGTGTCGATAGTACATTGGCCAAACTACGCCATATTGGTTAATCCAAACGACGCATACAAACAACATAGAAACAAAAGTAAACCAACCCACTTCCATCTTTTTGCCCGGAGACCACAGACGATAAGCTTGAATAGTACATAAAACGGACGGGAACACTGTAATCAGCAAGTTCACAATTTGCAGTTGTTCACTATTTCCTAGTGCCCTTTTCGCCTTCATTTTGTTCACGCCTAACCGATCATCCGGTGGGACATATCAAGCTTCAACTTTTATTCGCAATATACCATCGACCATTGACAAGGTGCACAATTCGGTCAAATGTTGTGTCAGTTAATCAGCACACTTATTAGGCGACAGGAGACATTTCATCTAGACATGCTGCTCTGTTCGATTTTAAGTTGGTTAATCTCCTGTGTACTTTTACGCAATTCACAGATGGTGCGTTTTCTGAGGGCAGTTGTAAACTAACTGACGATATATCAGAGACTAGATTACTGTCCAGGTCGCAAAAACTGAAATTGAATTCTTCCACATTTAGAGTAGAATGTGAGGCCTAGCGGACGAGTCCGCATAACCGATTATCATTTTTCATATTTCTCCGCACTTGTTGTTTTCGCGCTACACCTTACGATGGCCATTCACTCGCCTATAGAAGAGTTTGTGGTTCGTTCAGAATCACTTCATTAACTTTCGCTGATGCGTCACCTTATCCTAGCGGATCAATTTCACACAGAAGCTACGGTGTGCCATGTCGGCATTCCACGTTTCGGCATTCGGGCAGTTCTTGTGAGTTCGTAATCCCGAACTCCTCGGGGATTGAATTCGCGGGTTCTGCTCCTTCGAAATGACTTGCTTTTACTTTGGTGGTGAAAAGATTTCCGCTCTGATGCGTGTGGTACCAGTGTGCTAAACGTCTTTGTGAACGTTTCTCAGGCGATCTCCTAGGAGTATTCAGTTAAAAAAGTTCTTGATGTCTATTTAACAAGCGTGAATAACAAGTTGTGTGCGTGGCGGTATATCCCTTATCGTTCTCTTCTAGATGGTATTCCGTATAGTATTTGCAATCAAGCGGCGGAGTAACATGGTCAGTGCGACCCAAGTGCGTGCTACTAACTGTTCCGTTGACCACAAGTTCTTCGTTGGTAAGCACAAGATCAAGTATAGATGGCCTATCGGCATTTCGAAATCTGATGGGAGAGATAACGTGGTTGTACAGAAGATAGCCAGAAGTTAGCTTTTCTAAACAGGTTTTGAACTGGGTGCCATCGGTTGCTGGCATTTTCAGGTCATGCACATTAAATTCTCCCGCAATGAGAATGTGATGGTTTGACTTGTTCAGGGCAAACTTCGAAACATGCTTTAGTTTGCAGTCCATTTCCGACGAAGTGTTTGAAGGAAGGTAAGTTACGGATACAAGAAGGAATTCTTATCTACGACTTAGCTGTACCATTGTCCAGAGATGTAGCACCATTGCTCTCCTTCATGTATATGAGCTTCGTAATCAGGAGACTCTGGAAGCTCGGTAACACCGCGAACAAATATGGTATTTCTGCCGCCTTGTATATACGTTTCCTTTGGATGATCTTTCCAAGGCGGATCGTGTAATATGTGCAATCCGCTCGGTGAGTTGCGAAGTAGCATGGCCTCCATCTTGTCTGCTGAGTTCAGCGCTGCTCAAAGAATTCGTGGTTCACCATAGTGCACTGAAGCTCGGTGACTCGCTACGCGTCTCACCATGGTGGGGTCAACCAGAATACCAATCGCAACGCAGATAGAATTCCACTGCTTGCAGTCATCTAGCAACTTAACTTTTATTGTGCCATATATGGGCTCGGGAACGGTAGTACACATGTGACTTAACGCACTGTTATTCTGTCTAGCGAATGTCGGTTTGAGAGTTGCTGCTAGTGATTTGGGCTGTTTAGGAGGCGTCACTTGAGGTGGTGGTGAAAGCTACCTCACACCACTTGTGCTAAGTACGGAAGATTGACCTACATTTTTCGCTTCCGGCGTTTTCATCGATGTGACTGACGTGCACGTAACCAGTTTTTTCGCTGAATATATGGTTGTGGTGACGCAATTCGATTTTTATATCAGTCGTTAAACACTTCACTGCGGTAACATCCTTACGCTTAAAGTCCTTTTCTTTGAAAGTATGCAGTCAATTGAGGCGCTTCTAAGAGAACCTGTCTGCTCAAATGGAAAATCTCACTACTAGACAGCAGATATCGAAGTAACATTGTAGGCAACTAGTCAACTGGTCTCCACAATGCTTCGATACGTCCGGGTCATAAAATTAATTAAAATCTGTGGAAGCACTATTTTCACGCAGTAGCTAGATGTTCTGAGGACTGCATTGTCTCTGTCTAAACTCTCGATCTTTGCTTCAGGTACAATCCGTGATTCGCCTTCCTCTAGCTAACAAGGGATGGCTTTATATCGACATAATCAGAGTTCCTCTGTAGTATGCGATTACAGGCAGACAATAATTTCAAATTTTAGCGAATACCTTATCTATGGTTGCAGCTAACGGTGTTGCAGATTTCACGGTTCTTTAGCCTTACATTTAAAGTGAATCCTGTGTCAGACCGGTTAATATCGCCAGCATCTATGCACAAAGAGAACTCCAAGTATTAAAGGACAGCAGCTGGGAATCCGTCTTAAGTATTCAACTTCAGAGCTGGTACAGTTAGGGGTGATACCTTTATTAGCTAGAACAATCGAGTGATAGCCGCTCAGACATATTGGTTTACATTACACGATTTCACAGCTAATACGCTGCAATTTGTTGCCAAAATGCTTTTCGTTGATGTGCACCATGTAGAGTTGCTGCAGGCGACAATGTCACCCCATATTTCCTGTTGGTACAGGCAGTCGGCACGTTAAAGGGAGAAATTCGTCAAATTACATGACAACATTTTCAATGTCAGCATGAAGCCAGGTTTCTAGTAGTATGTGGATGCCTAATTGATAATATTCACAACAATCCGTTACAGTGTTGAGAACATCTAGCTTTCCAAACAGCGATCGGATATTAGCACTAAGTAAACTAGGTATGCTCATTCTTCCGAGAATTTGTTTACTCAGTGCAGCCACTCATCCTGCACGGTATTATTGTGCAAAATCTCTTCACTTCTTTTTGATCCGCTTTATTTTGTTTCGCACTGGTTGGCCACGAAAAACTGACATATTCGTACACGCGAAAACAGCCAAGAGCTTTAAAGCTTCGCGAGTATAGACGATCATGTTGTTATTCACAGAACTAATTAGTGAAGAGTCACAACAGAAGCCTTATACTGCCAAAAAATGCGTGTCCTTAAATCCGTTGGGCAGGAAGTATAGAGTATGGCCAAATTTGAAGGCCCCGCCAACAGGCTCTAGTATGTTGATGAAGACATTTTTGATGTGCTCATGCTACTGTCAACTCTTTGACCCACCTGAAATCAAAATTAGTCGATAGCATCTTCACGCCATTCATCTCCTGATGGCGTAGCTTTTGTTTGCTCGCATTCAACTGACTTTGCGGCGGGTGCTTCGGTGTTCTAGTCGAATCTATCTGACGAACATCATCTAGTCGCTTAGTGTCGCACAGCCAGATCGGTGCATGCTCCACTTGTGGGTCACTTCCACTCTGTCCTACCCCAACAGATGCGCAGAATTTGTCACAAGTTAATGTCGAAATCTTCCCAGATAACGGATGTTTTCCATGCAAAGAGCCCATGTTTCTACTCCGTAGAGAGCGTTCAACAACACCATTGCTTTCCATACCATCAACGCGGTCCCAAATGTTTGGTGATGTTATTTCTGCGTCCAGTAGTTCAACCTGCCGGAATTTGTACTCCCGCTTGATGTACAAAGTTTGAGCCCACAGTTTGTTCGCAGCTCCATTGACACCGTGCTCCATAGAAAGACAGAGCGAGAAGAAACGACTTGTTTTGCAGCAATTCCCTAGTCCTAAATTGCGGGTAATATACCATCCCCATAGTAACCGTTGTGTAGGCCTCTTCAAGTGAATATATTGATGATACGTGAGGGGAAGTGGGTGTTGGGCATAGTCATGCCATGGGTGGTGCACAATCTGAGCTGAGGGCTGAAAAAGGCAAACGATCTACGCCGATGGTGAGATTGAACTTTAGCTGCCAGAACGTGTGATGCCATCGTGCACTGCAACACATCCACATTATAAGCAAAAGCGGAAATTTGTCTGCTAGCAGCATCCGGATAGCTGTCTGATGCATTTGGCTTCTCGTTCCGAAGCAACGGATATTCAACAGATCATCAATGGTGTGGCGCTCGGGGCGGATACCATTTTCATATGTATGACATGCACAAGACAGTAAGGTGGTAAGTATATATGCTGAAAAGCGCATGGAATAGGCTACAGTCTTGCTTCACTCTCGAGAGAATGTAAAGGTTATCCGAGATCTTTACATACAGCGACATCTTAACCGGTGGACCACCAAACAAACATTCAATGAGCCTAATACCTATACTGTGGTTCGAATTTACCAAATTGGGACCAGGGTAAACGACATATTCGAAACAGCTGAGTCAGCGTAACAGTTGGACACGCAGTCCTTGTGGTACTTAATTATACATGATGAGTCTGATCCACAAATGACGCTGTTACGCTGCACCCAACCCACTGACTCGTCAAGTATTATAATACTTTCTTCACTTTGCTTCAGTCAAAGCAAGTTCGCGATACACGTTTTTTGATAACAAAACACGGCCAACTAGTCAGTGGAGCGTTGTAGACGGACAGCTTTATAGATAATGTATCCTCGGTAATGCAAGGCACACCTGCATAGGCATGACCAAAGTTGTACGAACACCAAGGATTGGTAGATGTACAATAATGTTGCAAGTTCGCCAGATGGATACTGGATCTAAATGGTAGGTCTAGTGGTATAGATGGTACATCCAGTGATGGTCCCTTTCGACTGGCGTCCGATTAGAACTTTGGTTCGTTTGTATGATAATCCGGTTCATCACTCCATCTCGAACGCCTTGGCAAGGTTGGCGAACTATGGGTATAAATTAGTCTTCGTCCGCTGCACTTGTGCACTTGGACTGCAAACACCATATGGAATGGGCTTCAATTTGAGTCATATTCACATGGTGTTTCAGACAAGTTAGATTCCACCAAGCTAGCAAGCAGACGGGTTAGTAAGCTACTGCCCAAGCAGTTGCTGACATATTACTTACTACCTTTACTCTATCACCGTGAGAACACAGAAGCTTCCCTGCGTTCAGTGATCACTTGTTCTTCTACTCCCACACATTTCAACAAGTGGTACAGCAGTGTATAGGTTATCAAAGAGTGGCCACACTTCAGCTATCTTGACGTGATCCGAAAGGCACACACATCTCCACCATCAGTAGATAGGTGAGCACCAGTTGCGATTTACTCAGGTCCAGAGCGTCAACCGCACACATCACTTACTTTTGGTGACCATGCGCAAACAGTGCACCAGATGCTGTACATTGGGGTATGTCTCGATAGACTACAGGGAACCCTTGAACTGCTCAAGTTGGCAGAGTTCAGTACAGTATTCTATCTGTCAGGCTTCCGCCGCTCATAAATCGTTTCCGATACGATGCAGCTGCCCGTGTACATCGCTAAACTCACTCATCTCAGTACTGCTACATCTTCCCGAACTGCAGCTGGTGGGCATCGCCCGCTGAAATCGATAAACTCATGATCACATAGTGGCCATGGAACCAATCAAGCCATTGGCAGTTTCCGTATTCAATCATCCATTACGTAGCAATGGTTACCTGTTCCTTCGAGCGGCACCACAGATCACCGAGTAAATCAGTGGTGCTAATATCCCATGTTGGTCCTCACTCCAACGCACGTCGTTTCTCGGTGCCGATAAGATGACAAGCATAGACTTTCAGCTGGTTGGCGGCGAATGGGCAACGCGTAGACGCACGAAGCCAGCTGGACACCGGTTACGCAATCCTCACACCTCACTGGAGCATGGTGATATGCCTAATCAACTGATAGTGACCACATTGTGGGTCTATTCAAGTAAACATGTTGATGATACCCGAAGGAACTGAGTGTTGGGGATCGTAAGGGCACAGTGCACAGTTTGAGTAGCCGGTCACCGTTCCCATTGCGTAGTTTAGGGTCATAAGGCATGTTTACAACTTACGACGCACCGGTATTACCCAACATGAATCGTCCATTGGTCCTTGGCATATCGCTGAGTACAAGGATGAGTAGAACTGATCATTAATGTCGCTGCCGTAACCTATGGTGGGACCATGTCTGCTAACTTATTGCGGACTTACTCCATACGAGGTTTAGTCGAAGTGACATCAATCTTAGGCTGACGCCAGTCGGTCATTCACGTAGTCTTAGAGTACAAACCCGACACTATGTTCTCCTGGTGTTGTGCTCGATTGTTAGTTGCATGCTTGTTGACATCGCAAGCTACAGTCCACTATAAGCAAATTGATCAAAACAAGGTATCCATTTGCGGTAACAATGTAGGTGAAAATGAACATAATGATATTTGACAAGTATTCATAAGATTACTCACGTTGATGGCGGTGTGCACATATATACAGAATGAGTAAATATCTAGGTGCATGTTCATATTTCGGCTTTGAATGGCTGTCTGCAGAGAATCGCCAATGAATTTCTGTGCTAGCACTGAATGTGACATAACTGCGCATCACAAGCAATTAGAAACGGGATAGTTTGGTTTAGTTACCGTCCCCAAAATTTTCTCATGGTTGGCTTCTCTTCATCAGGTCTTTCAATATTACTTCCGAATTGGTAAAATTTTTATCGTATTCCTAAGAGGAAATGGAAACATTAACACTGCTGAAGATACTGTCAAGAAGACTATACTGGAACCTTGTAAAGAATTACTAAAGGGACGCGTGACGAGAGCAAAAATAGACTTAATTTCATCGTCATACAGATAGAAGTTATGTTTGCACACACACACTTTCTATTTGATGTCACGGTAAGTGTCTATTTTTACTGGTCTCTCAGAGGAGGCTGAGAGTGCTTTCTCACAATGAAAGCTAGTAAACTAATGTTATTTTCTAATCATCTATATTAGTGATGCTACTTTTTCAGATTTGCAGGGATGCAGTATAGATTATAAACCTTGTAGAGGCCAATGAACACTGTGCAGTGTGGAAGACTTGTGAATCGTTGGATCATAAACAGGAGATTTGGTTAAAAATATCATGAGAGTCACTGCTGGGCTGTATGCGTGATGTCTGGGGGGCAGAGGCATTTCAGGTTGAAATGGCCAACACAATTGTTGGGAGCGTGACACATCGTTTCTTACGTTACGATTTTGAGTTCCATCAACGCTAGAATAGTCGGTTTGCTGGAGAATGTCATATTCCGCAGAACCGCTGAATACTACGTATTGTGCCCCTCAACATGAAAGTAACTTTCTCTTTCGCTTTATACACTTTCTGGGCCGTTTTATTATATGATCTGTCCGAGAAGTAATGTCAGTGAGTCGATTAAAAACCTTTATGGACCCGATCGGTACGGCACATTAAAAAGTTTCAAAATAGGCTCCATCTGCATCGATACAACGCTTCCAGCGAGATTTCCAGGCATCGAAGGCGTCAGCATAGGCCTTTTGTAGTCTATCCTTTAGAGCCTTGGTGCAAGCCTCTTTGACTTTGTTAACTATCCCGAAATGAAAAGTTTTTCATAGGAGTTTTCAAGGGGCAGAACAGTAAGTCAGGGAAAGATAAGCCGGGACTGTAGGGCGGCTGGGGAAGCGTTTGCACCTTTGAATCGGCGTGGAACCGGGTCATGAGAAAGACGATGTAAACCGGCGCATTGTCATGGTGAAGTTTCTAACCTGAATACTGAATACTGAATACATAGGCGTGTCTCGCATTGTCCGGGAATAAAGAATTCACTTATTTTTTATTTAGGAGATAAAAATCTGTTGCTCCATCATAGATGGACCGGGTACATACACAAAATCACGTCGCCAAATCCTGCCCGGTGGCAGCATATTACAGATGCACTACATCTTATGCGGGTGCGATGCGCTCCTTATACCTCTAGTCCGCAAAGTGGGCATCGAGGAATCTCTTAAATTCCGACACCGATTTCGCCCTGACTAGCGTCTCCGGCAACTTGTTCCAATATTTTACCACTCGACGCTTGAAGCATAGAGGTTGGGCGGTGTCGTACCACACAAGATGAACCCTTCGTTTGTGTCTATTGAGAAATTCCAAGTAGAGTTGGTTGTTGACTGTGATACCTTGTGGTACAAGCTCCTGGTGGACAAGTCCCTGATGTCAACAAATGCAATAAGCATGGTCATAGTCCTTGGCTTGGTCGTTTTGGCCTTCCTGGGGAGAGGCGACACCGAGATGTGTCACTCGGCACTTTGTCTTTTTCGTTTTGGAGTAGTACTCAGTGACCCAAGACTCATCACCTGTGATGATTTTACCTAAAAGTGGGGTCACATTCACGTAAGTCACGAAGTTCCTGGAACGTTTCAACTCGGTGCGATATTTGATCGTCCGTTAAAACTTTGGGCACCAACTTCGTGCACACTTCTCTCATCTGCAGATTGTTCATCACAATCTCGTTAACGGTACTTGTCGTGTATCCCTCCGGGAAGCAAGAAGACTGGGCCGCGATCGCGAAGTCCTTTATTAAGATTACGCTCGAACATTTATAGCGTATATACACCATTTACAACAGTCCGTCTCAATGGCTCATCCCTGCTATTTGCATTTTGTCGCTGGCTCCCTTTCCATTGGTTTATACTTGCTCGCGACGTTCACTCTGTCTGCATCACCTTGGCGTTCTTAGTCGATGTACGATTGGCGGGATTGGGCCCACGAGCTTCTTCCCTCGGCCCAATGCTACAAGCCTTGGCTCAAGGGTGCACGAGTGTGCGCTGCTTCATCTGCTGTCGTCTGATCGGTCACTTGCATGTTCAGTGGATGGTTGCAGGCTGGACGCGATTACGGGCCAACTATTTCCTGATTGGCTGACACACCTGCTTCCGACAACATGCTCACTCCTTATCGGTCTGGCCTGTGACGTTCGATCGGCATTACAACATTTCCACTCACCAGCATTTCCAACCCCCATCACAGTACTGTTTGGACTGTTTACTATCTGTGCCATTAAACGAACATCAAACGAAAGACTGGGTTTAACTGCTCAGTCACACGGGTCACTTTTTCGTCGGTGGTGTGGTCAATGACCTTCCAGAGCGGGCCTCATCGCTGGCCTCTTCATGGCCTTCCAAAAAAGACTCATGCCACCAGTAGACTTGAGGTTCCGATAAACAACCATCACCAAAGACGGTGTTTATCATGGGAAATATATCATGTGCTCTTGCAGTACTGCTTTGAATATCTCTCCGATATTAACAGATGCTTCTAAACAGTGTACGTTGAAAGCACCCATGCTAAGGATGTGAGTGTGCTTTCGCTTTAACTTCTTCTTATCTCTGTCTCAAGGTGGTAGTCCATTTTCGGTGTGTAGCTAGGGAGTCGGTATTCCAAAACAATAAGGTATGCGTCTCTGCCTTTTAACTGCAAGCGGTACCAAAGAGAATCGGCGAACTGTAAGTTTGAATCCGCAACGGCCTTGCATTATAGGTCGCTACTGTAATACAGAATTATCCTCCTCCTTTCCTAAGCCTGTCGTTTCGTATGAGTGACATGTCCGGCAGCGAGACTTCAGCGTCTGTCATTCCACTGTGCAACCATGTCTCTGTGGCACCAACGATATTGCATGGCTTCGATATTGGGCTATATTTCAGTTCGGCCAGTTTATTGAGAAAATCTTGAACATTAGTATTAACGTAGGTTAATTTCTTGGTCTCTAGGAACTCACAGGGAGCCAAAGGAGTAAAGTGTGGTAGAATGCCGACCGATGTAAGGTAGGCCATTTTTCGTCTATGTTGGAATGATGACACGTCGTTCGCAAACTGATTTGGCCAAGGTACGTCCCATTTCTTGTCGGGAAATACTACAGAATCGCGGAACTGAGAGGTAAGGTGATGCTGCTGCGCAATTACTGGTAAACTTGCTTTTCAGGTAGACTGATATCTGGTTTTTGCAAGACTTCAGTAGCTTTTAACCGAAATTTAGATGGAAGGCTTTTACAATGTCTCCACCAAGGTTCTAACATTTCCGTCGTTATCTGCTTTGACTAAACCAGGAGTTTTAGGATTCTTGGTCCGCTTCCTATATAGTTTGGTGAGAAAGGTAACCTTTTAAGCGATCGCACCACCACGTTACCCAAGGAAAGATTTTCACGAATGAACCGCCACTCTTCCAAGTCGTGATTATCAGCCACATGACTATCATGGGAAGGAAGTTATGCCACGCCATAAATAAATATTGTGCCTAGACAATCCAGCTTACTGTATTCTTCCAAGAGGTTTCTTTTTGATTGCCGCGTGCTCCAAGGGACCTCAGAATAGATGCGTACCTTACAAGCCCCGTGTTATAGCGCATATACAAAGAAATACGTTTTCCACATCAATGGCCGATTTCAGTCTTAGTCTAATGATTCTGGGTTTGCCATAGTGTGCAGCGTTCGGCTGACGAGTAAGTTTGTGGGTTTGGCTTTGATGTTCATTAAAATGCATAGTGAGTTCAATTGGTCTTGGTCATCAGACAACTTACCCCGCAATGTGATGGCGTTAGATTCGGGGACATTAGTGCATACGACAGTCAGGGCGTTATTGTTGGAGCCCTTTTTGTTGAACTGCAAGGTCGGATGATTGTTGGCCATGGCTTTATGCCGTGAGAATGATTTACCCTTTGTCGCTCTATTGGCATTAGCGATGTTCGCAACAGAGAAGATACTAACTGTAGCATACCGAGAGATTTTTGAAGCGGTCTCTGCACATGTGACTAGAGTGTCGGGGGATTTGTACTGGACCGGAGACATTGGGTTGTAGGTGCAGTAGACTAGGGTCCGGCTGTTCCATCCTCGGCAATGCTGCAAGTTGTCAAGACCAGCTGATGTTACTCGATCACACGTTTCGGGTGGTGACTGATTTTCGTGTTCCTGAGTATCGTTTGTCTACCAGGGTCACGGTCTGTTTTCGCCTGGCCTTCTTCCAAAATTGAAGAAGATGACGGCCTTGGGGACTTTGTAAATCGTGGTTCGGGCGAAGCAAATTATGCACCATTGCTTCTCTTTGAATTCACTGTCTTATTCTGGTGCGTACTCGCTTACAGTGACATAAACTTAGTGTTCGCTCGTTGTTCAACTTCTGCTGACCGATCGCACTTTTGGACTAGGCGAAGTATGCATTCGACCAGTGGGATGGTCGAACAAGTAGTACAAAACCAGAGATCGTCTTGGGAGCTGTTTCGATCTCTCACGTAATTTTGGGAGAGATGTACACATTTTGGGTGATACCATCTGAAACAGTGTAAGGTAAACCAACTTTGACCAGTCGGTTACATTTTGCGGACCCGCATTTACCCTTCGACTGGGGCCCTTTTGGATTAGCATCCACTTGCTTTTTTCTACTCGTCATAGTGTTGCTACCCTACACAGTAAACGAGTTGACGTTGTGCTCTTTTCCGACTTGCCGGTTGTGCACCTCGTCAGACGGATGGGTGCGTCCACTTTGTTTCTTGGTCACCCGCTGCCCTGTGGAGTAAGTGGGAATGCGCCAAAACCGACCTGCTTAGACTTGAAATGGACGCACTGCACGCTGGGATCAGTTGACACACTGGTCAAACGCTGCACGGTCAGATGACTGCCGGTGTGAGTTGTACGCCCATTTACTTACCGGAGCGCTGCTCGCGACAGGGCAACCCAGCTGCCACAACACCAGGTAAGATCGATCGACGTCGACCGATAAAATTGGTCGGCCGATTCGGTCGGTTAGCTGACAAATCTCCTCCAGAACCGGTAAGGCGATTTAGGTGATAAGGCGGTGGAATAATTCCCACACTTGATGATCCACTGGATAGACCTGGTCCTTCCGAGTCGGATGAGTGGAGATTGGGCGATATTTGATGAAATGCGTAGGGAAAGCTCCACTACAAAGCGAATCGCATGATGCTTGAAAAAGATTTTCACCTTTTCCCCAATAACTGATGGAGAAATCTCCGAGTTTATTTCCTGTGCCGGAAATAGCACTCCAACAGAAATTGAATGGTATATGATAATCTGCAGTCCGTTAAGATTGCACCTAGAAAAGGTACAAATTGTCGGGGCTTCGGTTTTGTGTCCACTTGTCAGTGACCTCGATAGAATCTGTGGCCAACACCCACTCGCAAGTTACCATGTTCAATCATCCACATCGTGATGGTATTTGGCAGATTACGCGAGAGAAACGGATGTGCGGTCGGTGAACTGAAAAGCCGCTCAGCGCTGCCGGCGTAAGTTGACCATGATTACACCACGGGTCGGATGAATAGTGAGAAATTAGTTTGCAGTGTTATGAGTCAAGCACTGCTCTGGCCTTGGATAAAGCCAGGCGAGCTGTCGGCGCAGGACACTGATTCTGAGTAGACGGTGCACAATGCGATGATGGCTGCTCGATCTGGCGAGCGGAACAGACCGCGACAATGGACAGGAATTCTACCAAAGTCGCCGGTGCGAGTTGACCACATTTGCACGAACCGGAGGAACAGTTCAGAATTGGTCTGGAATATTGCGGACGAAATGCAAATTGGTTCCAACTAAGACTGGAGTCCCCCAAGCAACAGTGAACGAACAACGAGAGTGTGGCAATGAACTCAGACACATAGCTAGCAAGAATCGATCAATAAAAGAGCGCTGGACTAAAATAGCAAGTCAGATTAGTGTACAGTACAAAATGCCAATTTACTCCTACATAAAGGATCTTTTGATTGTCACGCGGTCCTCGTTTTGCTCCGTGGAGGGCTATCTTGACACGCATCTCACCAAGTGCTGCAATATCACGGCTACTTTGATCGAGTTCTGTGGCAACTGGGTCGATGTATCCCACTGTTTTACCCATATTTCGTTCGCCAAAGTTAAGCATTTCCTGTAGTGGTATGCAACCGTGCCGCGAAGCAGATGGAACAGTAAGTAATGTGATGATATTTTAGTCAGAACCCACTAGGACTACGAGGGTCAAAAATCGAGTGTGAGGGAAGGAGGGAGACAACAGTAGTTGCAAATACTTCGCTCATCCGCCTGGCCGTATGCAGTGCAACTTGGCCGTTGCCAAATTTGGTGGCGAATAGTAAGGAACGATGTTACTTGTGTCTTGTGTCATTCATAGAGGGTATTTGGATTACAAAGGTTGTCTAACGTCCAAGCCTAACCGGTACAACGACCTGTGGCCCCCAACCAAAATCAGATAGATTGCGCTCCCTAGAGCAGTGCGAACTACGCTGAGTCAGATGGCTCACACAGTTGTCTTAGTTCCTCGCTTATTTTAACATTGCCCCACCGGTTGCCACGATGGGGTACTCAGAATTTGAATCGACGGAAAATCAGTATGGTGGCGAGTCATATGTTTGTCAGAAGCCCTCTGCCGTTAACCCGGGTAGAAAGGAATTTGTTTATCTAAGATAGTTTAGCATGCCTTGCAGAACCTGTGTACACAAGACCAATTCTTTGGTATATTAGCGTCCTATAACAACTGGACTGCTGTCTAGCAGCATTGTACCTGCACCTTGCCATCTCATATATCAATATCAACCGTATGTTTCCGATAATTATATTGATCCTTGGGGATTATGAATCTGCTTCTAGTACTTAGGTTACTTAGTACCGACATTCGTGTACACGGTATTTTTCTCGTCTTAAACTGGACCAGACGTGTGCCCACATTCGTGGATAGCAACCAGAGTCGGGGAAAGGGGATTTTCGCAGTTGCGTACACATCCATAGTGGTATAGGAGGCAATAGTTCTCCAACTGATTCGGAAACACCATGGGGACGGCGAACTCGGTCACGCCCATCGTGCCCTGAAGCGGTAGGCGGAAGGCAGACGCACATGACCGATGGAATCACAGAACAACCATGGTATGGTTGGCGGCATCCGATTCCGGATTTGCTTGTCACTGCGACTACTCTAGGATGCAACACGTTTAACTGGAGAAGACCAGTTTGTTTCTACGTAACATCTTCAACATCGACTGAGAATAACGACGCTGGCGGAACCTTTCATAGAGGAACGCTACTTCTACACCCTTCCAGACAATGTTACATCGCAGGCTGACAATACGGCGAAGCAGCTTGACTGAATTAGCGGGAATATTTCTCTTCAGAAATATCAAATAGCTAGTGAACTTTAGTAATTTGAAAAGCGCAGTACGAAGACCAAGACCGGCAAATACACGCATTTCGTATTGTCTCATCAGTGCCTTTACCAATAACTCGCAATAGTATTAATTCAGGACAAGGTGCGACCAAAAATTGGATTGACGGCATCCGTTTCCGGATTTGCCTGTCACTGCGGCCGCCATGGTGACAGCCACAGGACGCCTGCGCCAACAGAGGGACCATTGGTGGCTTGCGCCGCACCACCCACAGCTCCATCCACATATCCCATATCCAGTGTAAGCCCGGAGGAATAAGACCTGGTGGCATGTGGATGAGAGCCACGTTTCATCAACTGAGTCGGCCCACACTCCTTCAACATGGAACAAATGAACAATGGTTTTATACGGTTAAAATATCTAGCGCTTAACTGGTCCCGTAGAATGGTTATAGTAAAACTACAAAATATGAAAAAATTGCGAAATTGGGTCTACACCAGTGAACTCACTGAAGTGTATGTAGTGTAGACGGTCAATCTATAAGAAATGATGACAAATAGGATGTTGGTAAAAATCGTGTCTCCTTCTGGTGTACACATAGAGGAGGTAAAAAAGATGGAATGAAATCTGCGCTTTGACTGCCAGTAAAATTGCTTACAGTCACTTGTGTTTATCCATGGGTAATGGGTCATGTAAGATGGTGCAGCGAAATAACTGCATGGTCAACTCGGGCTTTGGACTCTGCCAGCGTGGGAGCTCATATGACAGATTCCGGTAGGGCATTCGACGTACGGCAAATGCGTACGGAAAAGAAATTCCGACGGCATTCCAAACGACTGTGATGCTCTGCCAGTTTGAGATGGTGGCCACTCAAATTGCTGTTGTGACTGAGCTCTAGTAAGAAGCGGCACATGCGGTTGGGATTTCTCAAAATTTGGTAAGTCAAAATGAAGTCCCCGCGCAACCGCTGATACTGTCTGCTGAAGACCCTTTGTTAATACGGTCAATTATACAAACCCTTGACATTTTTGGTTGCCCGGCGTTGGGGTATCTCCAAGGTAGTAAGATATCTCCTCAGCCATGGCTGTCAGATCTCTATTGCGTATTCCACATGTGGCCGTATGTATGAGTCGAGAAGTTGTGGAAAAATCGAAGGGTCGAATCGTCCGAATGCACGCTTCAAGGGGCCCACGTGTTGGATGCCCCTCCTAGACGCCGTTTCAGCCTGATTCGAACATCTAACGTCTACCTGGACCAAAACTACCAAGTTCTTCTCGCCAGAAGACGTTTGAAGCTCCTGGTTGCCGAGTTTGTAGGAGTGCACCAACTTGTGCCGTAGGTACAGCACTCTACATTTGTCTACATTGAATCGAAGTAGATTCTGCATTGACCACGCGTATACCCTATCCAGATCAGCTTGAAGTACTGTGATATCATCTGGTGTATTGATCGCCCTCCACACCTTGATGTCATCGGCATAAAGAAGGCAGTTCGAGTTTATGGTGCGTGTTATATTTTTAATATACCTCAGAAACAATCGCGGTCCTAGTACCGATCCTTGTGGTACTCCGCATTCAACTCGGATGGGATCTGACAGCGATTCACGCACACGTACTTCCAGGCGCCGGTGCAGAAGAAAGCTTCTAATCCATCCTAGGAGAGGATCACCAATACCAAAGGTCTGGAGTTTGAAGAGCAGAATGTTATGGTCTAACCGGTCGAACGCCTTTGAGAAGTCAAGAAAGACTACATCAACTCCTGTGCTACTGCCTGTCTACTGCTTCACTCCAGCTGGATCGTGCTAGTTGTAGATGTGTAGTGCACGATCGATTTCATCGGAAGCCATGCTATTCCGGTGCGAGGTAGTTAAATTCTTCCAATTAGGCCGTTAGTGCATCAGAAATAATAGCTTCCATGACCTTTGAAAGAACCGGTAGTAAGATTATGGGACGGTAGTTGGCTGGATTGGAACGACTACCTCCCTTGTGAATAGGAGTAATCATCCCGTGTTTCCACATGTCAGGCACGTACATTTCGTCAAAACAGTGTTGGAAGAATCGAGCCAAAGGCTCAGCTAAACTCTCTCCTACTGCCGCTAGCGATTTCGTGTGTATATTATCAACTCCAGGAGAGCTGTGCTTGCGCATACTCAACAGCTTTTTTAGTACAGCTTCTGCTGTGAAGGATATGTGAGTGAGTTTTGGGGGTAAAACAACCATCGTCATAGGGTTAGGTGGCCAGTGATCGCACTGAAAGGTTGCAGCATATTGTAGGCGCAGGGTATTCGCCGCCTCCTTCGGTGTCCGTGTGGGTCCGTCCGCTGTTTGAAGAGGAGGAATTCCCCGTTTCACCTTACGTAGACTGTTGACGTGTTGATACAACAGCTTGTGGTTTGAGGCCATACGCACTGCCAACTTCTGCTGGTACGCCATTCTATCCTCGCGAACAAGCTGAGTACAGTGGTTACGTTGGGTCGCATAGGCCATCCAGTTCTCGGTGTTTGGGAAGAGTTTGTAGATATGCCAGGCTGAGTTTCGCACCGTTATACACTTGCGTGTCCTGCTTCGCAGAAACGAGACCACGTTTCTCGGGCGGAAGGTCTTAGTCGCTGACGCTTCGGCAACCAGAGAGTTAAATTGGCTGACGAAATGTTCCCATGCACTAGCTGGTGCCTCGTCTGCCAGAAATGTCCAGTTGGCTGTCTCACCTAGTCGAGCTAATATGTCGTAGCGTATAATCGTTTTTGTTGCGTCGGCAATTTCCACGGGATATTCTGCATAGCAAATGTATTCGAAGAGTAGGACTACATGATCGCTGCGGCCCACTGGGATGTCGACAATCACCCTCTCGACCATTAGTTCTTCGTTGGTCAATATCCGATCCAGTATCGAAGGCTTATCTTTTTCTCGGAATCGGGTGGGAGTGTTGATGTGGCCATACAGCGGGTAACTGGAGATAAACTCTTGTAGATCGGCCTTAAACTCTTCTCCGGCAGCTGCTTGTGATTCCAGATCGTGGATGTTGAAATCACCACTAGTGAGAATGTGACTGTAAGTTGTGTTCATCACCCCCGTTATTGCGGATGCCAGATAGAAATCCATCTCGGGCGTGGAGGGAGGAGGGCGGTAAATGACCGCCCCTAAGCAAGTGTCATTGCCTTTTAAACGTAGACGGCACCAAAAAATCCTGTACCGTGCTGACCGGATCCTCTATGAGCTCACATTGGAGGTCATTGCGGAAGTACAGAGCCATCCCTCCACCTTTGCTGGGTCGGTCGTGCCAAACAATGAACATGCCTGGCAGTGCGATCTCCATGTCACTTATGTCAGGGCGTAACCATGTCTCCGTTATAGCGATGAGGTCGCAGACTTTTGATCCTTGACGCAGCCGCATTTCGGAAAGTTTACTCAGTAAGCCTTGAGCGTTGGTGTACATACAGGAAAGCTTCTCGGATGTCAAAAGCTGTTGACTAGGAGCACATGAATGATGTGGATTTGTGCCGACCGATGAGAGGCCGGCACCTAATCGTTTTTTGGGTGAATTGCCAAATCTCGATAGGAATGCAATCTGTTTTTGGTCTCACTTGCACCTGCGGTATGTAGTCCATCGGCAGCCTTCTCGATAGCTACGGGTCTTAGTGCACAGGTTTCTGAATCGCTGTTGTGGTTATATTGAGTCGCGGGTGGTGTCGTTTCCGCGAGAACAGCGAGTGGCTGCGGCTCTCTAACTGCTGTCTTCAGTCGTAGTTCCGAAGGAAGTGTGCTGCGTAGTAACTGCCAGCTACGGATTAAGTTCACAGCCATCTGTTGTGACTGCACCGTTAGTTTCAGTATCCTCGGGCCACTGCCTCTGTAGTTTGGCGACACGGGTAACCGTGTAATCGACTGAACTATGACGTCGCCTGCACAGAGAGCTTCACGGATGTAACGCCATTCTTCCAGGTCATGAGCGTGGGCTTCTTCGTTGCTGGTTGCCCGTAGCTCGGGCACGCCATGAACGAAAATAATTCTTTTGCTACTCTCCGTGTGGTGGTCGTTTGAATTAGTTTGATCCTGCTGGAACATCCGGAAATATGCGTATTCCACTGTTTTCAGTCCGCAGGCGGTATGCCGACAAAAGCACCGTCTCGACATCATCTATTGATCCCAATGTTACTCGCATTAGCCGGGACTCCCCATAATGATTCGAGGTTGGATGTCTAGTGATGCGCATTATATTAGTCGGACTGGCTTGAACTCCGATTTCATCACAAAGGAAATTCCATTGCTTTAAATCATCTAGCTGTTTACCCCTTAAGGAGTTTGCCTTGGACTCAGGAACGTTGGTGCATATAAGTGTCAAGGCCCCGTAGTTCCGTCTGCTTCTCGGTGATGTGGGAAGCACGACTATCGAGGGCTTTAGTGACGTTTCTGCAGGTTGCACCTGGTTCTTGACCCGTTTTGTGGCCGTACTGGGTGAAGCTACTGAGGTTGTTTTTTCATTACACCGAGCAGCAACGGTTGCATAGGTGGATCGGTCCTTAGAGCGCTTCCGATTTCTTGTTAATCGGAAGGTGGGTGTTACCGATGTTGCATCAGTCGATACATTGGATAAGAGGATGTGGGCGATGGGGCTAGGCATGCTTCTATCAGTCGCGATGACGACTTGGTTCGTGCTTCCCAAGGTTTCTATTACTGCGTGGTCGTTTGAACGCCTGGCTCCTTTCCGTACCTTTGAGGCAGCAATTGAGGGAGACGGATGAGGTGCAAGATGCGCTATTGTCGCTTCGAGCGAAGCAATTTTGCATTCAAACGATGTTCAGTTTCGGCGACTAGGCTGTCGTAGTTTTGTGTTAACGCTAGTACGCATTTTACTAGTGGAATCGTTGTGCACTTTATACAAATCCAATGTGAACACGGCGTATCGTATTTCTTTGTGTCGGTTCTACAGACGTTGGCGCATTTCGGATGGTACTGGTCAATGCAATTTGTACACGTCAACCCTACTTTTGCTACTGTATCACAAGTTTGCTTAGGATAAAATGCTACGTTTCGGGTTACCGGTGTGGTGGTCATGATCTCCGATTACCGTAGAACAAATGCAAGATGGCGGACACAGACGACAGTTGAGCTAACTAATGAGAACTCCGAAATTAGCCAGAGCACATCCACCAAATTTGCACAGATTGAGGAATACATCAAAATAAATATATTGGTGTACAATTCACACAGAAGAATCACGTGTAACAGAGTAATCCGGAAGGAAAAGTGAAATTCAGCACGGTAATCCAAAATCCTGCGGTGTCCGTTCGTACATTCCAAAAGACAGCAGCAACGTAACTTCTTTCTCCTGCCCGCGTTTCCACCACTCCTCTGCTCTACTCTTTTGCTGCTCCAGGCGCCAGTTTGATTCATACCTCTTCGCCGACTCTCAGTGTTAGTATCGCTTTAGAGCCGCGATCATATTAAATAAATAAATAAATAAATGTTATATTCCTCGGTTATTCGAGGAGCAGTCCAACTATTTGGTCTGGTCAATTGCCGTTTCTGCCAAAGTATTCGCTTTTCCAAACGGCCATGCATCATAGCTGTTAAATGTGTCTCCGGTTGGAGCAGGATTTTAGTCACGGGAACGAAATTCATGTTCTGCGGCTAAATAAACGCTGTACAGAGCTCACTTCGATTTTCGGAGACGGGGTGTTTCTTCGTTCCAGAAGCATTATATACGGGTTCTCGTTCAACTCTTTTACTTTGGTTCGTATTCTCCTCGCATCCTTCACTGCTGCTTCAGCCTTTCCATTCGACTGACTGTGATAAGGGCTGGTGGGGTGATGAACAAGTTCTCACGTTTTACTGAACGCTCGGAACTCCACGGCAATAAACTGCGGTTCGTTGTTTGACACTAATTTCTCAGGGATTCCATGTCGAACAAAATGACTGCGCGGCTTTTTTATCCTCGCATGAGCACTAGTCGAGGGCATTATATCAATCACAAAATAGTCACTGAAGTAATCTACCGTGATTAGGTGTAATTCTTTCCGTCATGCGTGAATGGATCCACTGCCATCTTCTGCCATGTCCTTACCGGAACCACTCGAAGCGCCATTGGTTCTTTTGTTTGTCCAACGTCATGTGCACGACATGTTGGGCCGTTCAACACCTAGTCTCGGATCTGACTAGCCATTCCAGGCCAAAACATCATCTCCCTGACTCGTGGGACGCAATTATTCACTCACTAGTGTGCCTTTGGGATTAACACGGTTTTGTTTGAAGATCAGACCTTCTTCTACAACCAGTTCATCACGAGAAGAAAAATACGGTGTCGATTCCGCCGGAAAACTCTTATCCTTTGGCCATCCATCAGCTGTTGTTCGTTCTAAATTTTGCAAACTGCATCTTTGTCCGTGTAGCGTCTCATTTGTTGTAAACGCTCTCCGGTGACGGCGATTTGCTGTGTCGCGTGAACCGTGTCCAGGTTCTCTAGTACTGCGCCTGCATCCGAAAGATGAGCTCTCGACAACGCGTCTGCGATGTAAAGTTGTGTTCCAGGCTGGTAGATGATATCCAAATCGTATTTAAGAAGTCGGATGAGCATCCTCTGGAGATGACAAAGCACAACATGGAGCGGCTTTTTGACGACCGTAATCAATGGCTTGTGGTCCGTACCTAGAGTGGTCCTCCACCCAAAAGTGAAGCTTTCGACCGCAAAAGTGATCTCGAGCATCTTCTTCTGGATTTGTGTATAACGACGTTCGGCCGGTGTCAGACTCCAACTTAAAATCCAGAGGTTTTCCGTTTTGCATTAACACTGCTCCAATTCCATGCCGACTGATATCGCACTGTATCTGAAGAAGCAGAGATGGATCAAAGTAAGCGAGTAATGGAGCATCCGCGATCAGATATTTTAATCGATTGAAGACCTTCTCTTGTTCCATGTCCCAATGCCACTCTTCTCCTTTGTGCGTCAGTTTGTGTATAGTCGTCAATATTTCTGCAAGGCCTGGTAGAAAGCGACTTAGGTAGTTGGCCACTCCATTCAAGCGAATGACTCTTTCAAGTCAATAGGGGGTGACATTTCTTTTATTGCCCTGATCTCTTCTGGATCAGGTTTCAGTTCATCGGGGCTCAAAACGTGTCCGTGAAATACTATCCCTGGCTTACGAAGTTCCATTTTGTCATGTTACGAATTAATGTTTCTATCAGCGCATTTTTGGAGAAACCGATCGAGATTGCCTTCGTGCTCTACTACAGTAGGGCCGAATATCAGCACGTCATCAGCCACACAAATGGCTCCTAAAAATCTTCTAGAGTTTGTAATAGACGTTTTTGGAATATCTCACTGGAGCCTTTCCAACCGGATGGTAATCGTAGCCACCGGAATCTGCCGAATGGTGTGCCGAAAGTCGTCAGGTAGCTCGATTCGTCATCCAACACGACATGTAAAAATTTGGAAGCCAAATCAGTCTTTGTGAAGTACCTTGCCATTAACAGAACTGTCAATATATCACGTCATGCAACACGTGACTAGTGAACGCGACTTAGGTATAATCGTGCAAGAGAGTCTTGGAAATTCGCTCCAATGTTCGAAAGCAGCATGTGTGACGAACTTGAACTTGAGACTTTTGAGGCGAGCTCTCGGCACTTTTGAGCGGCGGCTAGTACCATTGTTGATTAACTCCTACATTCGTCCTCATGTTGAATATGCAATTCAGGCCTGGTGTCCATGGTTAAAACGAGACATCCGCCTCTTGGAACAGGCCCAAAGAAGAGCCACAAAGGCAACGCGTGGAATATCCGGTATAAGTTACCAAATGCGTCTTCGTGTACTCGGTGTGTTCTCATTAGAGTACCGACGGCTTCGCAGAGATCTTACTCTCACATACCGGATACTAACCGAAAGCGAGCATCCATGTACATCACTGTTGACTCTAGCCCCATACAAACAAAACCGAGGCAACCACCTGAAACTAATGACGCAACACTCTCGTTTGAATTGTAGAAAGTATTTTTTCTCACTTAGAATCTGTTCTCACTGGAATGCATTACCAAACTATGTGGTGAACGCACCAGACATGACGACATTCGAAAGACTCTTAGATTTTCATCTTAGTGATAAACGATACACAACACTGTTAAAGTGCAATGATTTAACCGCTGATACTTTACGTTCCACGCTGGAACATTTTGAATTTAATTTTCTTTTGCATATCCATCCTGTGGGTCTTGTAAAGTTATGCTTTTTATCCCATCATACACCATTGAACCATTGAACCATTAATGTTGTTAGCCTGTAGTGCTCTCTTCTTAGAGCGGCGCTAAGAAGTTTGGGATCGATACACACTCTCAGATCACCGGACTTCTTAGTAAAAATTGCCACTTGGCTGACCTAATCTGTGGGTTCGTCAACCTTGGTTATAACACCAAGTGTAACTAAACGCTCCAATTCTTGAGAAAATCTTATGCGCAGCGCGACCGGCACCTTTCTAGCAGACAAAGCCACTGGAACAGCAGACTCGTTTGGCGACATACTTACGTACCCATCTAACGTTCCCAATCTTTCGTCAAAATCTTTAGGCTAACGGTGAGCGATATCTATAGCTAACTGACATGAATGCACAATGCGCACTTGATTAAAAGAAACAAAACCAAGTTGTTGTCCAGAATGAACACCTACGATGGGCACAAAATCTCCCTGTAGGACGACAAACGTGAGCTAAAGGCTGATTCCAGTCTTCGGATTGATGACATTCAGCGTGTCACTATCTTTCGGATGAAATTTTGTACCGTTCCACATTTTAAGATACTGTTGCGGTTCGTCGCACTGCACTCCAGGACAGCGTTTCTCCGGCAAAATATTGACCGTGGTCCCTGTATCCAACTGGAAACGTATGGGACGATTCTCAACAATCAACGTCGCATATACGCTTCTCTTACCTCCTCGACTCTCCATCTTACTGATGGCAAGTTCCTGGGTAATTGGTGCGTCATCGCAGTCAACTGAATGCACCTCCTTTGATCGGCAACATCTCGCGAAGTGATTCTTCTTCAAGCACTTTATATAGGTCTTTCCCCAGACGGGGCCGCTTTCATTTCGAAGGTCATGGCTGCGACCACCGTACTGGCAGATTGATTTACTTGCCGAAGCATTCTGCAACATCCCATCCTTGGGCTGGGAAATCGCACATAGTTCAGTGATTTTGTGAGGCTTTATCCGGTGAAACTGGAACGCTGTTACCGCCTCGCTGGTATAAATGTCGTTAGGTTTCTCTGTTGCAATACATTTTGCGTAACATTCTCATCCTGAATGCCAATACAATTCGATTTCTCACCAGCGAATCGCGTAGGCACTCGCAAAAATTGCATGTTCTTGCTAGCAATTTTAGCTCAGTTACGTAGTTGTGAACTGATTCATCTGGGAGTCAGTTTTAACCAAAAAACAGGTAGTGTTAAGTTTCATTAGTTCTACCTTCACAGAACGCACCAAAACTCTGGAGCACGTCGTTCAAGCTGAGCTCTTGATGCGCGCTTCCCAAATTGATTGCCTCCAGTACAGGTATTGCTTCACTTCCAACAGCATGTCGGAACATCGCCAACTGGTAATCAAATGGATGATCGTACAACTGCGTGAGTGTGAAGAAATCCATCCACTTGGCTTTGCACAGGCACCAGATTTCGGGAAGCAAATCCTCCGTCATTTGCAAAGGAGTCAAGGTCGCGATAGACGGCTGTCAGCCAAAACACAGATGCTCCTTGTTCATCAGTTCCTTCTTTTCCTCTCTCACCATGTCATGTAACGCTGTTCGAGAATCAAAAACAAAGGACGGCGATCAGCATCTATTTGGGTCAGATAACAACTTATTATTTATAGGGTAACCAACGCTTCACTCTGTGACTCCGATTTGCTCTTCCTTTATTGGCTGCGTCTGGCAGAAACCCACCATATTCTTCGATCGAGGCAGTTGATCATGCGGGCTTACCAAGCGACTCTCGCTCACGCGTGCCGGCGTTGCCTCTGGACTAACGGAGGAAAATCGATCGTGCGGCCTCATGCCTGTTCGTTCCGAGTGCGTAGACGAATACCAAAAACTGCCTTTACTGTACTCGCACCACAGTCGTAGCGTGTGATTGTCTAAAACAAGTCATTGTTTTCTTGTGGACGTTCCGCATAGCACGCAGTCACAAGGTATTGTTACGTGATCACTCAGCCCCAGAGTATTCTCCATCGTTGAATATCGATTATCAGATCTACATTCGTGAGCACCAAATCAAGCATGGATGGGTTGTTTCCCTCTCTGAGTCGAGTGGGCGAATTAGCATGTATGAAGAGCAGAATGCTTGAAATTAGCTCTTGTAGGTAGGCCTTGAATTGCTAGGGATGCTGGTACTTCCAGATTGTGAACATAGAAGTTGCCTGAGATGAGAATATAGTTGTATCGTCGTCACATAACTCTTCCCAAGGCTAATGTCAGGCGGGAGTCCACTACTGGCCTGGACATTGGGGGACCATAAACAACTTCCACAAGACGAGCATCGTTGCGTCTCAGTCGCAGGCTGCACTAGAGTGAGTCTGCGATCAGGATTTCCGGCTCGTCACCTTTTCGCACTGCAGATGACTGCGGTAGCATAAAAGTACCCCACCGTCCTTGTTGGGGTGATCTTTACTAACAAGAAATTTACCATGCATCGCAACTTCGGCGTCGATACTTTCTGGGTGCAACCAACTTTCCGTGACAAATATAAGGTTCCAGGATTGTGATGATTGAGGTGGTCGCTGTTCAGCAAGCTGGCTCAGGAGACCGCGTGTGCTGATGTATTTGTAGGATAGTTTCTCTGATCTCAGTAGTGGGTCGGGGGATGTGTGTTTTGGGTGTGATGTTGTGCCGATGGGCGAAAGGTCGGCCACTAATCCCCTTTTAGGGTGGAACGGGGACGCACTTACTTGTGTCAGCTCTGGGGATCCTGCCGTCTCATCCTTGCTCATCTCTTTCTATGTAACTTAGTGGGTGTGTTCACTAGTTTCGTTGTCTATCTGAGTGATGTTATCCGAACCGTTGTCGGGAACTAGTCCCATTAAAATTTTTATGTCGTATGTTTGTTTAGGGACTGCTTTGACCCGGAGCTCGGAAGATAGTCTGCTGCTACCCGCATACCAGCACTCCAATACCTTTATTGACATCTGCTGGATCGCAGCATTAATTCCACAATCCTTGGGCTTCATTCTTTGTAACTCGGTGATTGGCGCGGCCTCGAGATTTGTTGAGCTACTGCGGTTTCCAAGTACAGTCTCGTGAATGCAGTGCACTGGTCTTGATCTAGAGTGGTCGTCTGGAGCTCATCATGTCCTCCAGCCTCTGGAACACCGTCTACAAAAATGGTTCTGCCTACGGATTCCTTCCGATATTCTTCCAAGTGATGTTTCACCTGTTTATGCTCGCCCTACGGGAAGATGCGTATGGAACATGACCCATTGCAGAAGCTAGCTGTCGATAACACAGGACTGCCTCTGTATCAACGGCGAAAGTCAATACAACTCAGAGAAGTCTCGGTTCACCATAGTGCTTTGAGTTTGGGGGCGAGTGATCCGCGTCAGGTTGGTTCGTCTAGCTACAACACCTAAGATGTCATATATGGAGTTCCACTGGTTCATATTATCGAGTTGCTTTCCCTCTAAGGAATTTGACCCCGATTCTGGTATGTTAGTGCAGATTACCGATGATACGTTATGTGGCCTCTTAATGACCACTTGTGTATCCCGGGTTAAGGTCGACTACCCAGCTGATCCACATATAATCGATGGAGGCTTCGTAACCACAGGTTCGCCTTCTTCATATATTTTGGGTCCAGCGAAAGTAAGTGAAAAGCCTAAGTTTCTTGTTACCTTTGGTAGCAACTACGTCTTAATCAACTCATGTCAACGTCCTTCTGAAATTTTGGAACAGCTTGGGGTGTGGACGAGGCACAGGTCTTACTCATTCCAATCGGACTAGCGGTGGTTGCTTCGGGTGAATCTAGGCCACTGATGGTATGGACGTTCAAAACCACAGGTGATGCAATTTTAATGTCCTGCCCAGCCTCCCTCAGATTTGAAGCGGAGATTACTAGGAAGGACTGGGGTCTGTCACGCTTTCGTCTAATGAACCTATTCAGATGTTCCTCATTTGTTTAATCGTTCCCACCAGTCTTTTGTGTTTCTGAGCTATTTTATGTACAATCTTTAAAGATGGGATGATCCTAGTTTTTTTACACAGAACCGCAGAGTATCTGGTCTCCCACTGTGTAGCTTCGACAGGCTTACTGTGAGCTGAACATGCTTGGGATGAAACCTGCCAAGGGAACTGGAACATTGCATTCCAGTTCGTGCATTTTTATGTCATGATGAAAAGCCACGTACTACCGTCATTTTCATAGTGTTATGTTCGGCTACAGTGGATTAGTCATTACAAACCATTGCGTCGCATGTCTGTCGATCGATGCCTTTCAGGCTAATGGCTGAGCGCTCGACAGTGACCTGGTATATGCACGTGGCTGTCACTCTACCCTCTACACATTGATTGTTTTCAATGACAACACGCCCGTAGCACGTTGTGGTGCGTCCCAGGGCTGTTGAGGCACGTTTGGCGACTGCCTCGTTTACTCAAAATTTACTCTGTGTAACCAAAGCGAATGAGCGATAAGAGACACAAAATATCCTGGTTCCTTCACTTAACGGTTTGCAACTGTGCTTGATGACTTGTCGTACAGACCTCGCAGTTGGCTTCCATTTGTGACCACGAATGTTACTGTGCCTCGGGATTGGGAAAACTGCTCGCGTGTGTTTCTTTGGGAAAGATGCTAAAACTGCAATGTGAAGGTAACTGGTGATCCGCACAAGTTAGATTCGAAAGATGTTGTGAATTAAGTAGCGCTGTTTAAGTTGGATCGAATGATATTAAGCACGAATGTATGCGGTGAGAAATGTGACAGTGAATTTGGACCGAGTGGGAGGCCAGAGAGAGGGGCGCGTCGAACTGATGCATTATGCAGCAGTGGAAAATGTTCACCGGTGTCCAGAGTGTCTTTGCGACTGATGTCTGCATCATGTCCATGCTAATACCACGACAGTAAAAAGAATCTCGCGTCACCCAAACGTGTTGCACTACGGTGAACCCCCATTACTTCGGGTAACACTAAACTCGACGGACGAGACTGAGGCCGTTCTACTGTCTGCGAATCGTCTCCGCAACGACTCAAGTGGAATCCGCATACTACCTGAAATTTAGTGGAAAGTACGTTCAGCGGATCTCAATAACAGAGAATAAAACAGAAAGGTCAAGATAAGAAAACTGTGATTGCTCACGGTGTTCCTGAGTTTACGGATTCCTCTTCCGACGATGCTCAGATGCACGACCGCGAGCAATGGCACTACATACGGAAAGCTCTTTCTCTCGAAAATGTCGTGGCCACCTCGTTGACAAGGATCCTCATATCACCAAACTATAAGGGGTGTGGTCCCAGGCTGTTGAAACTGGTGTTGCAATCAGAACCAACGGCACAAACTCTTCTAGATAACTGGACTAAATTCCGTAGCAAATTGCCAACAGAAATTCGTTTGAAAGCTGCAGCAACACCACCACCTTCTAATGAAAACTCAGTGGAGACCCAACTCTCAGTGAAAACACCAACTGTAAGATTGACCCGGTGACGGTTACAACAGTAATCATAATATCCGGAGGG
The DNA here is from genome assembly GCA_944474145.2 of Dicrocoelium dendriticum. NCBI lineage: Eukaryota > Metazoa > Platyhelminthes > Trematoda > Plagiorchiida > Dicrocoeliidae > Dicrocoelium > Dicrocoelium dendriticum. Next base: position 52,290,955 of record OX104065.1, read on the forward strand.
ATACAGCAGAGCACGAGGGAACATTGTGATCCGGGGCATCTGATACTTGAATATATACAGAATACGTCTCGAAAGTCTGCAACCCATCCAAAAAACCTTTAGCCGCCGACCTTACATCGGTCGGCGTAAACTCACTTGCTTCATCCATCCCATCCAACACACTTTTGATCCTCGGAAAACTCTCATGCATGTACACAAATGCCCAAGTTCTACTCAGCAAATTAGCTGAATTAAGACTTCGACACGCGTCAGCAGTTTGGGACCTCACCGCTATCACAGAAACATGGTTGTGCTTTGAGACAACGGACGCCGAACTCTCGCTAAGAGGTTTGTCCGTTGTCAGGAATTATCGAGCCAGCAAAGGTGGTGGGGTAGCCCACTACTTTCGTAACAACCTGCAGTGCGAACCCATAAACAATTCGGAAACCAATGTACCTGATTCCATTTGGTGCAGCTTCCGGGTGAGGGAACGATCTTGGCCTAGTGACTGTTGTTTACCGCCCACCATCGTCTACTCCTGAGATGGACTGCAACTTGGTGGCAGCGTTGAGGCAAGGGATAAACAGGAATTACAGTCACATTCTAGTCACCCGCGACTTCAACTTACATGTCTTAGAATCCCAGACCACACTAGGCGAGCAATGCGAAGCAGACCTGCAAGATCTAGTCTCAGACTTTCCGCTTTATGGCCACGTCACTTCGCGCACCAGCATCAGGGGAAATAACAGGCCATCCATATTGGACCGAATATTCACTAATGAAGAACTGATGATCGAGAGATTGATAACCGATACTCCTTTGGGCCGCAGCAATCATGCGACGCTAGTGTTTCGTTGCATGTGTTACGCGCATTATCTTAAAGAACATGCCGAGGAATATCATGTGGTAACCAACTATGACGACCTGTCAGACCTCATTGATGCAACCAGCTGGTGGTTCTTAGCCGAATGGACCCCTGAAGTGGCCTGCGGAGAATTCACCAACATATTTACCATGCTCGTGGCAAGCACATCTGAAGCCAAACTCTACCGGCCTAAAAAGATGAAGTCTTTCGTAAGGCGCAGGACACCTAACTGCATGGCATTAAGGGACTTGGCATAGCACACCTACATAGCCTCCCTTAACGACCATACCTGGGATGTCTACACAATACAAAGGAATCACTGTGTCAAACTCGTCCGGGAAGATAAGCTGAAGAACCAACAAGGCCTATTGGAAAAGTTTTGCTCCTATCCCAACTACTATACAGACACGTAAACAATTTGCGCCGTGTTAAGCGCGGTATTCTTGCTCTGCACACAGCATGTGGATTAGCCCAAACAGCACAAGAGGCGGCCAGCGTTCTTGGACAACAATTTGGCCGTACCTTCCAAAGCGTGCAATCATCATACATCCTGCCTAAGCAGATAACGCCGCCATCAGGGCTTAATCACATATCGTTTACCTCCGTAGCTGTACTGAAGAGGCTGATGTCTCTGCGCGAGTTCAGCTCCCCGGGTGCGGGCGGCATTCGCCCGACGGCGTTGAAAGTTGCTGCCATGAGTTTGGCAAGACCACTCGCAATTTTCTTTCAGCGATCTCCGAACGAGATGCAGGTCCCCACGATGTGGAAGCACGGAATCATCCCGCCAATCTACAAAAGTGGTAGCCGTGTTGAACCAACAAATTATCGCCTGATAACACTACTTCCTGTGATCTCCAAGGTTATGGAGTCCATTGTAGCTGAAGCTTTTATGGGGTACCTGCAGAACAACAAAATTCTCGTTGCGGAGCAGCACAGATTTCGCCAATATCGTTCCTGTACCACTAATCTGCTTACTGCTCGTGCAAGCTGGACGGAATGTGTGGACGCTGGTGTAGGAGTCGACGCGGCCTACTTGGATTTCTCAAAGGCATTCGACCGTTTAGACCATGAAATTCTACTCCAAAAACTCCAGAAATATGGAATCGGCGATCCTGTTCTGGGTAGGATAGGAGACTTTCTCGTGCAACGTCACCTGAATGTGAGGGTTCGAAGCAACCTGTCGGAATCCATCGAAGTTCAATGCGGCGTACCTCAAGGCTCGGTACTTGAACCCTGCCTGTTCCTGGTTTTCATAAATGATCTCGCGAGCGTGCGATCTTCTAACTGTTTGCTATTTGCTGATGATCTAGGGGTATGGCGTACTACTGCTGCAGTGGAGGATTACACAGCGTTACAGGAGGACCTGGACAAAGCGTGCACATGGTCCCTCGAGAACATGCTGCATTTCAACGTCACCAAGTGCAAAGTTCTCAGCATACAGCACAAGAGTACGCACAAGTACCGCCTAGGACCACAAATTCTACAGCGGGCTTCTCACGAGTGCGATCTCGGCGTGCTAGCTCAAGACGACCTCGGTTGTTTGAGGCAGACTGAAAAGGCAGCTAAGAAAGCGAACCAGTACCTCGGCCTTCTCCGCAGAGATTTCGGGAAGTTTGACCCTTCAGTCTTTTCAAAAATGCTTAGTGCGTACGTGAGGCCGCACACGGAATACGCTATTCAAGCGTGGCAACCTTGGCTCAAACACCATTTCACCGCGCTCGATACTGCACAATGTAGGGCAACGAAGAGCGTCAGAGGTTTGACCAACCTATCCTACCTACTCAGGCTGAAGACCCTCAAAACATACAGTGGACGTTATCGGGGTCTAAGGGGCGATCTCATAATGGTGTACCAGATCCTGAGAAACCCCAACCACCCATCCCATTCCCTTCTAATATTCGGTCAAAACACCCCGCTAAGTGGTCATCAGTTTAAGCTGGTCACGCAGTACGGTCGACTGGAATGTCGGCGAAACTATTTCTCCCTTCGAGTGTCACAGCCTTGGAACGCCCTCACGGAACATGTAATTAATGCACCCACCTTAGTCATTTTCAAAAAACGCCTTGGCGAAACTGTCACGTTTACACTACGTACTATAGCCCATGACCACCAAATGCTTACACTAATGCACAACAGACAGTGGATAGTGCCATAACTCTACTCGAGAATGAGTCACTCCAAACGCCTTGCACGAAATTTGATAAACGCTACTACTATAGAAACTGGATTTCAGTATCCTGTCGCCCCAAGATAGTTGCACACGAGTAAGCGTTGTCCGTGCTATCATTTTTATTTTTTTCTCTCACCTATTATGTGATCAATATCCGCTCCCCCTATTGCTTTGTGTGCGTACATTCTCATTTCAAACTCCCTTTATACGGCAATGCAGTTAAATCTGTAATCGCCCGAACCGACGATTCCATTATCCCTTGATCTATCTTTTCTCACTCTAACCACCCTACAGGACATGTCAAGCACCTGCTTTTTTACCCGTTATAAATCATTGTTCATTGTTCATGTCCCCGCTTTCATTAATATGAGCCTTGTTTAAGCTAACATACCCGATAATGTGTTTACGGTAACATTCATGTAATCGTCTTTTCATTTTTTCCTTCTCCAGGTTAACTAACTGGGAATGCTGACGAGCCTGCCCGAACTACGAGGGAATCCCGGGCCCATGACGTCGTCTACACCCAAGAAAACTTGTTCTGCTCTCGTCGAGTTGACAAACGGTTCAACCATGAACGGAGCGAATTATCCGGATTCGCCTATCGTGGCCGAGTCCCCGCATTCCCGAGATCACGCAATGTTACCGACACAGATATCAGACACAACAAGTGTGGCCCCTCATTCCCAATCGTTGGATCAGAATTCTACGATTCATCAAAGAGTGAACCAAAACGATGAAATGACGCCAGTGGAAGTCAAGTACTCACTGGATGAGGGGATGTCCGAAACACTCTCATCGATCGAAAACACTTTGGCCAACCGAGGTGATACCACCACAAATACTTCCTACGGCACAATAAAAAGACACGCAACTAACCAGAACAGTATTCTGAAGCAGCGGCTTCTTGCCGCCCTGGCTACTTTAATCCCACATCGAGAAACGCTGTCGCTACGAATGCTAGTAACTTACACAATCGACGATAAGGACAGCGAGTGTTTGGTGATCGATGAAACCTTGTGTCGTCAGACGTCACGACTGCAAACAAACAGTGAAGGACCTTCACTTGGTCACTCTTCGGATTCTGGTTGTCAGGTCGATGACAGTCCACCGGCAAGCAAGAGGCCTCGAACTGATTCACATCCGCTAGTGGACACTCATGTGTTAGACCTGTCAGTGCACACCGAACGTGATGAACAGGAATTAGCAGAAGCCATGAATACCGAACTTGACGAATCCGCAGACGAATCTAGCCACACTTCTCCCAATAGACCATCGCCGGATGCAGAACGGCCCACACCTAACACACATGGGAAATATCTTAACGCACCTGGTTCGATCGCCAAAACTTCCATACCCACTGGAAGCATAAATCCATTATTAATTTCTTCGAGTGCCGTAAATGGGAACGATTCAACCATTTTTACTGCATCCCCATTCCATCCCGTGGACTCATCTTTACTGACACTCTTACCACTACTTCAACAACAACTACCACAGTCCAACATCAGAGTGTTCGGACAGCCTAAGATTCTGTCTAATATCGAGCCAGTGGCGTCCATCACCACTAACAGTAACACCAATTCCAGTAACAACGCATCCACAAACAGTGCGATGCCCGCGGAGACTGCTGAATCTCTGCTGTTCAGAGAGTTACAGGCGCTGATTCGATCGAACAACTCGATGAATCGCCTCGTCCAAGAAGTTCCACTCGACTCTTCTGTACCCAATGTGAAGGCGTCAGAAGCTGCGGGCAGTTATATTGCTAGCCAAGCGATACCAAATCTACTGAGCTCTCCTTTGAACAATTCGTCACTGGTTGGGTTCCCTTTATTCAATGCGTTTTCTCCCGACCAATTGACAGCAGTGCAAGCGTTGTTGCCTTCTGCATCCCTTTTGAATAACGTTCTATCCGCACCGAACATCACCTCGTTGAACTTGGGTTCGGCCACATTGCTGAATCTTAGAGATAAGACCACCGGTCAAGAGACACTTGGGATCATGCAGGGGGCCAACCGGCATGTTACCACTCCAGTGACCAACTTACTGAACCATATTAGTTTCCCTCATGCTACCTCAATTTCTCTCAAAACGCTTTCCACCTTGTCCCAGCTGTTCACCAATAGCAGTGAGCAGAGCGCTTCGAAGCTGAGCGGATCACATGCTCAGCTGGGCTCAGTGTCAATGACAGGCGAGGGGAGGAACATAGCTACAGAGATGTTCCGTGTTTCAGAGAAGCGACACAACGATATTTCCGCTGACCCACTGGCCGTGACGCAGTCCGGCGAGTTACCACCATGCACGACCATATCTGTCGCTATTAGCCAAGAGGGGGGCAACGGCAAATCGAGTTTTGTCATTTCCGACATGCGTCTTCCACCCTCCACTCCAATCTCTATACTGGGCGGTTCCAATTCCCCCTCAGACTCGATCACCAATGGTCTATCGTCAAGCGCCTACGGGTCTAGCCAATTCATGTTCGGGCGTCGTTTGGCCCACACGCGTCGATTCACATGTAATCAATGTCGAAAAAACTTCGCTTCTTTGGCTGAGCTAAATCGCCACACTCTGGAGGCGCACAACTCGTTTAAATGTACCATTTGCTCTGCACACTTCACACAGCGATCCAACTTGCAACGACATTCGCTGAAGCATGTCGGATTCAAACCATTCACCTGCAATTTGTGCAGAAAAGAGTATTATCGGAAAGATCATTTGGTACGTCACATAGAAGTCACACATCCGAACCATGATCCGAAAATGAACATCACAGTCCATCTGACCTCGTCGGAGTGTTTAGACTACTTGGATCGGTTGAATGCTGGCAAAGAGACGCCATCACCAGAGGGATCGGTGTGTCAAGAACTTGGCCCAGACGCAGAAGTGTCAGAATTAGAAAGCCTAAAGATTGATGGGGCAGCTGGGGCTACGAATGATGGCGAGGAAGCCGAGTTGAATTCTGGAGGAGTACCCAATCCGACAACCGATTGACCTTCGATTGCTTTAATTTCCATCCGATATTCGCTCGAACAGAAAGTGTACAGTATTTCAATCACTTCATCTCTGAAAGCATATGACGCTCTGAGTGATATTTCACTGTCAACGCTTAAACAACAGCAACAGTTTGCTTACAGCCGGTTTCTTGTATACTTATTGTTTTAATTGACAAGCAATCGCATTTAAACAGAGACCACTTTTTTCCACTCCATTGTGGCTGTTTTGCTAAATGGCGGCTATGCATTCAATGCTAATTGCATGATCATCTAAAGGAGCATCAGGACGCTACCTTCGCCTCACACTCCATCTGGCTTATGGTGTTATACGGAACTGAGATCTTGTGTGACATTTTCCCTTGTATTTCTCTCCACTCAGTCCCCTTGTTGGAGTAGCGATCGATCTTCATTGATACTGTTACATGCCTCACGTGGGCAAATAGTCTTTGATTTCATTGCACTTCATTGGTTTGTGTGCTCGTATTGTCCACCGTCCCTTCGTGGTTCGTTGTTCGAGTGATGTGCACAGTAAAATTTTTGCAACTCATTCATAACAATTTTCACAGCACTTTTCGGGTTGTGCGCCACTTTTAAATCGGGTTGTCGTGCAACATCAGAAGTGCAAATTATAAGGGATTACTTGTGGTGTTTGTAAAGCATAATTCTCTTCGGAACTCAAAGCTTCGTGCCCACCATTGTGAGTGGGTTCGACGCAAGTGATGAGATGATGTTGTTCACATAAATTCGGCCTCAATTTATGAGCAGCACATTGACAGCCACCCCACATCGAATGTTTGGTGGCTTTTAGTGCAGTGCATTACCAAATAACCAATCCTCACATTGCAAGGGTGTTGAGACCGAAGAGCGTTTGTCATGTTCTTCGAATAAACCAGCTGCCGGAATGTCGTCTAAGGCCAAAGTTGAGGAAAGTTGTAATCTTGCGGATGGAGCTCTCATGGGCACGTACAGCCTTGCGTAGCTTAATAATGATTTTTCAGACCCGAAACACCTCGGTTGATATCTGTATGTTCATTGCTGGGCGACATGGATGTTGATCATGCTAACAACTTTTTTGCGTCTGGCAGACGATTCGTATCATGCGTATGGGTGATGCTAAGTTTGTTGAGATCGCGGTACTCACCACAAGGATGCCAGTATTTCCATTTCATTCAGGGATTTTGGTAAGGAGAGCAAAATCAGAATTTTAAGGGCTGTCTAATCACACCCATTCTTGGCACGCCTAAACACAGCTTGCAAATCCGTTAGTTTTAATACATGAGAGGGATTCATATTTTATCCGAGAGAGTGAGACAGCTGGACTTAAATCGAAGAAAATTGGACGAGACCTAGGGGAGTCCAAAGTCTCGGCTGATAGCTCATGTGACAGCAGTTGTGCCCTGGACACGCATCGTCGTCATAACGTCAAGTCAACATAGGCTTTACACACAAAGGGGCGCATTCCGATGATGGGACCAATACAAAATATATAACTGCACATTGCAAAGTTAAATATACAAAGAGGTACAAATGCCACTCAAGGAGCCGCACACGCAGTGTTTGCGAAATTTCTTGGGTCGACCAGAAAACGTGATAAATAAGGCAGGAGTGAAGAGTTTCGGAGCTACTTTCTGCTAACACTTCAATCCATGACCGAACGGTTTCATCCTGATTTAGACTCATCATGTAGAGATAGGCTGAGCTGAGAGGGGAGGACAACACAGTGCATAACGGCTTTCGTCTTGGTCACCAGGCAAGAGCTCCACAGCAGGGCTTGACGAAGTGGTTAGAACTTCATTATTGGCAATTGGAGTACCTTGTGTCTTGATTACCACACGTAAATCTCGTAAGAATGGGTTGCGATACAATAGAACAATGGTTTTATGCGGTTAAAATATCTAATGCCGAACTGGTCCCGTAGAATTGTTATAGTAAAACTACGAAATATGAAAAGATTGTTGGCAAAATTGTGTTTACACCAGTGAACTCACTGAAGTATAGGTAGTGTGGACTGTAAATTCAAGGTAAATCTATAAGAAATGATGACAAATAGGATGTTGGTAAAAATCGTGTCTCCTTCTGGTGTACACATAGAGGAGGTAAAAAAGATGGAATGAAATCTGCGCTTTGACTGCCAGTAAAATCGCTTACAGTCATTTATGTTTATCCATGGGTAATGGGTCATGTAAGATGGTGCAGCGAAATAACTGCATGGTCAACTCGGGCTTTGGACTCTGCCAGCGTGGGAGCTCATATGACAGATTCCGGTGGGGCATTCGACGTACGGCAAATGCGTACGAAAAAGAAATTCCGACGGCATTCCAAGCGACTGTGATGCTCTGCCAGTTTGAGATGGTGGCCACTCAAATTGCTGTTGTGACTGAGCTCTAGTAAGAAGCGGCACTTGTGGTTGGGATTTCTCAAAATTTGGTAAGTCAAAATGAAGTCCCCGCGCAATCGCTGATACTGTCTGCTGAAGACCCCGAGCACTTGTAGCCTTTGTTATTACGGTAAATTATACAAACCCTTGACATTTTTGGTTGCCCGGCGTTGGGGTATCTTCAAGGTGGTAAGATATCTCCTCAGCCATGACTGTCAGATCTGTATTGCGTATTCCACATGTGGCCGTATGTATGAGCCGAGAAGTTGTGGAAACATCGAAGGGTCGAGTCGTCCAAATGCACGTTTCAGGAGGCCCACGTGTTGGATGCCCCTCCTAGACGCCGTCTCAGCCTGCTTCGAACATCCTAGGTCGACCTGGACCAAAACTCCCAGGTCCTTCTCGCCAGAAGACGTTTGAAGCTTCTGGTTGCCGAGTTTGTAGGAGTGCACCAACTTGTGTCGTAGGTACAGCACTCTACATTTGTCCACCTTGAATAGAAGTAGATTCTGGGTTGACTACGCGTATACCCTATCCAGATAAGCTTGAAGTACTGTGATATCGTCTAGTGCGTTTATCGCCCTCTACACCTTGATGTCATCGGCATAAAGAAGACAGTCCGAGCTTATGAGGTGTGTGATATCTTTAGTAAATGTCAAGAATAATCGCGGTCCTATACCGACCCTTTTGGTACTCCACATTCAATTCGGATGGGATCTGACAGGGATTCACGCACACGTACCTCCAGCCGCTGGTGCAGAAGAAAGCTTCTAATCCATCCCAGGAGAGGATCACCAATACCAAAGGTCTGGAATTTGAAGAGCAGAATGTTATGGTTAAACCGGTCGAACGCCTTTGAGAAATCGATAAGGACTACATCGACTTCTGTGCCAGCGTCTACTGCTTCACTTCAGCTGGATCGTGCTAATTGTAGATGTGTATTGCACGATCGATTTCATCGGAAGCCATGCTATTCCGATGCGAGGTAGTTAAATTCTTCCAAATTAACTGTTAGCGCAACAGAAATAATAGTTTCCATGACCTTTGAAAGAACCGGTAGTAAGATTATGGGACGGTAGTTGGCTGGATTGGAACCACTACCTCCCTTATGAATAGGAGTGATCATCCCGTGTTTCCACATGTCAAGCACGTACATTACGTCAAAAGTGTATTGGAGGAATCGAGCCAAAGGCTTAGCTAAACTCTCTCCTACAGCGGCTAGCGATTTAGCGTGTATATTATCAACTCCAAGAGAGCTGTACTTGCGCATACTCAACGGCATTTTTAGTACTGCTTCTACTGTGAAGAATTTGTGAGCGAGTTTTGGGGGTAAAACAACCATCGTCATGGGGTTAGGTGCTCAGTGATCGCACTGAAGTATTGCAGCATATTGTAAGCGCAGGGTATTCGCCGCCTCCTTCGGTGTCCGTGTGGGTCCGCCCGCTATTTGAAGAGGAGGAATTCCCCGTTTCACCTTACGTATACTGTTGACGTGTTAATACAACAGCTTGTGGTTTGAGGCCATACGCACTGCCAACTCATGCTGGTACACAATTCTATCCTCGCGAACAAGCTGAGCACCGTGGTTACGTTAGGTCGCATAGAGCATCCAGTTCTCGGTGCTTGGGGAGAGTTTGTAGATATGCCAGACTGAGTTTCGCACCTTCATAGACTTGCGTGTCCTGATTCGCAGAAACGAGACCACATTTCTCGGGCGGAAGGTCTTAGTCGCTGACGCTTCGGCAATCAGGGAGTTAAACTGGCTGACAGAATGTTCCCATGCACTAGCTAGTGCCTCGTTTGCCAGAAATGTCCAGTTGGCTGTCTCATGTAGTTGAGCTAATATGTCGTGACGTACATACTTTCTCTTTGCGTCAGTAATTCGCGGAATATTTTTGCATAGGAAATGCATTCGAAGAGTAGGACTACATGATGGCTGCGGCCCAAGAGAACGTCGACCATCACCCTCTCGACCATTAGTTCTTCGTTGGTGAATATGCGATCCAGTATCGAATGCTTATCTTTTTCTCGGAATCGGGTGGGAGTGTCGATGAGGCCATACAGCGGGCAACTGGAGACGAACTCATGTAGATCGACCTTAAACTGTTCTCAGGAAGCTACTTTGGATTCGTAAGAGTGAATGTTGAGATAGCCAGTAATGAGAATGCGACTGTAAGTTGAGTTTATCACCCTCCTTATTGCGGATGCCAGATGGGAGTCCATCTCTGGCGAGGAGGAAGGAGGACGGTAAATGACCATCACTAAGCAACTGTCGTCGACTTTTAAACGTAGACGGCACCAAAAGGAATCTTGCACCGTGCTGACTGCATCCTCTAAGAGCTCACATTGGAGGTCATTGTTGAAGTAGAGAGCCACCACTACACCTTTGCTGGGTCGGTCTTGCCGAACAATGGACATGTCTGGCAGTGCGATCTGCATGTCACTTATGTCAGGGCGTAACCATGTCTTCGTTGTAGCGCTGAGGTCGCAGACTTTGGATCCTTGACGCAGCTGCATTTCGGAAAGTTTACTCAGTAAGCCTTGGGCGTTGGGGTACATACAGGAAAGCTTCTCGGACGTCAAAAGCTGTTGACTAGGAGCACATGAATGATGTGGATTTGTGCCGACCGATGAGATGCCGACACGTAATGGTTTTTTGGGTGAATTGCCAAATTTCGGTAGGAATGCGATCTATTCTTGGTCTTACTTGCACCTGCGGTATGTAGTCCATCGGCAGCCTTCTCGATAGCTACGGGTCTTAGTGGCCAGGTTTCTGAATCACTGTTGTGGTTATACTGAGTCGCGGGAGGTGTCGTTTCCGCGAGAACAGCGAGTGGCTGCGGCTCTCTAACTGCTGTCTTTAGTCGTAGTTCCGAAGGAAGTGTGCTGCGTCGTAACTGCCAGCTGCGGATTAAGTTCACAGCCATCTGTTGTGATTGCACCGTTAGTTTCAGTATCCTCGGGCCACTCTCTCTCTGTAGTTTGACGACAAGGGTAACCGTGTAATCGACAGAAGTATGAAGTTGCCTGCACAGAGAGCTTCATGGAATTAATGCTATTCTTCCAGGTCATGAGCGTGGGCCTCTTCGTTGTTGCTTGTCGGTAGCTCGGGCACGCCATGACTGAAAATAATTCTTTTTCTACTCTCCGTGTGGTGGTAGTTTGAATTATTTTTCTCCCGCTGGCGTTCGCTCCATGGAACATCCGGAAATATGCATATTCCACTGTTTTCAGTCCGCAGGCGGTATGCCGACGAACGCACCGTCTCGACATCATCTATTGATCCAAATGTTACTCGCATTAGCCGGGACTCTGCATAATGATTCGGGGTTGGATGTCTAGTGATGCGCATTATACTATTCGGACTGGCTTTAACTCCGATTTCATCACAAAGGAAATTCCATGGCTTTAAATCATCTAGCTGTTTACCACTTAAGGAGTTTGCCTTGGACTCAGGAACATTGGTGCATATAAGTATCAAGGCGCCGTAGTTCCGCCTGGTTTTTGGTGAGGTGACAAGCACGCTTATCGAGGGATTTAGTGACCTCTGTGCAGGTTGCACCTGGTCCTTGACTCGGTTTGTGGCTCTACTGGGTGACGCTTCTGAGGTGGCACTTTGATTGTGCGTAGCAGCAACGGTTGCATAGGTGGATCGGTCTTTAGATCGCTTCGGATTTCGTCGGTCAATCGGAATAGTGGGTGTTGCCGGTGTTGCATCAGTGGATACATTGAATAAGAGGATGTGGGTGGTGGGGCTAGGCATGCTTCTATCAGTCACGATGACGACTTGGTTCGTGGTTCCCTAGATTTCTACTACTGCGTGACCGTTTGAACGCCTGACCCTTTTCCTTAGTTTTGAGGCGGCAATTGCGGGAGACGAATGAGGTATAAGATGTGCTATTGTCACTTCAAGCGACGCCACTTTGGCATTCAAACGATGTTACGTTTCGACGACTAGGCTATCGTACTTTTGTGTCAACGCTAGTGAGCATTTTACTAGTGGAATCGTTGTGCACTTCATACAAATCCAATGTGAACACGGCGTATCGTATTTCTTTGTGTCGGTTCTACAGACGTTGACGCATTTCGGATGGTACTGGTCAATGCAATTTGTACACGTCAACGCTACTTTTGCTACTGTATCACAAGTTTGATTAGCATAAAATACTTCGTTTCGGGTTACCGGTGTGGTGGTCATGATGGCCGATTACCGTAGAACAAATGCAAGATGGCGGACACAGACGACAGTTGAGCTAATTAATGAGAACTCCGAAATTAGCCAGAGCACATCCACCAGATTTGCACAGATTGAGGAATACATCGAAATAAACATATTGGTGTACAATTCACACAGAAGAATCACGTGTAACAGAGTAATCCGGAAGGAAAAGTGGAATCCAGCACGGTAATCCAAAAATCCGCCTCCTCCGTTGTTCTTTCTAATGTTTGCCTTTACAGGCCACGTCGTCCGAGTGCATGTAACCGTTAATTTCGAGCGCCTGTAAGAGATAGACAACTATTTAACTGTCTTTTATGTGGCGGATGAAAGTGATTTCTTAGGTCCCCTGTAAATATCTACGTATGCGTTTAATTGCTTGTGAATGATAAATTAGACTGGATAATCCATGGGTATCTCGCTATGGCTGGAACTATGTTTAATCAATCGCTCTATCAAAAGATGGTCGTTTAGCAGTAGTCCAGGGAAGTTTACCGGTAAACAGTGCAACCAGTAGGGCAGTATACGTGCGGCTGAAAATCTCAGAATTATCTTCGCGGCACGGAAAGGCTCTTAGTGCTAAAAGCATAAAAACATAATCTGACTCTGAGAAATGTTTCAAAATCTTGGGTGAGCCAAGAGAGTTTCCGGGACAAATGGAAACCGAGATTATTGATATTGGATGAAATAGGCTTGCTTTTGTCATTCAGTTAATAGAGGAGAGGCAGCTGAAATTACTTATCAGTGCGGATAGATGAAAATGTTAAATCAGTGCATTTCAAAGCATTAAGGTTAAGGGACCTGGCTGATGACCAAGTCACAAGTGCGTCTAAACCAGGGATGTCCAAAGTCCGGCCCGCAGACCAAATGCTGCGCTCGTTAACATTTCAAATGGCCCGCGGCCTCCTCATTAAATAATAAATTCAAGCTTGGATTCTTTTCGTACAGACGATATTATATAGATTACAAAAAAAGTTAACAATGTTATGAGTACAAAATTCCTTGGCGTCAGATACTGGCAAAAAGTTATGAGTTACTGTTTATTTTTAACTAACTATGAAAAGTCAGTCCAGTGCCTCTGCTAAAGGGGTCATAACTTAATCAGAAAAGATCTCAAGTTCTCAGTTTCACCATTCACATTGAAATCTTGAAATTAAAATTCCCGGACATCGTAATTTTTGCTATTATTTTAATCTCAGACTGAATATGGTTTGACATATTTTCACCTCATAAAATGTAGCCATCCTTGCGAAAAGTTTGGACACCCCTGGTTTAAACCACATTGGAAGGTAGAAGACATCACAATGGAAGAAGCACTGCACCCCAGGACATTATTAGCATATTTACGCCAAAAAGGTTGATATTGTGGGAAGACTTTGGACATAAAAATAGGAAGGGTGAGTGGGTTGCACCCTAAAGAACACCACAGCGCGGAGCATAGATGAGGTTTTTGCCGTTTAATTGGGTAAACTGCGTACGGACAGTGAACTAGTCACTAAACCAGTTGCGGACATCAGGGTGGACTCCGTTCAAACAGACTAGGCCAAACAGAACTGATCGGTCAAGACTTGCAAACGTATTTAGATAGTCCAGAAAAAAAGGGCTACGGACCTGCACTTCTTATTTAGCATAGAGGCTATTGAATGCACACTGTACGAGACAGCATTTAGCCTAGAGCGCTTGTGTCTAAAGCAAGATGGAAGTTATCAGCTTGAGTAGGCACGGAAATCCACGTGACAAGTGTCTTCTCGATAACTCTTAAAAGCACAAAAGTGCAAGCAATTGACCGACACTCTTGAGATTTCTTTTTTGGTTATGGCGTTATTCTTGCCGACCTCAAGGATTACACCGGTCGTGAGACATTTGTTGAAAATATCAGTCAAGCACAATGTGATGAAATCGGCGCGCTGCCTCAAACCCGCAGGTGATAAAGCGTCAGGGCTTTATTTGGTTTCAGTCTTTGGAGTTGTCTGTTAAGGTCACCTCGCTCAAATAGGGCGGTTGGGCCTGATGTAGTGAAGGACGGCAATGAAAAATCGCTCGATGGAGAGGAGTTAAACTCAGCACTGAGGTTGTCCACCTTCACTGTTCTAGTGCAGCTGATTGTACTTTTGTCCCAAATGTGCTTTAGCAGCCTTCAGAGATCACGTTAACTACGGTTTCTCAGTACTGCTTCAATGTGCAAACTGTTTAACCTAGTTATTTCATCTTTAACTGCTAAAGTGGCTTCTGACGCGGGTGGTCACTTTGAAAATCGGTCTACTCGCAGATAGATCGTTTCGGCAGGGCGGCACAGATGGAAACAAAGATTAATATAACTCGTGATGTTAGCACTGAATCGGCAGATCTTCATCAGTAAAAGCTGAAAAGAGTGTTGAATAAAGGGTTGTTTTAAGTCGTGCGATATTTTTCGCCTAGCAGTTACGTCGGATAGTCTTGAAAGTCGTTTCGACAACACAGCATAGATAGTTCTACTGTAGGTTATGGGGCAAATCTTTGAGATACGATTATCCGAGTTACTCTGGGATCCTCACTTTAGAATAGCGAATAAACGAATTTCGTTTGTGCCAGCAGCATCAAGCTGTGCGTCGTCTGGCCAGGAAAGTCTAAATTTGCCAGGTCAAGTGATTTGAATCACGTTGTATTACATTTATTGAAATCACCGGCAACAATATAGACAGAGCATTCTAGCACTGGCAGCAACACCGAGGAAAGTTGCTCTACTAAGACCCTCAGCTAGAGCAATGATGTGTCAGGAGCAATGTGGAACTTTCCGATAATAATGGATTGCAAGCCACTTAGAAATTTGGGCTTGTATACAAGTAAATGTCAGCTTATAGAGCTTGTAGAGTGAATAGTTGGGTAAATGAGTTGCGCCGGACGTGGTTAACATAAATGATGACAGCACCGCCAAGATTTTTTGGTATACCTGGGCGATTGGACCTTATTATTATTAGCAATATTACGAACAATGATGATCCGAGCATCGAAGTGCGGTGCATCCATTTACCACGAATCCCATCGAAAAATAACGATAAATAACAACGGTCAGCTAGTGGGGTTGAATACAACTAGAATGCAAAGAAGATGCAAGCAAGAAGGAGGTGCATTAGACTGATCAGCATTGAGTGAAAATGAACAGACAGCATCAAGAGACCGAATGCAGGGACAACACTGACTGTGTGATTGCTTCATGTCTGACACGGTCTCCGACCATGGGTGTGCACCACCCCGAGACCCCCCATCCACGAAGACGGCGCGCATCAGCCTGAACAAGTCTCTCTATCAATTGCTACATGCTTCTATGATGAACAATGAACAATGATTTTATACGGGTTAAGAAGTACTGCTTTACCTATGATATGCCCCGTCATGGACTGACCACCTCGCGGTTTCGACTAACTTGGTACCGCCACGTGTTACAATTCACGCTGAGTACGACGGTTAACGGCCTAACGAGCGTAAGACATTAAGAATCAGCAAACACTCGTGTGAGGCACCAGAAGGCTTCTTGCTAAAAACCTACTGTCGGAATTCAGCAATTCTCATCCAGTGTTCACACCATATGTGAGCAATACTCCACAACTACCGGTGGTAAAATATGGCCGAGGGTTCAATGTCTTCGTTGCGAAGTAGCCAGATCTCTGGTTCATACAATAACACCCACCTGATCGCAGCGTTATACAACATACCTTTCACTGACAGGCTGATATCCCGCACTCCCCATGGATGGTTGAGAGTCTGGAAAGCCCCACGAGCCTTGCTGCTACGCAAAGTAACTTCCTCCGTGGTGTGACAATCAGAGTCGACACAATTACTACAGTAAGGGAACCGATCCACCACTTCCAGTAACCTTTTGGTGATAGCTAGAACCGGGGGTGTATCGGTCCACTTCTGCCACAATGCTTTGCACTTTGAAGGTGCGAAGCACATACTGAAACGTGCTGCGCTATTCAATAAATATAGAAGCAGGTTCAGGCAACGAACAGTCACTTTCATTCTCCAGCAAAGATGGAGGAAGGTCGTCAGGTTCAGGAGCCTTGTTTCGCCTCAACACGGAAAGCTCATGTCAACTCTCATCCAAAGTGGGAAGTGTAACGTCCATTTCCCACGTCGACTCAGGTGATTCGGCTAGCGTCCCAGCAGGCCTGCTGAAATGCTGTTCAAAATCTTCCACCCAACGGATTAGTTGACGAGGCTGAGAATGTATCAACTGTCCTTCTTTCTCAGCTATTGCCTCGTTAACTGATGGCTTTATCGAACCCGAGTTCCGGATGAGATGAACTAGCACTCGGCTTTCTCTATCTCATGGGCCCTTGCCATCCACCAAGGTTCTAGGACTATTTGAAGACTTAATGTCAGATGTCGTTTCCGAGAGTTACGGACACGCTGAAGCTCACTACCCATTGGGACCCGTTACCGTACTTCGATCAAACTGATCGATGTCTCCGACATCCACTCACTGTTACTACGTCCCAAGTTGGATACACAACATGCATCAAACACTTTCTTCATGGCACATGTGAGGCGATTCAAGTCAGTGTTCGACTCACCAACCTCATCCACCACTGACATTTGGTGGACCATTTCATTGTGATATTGTTGAAGTGCAGACTGTGAGTTCAAGTTACAAGTAGGAAGGTTAGAAGTTAGGCGCTGCATTGAAGTGGGAAGTGTGAGCGCCAATCGTGCGCGCATTAGAACATGTTCGATATCTAGGTCCATGCTCCAAAATGACCGACGTCCTCTGTAGCTGATGGGAATATAGTTACATTGATTCCACGTCATTGAGGAATTCGGAGGGTGTCAGGTGACGCGATGTGAACGTTCGTGCTGGAAAGCAGTGCTGCTAATATCAGGATTGTGTTTGGCGTACAGTCGCAGGAATCGATGTTCGGTGTGCATGGACCCCGAAGCGGTTTCCCAGGTGTTGTTTAGAGGGACCCACTGGGGCATTCATGTCACCAGCAATGAACACGATGTTAGTAATCGTCATGCGAAGAAAAGATGAGACCTCTCCAGAGAGATCATCTTTGATGCTCTCCGAACTTCATTAAGTGGGGACATAAACGAAGGCGATGAAAAGGCATCTTGTTTTCAAACGCTGATTATTAACTCCGATGGACGTTCGAAATCGAACCGCGCACATGCGGCTATTCATCGACATCCATTCGAGTAGATTGCCTTCATCATGTTAGCAGAGGGCGACACCACGCCGTGAATATCTTGAGCTATTGACTCAGTATTGCTATCAACACAAAGTTCAGTCATTGTCGTCAGAATCAGAACCATGAAGTCGAAGATTCTTCACGACACTTATCTTGTATACGTGTTTCGGAGACACAACGCACGTTAGTGCCAGGAGTGAGAGTTAATGCTGACTATTGTCTGATCTGACCTTGAGTGCAGATATTACAAGAACCAATGTGAGATGACAGTCTAAGTTTGATGGACGAGCTAAATGTCTCGATGGCAGCATCATCATCATTATACCCGTTAGCTAGAGGTGTAAAAACACAGCTGCTGTGCCACAATAGATAAAGGAAAAGGAAAACAAATACAACAGTTGCATACCAGCTGAGTTACCAGCAACGTATGAGCATAGTTCCGGAAATCTAGCAGCTGACTATTAGGCAACAAGCAAAATTATGGTGTAAAATTATATTATGCTACTAAATGAGATCGTAGATGGAGGGGAGGCTAAAAGGGATGGGGAGGAACAAAGAAACTCACAGCACGAACGCCACTGATGTCGACGCCTTGCCATGTCAGCAAGTGTATCTAGCCAAACCTGTTCATCGTCTTTTGGACCTCAACCAGGGAGCCGTGAAGCTCCAACCGAGGCCAGCTCCGAAGTGAGGGCCTTCATTCCTCTCAACCAAGTCACCGTTTGGTCACCCCTCCTCTTCTTCCATCCACACCCCCGGCGAGTAAACAACGCACGTCGTGGAAGTCGGTGGGCTGGCATGCGCAACACGTGGCCGAGCCATCGGAGCCTGGTGCGTGAAATGACGGTTCTGAGTGATTCAGTTCCTTTTCCTGCTCCATAAACAAGGCGTCGAAGATACTCGTTGCTGACGCGGTGTTCCCACCAGATGTGAGCCAAACTGCGAAGGCACTGGTGGTCGAATGTAATTAGCTTCTTTATGCCTGCTGATCTAAGGGGTCAGGTTACGCAACCGTACAATAAGGTCGAACATACCGCTGCATTGTACACTCTACCCTTCAGGGCGAGAGTGATGTCGCGCTGGCGCCACAGGTTGCGAAGGTTAGCAAAAATGTTTCGAGTTTTTCCTATATGGTTCGTGATCTTGTCTTCGATCACAAGGGTGCTGGTACAACTTCCCAGGTAGTTGAATTTCTGAACGACTTCTAGCTGATCCCCACCAAGGGTCAGCGCAGGAGGCGATCCCTGCCAATCTTAGAGGAAAGCTTTGCACTTCGATGGTGCAAAGCAAAGCCCGAAGCGGCTGACAGCCAGTGCTAATCTGTCCAGTACAGCTTGGCACGTCTGGGAGCTGTCACAGATGAGGGCAATGTCGTCTGCATATTCTAAGTCAAGAAGTTGTTCACTAGGAACTAGCTCCACACCTTCTAAATCGTGTGCGGTAAATGCAATCTCCATGATTTCGTCAATAGCGAATTTGAAGAGGAAAGGTAACAACGGACATTCTTGTCTCACACCGCTGGAGATACTGAAGGGCGGTGACAGTTCGCCCCAAACCCTCACTCGGAGCGTACAGAGCGTTGATAATGTTTACCTATTTATCTGGCACACCTTTCCTTAGCAGAGAGTCTTAAAGGGCACATCAATCCATCGAATCGAAGGCACCTTTGATGTCGAGGAACACGACTGCGGTAGGCCGTCAATATGTGTGGCGGTGCTCCAACAGTTGATGCAAAGTGAAGATGTGGTCAGCCACGACCTCGACCAAACCCGGCTTGCTCCTCACGAACCTGGCTTTCACGAGCGCCAGCCAGTCTATGAAGGATTACAGAGGCGAGTAATTTGGACGCGATGGGGATCAGACTGATTCCACTATAATTGCCGCATTCCAAGCGTGAGTCTCGTTTGGAGATGGGAACAATAACGGAGCGGATGCAGTCGGTTGGGACAGTTTCCTGCTCCCACAGTTTCACTAGTAATTCATGTAAATCATCAACAAGAGCAGAGCCTCCAGATTTGAAGAGGGCTGGAGGAAGATTATCTGGTCCCACGGCTTTATCCAACTTCAAAAGTCCGATCTCAAGTTTGACTTCTGGTCAAGAGGGCGGATCCAACGGGACATCCCACGGAGCAGGGCGATCACTGGCGGGTGATGAATCGAATAATTCCGGCCGATTAAATTGCTTTTCAAAATGCTCTGCCCAACGCTCCAAACGTTTTGACAAATTATGGATAGGCTGTCTACTATAGTCACAAGTTGTTTCATTTCACCAGATCTCCTGCTGCCCGTTTCCCGTATCAGACGGAATAACTTTCGATGGTTACCAAAGACAGCGGCTACTTCCATCTCTGACGCACGAAGAAACCACCAAGATTCACGGTCTCTCTTCAGGCTAGCACGGAGTTTTGCCATGAGGTCATTGCGAGTCTCAATGTGTTCGCTTCCAGCCGGAATGTACGGGCGAGAATCGATAAGTTCCACATACTGCGAAGAGACCCAATGTCCATGTTGGCTAGTAGACTTAACACATGAGGATTTGCCTGCTGCTAGTAAGGTCTGGTGAAAATGCGATCAGTGACCTTCAATTGTCTTCAGTGAGCGCTTACTCAACCCGCATGTCAGCGTACTTTGATAGGCATTCAGAACAGCTGGCTTTGTCAATTGGCTGGTGTCAATGCACACACAGCTTCGTTGTGGGCGTCCGCCAAAACGCATCCGCATGTCAGCACATACAAGTGCATGATCGGTGTCCACATATGTGCTCCAGATCTAACGACAATTCCGGATGCAGGCTCTCCAGCTGTAACCGATTGCAACGTGATCGATTTGCGTCTATAGCTGCTTCGAGGCTGGTCGGCGCCAAGTCACCCTCCGGCAGGTACTGTGTCAGAAGTTAGTGCTCGCAAGAAATAAGCGAGCATCTTCACACAAATGAAGTAACCGCTCACCGTTATCCTTACGGGAGCCTACACCGTGCTGACCGCTCAGATGCATTTCATCAGTGGACAACTTTCCAATTGTGCGTTCAGATCCCCCGCCAGCACAACAGTGTCCGTGCTTCTTCTGTGGCGAAGGAGCTGAGTCATTTGGAGGTAGAAGTCGTTCTTTACCGAATCATCGCTACAGTTTATGGGCGCATTGGCAGCGATGATGAATAGACACCTATTAGTTCCGCGCGACTTCGAAGCTTTAAACGAGCCAGCCAATCGGACCGCACACATCCGGCTACTGACTGGGATCCAATCAACCAGAGCAGCTTCAGCCCGGGGACTCAGGAGAATTCCAAAACCAGTTTGGCCGATGCTCGAAGCTGCATCGTCACCAGATAGGCGCAATGAGAAAATACTGCTGTCACCTGAAGGGGATCGCAGAGTGAGCACAGAGCTCGAGTCTTGTAGGCGGGTCTCCGATAAGCGGCAGATATCGATCGAGAGGGTCTCTATTGTTTGGGCAAGTGCTGCCTGTTGACCGATCTGTAGCAATGTGCGTACATTGAGATATGCCAACCTGAAGGAGGATCGAGGGCTCCAAGTGGAAGCTGATGAACTGGAATGGACCGCTTGGTTGGACATGAACTTGTCGACAGGAGAGGAGTAACGCTCCGCGTTTGCAAGTGAGTTGAAACTAGAAGATAAACGCTTAACAAAGCATGTTGGGAGAGGACCGAGAGTCGGGAGGCTGCAAACTAGGTGGATAAAATTGAAGTTGAAAGGGGCCAAAAGGGAGAAAAAGCGTAAGATGGGTAGGCTTGAGCAGTAGCATTCAAACCCCTATCCACCCTGCTCGATGCAACAGATAGGGCATTCTTGATTATCCTCTGCGGTGGCCAGAACATCAGGAACTTGTTTGGCGAAAGGTTTATAGTATTGTTTGGCCAGGATACTGCCGGGTTTCCCAGGCCTAGACAGGAGAACCATTAGGGTTCTCAACCAAAGTCTATGGTTCAAAAACCTTACTGCAAGGCAGCGGGTTTGGCGTTGGGCTACAAGAAGTCCGTTTTAAGGAATAAGAGGCCATCCCCATCCCAACCCCCAAGCTGGAGTACCAGGAGGTTGAGTTTGTCTGGCCTCTAACCATTGACCAATCTGTTATGATTGGCCCTGAATGTGCAAATGCACCCCCCAGCATAGCTCAATGGATCGCTGAGGCACACAAACCATCGCACCACGGTAAGTTCCAGCCTCATTGCGATGGCAGCAGCAGTCTCTTGCTCAACAGACAGTGAAGAAGAGATTCGAGAGGAGAGAGAAAAACAACATGATTAGGTAAGAGTATTGTCGGCGTGGTCGAGAAGGCAGATATACTCTCCGACTACTCATTCCGAGAGGGGTTTGTCCGAGGTGCCCTACCTGTAGCCTTTATCTGGATAATACAATACATGGAGGTTCACTCGAGTGACTCTATCCGGTGCTTTTTCTCAATTGTCTGGCACAAGGCAGTGGAGAGCAAGTCCAGATCACAAGTGTGATTGCAGAGACCCATTGTGATCAGCTTGAAGCCTGTCACATACAGCCTTAAATATTTAGAACAATGCACTTATGTTTTAAGACAGTAGTATGTTACGCACCTACGATCACGCCGGTCGCAGGTGGGAGTTGGCAGGTTTGCACTAGTTTGAACAGGCAGTAGCAAACCATTCAGCACCGAAAGGTACCCTCCTACCTTCAGAGGCAATGCGTGGCGCTCGTGTTCTACATCAATCGAGTTGCGAGCTTGTAACCCGTAGACCTGTTCTTTTGCATGACTAGCTTTTAAAGAAAGAGGGGCACCGGCCTCACCTAACCTCCGAAGAGGAGTTGATTGGGAGCCTGAGTTTATCTGACCCCTAACCGTTGAGATATCGTTGATGAATAGTTTTGTAGGTAATTGGAAGTGACGCCCAGTGTAGATTGATGGGTCGCGGAGGTACGCAAACCATCGAACCACGTTAAGGTCCTGTCACGTTGCGACTGATCGGACCCCCGTTTTTCTGTAACGTGATAATACCTGTGTTCATTTGGTTGCATAAGGGCCGTGGGGTCAACGATTTTTCCTAGCACTGAACGCACCTTATTGGAAAGCGTAACTGGTATTTGCATTTTGCCTAAACGACATAGTATGCAGCTAAGTTTCCAACCAGCGCGATGTTTCTTGTTGCCGGAATGTTTCCGCACATTTCGTTTGAAAGCGTTTCTGGCTTTGTGACCGAAGTAGAAAAAAGGCTTTCTACGTGCCGCACCTCGAAATTATTTAAAAAATCGACAGGGTAAGCTAATATTGGTAAGCAGATGGTGGTTCAGTTAGACAAAACCGGTAGAATAAATCAACAAAAGTGACAAGTTCGCAGTAGATAGCTTTATAAGAAGCAACAGCAACGGCCGATTTGAAGGCCCCATCGATAACCTTCGGCTTTCACACGCACTGAGTATCTGAAACGTTTGTGGCGATCTATACCGATACCTGCAAACATAGTTATGGCAACACTTGATGATAAACAGTAGCTTGCTTGATAGTCATGCGGAAGTAACTGCTAGCAAACCGTGAATGTTGTTGGCTGCACGTGGGCCGGGATTAGTCAGCAGGGTCACTACTCTAGGAGTGGGACGGGGTCTACTCGGGCTACACTAGCAATCATGAAAGCGCCTTAGTGTAGCGATTTTTAAAGTACAGTAAGCCACATCTGCTTGTGTGCTAGGCTACACTGACCAGCGGGAATTTGTGACTAGGAAGGTTTCCACTTTCTATCTTTGAAAAGAGTGCTTGCATATGGCCGTGCCACAGCGGTCAGAGTGTTGGTCGCTGCAATGGGTCACGAATTGCAGCGACTGGATGGGTGAGCTTTATGAACTCAAAAGCTGGAAAACATGATTACAGGATTTCACACAACTAGCCCAACCTATTGGGAAAATCATTTAGCAGTGATTTGACCAAGTCACAGTGAATGTCTCTGTATGCGCTACTTATGTGAGAGGGAAGCTCCGTCACTGTACTGTTTAAATGGACTGCTTCGATGAGCACAGGTAGTTAGGAGGTTGTGAAATAGCTCTGGCCATTTCTGGTGTCCACTGTGAAACGTTTCTGGGAGAGTATTGCTCAGAGCAGTTGAGTCGAAGATTTGTCGCATGTTACCTTGGTGTTTCTTGGAATAAGTGCTGTTCGTGCACCCGTCCTAATAATATCCAACTGACTAAGTCTACTGATGACTTGGTGGGAGCAGTTTGGGACGGAAGCATGTGATCACTGCGCACAATGTAGCGCAAACGAGTGCGGACACGTACAATGGAAACCAAAATAGTGAAATGGACCGGTTCAGAAGTTTGCGCAGATGGCCTATTCTCCTTCAAAACACGTTCCACGATAGCGTGGGGTATTGCTGATGAGGCGTCATTTCCATTACTCTACATGTTAGCTATTAGCAAGGAACGACCCAGCTATGGTTCCGCAATACAGTTCAGTTAGGTGGCATTAACAAAAAATGAAAAGAAAACGATGAAAGCGAAGGCACATTATTATTATTATTTTTATTTTTATTCCTTCTCGTATAATGTATTGTCGTGTTCAAATACATTGCTTTGTTTTCGCCTTCGATTCGCTTATCTTACTCACACTTCTATTTAGCACCCGTTGGCCTATCATGTGATCTTGCATTTGATTGGTTGCAATGCAAACCTCTATCGATTTTATTGTACTGCGCGCTTGTGCGGACAGCCTCCACCATTCATACGTTCCGGTGCTATTCTGGGAAGACTGGAAAATTAGTTTTTCAGATGATATTTCTGTGTTTCCAGTTCTCAATCCATCCGTGACACTGAAAACGGAGGATAGTTTAAAGCTTTTGCGCTTGCACTACGGCTCAGAGGGTCGACGTATATTTGATGCTCTAAACTTGCAGGAGAAACCCACGTTGACGGAGGTCTTATCGGCCCTCGATAAACATTGGGGTGTTCGAGTGAACACCTATACTTCTCGGTACAATCTTTCGCAGATGAAACAAGCATCTGGTGAATCAGTGGATGCACGCATTTTCCGTCTTGTTTGTTCTGCTCGAAAGTGTGACTAACATAGTATTCCCAAGACAAAATGGAAGAAACCATGCTAATACAACAATTGATTCCTGGTCTCACTGATTCTCGGATCAGAGAGTCTTTTAATGGAGAACGCAGATAAGCTCACATGGGACAGGGCCTGTGAAGTGCGTCGCACTAAGGTCACAGTCACGGAACAAAACAAAATTTTCCTCTCTAACACAGGAGCTACTGAAATTGACCGTTTGGATTCTACACGCTCTCTGACGCGATCCTCAGTTAGAAATAAGTGTTACTGTTATGAAAATGCTGAACATCATGCAAATGATGTCATCTTCTGCAAAGAGCGAAATCTGCCGGAATTGCGGTAAGACAGGTCATTTGGCTCTGGTTTGTCGTTCCCGCGCCCTTTCTTTAGTTGATTCTGAAAATGACTCCAGAGCTGCTCCGGTCACCACTGAACAATCTATATAGGTTGTTAATGAATGCGAACATCCACTTTCATCTTCAAATCAAGAACCCAAACTGCCTTCGCCAGATATACGTCGTGTGTTTTTTGAAGTTAGAAACAAAACTATTTGTCTAGACATGGAACTGGATTCCGCGTCACCAATCACAGTTGTGCCATATTGTTTTTACAAACAGCATTTTGCTCGGCTAACTGTACCTCCTTCCGCTTACACTTTCAGCGGCTACTCCAATGGTAATGTCCACATACTAGGTTCTGTTACGGTTTCAATGTTTCTTCTAAACAGCAGGAAGCGTATAGTTTAAGTTTACGTCTCTAAAACTGATAGTAAGCCTCTATTGGAACGTAATACCATGGTCTTATTGAACGTATCACCATGCGTCAGCTGGATGACCGTTGCCAGTGTCAACCTTCATTCATTACGTTCTTGTTACCCAAATCTCTTTCCTCCGGATATTGGTAGATTCCCAAAAGCAATGCACCGCATTCGGTTGAGCGAGGATTACAAACCGTTCAGCATTTCTCAACCTAAGCCTGTACATCTGGCCAAGCGAGAAGCGTTGTCGCAAGCTTTGCAAAATATGGTCACGGAAGACTGGATAGAACCCATACAGTGTTCTGAATGCGTTCGTCCACTAGTTGCCGTTCAGAAGGAAGATGGTTCTATTCGTGTATGCACCGAAATTCGAGCGCTTAATCGACATATACTTGTGGACAAGTTCCCTCTGCCTTCTATGGACGAGTTGATGGTTAAGCTATCAAACCCCAAAGTTTTCTCAAAGCTGGATATTTGCAGTGCATACTACCACATGCCACTGACTCCAGATTGCCGACATTTGACTGCTTTCCTCAAGCAAGACGGTTTGTATCAATACAAGGTGCTAGCAATGGGCCTTAGTGGTGTCCCAGCAGCTTGGAAGCAATTGATTACTCTCTTGCTGTCAGAACTCAAAGGATGTGTTGTGTATACAGATGATATTTGTGTCTTTGGTAAAAATTCCACGGAATATCAACAGAACCTTCATAACCTGCTGCATAGCTTGCGTGAACTAAACCTCCTCCAGAATACCAGCAAATGCCAGTTCTCTGTAACGAAGGTCGAAATTTTGGACAGGTTCTTTCTACCTCAGGTGTCAAGCCTAATGTGCAGAACACCAGAGCCATTCCCGATTGTCCAAAACCATGCAATGTTACACAGATGAAATATTTATTGGGTTTGTGTTCTTATTCCCTTCGACGTTTACCAAATTTTGCGATTGTCGACGAGCCGTTGCAGAGGTTGAGGCATCAAAACTATGAGTTTCTTTGGGCTACTGAACAAGACGTTGTTTACATGACCATATGAGCCATGATTGAATCCACTCCCACAGTAGCGATCTTCAATGATCACTGTCAAACGTTTGTTTCAACGGATGCTTCAGATGTTAGCTTGGTTGCAGTTCTGTCACAGCTGCATGGTGGCGAGAAGAAATTGATTGCGTACTCATCGCGTACCTATTCTGCTACTGAAAGAAATTATTACACATGCGAGAAGGAGGCCGTAGCATGCGCCTGGGCGTGTGAGAAATCATACTTTTACTTATTAGGATGTCTATTCACTTTGCGCACCGGTCATTCTGCTCTTACGACGCTAATGAGTCGCGGTAAGAAAGGCAAAAGTTTCTGGTACTCATGAATATTAAACTAGGATTATAGAACAATGAAACAATGGTTTATTACGGGCAAAAAAGCATTGCTTAACAAGTCCCGTAGGATGGAAATTATTGCGAAAATCAATTGCATGATAAAGTGAAAAGCGTTGTGGTGGACTCACCATAGGCTTACGTGGAATAGCGGAGATGTTCGCGTATTAAACGTATAAATCCAGAAATCCATTGGTTTGGCGTTTAGCAAGACACCGTTTGATTGCATTTTGTAGCCCCTGGCTAACAAGTCATAAAATGAAATGTATGTGAGACAATACATCGTCAACACGTTTTTTAAATATCGCCAGATTGGGAGCAGAGACGACATAATTAGGGAGGGCGTTCCAAGGCTGGCACACGCGGAGGGAAAATAAATTTCTACGGCATTCAAACCGGCTATACTGAATTGTCAGTTTCAGAGGGTGACCTCTTAGTTTAGTGTTGTGGTTCAATTCCAGCAGCGGACGACAAATGTGGTTTGGGTTCTTCAGAATCTGGTAAACCATTATGAGATCCCCCCGCAAAAGCCGATATCGACTGCTGTAGATTCTTAGAGATTTCAGTCTAAGCTGATAGGGCAGATGAAATAGGCCCCTGACGTTCTTGGTTGCCCTTCGTTGAGGAGTCTCGAGGGCAACGAGATCCTGTTTCTGCCACGACTGCCACGCCTGAATAGCATATTTCACGTGAGGTCGCACGTAGGTGTTAAGCATTTGGGAAAAGATTAAGGGTTCAAACTGACCGAATGCTCTGCGAAGAAGGCCGAAGTGTTGATTGCCGGTTCTCGTCGCCTTCTCTGCTTGTTTGGAACACCCGAGATCTTCCTGTACCAATACACCCAGGTCACGCTCCTGAGAGACCTTCGCCAAGGTGTGGTCTCCAATCTTGTAAGCGCTCACCGGCTGGTGACGCAGATGAATCACCTTATACTTAGCTATGTTCAATTGAAGCATGTTCCTCTTTGACCATTCGTAAATGCAATCTAGGTCATGTTGGAGCAGATCGTGATCTGGCTTGTTACTACTCGCCCGCTATATCTTGACGTCATCGGCGAAAAGCAGGAAATTTGAGGAGATAACTTATGCCAGGTCGTTGATAAACATCAGGAATAAGCGCGGTCCCAGCACTGAGCCTTGTGGAACACCAAATTCCACCTCAATTGGGTTAGAGAGTGATCCCCTAACACGTACTTGAAGCTTCCGTTTGTGGAGGAAGCTGCCAATCCAACCAAGTACAGGATCTCCGATTCCGTAACTCTGTAGTCTTTGAAGTAGGATGCGGTGATCAAGGCGGTCGAAAGCTTTGGAGAAGTCCAGATAGATGACGTCGACTCCGACCCCATCATCGGCCACTTCCGTCCAACTACCTCGTGCAATAAGTAGGTTGGTGGTGCATGACCGGTGTTGACGGAAGCCATGCTGTTCCGGTACCAAAATGTTGCATTTTTCTAGGTAGTCCATTAAAGCCTCAGCGACGACTGCTTCCATCACCTTCGCGAGCACAGGGAGGAGAGTCACTGGACGATAGTTTGCAGGATCTGAACGGCTACCGCCTTTAAAAATAGGGTTATAATGCCACACTTCCACATAGTGGGGACTTGTTGTTCATCAAAGCACCTTTGGAAGAACTGTGACAGTGGTTCAGCTAGCTTGGTGGCCGTAGCCTTCAGTGCCTTCGGGCGGATGTTGTCTGCTCCCGGAGAACTATGCTCACGCAGTGAGAGTAACTTCCTTAGCACAATTGATGGGTTGAAAATAACATTTGTAAACAAAGGTGTCGGTAATGTGCTTGATATTATGGGACAGGTAGAGGTTGCGAGTTCGAAGATTGGGGCGTATTGAAGCCGCAGGGCATTAGCTGCTTCTTCGGCGTTTTGTACTCTACCGCCTGTCGTGAAAAGTGGGGGATTCCATGCTTCACTTTACGAAGCTTATTGACATGCCTATATAGCAGTTTGTTGTTTGCCATGAATTTTTTGGCTAGGCACTGTTGATAAGTTACTTTGTCCTCACGGACAAGTGCAGTGCAATGGTTGCGATGGGTCAGGAAATTTCCCAAGTCTCTGAGTCGGGGTTAATCTTGTAGGCATGCCATGCTGCATCCCTTATCGCCAGGCATTTTCGAGTCCTACTCCTTAGAATTGAAGGCATTTTCGCGGGACGAAGGGGCTTGGTCTCTGATGCTCTGTTGACGATGTCGCTGAGTTTATTAACGAACTCTGCCCAAACGTTGTCAAGGGGACTTTTGTTTGAGAATTCCCAAGCAGCTGCGTCGGCGAGTTCTTTCAATACGTGGTAGCGTGTGATTGTATGAGTTAGTTCCGAGTGTTCAGATGGATACTCTGCATAACACACATAGTCAAAAGTTATTACTACATGGTCACTGAGACCTAATGGACTATCCATCAATAACTTGTCAACCATGAGCTCTTCATTCGTGAGCACAAGGTCCAGTATGGACGGTTTGTTTGCTGTCCTGAATCTAGTGGGCGTGGTGACATGATTGTACAAAGGAATATTAGCGATCAGTTCATGCAAGTCTGCTTTGAACTGCTCACTGGGCGATGCCGAAACCTCCAGATTGTGTAGATTGAAGTCCCCGGAGATGAGAGTGTGGCTGTACCTAGTGCGTGTTACTCTGTTTAGGCCACGGATCATGCAGGAATCCATTTCCGGAGTGGACGTTGGGGGGCGGTAAACGACAGCTACTAGACACGTGTCGTTGTGTCTCAGTCGGAGACGGCACCAGAGTGGGTCAGTAACGTGTGTTTCCAGGTCCTCAACTATTGTACATTGTAGATCGCTGCGGTAGTAGAGTAAGACTCCACCTCCTCTGCTGGGGCGGTCGTACCGGATGAGTGACATTCCGGCTATCTCAACCTCAGCATTAGTCACCCCTTGGTGTAACCAAGTTTCGGTAATAGAAATTAGGTCCCAAACATTCGCAACCCGACGTAGTCGAAGTTCGGTAATTTTACTGAGGAGCCCTTGGGCGTTAGTGTGCATACATGAAAGTTTCTCAGATTCAACCAATGTTTCGTTCTGCAACTCATATGTGAAGTTTCGCCGACCAGTGAGTGGCCGGCGACTAATCGTTTTTCCGACGTGTGCTTGGTGAAGGGTTTAACATTTTCTTCATCGTCCGTGTAGTTAGTCCCGTATCTGATCTGCGACGTACAGTGTAAGGTGTCTGGTCAATGTCATCTTCTACAGGTGGTATGGGCTCATTCGGCACACTACTGGTGCATTGTTCTCCCATAGATCCCATCGCGTTTGGTTCTTTGAGTGACATATCATCTCTAGGAGGTATATCGCTGATTGTCTTCAGCCGAACATCAGATGGTAGCTTGCAACGGAACATGTACCAGCTTTTTAACATCCGTGCTACCATATGTTTTGACTGAAGGACCACCTTCAACACTCTCGGGCCAATTCCTTTGTAGTTCGGTGAGATACGCAGTCGTGACACGGATTTCGCTAACACATCATCCAAGCGGAGTGTTTCACGAATATAACACCACAGTTCTTTATCATGGGTTGTTATTTCATGATCACATGCTTCGGTTTCAGGGACCCCGTGAAGAAGTATGGTTCTGTTTGCAGTTTCCTTCCGGTAGTCCTCTAAGGTGCGGTTAACTCGATAACGTTCGCCCCATGGGTTGTCTGGAAAGATACGGATGGAGCAGTGTTCATTTCTGTGACTACCTGCCGACAGTAGTACTGATTCTACTTCAGTGATGGAGTTCAGCATTACACACAGAAGTCTCGGCTCTCCGAAATGTTTAGAGTTGGGGTGTCGTGTAATACGCATTACGTGTACAGGTTTAAGTACAACACCGATTAGGTTACTAATGATGTCCCACTGGTTGAAGTCATCCAATTGCCTGCCTCTTATCGATGTCGAATTTGATTCTGGGATATTGGAGCACAGTACGCTCAGTACGTGCCATGGTGCTTTAACCAAGTTGCACATGCCTTGTCGAGACTCCCACTGACCAACGAAGTGGAAATCAAGGAGTTGGAGGAGGTAAAAATGATAGTGCAGCTTTCAGACGGAACACCTATAATAATATTTGACCTGATACGAGAGCACACTAACAAAGACCCTGTCCTAGCAAAGCTTCGGGATTGCATGTCCCTTTCATGGCCCAATCGTACCAAGATCCAAGCTGTGTTACTTCCATACTATACCCTACGGAACGAGTTTTGTACTGTGAGCAACTGCATTATTAGAGGCGAGCAGTTTGTGGTCCCTGTAATCTTTATTCCTATGGTGGTTGCATGCGCACATGAAGGTCATCCAGGGATTGTACGAACCAAAGCTCGTATACGACAATACTATTGGTGGCCGAAGATGAATTCCAGCATCGAGACGGTTATTCGGGAATGTTATGCCTGCTAACAATCCGATAAGAGTGCGAGGCCCCGGAATGCTCCAGTCCAACCTATCGTGTACCCAATGAAGTCATGGGCAAAAATTGGCATCGACATTATGGGCCCGTTTGCCAATGCACCTCTGCAGGAGCAAAACGTGCTAGTGGCTACATGTTTCTACAGCAAAGTGCCAGAGGCTATTCTATGCGGGAACGTAACTACAGCCGTCATCATAAAGTGGCTCCGTTGTTTATTTACAAGGTAGGGTTTGCCAGAAGAAATAGTCAATGACAACGGCCCACAGTTTCGAACTAACGAGTATGCTGGATTTCTAAGGCGCAATGGTATCAGACACACGAGGAATGTACCTTATAATCCTGCAGCGAATGGACTTGTCGAACGACTTAATCGTACTTTGAAAGAATCTCTACAAGTCCTTCGGCTTTCGGGAGAATTCTGGGATGATGTGTTGGTATCTGCATTGGAGGTATACAGAACCACTCCACATACTGCGACGGCAAGAACCCCCTCGGAGCTAATGCTGGTGCGAACAATAAGAACTCGATTAAATGCAGTCTTTACATCCGAAGAAACAGCCGATCACCGAGAATGCGAAAGACGAGCTGTTTACCATGCTAAATATAGACGCGTTGGGAAAATGTATCCTCCATGGACATTTGTTCGTGTGAGACTACCCAATTCTTGGAAAGGAGGTAATGTATTCGGATCGCCGACCCGTGTGGAATCTGTGTGCACACCAGGAACTTACAAGTTGGCTGATGGGACAAAGGTGAATGCAAGACGGCTGCATACAGCGCTTTCCCAACGTGCTATTGAGCAGACGAACACACCTACAACACAGCCCTCGGTACAAACTAATACAAAGTTACGATGTTCCGGTCGGATACGCCGCCCTGTCTACGGATACGCCTAAACGGATAACATCACGTAACAATTCTTCGGGGTGCTGACATTAAATTAGATCGTTTATGGACATGTAGTGCCTATATCTTTACGAACAGAGGAGGGGACAATGTCGTGTTCAAATATTTTGCTTTGTTTTCGCCCTCGATTCGCTTATTCTACTCACGCTTCGATTTAGCACCCGTTGGCCTATCATGTGATCCTGCATTTGGTTGGTTGAAATGCGAACTTCAATCGATTTAATTGTACTGTACGTGTGTGCGGACAGTTTCATCCATACATACGTTCCGGTGTTACTCTGGTCTCTGCTATTTCGGGATACAACACGTATCAATAATGAGGTGGTGGTTCGAGGAGCTAACCTGGATGGGTGAGGGGAAAGCAACTCACAACACAGTAGTCCCATTACAGGCAATTAGCGATTCCGGTGGGTTAGTTTGATTTTCAAAGTGTTTAGCGTTACCATCCAAGCGTTTGAACAGATGGTGGAGAAACTGTTCACTTTCACCGCGTATATTCTTGCAAAAATCAAATCTTATGCTTCATGTTTCCTGTGTCAGACGGAGTGATTTCCGACGGTTGCTGTCGAGAGATCTCTTCGAGAATCCAAACCTAAGTATGGGCTTCGATCAGAATTCTGTTAATATAAGAACATAAGCGCATGTTATATATGGTATTGCTGTCTTGACCGGCGCTCGAACTTTGCTTATATCCGTCCAAATCAATTGGCCTATTAATCCAGCCTGTGTACTTACCATCAAGTTAGATTAGCGACGACCGATTATCTTTCTGGCTCTTGGCTTCAGGTTCGGTCATTTCACCTATTTGGTCCGCCACTATCATGATCTGTGTGGTACTTTATCACCCCAATAGTTACCAAAGGTCAGGGGCTGTTTACATCTCCGACGCATAATGAGACGATCAGTTTCTGCGGCTCCTCTTCGGGTTAGCATGCAGTTTTGTCCTAAAACCTTTGCGAATCTCCTTGTGTTCACTTCCATGCGGAATGTATCGGTGAGCACCGATGACCTTCAGAAATTGCATAGGGACCCATTGTCTAGGGTGCAAATCGAATTTGCCACAGGGAACAGATCTGCTGGTAATAACTTCTGGCGAACATGCCGACAGTGAACTTCAACTGCGTTCGGCGAATGCTTACATAGCTTGGAAGCCGGCGTAGTTTGATATGCATTCTGTACATCTGGCGTCGCCTGCTGGCGAGTGTCTATGTGCTCATATCATCGTCGCGGCCATCCACCGAAATGCACCCGGAGGTCGGCACCTACAAGCGCACGCTATTGCCCCAAATCGAGTATGTTTTTGGACGCATCTGCTCTAACGGTAAGTGGTCGCGGTGTGATCGATTTGCGTCCATAGTGATCTGGCGTTGGGGCACGCCATGTCGCTTTTCTGCGGTTGTTGTGTCAAAGTTGGTGCTTTCAACTAACAGACAAACAATTTCATAAAAGTGCAACAGCCGCTTGCCGTTATCATTACAAGGGCTTACACCGTGTTGGCTGTCCAGGTGCAGTATATCAGTGGACAGTTTTCTAACTTGAGCGTTCAGATCACCGATCAACACCACATCATAGTCTGCTGTGACGAAGCAGCTGGTCCAGTTGGTGAGAGAAGTCCTTTCATCCAGGCGGCGCCACAGTTGGTGGGGGGCGTAGGCAGCAGTGACAAACAGGCACCTATTAGCTTCGCGCGACTTCGAAGCTTTGAAAGAATCAGGCAGTCGGACGGTGCACATCCGGCTACTGACTGGGGATCCAGTCTATCAGAGCAGTTTTAGCCCTAGAGTTCAGAACGATACCTATACCGGCCTGACCGACAGTTGGAGATGCATCAGTTACGGAAATGTTCGGTGAAAAAGTACCACCAGTCACATGTAGGCGCTCGTACAATGAACACAAATGTCAGTTTATGCTGACAGATTCCGAATTAGCAGAACAATCTCCAATGTTTGGACAGGTTTTGTCTGTTTACTGATCTATAACGACGTGCCACTCCTAGAGAGGGTCGATGACTTCACATAGAAGTGAATAAACTGAGGTTTAAAGCATCGACTTCTCTGGATCAGTCTGAACAAAACAAAAAGAAGACGAGCACTTCAAGATGGCACCATTTCTTGTTATCTGATCACTTGTAAACTAACAACATATATAGATCACATAAGGGAAGGAAACGCTCGTTTTGAATCGGTCAGAAAAAAATGCATACAAACACAAAACAATAGCTGGTAGCGCTGGCGCAAAAGTCATGAACCTCCAGAAAGCTTGAGGGCTACTGTCAACACACACACACACACACACACAAAGGGTGGAACGGTAACGATTTAGGGACACAGCCTCGGCAAACTTCAGCACTCTGGCGTTTTCGTTTCGGTAGATAACCGTAAAAGTTGACCCAGGGTCAATTTGATGTCCTGTACTGACTTTGTGTCTATCGATGGATGATGCCGGTAGCTTGCCTGCTGTTCCTCGTCCGGTTGCTTGTTGTGTCATCATCCAAGCAATTCGCCTCGAAATGTGCTCTACAATCCGCTTACGCAGACAACGATAGGTTCTGCCAATGTAACTGCTTCTGCAGGTACAGATGAATTGCGAAACGCAATAAGTTGTGGCGGAGACCGGTTGAGTAGGTTTGATTGGGGACATCGGCAGGTTGTTGGGTTACGGAAGAGTCGAAAGGGGAAAAGTGAAGCTCTGCGACTGGAGGTGAGTCGAAACTAGAGGACAAACGCCTATCAAAACAAAGATGCTGGAGAGCTAAGAATTGGGTGTACTTAAGACAGGGTAGACAAAAGTGAAGATAGAACGGGACGATAAGGATGAAAAACCGTAAGCAAGGGAATAAAATGGAAAAGAATCTCGAGCACTAGCATCCTCCTCCTTATCCAACCTGCTAGATGCAACAACTACAGTGCTGTTGATTATCCACTTTGACGGTCAGAACACCAAAAACTGTATGTAAAGCTTTGTCATTGTGTTGCGTGGGTGGGATACTGTCAGGTTGCCCAGGCCTAGACAGGAGTACGATTACGGTACACAACCAAAGCTATTGATATAAAAATCTGACCTCAAAGTATTGGGCTACAATGAGTTCGTTTGATGGAATGAAGAGCCACACTCATTCTAACCCCCAACCTGGAGAGTTAGAGGACTGGGTTTGTCTGGCCTCTAATCACTGACTAGTCTGGCGCCAATGACTCTGACGGTGCAAGAAAAACTACCCTGTCCAGCTCAATGGACAGTTGAGGCATGCAAACTGTTGCACAGTGTTAGCGTCCAGTCTTGTCGCGATGGGGTTCCTTGCATAGTTATAACCTAAAGCGAGAATCTTCGTAAGTATATATCAGGAAATTAGGGTACATTAAAGGTGGTTAACACATTTATATGATACCCCTCTTCACTGAAATAACACCCCTCTGTTGGAACAGCATATCCAAAGCTTAAAGTTATAGTTACAATGAACAGATACACATATCGTTGGCTCAATTACGTTTCAAAATATACAAGCTTATCAACCCCGCTTAACCTTTGCAGTAATTTGTGGTATCCCATTTTTAATAGCACATTCTGCTGCTTCAGTAAAAATTCCGGTTACCAATTCAAAACCACTGAATTTATATTTTTCAATGTAGATGTGTTTGCGGATATATTTTGTTGAACAATGGGACAATGACTTTATCAAAGGTACGATAGCAAGTGCTTCACGGTTTCCGTAGGTAAAGAGTGAGATCAAAAACGAATGTATCAAAAAATGTATAACACTTGACTTACCGCAACTTTTACGTGAACGCACAGTTTGGCTACTTCCTCCCGTCTCCCAGTAAATTGGATTAGGTCATGTAAAGCAAGTGGTTTAATGCGTCGTCCAGATGCGCTTTGAACACAGCTAAGGTAGGAGCGGAGATGACAGAATGCGTAAGTTCCACGGCTGAGATACACGAATGGAGAAAAAGTTCCGGCGGCATTCCAACCGGCTATACATTATGGCTAACTTCAAACCATGGCCTCTCAGTGCGATCTTGTGGCTGAGATCCAGTAAGGGTAGGCATGGTTGGTTAGGATCTTTGGGAAAGTAAGACCATCACATGGAAGACGATATTGTCCGCTGAAAACTCCTAATCTTTAGTCTTAACTGGCAATGGAGGTTGAT
This sequence comes from Dicrocoelium dendriticum, assembly GCA_944474145.2. NCBI lineage: Eukaryota > Metazoa > Platyhelminthes > Trematoda > Plagiorchiida > Dicrocoeliidae > Dicrocoelium > Dicrocoelium dendriticum. The sequence goes on from OX104065.1 coordinate 52,327,339, forward strand.
GCATCCCATAACATTCTTTGTCGTCCTCCGCGGTGGCTTCTCAAGTGCAGTGAGGTCACGTTTTTGCCAGGGGTGTCACACCTGGATGGCTTATTCCAAATGTAGCTTCACGTAAGCGTTTAGCGCTTGCCAAAAACCGTAGGGTAAGTCGGCCAAACGCCTTCCGCAGTAGGCCTGAATGTTAGCTGACTATTTTCACTGATTTCTCAGCATGTCTTGACCGTCCAAGATCGTCCTACACGAGCACCCCCCAAGATCGTTCTAATGAGAAGCACACTGTAGGACATGTTCTCCTACTCGATATTTTTAGGTGCTCTGGTAGCGCATGCTCGTTATTTCACATCTGGCATGGTGAAACTCAGGTATGTCCTGAGCCGACCACTCGTATACCTTGTAGAGATCGTCTTGCAGTACTATGTGGTCATCCACTCGCTTGATTGCTCGCGAAATCGTCCACAAAGAGTAGCAAGTCTGATTTCAAAACTATTGCGAGGTCGTTCCTAAAAACTAGGACTAGCGGTGGTCATATTATAGAGCCTTTAGAGACGTTATAGTGAACCTCTATCGGGTCGGAGTAGGCGCTACAAACTTGCACGTTCAAGTGGCATTGAAGTGGGTCAGGGTCACTGATCCCATAGCTGAGAAGCTTGTACAGAAGTATATGGTGGTCTGGACCAAGAGTCATCAAACCTTTTCACGGTGGGCCGGATAACTAGCAAAATTGAATGGCGCGGGCTGGATTACGAGGGGATAATTACCGCGGGCCGGATAACTAACAAAATGGTTAGCGTGGGCCGCATAAACATTATACAAAGTACTCGCTAGCCAGAACGGAAACTGTGACAAAAAGCAAAGAAAACATGGCACTCGTTGTCCGCTTTTCTTTTCTAAGTAGCATTAGTAAAGGCTGAAATAACTGGATATGAACAAGCAAAATATTGATTTACAAACATAATAAAAAACCAATTGAAACATTGGAAAACTGAGGAGTAGTGTCCATTGGAGGAACACGCATTTAGTAATACCAAAATGTATGGACCTCATTAATTTGCGCTTCTGACGCAATTCCGTATTATCAACCTGCGATGCGTCTGAATGATGGCCCCAAAATGATACACGCATAAACTAGTGGGGGTTTGTAAGACGTGTCCTTTAAGTGAGCGGACCAACCTAAATATTGGGATAAAAATGGGAGTTACACAAAAGCACGGTAGGGTGCACAACTTAATGGGTTTCATGCGGGATCACTCACATCAATGTTCCAACGATGTGGGGTCACTAACGGTACGGTAATACGGTGTCACATGCACCAGTCCTGGGATGCTTCACGCTAGTGTTCAAATAGTGTAAGGTCACTGACCATATTGTAGCGAAAACGACGCGGGGGAGGGACAAAGCGTGTATTGCCACAAGAACGTGCCACTGAGAACTCACAAACCCGTACAGATTTGGACCGTGTTTCCTTCGCACGACGCAAGACGGATGAGGATTTGTATGAGGTGCAATTCCAGGTGTCTACAAGGTTGGGCTTCGAGACAACCCTTCCATCTTTCGTTCCCGTATCTCCGCTTCGCTATCTTCTAATTTGGCCGGTCATGAGTCGTTCGAGAGCCCGCGATTTGCTCTCCCGTGGCTGCATGACTCGACCCGCGTACACTACTGTGGGCTCCGCTAGCGGCGTATTTATCCCATTTATTGCAAAATTGGGTTTACACCGGTGAACTCACTGAAGTGTACGTAGTATAAACTGTAACCCCAAGTAAATCCATAAGTAATGACCGCAAATGGGATGTTGGCAAAATCGTGTCTCCTCTTGGTGTACACATACAGTAAGCGAAAAGGTGGATTGAAATCTGGGATTTGACCGCCAGTGAAATCTTTTACAGACACTTGTGTTTATCTATGGGTAATAGATCAGGTAAGATGGTGCAGCGAAATGAGTACACGGTCAACTCGGGCTTTGAACTCTGTCAGCGTGGGAGCATATATGACAGATTCCGGTAGGGCATTCCACGTACAGGAAACGCGTTCGGAAAATGAATTCCGACAGCATTCCGAGTGACTGTGCTGTTCTGCCAGCTTGAGATGGTGACCTCTCAAATTGCTGTTGTGACTGAACTCTAGCAATTAGCGGTACGTGTGATTGGGATCCCACAAAATCTTGTAAGTCAAAACGCGATCCACGCGCAATCGCCGATACTGTCCGCTAAAGCCCCGAGCACTTGTAACCTTCGATCATACAGCAAATAGCACAGATCCCTGACATTTTTCGTTGCCCGGCGTTGGCGTATTTCCATGGCGGTGAGATCTCTGTTTAGCAGAACACGTAAATGGATCGGAAGATGAGATTTGGAAGCAACATACGCTAAGCCAATGTGGTACCGTATGGCAGAACTACAACACAATTCGAAACTCCTACAAGTCACTTATTAGTGCAGCCAAGTACGAATGGACGATGACAAGTTTGGTAGGATGGTCGGAGAAAAATGGTCGAAGAAAAAATTAAAAATTAAAAAAATTAAAAATTAAATTAGAAAATCAACGAATAAGTAAGTCGTCATTTTAGTCGTCTACCGATTTGAAGGCACTACTACATAACGATAGTTTAAAATGGGAATGGAATGTGCACACACAAAATAGTATAGAGAGTTTTTATAGTTCCGTAAGTGACATGCTCGTCGCTTGGCTATTCTATCCTCTGCACGACAGTAACGTGTAAGTCAGTGGATAATGAGCGGCGCTATATCATATCTAGTAACTAATTCACGATGGTCGTTACCGTCCCCCGTAGCTCCGTGGTCTCAACCACGAACTGGCAACAGTCGAGTTGCGGGTTCGAGCCCTACCAGGGTCCGATGGAATGCGCACTGCTGACGATTCCCGAGAGGATGAAACGCGCGTACAGTGTTTTTCCGGGCGTGTGACGGTTGTTTGAGTGAGACTAGGTGTGACGAATTTCTACCTATACCATTCAACTCCCCCTACTACTCCTCTGTAGTTCAGTAAGTGCGTGAGAAATAATAATGGAAACGAAAACGCTCACTCGTGTGTTGCTTCAGTTGACAGATGCGTTATATTAATCCAGTTTAGATCAATCCAGGCTAATCACACGGACATTTCTGCGTGTATCCTCATCGCCACGTTGCGGAGAGTGCCGTTAGGCACATGGTTTGATTCGTGTTATTTCGTCCTCTGAGTGAAACAAACTACATCCAATAATACAAGCTGCATAACGTGTCATCAAGGCGTTTGTTGAATAGCGTTAATGTAACAGAAAGGATGACGTGTCGGAAGGGCGTTCCAAGCACGGGACACACGGAGGGAGAAAAGGTTTCGTCGACAAGTCAAGTCGACTGTAGTGCGTAGCCAGTTTGAGCTGATGGCCTCTCAGGTTGGTATTTCGGCTCAGCTGCAACAGATTGCGACATGGGTGAGTTGGGTTCGTCAGTATTAAGCAAACTTTGATGAGATCTCCTCGCTGACGTTGATATTTACTACTGTACAATCTCAGGGACTGCAGTCTGCGCTGCCAAAAAAGACGAAACAAGCCTCTATCAAGTTTGGTTGCTCTGCGTTGTGCCTCAAGTGTATTGATGTCGCGCTTGCGTTAGAGGCGCCAAACCTGGATCGCATATTCCATGTGAGGCCTCACGTAGGCATACAGCATTTGCGCAAAGATTGATGGCTCGAACTTTCCGAAAGCCCTCCGTAAGTGTCCAAGATGTTGACTGGCTCTTTTCGATGCTTTCTCAGCTTGTCTAGAGCAGCCAAGATCGTCCTGCACGATCACCCCGAGGTCGTTTTCTTGGGAAGCAAGTTGCAACTGCTTGTCCCTAAGTCGATATTCACAGATAAGCTGATGGCGTATGCTCACGACATTGCACTTCGCCAGGTTGAACTGGAGCAAGGTATCGGATGACCACGCATATGCCCTGTCGAGATCGCTCTGCAATGTCATGTGATCATCCGCTGTCCTAATATCATACGGAATTTTGACATCATCTGCAAAGAGTATGAAATTCGACTGCAGTACACTAGCAGGATCGTTAATACACACTAGCGGCACGCCACACTGGATGTTAACGGGATCGGAAATTGAGCTGCGAACTCTCACATTCAGTTGATGTTGAATGAGGAAGTTGCCGATCCAACCGAGCACAGGGTCACCGATTCCATAGCTTCGAAGCTTGTACAAGAGAATACGGTGGTCCAAACGATCGAACGCTTTCGAGAAGTCCAGGTAGACGACGTCGACTCCCACTCTGGCAACGAAGGACTGTCCAGCTTGCTCGGGCTAGAAGCAAGTTTGTAGTGCAAGACCGATTTCGGCGATATTCGTCCTGCTCTGACACTATGATGTTGTTGCTCTCAAGGTATCCCATGAGCGCCACTGCGATCATACCTTCCATTACTTTGGATAAAACTGGGAGGAGAGTGATTGGACGGTATTTCGAGGGCTCCGCACGATTATCACTTTTGTACCTAGGAGTGATTAGTCCATGTTTCCACATTGTGGGAACCTGCATTTCTTCGAGACAACCTTGAAAGAACCTAGCTAATGCTTCGGCAAGGTTCATGACCGCCGTCTTCAATGTCTTTGATTTGATGTCGTCCACGCCAGGTGAGCTGTGCACGCGCATTGACCTTCGCCTTTTCATCACATTGGTTGCTGTAAATTATACGTGGTTTAATCCAGATGGCGATGGGCGCTGTGTCAAAAGCGGGTGAAATGATGGTTCGCTCTGGTAAGTCTGGATGAAGTGTTGGTGAAGCAGCTTGGCCGCATCCTGTGTAGTGTGTGCCAGACAATCAATTGTACATAAAACTGGGATCCCACGCCACACTCTGCAGAGCTTGTTGACGTGTTTATACAGCAACTTGGGATTTGTACTGAATTTCGCCGCTAATTTCTGTTGGTGATGGAGTTTGTCTTCGCAGATCGACTTGGCGCAGTGGTTTCGTTGAGCTGTGTAAGCGCCCCAGGTCAGCTTGGTTGGACAGAGTTTGTTACAGCGCCAGGTTGAATTCCTTAAACCCATGCATTTTCTAGTACGGCTCCTCAAGAACGAGTTCACTCGCTTCGGGCGAACGATCTTGCTTTCTGACTTTTTTGTCACCAGTTCAGTGACTTTGGTGACAAACACCTTCCAAGCGACATCGGGCGGCTGTTCGGCCAATAAGATCCAGTAGGTTTCTTGAACGTGGTTTGACAAGATATCGTAATGTGTAACAACATAGGTTTCCACGTGGTTCTCACTGACGTACTCCGAGTAACAGATGTAACGAAAGAGTAACGTCGCGTGATCGCTACGGCTAAGTGGTGCATCTATGGTCACGTTGTCGACCATTAGTTCCTAGTTGGTCAGCACAAGGTCCAAATCAGAGGGTGTGCCAGCCGTTCGGAATCGAGTGGGAGAGGTAACATGGTTGTACAGAGGTACATAGACAATCATCTTTTGCAAGTCAGCCTAGAATTGTTCGCTGTGCAATGCTGGGATTTCACTTGCGTGCAGACTGAATTCCTGCACTAGAAGGACCTGACTGTGTGGTCATATCAGGACTCACTTCACCACAGAAACTGGGCACTGATTCATTTCCAAGGTGGACATTGGAAGGCGGTAAACTATTGCTAGTAAACATACAACACCCCGTCTTATGTGCATACGACACCAAGGAGCGTGGATGACGTGCGTTTGTGGGTCCGCAACGATATCAACGTGCTAGTCGGATCTATAATACAGGAGCACTCCACCTCCACTGCTATGCCGATCGTTTCGTATGGAAGTCATGCCGGGTAGCGCAATCTCAGTATCGGTGATCGCCGTGTTTAGCCATGTATCAGTGACCATAACTAGGTCCCAAGGCGTGGAGACCTGACGCATACGAAGTTCGGTTAGCTTGCTGAGAAGACTTTGTACATTGGTATACAAGCAGATGAGAGTATCGGTGGTTAGAAGCGTCTTTGTGGATTCTACTTTCAGATGAGGGTCTATGCCGACCCTTGCGGGGTCGGCTGTCGGCCGTCTTTTTCGTAGGACCGATGACGCGTGCCCTAGGGCCAATTCAGGTTGTTGTATAGAGTGCTCAGCGCCAACAAGAGGGTGACCATCCTGTCCTCCTTCAGCTGCCGGTGTGTTTTGGTATTGTCTCCGTTCTGAGCTACATGTTGACAGAATTGTATTGGTAACTTGCTTGCTCAGTGTTACATTGTCTATCTGTGGTCCGGTGCCTATTGCCTTTATACGTATTTCGGATGGCAGCAATTTATATTTTTGTGTCACATTTTGATCACATGCTCTACCATCAGTTCGGAGTGCAATGATACTTACATCACTCGGGGACCACACTCTCTGTAGTTATGTGATAGTGGTAACGTTGATGTCGAATTGGCGATAACGTTTTCGAGTGAGAGCACTTCACGAATAAAACGCCATTCATCCCAGTCATGTACTTTGGCCTCTAGCTCGTTTAATATCTGGAGCTCGGGGACACCGTAAACAAGGATAGATTTTGCGTCTTGTTGCTTACGGAAGTCATTCGGATATTGTTTGCGTTTCTGGCGTTCGCTCCAAGAAACATATGGAAAAGTTCGTACAGTGCATCTGGTGGTACGGAGGCGAGTGGCTGACAAGAGAACTGCCTCTGCATCATTGCCTGACTGAAGTGTTACCTGGAGTAACCGCGGTTCACCGTAGTGTACGGAGTTTGGGTGACGGACGAGGCGCCTCAAACTGACTGGTTTGGCTTGAACCCCTATTAGTTGACAAAGGGAATCCCATTGTTTTTTGTCGTCTAGTATCTTATCTTTTATGGAGTTCGCCCCGGATTCAGTCACATTAGAGCACACAACCGTTAGAGTATTATGGTAGTGTTTCATGTTCTCCTTTTTGGAGGGACCAGTGGCTGCTTTCTTCGGTTGGACAGCTGATGGGGTCGTGAGTCCCGTGGTGGTGTTGGTAGTATTAAATCGTTTGGCAGCTGGCAGGGTTATGACAGGAGGTGCCGCTGCCATATGGGTAGCAGCAACGGACGCGTAGGTTGTCGCCCCTTTAACAGTGTCCGATGTGGCGGTTTGTTCTAGTGAAGAATGTGTGCCGAACGCATCTTTATGAGCAGCCGCTAGTGTTGGGGTTGCTAACTCTGGATCGTTACTCTTATCTTCGGCCCGGCTACACAGTTCTGGATTGAAGCTTGCTGTTGAGCATTAAGCTCGACGCACTGATTTGGATAGTTTTTGTGGGACAGCTTCCACGGCTGCTGCTTGCCCTACAATCTTTGTTAGGCTATCGCACTTCTGTGACAACACAGTTATACATCGGACGAGTGGAAGAGACGTGCACTCAGTGCAGAACCAGAGGGAATCAGTCGTACTGTTAAGTTTCTTTTATATGGCTGTGAGTAAGGCGAGCACATTGGGGATGAAAATATTTTCGACAAGTTCTGCAATCTATCCCAACGCGCACAAGTTTAAGACAGTTGTCTGCGCCACAACTAAAGTTTATTTTGGGAGCTTTAAGCCTAGCTTTCCGTGGGCAAGCTGTACGTGCCATTGTGAATGTCCGCTCTGCGGATGTCGTTCGTTGCAACGTCTGCACTAGTATACTGAATCCAGTTGCTGTCGGTCAAGCTGGTGGTCTGACTGACACAGGTTAGATTGCTGTAGAACAAATCCAAGATGGCGGACACAGACGGCAGTTGGGCCAATCAGTGAGATCTCTGAAATTACCCAGAGAATATCCACCAAACTTGCACAGATGGAAAAAATACACCAAAAGAAATGTATTGGTGCACAATTCACACAGGCAAAGCATTCGTAACACAGTAATCCTGACGCAAAAGTATTATCCAACACGGTAAAGCAAAGATCCCCGGCGGAGACTATAGTACCCAAGTTTAGGAGTAACACCTAACTGGTAAACAGGTATGTGAACGAGAAAAGAAATGTTAAACCTGGAATATCACCACTCAAGACGAACAGTGGCTTAACGACTACTGCTATGGATACTGCGAACGCTCCACTCCTGCAATTTGGTTCAGCGACTACAAAAACCATGAAACTTTTACTCTAGCAACTCCCAACAAATGCCGTCGGCTTAACCAGTGTCCCTTTTACCCAGAAACGGTTGTGAACAAATTACAGTCTCTCCGGGAAAACAGTGTCTCTGGAATCGACAAGATCTGCCCAAAGGTACTTAGAACCCTTTCTCCCACCACAGCAGTACCTCTTGCAATCTTTTTCTAAGGTCTGCTTGACTGCCATACACTCCCATTTGGTTAGAAGAATGGAAATATCCCGCCGATGTACAAAGGAGGTAATCCATCGCATTTTGCCAACTACCGACCTATTACTCTCCTACCTGTTTTACCAAAGGTGATGGAATCTGCAATAGCAGATGAGCTGGTGCGATATTTTGATAATCTGCAAACAATTTCTAATGTCCAACATGGATTCAGATACAGATGATCTTACTTCACCAACCTGCTGCTTACTCGGAATTAATGGACCAGGGCGGCTGATGAAGGAGTCCCCCTAATTGTGATCTACTTAGACTTTTCTAAGGCATTCGACAGGGTCAATCACTTCGTTTTTCTTCAAAAGCTTGCTGCCTACGGTATGAACGGTTCCATGCTCACCTGGTTGGACGGTTACTTAGACGACAGAACAATAAAGATAAGAATAGTCGAAACTCACTCCTAAAGCATATGCGTCTCCAGTGGTGTACCGCAAGGACTCGTGTTCGGTCACCTATTGTTTTTAGTCTACACCAAGAACCTTCCACCATATATCCTACGCCCGATCAAAATATTTGGAGATGCAAAAATATGGAGATCAATTCGCTCATCATCCGACCATACATATCTCCAGAACGATCTGGACCGGATAAACGAATGGGCAGAAAGGAACCAACTCCCACTGAACCCTGCAAAGTGCCACCTGCTGACGATGCGTAGCAGCTTCTTTTGAGGCAAAACATCCTGTAACATGAACGCTACTTAGGGATCATAGTGCAAGCAAGTATAGTTAATTCGCTCCAATGTTCGAAACTAGCAAGTGTGGCGAAGTTGAACGTGCGACGTTTGTGGGGAGCTCTCGGCACATTTGAACGATGGCTAGTATCACTGCTGATTAACTTGTAGAATCGTCCCCATGTTGAATATGCAGTTCAGGCCTGGTGTTCATGGCTAAAAGAGACATTCGTCTTTCGGCGCGAAACTAAAGAGCCACCAAAGCAATGCGGTGAGTATAGGGTCTCAATTTTGACCAGCACCTTTGTTTACTCGGTGTGTTCTCATCAAAATACGGACGGCTTCGCGGAGATCTCGCTCACACATACCGAACATTAACTGAAAACGAACATCCATATACGTCATTGCTGACCCTAGTATCGTTCCGTCGCTCTCGAGCGGTCGCAAAATATCCTTCTGCGTTATTCGCCTCTAAATCTTTGGATTTATTCTCACAGAGACCTACGTGCTATCATGCGATTTGGCTCCGCGAGCTCCTCCTACCACTGTGCATCTATTGGAGCTATCATTCGCGGATCACCAGCAAACTGTGCTCTTGCAACTTCGAAGTCAACCGCATTTGAACCTTATCGGATGCTTTGTTTTTCCTCTCTTCGCACAAGAACTCTTGTGGTCTTATTTTAAAGATTTTTTGAGAGTCACCCGATCAGCTTACTACCATTTCTTCAAGGCGCTGTACAAAGCGATAGTCGTCAATTTGATCCGCTCTTGGAACAGCCACTGTCGTTATTAGACAGTATTTTCCAAGTCATCTTGATTTGCCTCAATCCTACGCTGCATCGTTGCCTACCCACTTACCGGCTGGATCGATAGCACGCACGTCGCCTATCTAACTTAGGGAACGTGTGACTCAGCTGGCCGCGACACGCCTGAACCCGCTGACCTCAAACCAGCGCCGATAGCCACTCAACGGTGCGTCAGTATCTCTGTCATCTTGCTACCCCTTAAAACACCACGCCTACTGTGAACATGTCTCGTATGAAGAGCAAATGCGAATAATGTGCTAAAGTGGTAAAAAATGGTCTGGTGTGTACCATGTGTTTGAAATCCTATCACACTTCCTGCCTTGGGAAGGGATCGATAAAAACAAACACCGCAGAGGCGTTTTGGTTCTGTCAAGAATGCAATTGTATCCCATTTGTTAGCTGTCTATCTGTGCTACTGAAGAGGTGTAAGGGACTAACCGAAGCGGTCGAGCAAATGGTGAGCGCCAGAGTTACCCCCATGGGAGGAAACGGACCTGCACTTGTGAGTGAAAATAGCACCCCGAACTCCCTAGTCAGGCCGAAGAAGCGAGCCAGGCGTCCCAACCTAACCCCAACGACTCAGCCTCCAGCAGTATCAACTCCATTCTCTCTCCCTCCTATAAGTAAAAACAGTGCCTGCAGCGCGCCTGCCTCGACTTCTGTACTGTGTGCTGCACCTAGTAGTCTGTTCACCACACTCGAGACTGTAAGCTACAGTCAACCAGCAATAGTGAACAACCTGGCAACGTACGTAGCGGTTGCCGCCAAGCAAACACCGGAAAGAGCACCGGTAACCCTTATGTCCGGACTAGAGAAAACAAAACTGCCGCAGCACGGATGGCATACACCAGTGCCGTTCACAAATTCACCAAAAACACCGGATACTAAGCCTCAAAATCCAAACCCAGTAGCCACCAGGCGCAACGATGGTGCCCTAAACGTCATATGCACAAATGTCTCCGAATCCAAATCCAATACAATTAAGGGTAAGTTGACGGACGATCGAAATCAGTGGGGTTCCATCTGTACGTCGATCGGTGTCCATGCTAATCCAACGAAATTAAGAAGAATCTCGCGCTACCCAAACGCTTTGCACTACGGAGAACCCCGGTTACTTCGGGTAACACTAAACTCGACGGATGAGACTGAGGCCGTTCTGCTGTCTGCGAATCGTCTCCGCAACGACTCAAGTGGAGTGCGCATACTACCCGAAATTCCGTAGAAAGAACGTTCAGGGGATCCCGCTAACAGAGAGAAGTACAGAAAAAGTCAAGATAAGAAAACTGTGATTGCTCACGGTGTTCCTGAGCTTACTGACTCCTCTTCCGACGATGCTCAGATGCATGACCGCGAGCAATGGCACTACATCCGGAAGGCTCTTTCTCTCGAAAATGTCGTGGTCACCTCGTTGACAAGGATCCCCATATCACCAAACTATAAGGGGTGCGGCTCCAGACTGTTAAAACTTGTGTTACAGTCAGAACTAATGGCACAAACTCTTCTAGATAACTGGACTACATTCCGTTGCAAGTTGCCAACAGAAATTCGTCTGAAAGCAGCGGGAACACCGACACCTTCTAATGACAATTCAGTAGAGGCAAAACCCCTAATGAAAACGCCAACTGCAGGACCCGACTCGGGGACGGTTTCAAGAGTAGCCATAATATCCGGAGGGACACAGCAGAGCACAAGCAAACACCTGGATCCGGAGCATCTGACACTTGACTACATACCAAACTCGTCTTGAGAGTCTGCAACCCATCCAAAAGACGATTAGTCGCCGACCCTTTATTGGTCGGCCAAAACTCACTTGCTTCATCCATCCAATCTAACACACTTTTGGTCTCCGAGAAGCTCTCATGCATGTACACAAATGCCCAAAGTCTACTCAGCAAATTAACTGAATTAAGACTTCGACACACGTCAGCAGCTTGGAACCTCATCGCTGTCACCGAAACTTGGTTGCGCTGCGACATAACAGATGCTGAAATCGAGCCAACAGGCATGTCCGTTGTCCGGAAGGATCGAACCAGCAAAGGTAGTGAGGTAGCCCACTACTTCCGTAACAACATGCATCGCGAACCCATACACGATTCGGAAACCAACGTACCTGACGCCATTTGGTGTAATTTCCGGCTGAGAGGGAACGATCTTGGCCTATTGGTTGTTGTTTACCGCCCACCGTCGTCCAGACCTCATATGGACTGCAATTTGATGGCTGCGTTGAGGCAAGTGATAAACAGGAATTACAGTCACATTCTAGTCACCGGCGACTTCAACTTACGTGCTCTCGAATCCCAGGCCACACCAGGATAGTAATTCAAAACAGAGTTGCAAGATCAGGTTTCCGACTTCCCGCTTTATGGCCACGTCACTACGCCCACCAGAATCAGGGGAACTGACAGGTCATCCATATTGGACCGAATATTCACTAATGAAGAACTGTTGATCGACAGAGTGATAACCGATACTCCTTTGGGTCGCAGCAATCATACGACGCTAGTGTTTCATTACATGTGCTACGCGGATTATCCTAAAGAACATGCCGAGGAATATCATGTGGTAACCAACTGTGACGACCTGTCCGACCTCATTGATGCAACCAGCTGGTGCTTCTTAGCCGAATTGACCCCTGAGGTGGCCTGCGGTGAATTCATCAACATATTTGCCATGCTCCTGGCAAGGACATCTGAAACCAAACTTTACCGGCCTAAAAGGATGAAGCCTTTCGTAAGGAGCAGGACACGTAAATGCATGGCATTATGGGACTTGGCATGGCGCACCTACATAGCCTCCCTTAACGACCACACCTGGGTGTCTATACAATACAAAGGAATCACTGTGTCAAACTCGTCCGGGAAGATAAGCTGAAGAACCAACAAGGCCTATTGGTAAAGTTTTGCTCCTATCCCAACTACTATACAGACACGTAAACAATTTGCGCCGTGTTAAGCGCGGTATTCTTGCTCTGCACACAGTATGCGGATTAGCCCAAACAGCACAAGAGGCCGCCAATGTTCTTGGACAACAATTTGGCCGTACCTTCCAAAGCGTGCAATCATCATACATCCTGCCTAAGCAGATAACGCCGCCATCAGGGCATAATCACATATCGTTTACCTCCGCAGCTGTACTGAAGAGGCTGATGTCTCTGCGCGAGTTCAGCTCCCCGGGTGAGGACCGCATTCGCCCGAAGGCGTTGAAAGTTGCTGCCATAAGTTTGGCAAGACCACTCGCAATTTTCTTTCAACAATCTCTGAACGAGATGCACTTCCCCAAGATGTGGAAGCACGGAATCATCCCGCCAATCTACAAAATGGTCAGCCGTGCTGAACCAACAAATTATCGCCTGATAACGCTACTTCCTGTGACCTTCACGTTTATGGAGTCCATCGTAGCTGAAGCTTTAATGGGGTACCTGCAGAACAACAAAATTCTCGTTCCGGAGCAGCATGGATTTCGCCAATATCGTTCCTGTACCACTAATCTGCTTACTGCTCGTGCAAGCTGGACGGAATGTGTGAACGCTGGTGTAGGAGTCGACGCGGCCTACTTGGATTTCTCAAAGGCATTCGACCGTTTAGACCATGAAATTCTACTCCAAAAACTCCAGAAATATGGAATCGGCGATCCTGTTCTGGGTAGGATAGAAGACTTTCTCGTGCAACATCACCTGAATGTGAGGGTTCGAAGCAACCTGTCGGAATCGATCGAGGTTCAATGCGGCGTACCTCAAGGCTCGGTACTTGGTTTTCATAAATGATCTCGCGAGCGTGCGATCTTCTAACTGTTTGCTATTTGCTAATGATCTAGGGGTATGGCGTACTACCGCTGCAGTGGAGGATCACACAGCGTTACAGGAGGACCTGGACAAAGCGTACACATGGTCCATCGAGAACATGCTGCATTTCAACATCACCAAGTGCAAAGTTCTCAGCATACGGCACAAGAGTACGCACAAGTACCGCCTAGGACCACAAATTCTACAGCGGGCTTCTCACGAGTGCGATCTCGGCGTGCTAGCTCACGATGACCTCGGTTGTTTGAGGCAGACTGAAAAGGTATCTAAGAGTGCAAACCAATACCTCGGCCTTCTCCGCAGAGCTTTCGGGAAGTTTGACCCTTCAGTCTTTTCAAAAATACTTAGTGCGTACGTGAGGCCGCACGCGGAATACTCTATTCAATCCTGGCAACCTTGGCTCAAGCAACATCTTACCGCGCTCGATACTGCACAACGTAGGGTAACGAAGATCGTCAGAGGTTTGACCAGCCTCCCCTACCCACTCAGGCTGAAAACTCTCAAAATATACAGTGGACGTTATCGGGGTCTAAGGGGCGATCTCATAATGGTGTACCAGATCTTGAGAAACCCCAACCACCCATGCCATTCCCTTCTAATATTCGGTCAAAACACCCCGCTAAGTGGTCATCAGTTTAAGCTGGTCACGCAGTACGGTCGACTGGAATGTCAGCGAAACTATTTCTCCCTTCGAGTGTCATAGCCTTGGAACGCCCTCACGGAACATGTAATTAATGCACCCACCTTAGTCCTTTTCAAAAAACACCTTGACGAAACTGTCACATTTACACTACGTACTATAGCCCATTACTACAAGACTGACCCTATATGATCATGCCTGTAAAGGTGTGCCTCGCATTGTCGAGAATAAAAGTTTATTTATTTATTTATTTAATGCACAACAGACAGTGGATAGTGCCATAACTCTACTCGAGAATGAGTCACTCCAAACGCCTTGCACGAAATTTGATAAACGCTACTACTATAGAAACTGGATTTCTGTATCCTGTCGACCCAAGATAGTTGCACACGAGTAAGCGTTGTCCGTGCTATCATTTTTTTTCTCACCTATTATGTGATCAATATCCGCTCCCCCTATTGCTTTGTGTGCGTACATTCTCATTTCAAACTCCCTTTATACGGCAATGCAGTTAAATCTGTAATCGCCCGAACCGACGATTCCATTATCCCTGGATCTATCTTTTCTCACTCTAACCACCCTACAGGACATGTCAAGCACCTGCTTTTTTACCCGTTTTAAATCATTGTTCATTGTTTACAAACAACGCATAGGCCACCACCTGAGACGAGTAATGCAACACTCCCGTTTGGATTGTAGAACGTATTTTTGCTCTCTTAAAATCTGTTTCCAATAGCATGCGCTACCAACACATGTGGTGAACGCACCATACATCACGGCATTTGAAAAACTACTGGACATTCATTTTTATGATAAGTGCCACACAACATTGTGATAAAGTGTAATATCTAAACTGCTGGTAAGTCACCTTCTACCTTGGATCATTTTGAATTTGATTTTATTTTGCATATCCACCTTGTTAGTCTTGTAAAGTTAAGCTTTTTATCTCAGCATACACTAGTTAACTACTTTCTGCACCTTATTATTATCACTAACAATGAATACCTGATATCATTCTGGGTAATTCGATCATCCACACCACAAGCGGTTGTGTCCCTAGTGTCAGACCTTGTGGTACACCGCACTAAACTCAAATAAGGCCGACCCGTGATCTCTGGATTCTAATTTCCAATCGTTGTTACTTAGAAATTTACTGACCCATCTCGGTACGAGATCGCCGATGTCATAAGTCTACAAGTTATGCAGTAGGATGATCCTTCGAACTTGCTCCGTGAACAGCGTCGACTCGTCGTTCATTTGAGGTACACGTGGTACGGATCTTGTTTGAAGCGTGCTTAACGGAATCGGATGTTATTATAATAGACTAGTGAAAATGCCCTTCGAGGTCCATTGGACAGCCCTCTCCCCCAAGGGAACAAACTAGCCAAATTTGTGATTACCAAGTGAATGGCTACATTTCCATTGCAACTGTGGTGTAAACATTAAAATCGGAGTACTTTTAAATCGCCGTTCAGCGTGCACTTGCTTAGACAATGGTTTGAGTGCTGAACTTAGATGAAACAACCAGTGTGAGTATTCGAGCTATCCGAAAATGATTACGGACTTCTGCAGTCATTGAGTCGACTAAACCCACATTACTGGCATACACCGAAGCCTCAACATGCAACAATAATTCAATGTCTAAATCGGAAGATGAGCGGACCAGTAGGTTGGGGTCGGCCAATTGCAGTTCAACTCCAAAACACAGCATGTTATGTTCAGTAGCAGCAGCAGCAGCAGCTGCAGTAGTAGTAGTAGTAGTGGTAGTAGTAGTAGTAGTAGTAGTAGTAGCAGTAGCAGTAGTAGTAGTAGTAATAGTGGTAGTAGTAGTAGTAGTAGTAGTAGTAGTAGTAGCAGTAGTAGTAGTAGTAGGAGTAGTAGTAGTAGTAGTAGTAGCAGTAGTAGCAGCAGCAGCAGCAGCGGCAGCAGACAACCGACACTGGTGATTCTCACGAGAGTATGCATCAATCCTGTGTTCCGTAGGTCACTGACGGACCGTTCAATCCAACATGTGGTAGAAAACACAACTGTTCATTTGGTCGTAATTCATGAATGGTTGAAATGGAAGAATTGTGGACATCAAAAACACCTACTTCTGATGAACCCACCAAAAAATGGAAAACTGCTGGTGCACAAGAGGCGTCTTCAAACTGGCGACTGTCAACTGTGGTGCCTATTTTCAAGAAGGTTTGGCGTACTTTGTGCGAAAAGCATCGAGGCATTAGCCTTCTTTCCACTGCCTACAAACTTCTCACGGGTATCATCCTTCGACGACTTACTGGTCCCCGTGAGAACCGAATCAATGAAAGCCAGGCTGGCTTCCTCCGTGGTCATGATTGCATCAACCACAGAGTTATTCTTCGCCAAGTTTTAGAGCAGAGACACACAAAGACTGTTACAGAACTCAGTCCTTCAGGGACAAGCATTTATTCGGCAAAGACAAATCGGCGAAGATCACAGCACGTTTGGCAAGCCAAACACCTCGATATAAGTTACGCGTTCACGTCCATAAGTAACGACACTTCTGAAGCAATGAGGTTCTTCCTTTGACTCAGTTAAACAAACGATGATTACCTCACATGAATGTCGGCCAATCCATTTCCAGCAACCAAATCAGTTACACCCGCCTCCCATTGGCTATCTAGCTCGCTCGGTTAACCCGTCCGTTCACGTCGGTATAACACTCCCATCACACAGACGATCGACTATGGTGGTTTTCCTTGACTGGAAAGCTGCCTTTGACTCTGTTGATCGCGCCAGCTGTGGCTACTGTTTATCCATGAAATGCGTGCCAGCTAAACACCTTTCCACTCTAGCGTCTTTCTTACGTGTCTTCCGAGGCCCTGCGAGCGTCTACGGGAAGAGGTCTACTGAGTACCTCATGATAAGTGCGATTCGTCAGCATTGTTCTGTATCTCTTTTCCTCTTCAACTTTGTAATCGAAATGAGCATAAATAAGTCCGCTCTTTCAAGCATTTCTGGAGCAGCAATTCTACCAAGTGACCGGCTGATAAACTACCGTGTGAACGACATGGTTCTCCTTGGGTGTGAGGCAGTGGGTATGCAAGCAATGCTTGATAGACTGGTGCACAACACTGCACGCTTCGGCATGCGCTTTGCATCTTCAAACTGTGCAGTATTGTTGGACTGACACACTTCTGGTTCTACCTATCACTAAACAGCTACTGGAAGCAGTGGATAAGTTCACTTTCCTTGGTAGTTGCGCCGACTCTGACAGTCACACAACTGAGGAACTTACTTTGAGTATCAATAGGGTTCGTGGGGCATTCAAGAAGATTAACTGTCTATGGAGATGGCGAGATATCAGCCTGTCAGTGAGAGATAGGGTGTATAACGCTGTGATCTTGTTGACTTCGCAGCGAAGGCATTCACCGCTTGGCCATATTTGACCAACGGTGCTTGTGGAGTATTGCTCACATATGGTGCGAACACCGAATGAGCAGTTGGCTTTTACTAAGAAATGCCAAGTGCAAGGAAAGGCATCAACAATACCCCGGCACACTGTAACGACGCTTCGCTGCCACGCGACCACTATCGGTCGCTCCAGGGCTGGGCATGCTGTGCAGTGAATTCCAACCGGTAACATCAGGGTTACAATGCACGCGCGTAATCCTTTCATACATCGGCCGATCTGTGGTAAGAAGTCCAGTGGTGCCCCACTCGAGTGTATACTGAGTCTTAACCGCTTAAGTGGGCTAGGTTATGTCCTCTGTATGCCGGTCGACCGCCTTCCACAGCGTGCAATATATGATGCACTAAATTGGAGGAAACTGCGAAGTGGCCAGTCGGGAACGTGCCATGGGAGCATGAAAAAATTGACTGAGAGACTTAGTGACGCCAGACCATCCTCGTGGATGGGGGCCCCTGGGATGACCCATACCAGTGGTCGGATACTCTATCAGACATCGCGCAGTGAATTTGGTTTTATTTATGTAGTACCTAACTTTCATTTCATCCCGATTAATTTTGTACCCCTCTTTCTTTATTACATTCTCTTTGTATTCTGTTTGTACTCAGTTCCACTTTCTAATCACTGTCATTTATTGTTTATCTGTTGACGTGAGTCGGTGTCTGGATCATAGTTGTTTAACTGAACAGAACTATATTAGACTTTATCATAGAGCCAATCAGATGGGGTCACCTGCAGTTTGGAGCAGTCAAGTATACCCTATGGCATTCATGCAGCGGTCGCAAACGGGGCTTTCTCAGGTAACACTTAAAAAGGATTTCAGCTACGTTATCAAGTTGGGCTGGAATTCAGTTAGATGGATAGGTCAGTTTAGTCATCGTCCAAGACTCTAAGTTATCTTTATCTCCAAAAATTTAAAGTAATGGAAAATGCGTTAAGGCACATACCCTTCAGTGTTTCCAAATTCCACGGGGAAATAGACAAACACGGTACCGAGTTAGTTTTACACAGACACAACGTTAATGGATGCGGGTGAAGTGTGCCAGTAGTAAGTTGTATGGTGCAAAAAGGTAAATCGGAAAAGAACGGGCCCATCACAACGTGCACGATCAGCTACCACAGATAAAAATGCAGCACAGGTAGAACCAAGTTCTGGAGAAGACAGTCGCTATGGGATGGAGCAGCAGGCAAGAGAGAAGTGGGTAAAAGCTAATATGCCTTATTACATTCGTTGCTTCAACAAGCGACTTTCCTGTATCCTCACCGGGATTTCTACGACTGGTGTCGTAATCCTCACAGAGGAAGAGCTAACTTCGCTGGCCGGAAGACAAGTAAAGCAGGTCTCAGTGAAAAAATGATCGCAGCTATTGATATGTGTTTCACTATTTTCAGTGTGGGACCTGACACTCGACTAATGTATTCGAAAGCTGCTCTCCGAAACGCCCCTGTAGGCCAATTTGGTAGGCGGAACACCTACTTTAGCCATGGATTCAAAATGAACACCGTGTAGCAAGAATTAAGCGTGAAGCTTCTCTAACACACAACCGGCATTGGTGATAGGCTATAAGTCCACCAAATCGGTGTTTTAAGACGTGAGGTGATGCAACGTATCAGAGCTAACCAACCTGAAATGTATTGGTCAGAAGTCCAATTCGCTGAAACTATTAACATCAAACTCAGTCGATCGGTGTGGCTGAGACGGATTCCCAGGAATCAAGGTAAATGGAGTGGGGCGCAACCGCGTCTACGCCCTGTCGTGGTAGCCCTCCGAAAATCAAAAAGAAGACTTGGCTGCGATCAGAATCTACTTGATCAAAAGACAATGTATTATCTATTAGGACAAATTACGCTCGGTTCAGCGATTCTGACTAGTTCTTCCTTGATTGGCTGCCGCTGACGGAAACTTAGCCTATTCATCGATCGAACCAATTGGTAGTGCGGGCCTACGAGTAGATTCTCGCTCACACGTGTGGGCGTTACTCGACTGGCGGCGATCGATCAGCTTTCAGACGTTCGGCGGAAGTTCGTTCAGCTCGCCCTTTTGATAAGCAACCAGTATGATTGATGTTGCAACTTACCACCACATGCCCCACTCGGATGGTGCCCTCGTGGATCATGCGTGGATCATCGCTCGATGACACTGAAAGCGCTCGCCACAGTTGATACCGATTCCAGAGAATTTTTTCGAACATGCATTAGCGTAGCAAGGGGGGCGGATTGCCCCGGGCGTTATGTGACAGGGGGTGGCATTTTTAATACTGTCGATTTTTCGATGACAAATATAAAAGAGAAAACCTCCAGATAAGCTGAGAGTTGAATGTGTTAATGTTACTCTGTATGACCAACAACACCTTTGCCCCGTGTGTCACACCTTAGCAAAAGCTCTTCCCAGCAATCCTCTTACATGTCCCATTGTGGTCAGTTTCACCACATTTACCTCAGTGTCCCAAACCATCATCTATTTTCATCGAAAACAAATGTGCACTTTACCCTGAGCCGATTGTGTGGCCTTCACGCGCCTATTCTGCCCTCACTCAGGGCGAACATTTTGCCACCGCCCCGGGCGGAAATAGTATTTGCTACGCCACTGCGACCATGAAAATTCAGTATCAGTCGAATGTCCGTAATCGAACAGAATCACATACGGAAATAGAAATAAGTGTATCTTGCCTCCATATTCCTGATAATGCAACGTGAAATGTCCCAAAAGACAGCATTTTGTGTACACCACCCCAGCCCTTTTAAACGAACCCACTCCGTGGGACATATGAGATTAGCTTCCGTTCTCATGACGAATCACTGCTGCACTGTTGTTTTGCTATGAAAATACAGGTTTCGATGCAGTGGTGGTAGGCCGCAATGACATACGCATCCGAGTGTGTGTGTGCAAACAAATGTGCTCACTAGGTTGGCTCTACTTTGGCCGCGCGTCTCAAGACAATTCATCGCCGCGCTTCATTCGCGCTGCGATCGTCGATAAGAACGCGTGCTGAAAGACAATGCAACAATAGCTAAAACTCTGCGTTGAAAACCCGAACTTCTTCTTCACAGCTTTTTGTGTGGAACCATGAACGTCCGGCGAACTTTGGCTTCATCCTACTCGGTCCCTGCGCGCGCACACACAGCCGTTCGGCCGGTATTTTGACAAGATAGGTTTGACATTCCAGCAGCTCAGAGGCGGGTTCATGTCTGACTAGGCACGTAGAGCGATTGTTAACACTGGTCGGATATAGTTGGTGCCACTGGAGCAAACTGTAACGGAGTATCTTATCCGAAACCGAAGCTGAATTAGATAAACAGTCTTCCAGAACATATACACTCACATTCACACCCAAACAAAGGTATGCACTAATAGCCGAGCGTGCGTGACAGTTGTAAGCTTGTAAATCCCGAAAGGCGATAACTGTGTGTTTGCGGGCATTCGGGCTCGGAGGTTTGTTATTGCTATAATTCACCAGTGCCTGTGCCGACTGTCATTGGCACCGTTTTTCACACTGATGCCAAATTCG
The DNA here is from genome assembly GCA_944474145.2 of Dicrocoelium dendriticum. Taxonomy (NCBI): domain Eukaryota; kingdom Metazoa; phylum Platyhelminthes; class Trematoda; order Plagiorchiida; family Dicrocoeliidae; genus Dicrocoelium; species Dicrocoelium dendriticum. The sequence goes on from OX104065.1 coordinate 52,348,490, forward strand.
AATTGCGCCGTGTCGCACCGCATAGACCCAAATGAACTACGATTCACACTTCAGAACGTGCGCATTGAGAGAAAATGGGTTGGCTATTCCGTGAGTTCACTCCAATGCACCCTGTTCGCTACACGAATTGTGCACGGTATGTTGGATACCGCACATAAACAAGCCTGATTGCTCGACTGTAAGGCGATAAGTGGTTCGTGCTTAAACCGCAAATGGAAGGACGTTGAGAATCAAAGAGCGGTGCGCTTTTGGAGCAAAGGAGGAGCAATCCTCTTGCGTTGGTCTGTGGATCATCTGTGGAGCGCAGTCATGCTCCAACTAGAAATGTGCATTCAAACGTCACACCAGAGTATCAAGTGATCAAGCTGGCCTTACCACTGGTCCTCATTTTGTCGCCGCCCACTGGAACCAGGGCAAGAAGGAGCCAACGGTGCGGTTTAGAATGGTCCTCCACTAGGCATCCGCATAGTGACCGCAACTTTCAACATGACATATAAGTCAGTCGTCAGGGCTTTATTGTGAGGCGCGATTAGTCGCATCATTGTGTGGATGGATTGCGACGCACAATCTCAATGTGAACCGCGATTCGCACTGAGGCGAAGCTTGGCTGATTTGATCATTAGGACCGGAATTGATACAGAGAATATTGGGTGTTGCCCGAATAAAGTATACTCCACTCATCAAAGATCTTGCTCGGTGACTGTGATAAATGAACTGATTGTTACCTCTGAGAGCCTGCAACAAACGAAGTAGGATAGATACAACAAATGCCAACCCGGAGGTGGACCGTCCTTTTGTGATTTGGATCTCTGCCTGTACGACCGAATTACGCCCCGCACTGTTGGTCTCTCAAGCCTGAGTTTCACCGACCTCAACTCAGACAGCATTACATAATTTTCACGGTTTCCATTATTAGATGTGAATACGGCGCCAGGATGCAAGCCGTGGGGTACAAAGAAGTGACGCAACAAACGACTATGCCGCAGACAAGCAGGTTCCGAGACAGGGAACCGCACCAATCCCTACTGGAATAGAGATAATAGTTCCGCCGCGGCAAGTAAAGCGAGGTAAATGTAAACACTGCAGTGTGCTCCCGTATATTTCCTCGTTATTTGAGACAATGAGTATCCATAAACCTAAACGAAGTCAGGGAGATACACGAAAGCTTTCCATGTATTGGTTTTACAACGAAAGCATGTGGCAATATTGTGGAATTGAAATCCGTTTAATCAACGCACCACGAAAAAGTTAAAAAGTACCTAGTACGAACGCTTGTCCGAATATTTATGAACAAAATGTGTTAATTTATACGTTTGTTTAGTACAGTTCGCCTCAGAAGTCCTGTCCAGTTTTACACTGTTACTCGGGGACCAAAGATCACGCCTTCGGGTGAGAGGAGAGCGCACTAAATTGCCAACTGTCCAATAGTAGATGTTGGTCTCTCTCAAAATGTCCCTCACCCGGTCACATGGGTGTGAACGACCGGAGTGATGGTCGTATGCCTGCATCTGGGTACAGGTGTATTTGCCAGTCTCGTCCATCGTGAAAACGCTGGATGGGCGCGGATCGTTGAGTTGGAGTCAAACTACGGCACGCCACAAGGCAAATTCGCCGATCGATACATACCGTGTTTCGGGCTGGTTGGAACAAAGATAGGCACGCAAAAGCAAGACATCAGTGCCGGGCCATTACGGTATAATTGTGATTGCGCTTCGACCGGCCTAACTGGCCTGGGCAAGGAGTGTTCAATAGGTGCTTATTGTTATCCCAGCTAATGACTAAAGGGTTATTGGCAACGCTCTCGTAGACTGAAAGTTAGCTTCCAACAACCCACCTTAGCAAAAGAGACGTTCTTTGCAATTACGCCTTGCACATATGAAATGTAAGGTTTTGAGAAAGGAGTTTTGTAAAGATATGCCGCCTAAAGACTACTCGCTGGTGCAAAGCCTATTCTTCCATCACAGTCTTGATCTTAATTGCAGGAAAGAAGTGGGATTAGACTGCCCGATTTGTTTCAGAGTGACTGTGAGGGGACCGAAAATTGTCTTCACTTCTGCACATGAACGTTCATTACACCATATTCACTGGTGAGGCAATATTCCATTGGCATGGCACTGAGAAGCTGTATTTCTAGGCAATATTTAATCCTCGCGGATACTGAGATTCACGTATTCCACAAAGCGCGAAGCTCATTGGCTCGCAAAACTGATTGACAAATCGTGGGACCACAGCACACGCTTGTGGGTTCTCACGCATACTGTCTACCACAAGCCAGTTATCTTGTGGTAACTTTTCTGACACATTGCTCCAAAGTCCAAATATGAAATTAAAAGGGATCGATATGCCACGCTTTCACGGTACATATTCTTATTGAAAAATCGTGGGACCATCTTTCTTTCCCCTTTACGTGACCAGTATGTTATTGTTTAGTAGCACTCATCCCAATTCAGAGTCTGTACGCCGATAAAAATGATAAAAATAGGAAACCGTGTAGTCTATTCTCACATCGACACTCCGTCACATCCTCCCCGTATTGCTTGGGCATAACCAAGAAGAACAAGTATTGACGTTGTGAACTACTTTGCATATAAGTGGTCGGTCTAAGCGATTTGTAATGGTGCCAATACCTCATCGGGGTAAAATGAACGCAGACCTGACGTTAATCTCGTGTTTGCTAAGTCACGTAATTATGTTTATCGCCTTCCCTCTGTCAACCATCGTTCTCACATGGTGAAAGAACAGCAGCTGACAAGTAAGGTAGGACTGTCTTAACATAAAGCCATGCCGTGATTGGTTGATCAGTGCAATGGTGTCAGATAGTTAACAACTTTGCCCCTGTGGATTCTTTGCAGATCTGCACAGACAGAAAAGGTATTGTTTATAGAGTAGGAACTGTACTTTAGCGATGGAGCGAAGATGTTTAGCTACAAAATGGAGATCATTTCACCACCCGTTCTCGTTGGCGACTTCGGCACTTCGTTTCAGCCGTTATAGCTTTAATATGATGCACCTGCCCATTATGCACAAATGGCGTGGGATTACCTAAATGAGGTGTTCACTCACCGGTGGATCGGTTGCGCAGGTCCAAAGGATTGTACTTCCCGGTCGCCAGATTTGCACCCCTTAGATTTCTTCTTATGGGGTTATTTGAAAAGAAGAGTTTACAAGACAACGCCTATTTCACTGGAACAACTAAAGGACAGTATTGTCGAAGAATGTCGCGCCATTAACACAAAAACTGCAAAAGAGTTATAGCCAATTACCTCAAGCGATTCCTGCACTGCAAGCAGAACGCCGGCGTGCGTGTCCAGCAATTTTTTCGTTGACGGACATATCACCTTTTTTGTCGTTTATAGAAATATACCTATTCACCGTTTTTACTGATCTCCGAACTCAATTGGTGCACAGGCGAATGATGCTAAGGTGCGTCGGGCCAGAATGCATTCAACTAGTACAGATGATTCGACAGCGCTTATGCTGAACACTTCTATGCAAATTGGGGCGTCAAGGTCATCCTCACGCACGCGTGACGTGCGTGCTCCTGGTTCATTTGGCTTATTCCCTTCTATCCTCTCTCCATCTTCTCGCAGCGTTGTCACTGTACGCTCATTCGAACCGGATTTACCAGCCCTATACAGTGACCCATCATACGTGGGAATATCTTCTAGGATTAGAGGCTGTGCCATCACTAACCGTTTTCACTGGCATCTGTGATTAAGCGCAAGCGCTTAACTCAATCATATTGAGCCGATTGCATTTCTGTGTGACACCATTCGATATAGAATTCTCGAGGCAGGCCGAAAAGCCTAAGTTTATTCCGATCCAGTGTTTCTCAACACAGCTGTGAAATAATCTGTGATCTGTCAATCTGTTTTCGGCGCTCTGTTCAGATTCCAGTCACTCGCCATTCCTTGTGACCTTGTCAGCCAGTGCGGCTGCATAACCCATCACACGGATTGCGCGACCACGCCGACCACTCATTTGACCTTGCCTGACCAATGTGCGCCGCTCTCAAAGCTGTAAAAGTACAGAACGCTAACCAACCCACTGGATCAGGTAACGACACCAAACTGAATGGCAGAAAGGCGAAACCGAAGAGATTCCAAACGAAAGGCATTTGTGGGTTAGGAGGATGTCACCGAGTAGTAAAAATCGGTCTGGCTTGTTCGCACTGTTTGGCACGGTACCATACCAAATGTGCAAATGTGTCCCAAAAACAGTAACTGGAGCGAAATAGCTCCCAAGATGCATTTTGGTTCTGTACTGCGTGTTCCACCATCCCCCTCGTTAAGTGCTTGCTTATCCTAGCTGAGGAATGCGACCGGTTAACCGAAGAAGCAGAGCAGAGGATAAACAATAAGATTACTTCAATGGAAGCGAGTATGGACCACAGAAGCGAAGCGGCTGCTAAGCAACGGAATGCTGAACAATCCGCTTCTCCTGCACCGCAATCAACCACGTCTCCATCTCAGTTGTCTTCTCCAACTTTGGTAGAACGCCGGGCGAAAACAGACTGTACCTACGAGAATCAAACAGTACTCACGGCAACGAAAATCAGACACCATTCAAAACGTCTGGTTAAGCAAATTCCTCTAGACCTGACATCTAGCATTAACAAGAATGAAGCAGCCAAACACCAAACCTTGGCACCTGTAGCTCAAATATCTATTGTCGAGGCTAAGTCTCCCAGAACATCGGTTACATATGCACAGATTGCTGCAAGGATCCACCGAGAGGTCGCCGTTGCGTCCTCTTCCATTTTATACACCATTAACGCGAATAGAGAGAAAAACAGCAAACAATCACTTGTCAACAAGTCAGGACAAATGAGTACCATACCTTGTAGACCGACGAAAAAGGGATCCAACAACAGCGCCCGGACTGTTGTATGCTCAAATGTCCCTGAATCTACCGCCATCACATTGCGGGAGAAGTTATCAGACGGCAAAGACCAATGAAACTCATTGTGTATGTAGACGAGTATCAAAGCCAAGCCCATAAACTTGTTACGAATTACTCGTCATCCGAACTCGCCACACTGTGGCGAATCCAGATTTAATCGAGTAACTCTAGAATCCTCCACCGACGTAGAAAACGTGTTGCTCTCCGCAAGCGCGCTAAAACACGGATCCTGTGGGATACGTATCTATCCTGATGTCCCTTGGAGCGCGCGATAATCAAAAACAACATTGATGATCGACACAGCAAGTAAGACCGCCTAGACACAATCTTCATACATGGCGTGCCAGAACATCCTTCTAATGATGTTCAAGAGACCAGAAAGTACGATTTAGAACAGTGGCGGTTCACTCGTGAAACACTTTCTTTAGATAACGTTGTGTCACTATCGCTCACCAGGATACCTCTCTCACCAAAGTATACAGGATGCGGCCCTAGAATCCTAAAAATTGTGGTTCAGTCAGAGCAACAAGCAAAGGATGTTTTGGCTCGATGGCGGAGAAATCGGAAACATTTTCCTTCCGAAATTCGGTTAAAGGTCGCAAACACTCTGCACAGCTCACATATTAAAGCAACTGAAGCAGCAAGCATACCGACGAATGTACAAAAGCGTAAATTGATTGCTGCTTTAATTGACTCTGACGTAGGTCTAAACAAAGGTTGAGACGCACCTTGGCCGAATCAAGTTGCAAACGAGGTATCACTGACCCATCAAAAATACGAGTAACTGCCGACCTCCCATCGGTCGGCATTCTCCCACACGTGACCGCTTCACCCCACTGTGGACTCCTGGAGACTGAGAAACCGACCTGCTTGTATACGAATGCTCGGAGTCTTTCTAACAAACTGGCTGAACTGAAAGATCACTAAGCTTCCGGGTCGTATGATGTCATTGGTATCACCGAGACATGGTTGCACACGAGAATGACGGACGCTGAAGTTTCGCTACCGGGCATGTCGCTGATCCGGAACAATAGCCTCACAAAAGGAGGAGGGGTAATCCTGTACTACCGAAACGACTTACAGTGCGAAGCCGTGGAGGATTCAGATTCGCAGTTCCCCGACTCTCTTTGGTGCCGGTTGCAGTTAAAAGGCTGGGACGCTTGCCTTATTATCTTGGTGTACCGCGCCCCTAACTCAACACCCGAAACCGACTACCACCTAACGGCTGCTTTAAGATGCAGTTTACAACAAAAGTACACTCACATTCTTATGATGAGTGATTTCAACGTACATTGTTTAGAAGCCCATGCCACGATCGCAGAACCATTCAAAACCGATCTACAAAATCTAGTAACTACTGTTCCTCTTTACAACCACATCACTTTGCCCACTCGGTTCAGAACTGGTAACAGGCCATCTGTGCTGGATCTTGTGCTTACCAACGAGGAGCATATGATTGATGCATTGATTTTAGACTGCCCGTTGGGTCGCAGTGATCACGCAGTCATCAGTTTTAACTTCGTCTGCTATGCAGAATATCGGAATGATAACGATGATACTGTGCGAACCATCACAAGGTACGACCAACTCGCCCAGCTAGTCAGCGCCACAGCATGGTCTTTCCTAGAAGAAGAACCCCCGGAACTCGCCTGGCTCGAGTTCGTCAACACATTCAGTCAGCTGATTGCACCGGCTCCAGAGATAAAAGCGTGCACTAAGTGTAAATTTGTTTCTTTCGTTAGGAGCAGAACCCGAAAATGGATGACAGTACGCAACGCAGCATGGCGAGTGTACAGAGAAGCTCCAGCACCAGAAAAGTAGGACAACTACGTAGCCCAACGTAACCACTGCACTCAACTGTTAAGAGAAGACAAAGCCGCCTATCAGCAGAACATCGCAACAACCTTCAGTGCTAACCACAAGCTGCTGTACAAGCACGTTAATAGACTACGAAAGGTGAGGCAAGGATTTCCTCCACTCAAGACGGCTGATGGCCCAACAAGAACGGCTATGGAAGCTGCAAACGCGCTGCAGACGCAATATGCCCCCACGTTTCAAAGAGTCTTGCCACCAAGCGATCTACCAAGATTTGTATTCTGCTCACCAGGACTAACCCACATCACTTTTACCGCAGAGGCTGTATTGCAAAAGCTGACTTCTCTACGCAAACACAGCTCGCCGGGTGTCGACACCATTCGTCCAGAGGCATTGGGAACAGCAGTAAACCAACTGGCAGGACCTTTAGCTCAGTTTTTCCAGCGCTGCTTAGACCAGAACCAAGTTCCCGCCATGTGGAAACTTGAAATAATAACCCCGATTCACAAAGGTGGAAGCAGTACTGATCCCTCCAACTACCGCCCAGTATACCTTATTCGCATACTCTCCAATGTCATGGAATCCATAGTTGCCGATGCACTGGTGTGCTACCTGGAAAACTGCAACCTCATCACTCCTGAACAGCACGGTTTCCATCGACAGCGGCCATGTACAACGAATTTACTAATTGCACGCAGTAGTTAGACCGAGGCAGCTGACGCTGGAGAAGGTGTTGATGTGATCTACCTGGATTTTTTCAAGGCTTTCGATCGTCTAGACCATCGGATACTACTATCGCTGCTGCAGCATTACGGGATCGGAGACCCTCTTTTAAGCTGGATAACCAACTTTCTATTTCAACGACAATTAGTGGTCAGAGTTCGGAGCTCTTTATCGGACCCCATACAAGTCAAGTGTGGTGTGCCGCAAAGCTCGGTTCTAGGTCAACGTTTGTTTTTGGTGTTTATTAATGACCTTGCACAGGGAATCGCTTCAAACTTCCTAATGTTTGCCGACGATATCAAGATCTGGCACAGGATCCAGGCGAACACCGACCAACATTTGCTTCAGAGTGACCTAGATACGGTGTATCAATGGTTAACCCAAAACTTATTACATTTCAACGTCAATAAATGCAAGGTGCTTTCCATCCGACATCATAGCAGCTACTCATACCGACTCGGAACGGATGTACTGCAACAATCAACTCTCGAACGTGACTTGGGTGTCCTGGTTCAAGATGACTTGGGTTGCTCCAGGCAATCCGGTAAGGCCTCGAAGAACGGGAACCAATACGTCGGGCTGTTGAGGCGGGCGTTTGGACAAATAAACATTTCCATATTTCGACAAATGCTCAGTGCGATGTTCGCCATCATGTCGAATATGCAATTCAAGCCTGGCATCCATGGCTGAAAGATGACCTTAATGCACTGGAGCAGCCACAACGCCGGGCATCTAAGAACGTAACTGGAATGCGCAATCTTTCTTACCAGGAGAGGCTGCAACGACTGGGATTGTTCAGTGGAAGCTATCACTGAATACGAGGCGACCTGGTTATGGCATACTTGATTCTGCGAGACCCACATCATGTGTGTCGCCCTTTACTGCAACTCAGCAGCAATACAAACATGAGGGGCCACTCATTAAAACTCGCAGAATAATACAGTCGTCTGGAGTGCTGCAGAAATTTCTTTTCCATCCGTGTCTGTCACCCGTGGAATGCTCTCCCAGAATCGGTCGTCTCTGCACCGACACTAATAGTATTCAAAAGACGGTTGGACGAAACACACATTCACTTACACTTCGTTACTTAACACTACGTCTCCATCCTATATCTGGAGTTTACCATGGAATTATTTGTTGTTAACTGTGGATGCTGTGAATCTAAGAGGATCGCAGGACTACAGCGAAGCAAAAGATAAGTCCTTATTTTCATATTTAAAATATTAACCATTTTACTATCCTTATCATAATTATTGTTATGTCGATATCCCCACCAACTATCCAACAGGACTTGTAAAGCAAAGCTTCTTAACCCGTATAAATTCATTGTTCATTGTTCAATATCAATACTTGTTCTTCTGGGTTATGCCCAAGCAATACGGGGAGGATGTGACGGAGTGTCGATGTGAGAATAGACTACACGGTTTCCTATTTTTATCATTTTTATCGGCGTACAGACTCTGAATTGGGATGAGTGCTACTAAACAATAACATACTGGTCACATAAAGGGGAAAGAAAGATGGTCCCACGATTTTTCAATAAGAATATATACCGTGAAAGCGTGGCATATCGATCCCTTTTAATTTCATATCCGGGGTTTACAGCAATGTGTCAGAAAAGTTACCACAAGATAACTGGCTTGTGGTAGATAGTATGCGTGAGAACCCACAAGCGTGTGCTGTGGTCCCACGATTTGTCAGTCAGTTTTGCGAGCCAATGAGCCTCGCGCTTTGTGGAATACGTGAATCTCAGTATCCGCGAGGATTAAATATTGCCTAGAAACACAGCTTCTCAGTGCCATGCCAAATGAATATTGCCTCACCAGTGAATATGGTGCAATGAACGTTCATGTGCGAAAGTGAAGACAATTTTCGGTCCCCTCACAGTCACTCTGAAACAAATCGGGCAGTCTAATCCCACTTCTTTCCTGCAATTAAGATCAAGACTGTGATGGAAGAATAGGCTTTGCACCAGCGAGTAGTCTTTAGGCGGCATATCTTTACAAAACTCCTTTCTCAAAACCTTACATTTCATATGTGCAAGGCGTAATTGCAAAGAACGTCTCTTTTGCTAAGGTGGGTTGTTGGAAGCTAACTTTCAGTCTACGAGAGCGTTGCCAATAACCCTTTAGTCATTAGCTGGGATAACAATAAGCACCTATTGAACACTCCTTACCCAAGCCAGTTAGGCCGGTCGAAGCGCAATCACAATTATACCGCAATGGCCCAGCACTGATGTCTTGCTTTTGCGTGCCTATCTTTGTTCCAACCAGCCCGAAACACGGTATGTATCGATCAGTGAACTTGCCTTGTGGCGTGTCGTAGTTTGACTCCAACTCAACTATTCGCGCTCATCCAACGTTTTCACGATGGACGAGACTGGAAAGTACACCTGTACCCAGATGCAGGCATACGACCATCACTCCGGTCGTTCAAACCCATGTGACCGGGTGAGGGACATGTTGAGAGAGACCACCATCTACTATTGGACAGTTGGCAATTTAGTGCGCTCTCCTCTCACCCGAAGGCGTGATCTTTGGTCCCCGAGTAACAGTGTAAAATGGGACAATACTTCTGGTACAGACTGTATTTGCTTTAACGCTCCTCTAATAGATATTTAGATACCTTGCCAGAAGATTTATGGGAGCGGCCACTACTGCTTTTCTTGTGTCGATTCCCATCATTAAACGTCTCATCAGGCCTGTTTAAACAGGCACATGCCTCTCCATTTTGAGCCTGTATGCTGTATTGCACAAGAAGTACGGTCCACGTTCAATACGTTGTAGAGTTTGCTTCTGGTTGGTTGAGCACACGTGGAACGGGAAATTCCTTCGGTTTTAGTTGACGTCTGGTACCACTTGTTAAACTAACCAACAAAAAACTATTTGAGAACGAAACAGGTCCAGAGTGAATGAGGCGAAACAAATGACGTCTGGTCAGAGATTCTCGGTGTGCCCTAGGATGCAGTGGTGACCGGAATGGCCATCAGATGTGCACGACCTCGAACCGCGTTCGTCCGCATGCTGTGGCCTAGAGGCCTGGGGAATCTAAGAACACATGATTTACTAACATTATCTACCGGATGTTTTCATGAAGAGCCCAAGTTAGATGACTTAGCTAGCTTACTGAACAAAGTACGTTATTCTAGAGGGACTCTGGAGCGTTTTACATCGTCTTCGCGAGTCGGATCAGTCTATGCACCTGTCTGCTGCTCGGAGCATTCTTTGGTTGTGAAACCAAGACTGTGGTGGACAATGTCCGTCAGTTGGATGATAATGCCCTGAACGTTGAAACATCAATCTGGCTGGAAAACCTGCCTTGCGTTTGAATTAGCTTTAGAACCAATGTTTAACTGAATGCAGCTAAACGGACCTATCCACGTGACTTTAATCTCCACACACAATAAGCTCCAGCACCGGCTGGTGAATAATTTCTGGCCTGATTGCAAGAGTTATCTTCTGGCTTTCCTCTTTACAGTCAAGACACTACTCCCACCAAATGCAAAGCGGACATTGGCAGTGAGAAACTCATAATCATCAGGGGAATTACAAGCCGTCGTCTGGGTCGTAGGGACTATGCGACCCTGCTGTTTGGTTGAAAGTGTTATAAAAAATGGTGTGGGGCAGAGGCTAGTATACCCGCAAACACACGGAAGAGTTAGATTGATGTGCCTCAGAAGAGGTTTGAAAACGTCCATTAACACGCTTAAATCATTGGCCGTGTAAGTCTTTGAAGTCAGTGGTTTCCCGTTTCTCCATCAAAGTCAAATAATTCCTGAAGACAGGACAGAAAATTGTATGGTCCTAGGGGAACTGGCACGGCTTGTTCCCAACCATCGTCACAGTTCTGAAAATAAGAATACATTTGTGGCTGTGCTCAACTAATATGTATGAGCTGCCTAGCAAACGATCCTGCCAAGATCTCAAACTACGTTACAACTATGCAGCTAGTCTTTATGAGGTGTGGTGCGCTTCATAAATAGAAACAACAAGAAAAAGTCAACGCCGTGTCTTCAGTAGTGTTCTACTTTCCAGAGGACAACGGTCTGAAGGGTTCTCCACGTCCCTATTGCACCACCACCAAGATTAGCCCATGTCCCACCACGGTAGCAGAGATGTTGAGTACAGTGTTATTTCCGCTCCCTCATATCCATCCAGAAGTAGATAACTTTCATCTGTAAGCACTGTAAATGGCAGCAATGGGCCTAACGGAACCACTGACTAGACTAGTTCAGCACCTTTTGGATGACAACCAATTGATGTCAGTGTGGTAATGATGGACCAACCTTTCACAACGTATGTATTCACACTGGGCATGCAAATTAGCACCCATTGGATTCCCTCCCGATGATTACTAAGGTCACGAAAGGTGTTATCGCAGGCGCATTGATGGGTTACCTGGAAAACGACAGTGTCAAGACACCGGAGCAGCATGTGTTTCGCCAAAAGCGGTGTAGTAACTCTAGCCTGCTGATTGTATGCCGCCACAGAACCGAGTCAATGGATGGTGGATGCAACGGAGCGGTGATTTAATCGGAAGTCAAGAATTTCAGTCCCAGGGAGATGGGGAATATGTCGCATGAAGTCCGGGTCAACATGTACGCTAGGACGTTGGCAGAACCGGTGTAAGAGTAGCATACGACTCGCAGGTAAAGTTATACACCTGTGGCATGAGCATAGACCCTTAATTTGTGTCATTTGCAATGGAGTACAATTAAGATATAACATTTTTAATGGAGTGAGATGGAGTAGAACGACGCTGACCGCGTCCTGTTCCCTTCACCTAAATGCGTTGAACAAGGCAAAAACCCACACATAGGATAACGAATGGCAGGCTTTTAATGGGCAGTCTAGTCCATAGGAAAACTGTGTGACAGTTTGTCAAGCACGCCGGTGAGTCTGGTGGATCTCAGCTATTTGCAATGTGCATGAGGCGAAATCAGGAGTCTAGTTCACAAAATAGCATAAAATGATAAAGCTGTATATGGTACCGAAACAGAGAAGGGACCGGTATACTGACCAACTGAGAAACGTATTCAACTAACAAAAGTGCAAAGTATCTCTAGTCTCTCTAGCAAGTCAGTTAGATGGAAACTGAAAGTAAGGATGAGTAGAATGAAGCTCAACTGGCGGTACCCGCACGAACAATGCCTGAAAAATGCCAATCATTGCGGGTGCAAATCGATGCAGCATCTTCAAAGACGATGATGGTCGCTGTGGGGGCCACATAGACACAATATTTTAATAGAGCAAGAACAAAGAGCATTTCTGCGGAATAAGCTGAATTCAGTATATTTCGTGCACTCTCTTCATCCGCTTACATACTGTGGGTGAAAATTTCTAACGGGTGGGATTAAAAGGTCAATACTAGAAATCGATGATTAGTTGCGTTGGCTAGCCTGTCTTGCTTCACTAAGACAAAGCAAGATTGGTCAGAGGTTAAGCTTCAAACGCTGCATGGCGGAAGCCTCAGTAAAACGCAACAACTTGGGGTCGCCCCGTCTGTTGATGAGCTTGGACGCTTCGCGGGGATTCTGGCACATCGAGCAGTCGAATAAGTGCCGGGCAACGGAGATGGCAGGCAACGTTGCGCCACGGAGAGAAAGGTCCCAAGTGACGTGTTCTGAAACCCGAGTGGACAACCTCTTTTATGTCCGGCTCACGTGGCTGCTACTGCAAGTACAGGTAAACTGGTAAACCCATGAGGCGGTGATAGTAAAGTGAGGCTTATCCAAATTGGATACATGTAGTAGCTTTTAGGTTCTGTGAATCAATACAAGCTTAGCTGTATACTAACATCTCTTTATGGTTTGACATAAGCAATAGCAGCAACGTTTGTCATTTTCTTCCCCTTTGTAAGGCAGTGCAATGAATACCTCCTTGTTTGAAGCTTCAGTAAACTCTTCGTGAAGCCTGCTTTTCTCCCCTTACCTTGCAATAAACTTGTCAGGGCACTCATTTTCACGTAGGGTGGATGCAAATACCCTGTAGTTCTTCCTTAATCGTCTCCTCTGTTCAGATACGGCAGACTCTCACAAAAGATGCACGGACCAAGGAGCATTTATAGCTCATGGGGCAGTAGCTGTCGAAGTTTAGGTATTGCGCGTCCAGCTCGGTTTGTGATAAGCTGATCTCAGGAACGACCCATCTGAACTTCTTTCCAAAGCTACATCCAAGAAGTGGCACTTTCCTTATGTTTCGCTTTCCATGGTGGACTCGGTCTCTGGATGACATTCATTAAACGTTTTGAGCATGCGTTCCGCTTGCTGGGCTTCGTCAACCACCACAAAGGTGTCATCAATATATCGAGCGTATAAGTGAGCTTCCTGTATAGGGTGACACAGTTTGGTGTTCTCTAGATGAGGCTTCTGCCATCTGGCATTTGAAGTCTAACCTACATAAACAAGTTACGTTTGTAGCCAATCTTGCTTTACCTTGGTGAGGCAAGACAGGCTAGACGAGGCAAGTAACCATCGATTTCTAGTACTGACCTATTACTCTCAACCGTTCGAAATTTTCTCCCATGGTATGTAAACGGATGGAGAGAATACACGAAATATATTGAAATCAGATTATCCCACAGAAATGGTCATTGTTCTTGCTCTGTTATAATTTTTAAAGGGCAATGGGTGTAGACAAAATATATCCGAACGACTTTGCATGTTGAACAGTAAGATTTAGCACTGGGGTTCGCTTATAGCAAAATAATAGTGGGCAGCAACTGACGTGTCTTTGGTGACTCTGACGCCCCCAGAGTGCCGCGTTCAGCCACTCAAGAGAAAAGTCCCTGTGGTGCTTTTGTTACGGCAGCGGCAGATGTACTGCCAACCCGTTTGTTGGGCAATCGCTAGTGTCCAGTTGGCCCGAACTATCGTGACTGTATGCAGATCGCCTACCGGTACGCCAAAACAGAAATCTTGTTAAGCGCACAGCATTCGAGGATGTCCCCAGGGAGACAGAGAACATGTAGGTATGTGTCAACTGCCACTGATCGATCACATTGCACAATCTGAGTCTGGAGTTGACTTGGTGCAAGCATACATCTGGTCATGTCCGGGTTGTAGTCCCACTTCAGGCTCTCGCATTTGGTGTGTGTCGATCACTGTGTGCCTTTCACTTTCAACTCAGTGGATATGGTAGGTATGACCCATTCATATAGGTGGAACGGGTTTCACTTGGATTGGGGGTGGTTGCGGAGGAGCAAGTGTGCTCGTGCATGTGTGTACAAACTATGGGTGGCCTGTGCCACCGTTGCCATCGTGATTGATCAAGCGGGTGGACAATCGCTCTGAGGCGATTGATAAGCGCACCAAACGCGTCGTATGCAAATCATTCACCGCAACCGGGAGCAAGTGATTGTCCGCAGACACGAGGAAAGCCAAACGGAACAGAACCGGGTAGCCCATTAAGATATGGAAATGATGTTGGATTCGTCTCCTAGCGAATTTAGCATGCATGCGCTATAGTGGTCCTGGCCGTCACACCTAATTACCCGAAGCGAAGTGCTCTTGTGCGCACTTCCTCAAAATATCCAATGAAACATTGCTACTTGTATACCCTTGTATGTTGGCGAATAGCTTAAGTAACCACAAGCATTTGTATTATGGAGCGTTCAGTTACAGTCACTGTTTCAGCGTAGAAATGATGCAGCGTCTTATGGGGGATGCGTGGAATGAGGTGGGGTATCCACCGCTAAGCCAGTCGCTCCACTACATGATAAATGGGTCTCACCGTCCACCTCTCACCGCCTTTACGTCCTGAATGCTGCACAACCGATGAGGTACGAAAGAGCATGTGATGAATCAACGCCGAAGACAATTTGGTAAGGTGAACAGCTCCCAGTTCAAACAGAGATGAAACGGTTGCAATGCGTCATGTTAAGGAGACATATGGAAGGAAGCCAAATTGTTATAAACGTCCTGGTTGAGTTCCGACTGTCTTAGTCGAACGGACGAACTCCTTCACTCGATGGTTCCCACACGCAGTAGATTAGACGATTCGAATTGGAACGGCTAGTGGATTTAACCGACAGTGATGAACTCGTAACTGCTAATGCTAGGTCTAGAGTCCAACTCCAAGTTGTTGATTAATGCAGCGTCTTGAAAAGCACATCGGACACGTAAGGTAGATAACTTAGGGGTATACTTTTGCAATGAAATTATGAACACAGGAAACGCTGGAGAAGACCAGTTGCAACGACACCAAATTTCCGTCTGTTCTACTGGCAAGGAGCATCAGCATGGATAGTGATAGGGGATGTGTGATACGCACGTAAACAAACAACTAACGCCTATGAATCAGGGCATCTGACCACGCACTGTCAAGTGAACCTCAGCGATAACAGTGTAAAGAGGATGCACGTTATTGCAACTGGTGGCACGTTCCACACACTGGGTTCTAAGCAGATGTGTGGCTAACAACGGGATCGGAGAATGGCACATCATTAGTGCCGATGATAGTGCTGCGGGGGGGGGGGGAGTAATTTCAGGAGTTTCAAGTATCTCGTAATTCAGAGGACCGAACCCAAATGAAGACGAACGTGCCGCGAAGTAGTCCAGATTCGAGGACACAGTGGGGCGAAGGGCGTACAAGGAATAGCATTCAGCTCGAACGGCAATGAGTACCAGAATCAGCATTCAACACAAACAATGCGCAATTACCTGCTTTACTGATAGTGATCGTGAAGAGCTGCGCTATTTTCAAGTTACGCGCCAGCAAATTAGTATGAACTAAGCGAGCTGGAGAACTAATGCAGGGGAAGTTTGTGGCATTACAATTCTGAAGATACCGGAGGTCCAGACGGTTCGTAACGACAAAATTTGGCCCATTTGTGATGTATACACTTAAACAACCGCAGCAATTTTGTTAAAGATCATGTAATCGGTCGGAAGCCGCTGTGTTGTCAGTTCCGAATGAGTTAAATGAATGCAGCAACTCGAAACGAGCTACAGTATATTACCGAGTATAAGCCCGTTCATGAATAGGCCGACAGTATAACTTGACAATACCAAATTTGTCCAAAGTCGTAAGTCCCTGTATTAGCCGACCTGCCAAATCATCAAAAAGTGAAATGAAAATGCTTCCCCACCACTTTGACCTCATCACTACCTGCTCTCATTCAGTGTTCGAGCGAAACCTACTCTACTATATATAAGATACAGGCGCAATTGATCCGCTTCCATGATGCCGTCCGTCACTAGCGGGTGGTGCTAAGAGCTTGCGGCAGAGATGGGCGGTGAATTCCTTGGTGCATTTTGCATGACCATTTCAACTTGTGTATAACTTTTTAAAAGTAGATCCCCTCTACGGAAATGAGAAATTGTTCAAAAATTATCAGCTTATATTCGGTAGTTCCACTGCGGAGAAAGCAAGCGGTATACGTGGGAGAAACACTGTGTCTAAAGTTCTCAGTTGAAGCGGAACAACTCTTCTGCTTTAGAACAAATCCTCTTTGGCAGACCAGTTCTCGTCAATCAGCTGGAATAAATAGGGACATTAGTTACTGACCAATGTTAAGAAACATTCAGCCCTCAAAGAGACCATTAAACGCTCAGTGTTGCGAACACATACACACACCGTTAAGCTTCTCAGTAGTGACTAGCGCATGGCCAATGCATCAGACAGTGGAATCGGCTTTGTTGTTGTTCAACGTCGACATGTCCTTTTGACACTGCCAAACCCTCTTTAAAGGCAACCGAAAGTGACCATGAAGCGGTCAGTTTTGCAGGCATCGTTTGGCATCTGCTAGCTAAAGCATGTGAGCGCAGTCGATGATAACGAACGAGACGACCGACGCTTTGTAGACACTTTCTCGGTCCCATATATATATATATATATATATATATATATATATATATATATATATATATATATATATATATATATATGGTTGGCCGCATCCGGTTTGGGATTTGCCTGTCACTGTCACCAGCCACAGGACGCCTGCGCCTACAGAGGGACCATGGGTGGCTTGCGCTGCACCACCCACAGCTCCATCCACACACCCATATCCAGTGTAAACCCGAAGGAATAAGACCGGGAGACATGTGCATGGGAGCCACGTTTCATCAACGGAGCCGACCCACACTCCTTCACAGACAAATACAAGAAAGCTGTATTTTGAGAATCAAGCGCACATGAGGCGGTGTCTGGACCGTAGTCCACTCCACACTGAGTGCATGGAACTACTCTTTGATTCTAACATGACCACAAGCACCGTGCACCCCGTCCACTCCAGCAACGACCAACTGTCTCCTAGAGCCAGTATGGACGAGGTAGTGGGTAATAGACAGGTAGGCACCTTGTCAACATGCACATCAAGCGCAGCCACACCGGGGATATCAAGCAACAGCCAATAACTTAAGTGAAAGATAACAAATAAAATAAGGCGCGTAATGCATAAGGAAACGGTGACCTAAATCTTAAATTAATGAGCATATGCAATAAGTTGTTTACAAGGTCAGAAAGTATAATTTACGGAAACGCCACAAACACGAAAATGTTATCGAAGTTAACTGCAATTTGCTTAAGCCACGTGTGTAAGTTTATAGAAGAGAGTACTGGTAGGCATTTATATGAGAAAGGAAAGCATTAGGACAAATTGAAAACCCACCACCTGAAATAAAGAGACTTAGCATGTAAGCGCGCGGTTAGTAAATCGAACGCAACTTACCGACAAACGCTACGCCGGTTCTGCCTACGTTCTCTACAGGACCAGTCGTCGCTTCGGTGTTGGCCCCGAGTGGCTTCGTTCATGGCTCACTAGGCCTGCCTGACTCAGGCACTCGCGACGGCATGTACCACAGCACCATGCGCTCGATGTCGATGGAGTACAACCCATCGGCACCAACCGCTTCCGTAATTGTCGCTTCTTCTCTGCATGCACGAGGGCTTTCTCCCGCACTTCGGCAACTGCCTCCGTGATCAGATCGCGCCATGCACGCCGATCAACCGCCTGCGATTCCCATGACCTGCAATCAAGATTAGAACGTGAGAGGCCCACTTTGATCATGTCCTGGAAACGTAACTTTGGTTTCCCCACATGCCGCTTCCCAATACTCAGCTGACCATATAAGAGTTGTTTCGGTATCCGCGTCGAATCCATACGGCTCACATGACCGAGCCATCTCAGGTGTCTCAGCAAAAGTATGCAGTCCACTGCATACATCCCACTTCGGCGCAGCACTTCCTTGTCCGCAACTCTGACGCCTCATCCGACACGCAGAATCCGTCGCAAGCACTACTGATGGAACCGCTCGACATATCGCACATCCCGCCGGTACATCGTCCACGTTTCACTGCCGTATAGAAGAATGGACAGCACCATGGATGTGTACACCAGCTTCGTGTCAATGGTAAGCTGTTGGTTGTTCCACACTCGGTACTCAGGCTTCCCGAATGCCGCCGCTGGCTTCGAGATGCGGATACGAAGTTCACTGTGAAGCTACCGGTCAGTCGACAACACACTCCCAAAGTAGCAGAAGCGGGAGGTGGTTTCCAATACTTCAGCACCAATGCTGATTCGCGGCAATATTGAAGATTGCACCTCCGGTGAAGGCTGAAAGAGACAGACAGTTTTGCTTGTGTTGATGGTGAGCCCGAATTTGGCCGCTGTCGAAGCCAGAGCACGAGTCATATGCTGCATCTCATCCACGCTGTGTGAAAACAACGCACAGTCGTCAGCAAACAGCAACATACGGATAGTTGTCTCACGGACTATGGTTCTCGCACCGAAACGACGAATGTTCAGCAACCCACCATCAATACGGTGCTCCACACGAACACCGTAAGCACAAACCGCATCAAAAGCACAAGACATCATGGCATGAAGACAAATATTAAACAGGGCAGGAGCTAAGACACAGCCTTGCTTCACACCAGAGATAACTGCGAAGTCATCCGCGGTCTCTCCACTCAGCTGCACCCTCGTCCGCATACCATTGAGCAGACATTCAATTAAACTTACAAACTTACGCGGGCAAGTAAACTTACCCAACACCAACCACAATGCCTCGCGGTTCACCGTATCAAATGCCTTGGTGGAGCAGAAAAAACGAGTACAACGGCTGGTGCCTTTCTCTAGACTTTTGCTGCAACTGATGAGCAGCAAACACCATATCTATAGTGCTGCGACCCGAACGGAATCCACACTGCTCTTCCGCCACGTTAGGTTCCACAACCTGAATGACGAGGCGATTGAGCAGTATTCGGGCAATCACCTTGCCCACACAACGCAGCAAGTTGATGCCACGATAATTCGTGCAACATTGCTTGCGCTCTTTACCCTTGTACAATGGTAGCACAACGGCATCCTTCAGCTCAGCAGGCACCCCCTCCGCAATCCATACACGTTGCACCAAGTGGTGCAGCACAATCCCCAACGCGGGTCCTCCGTGTTGCAATACTTCAGGCGGGATCCCGTCGGCACCAGCCCAATTACCGTCACGCAGCTGAGCAAGTGCTCTCTGCGACTCATTCAGTGTTAGTGTGTCCGCTCGACTCGCCTTTACATCGTGCTGCTTCAGGCTGTTGCAAGTAGGCGAGTGGATCTCTGAACGGTTGTTCAAGAGACAGTTAAAGTGTTTTCGCCAGATCTGCATTATGTCTGCAGTCTGTGTGCAGGTAGCGCCTGAACTACCATCGATCAGCGTCCTCAGCGGCTCCAACCTCGGTCCATACACCGCCTTCAAGGAGCCAAAGTATTCCTTGTGTTGGCGCCATTCGGCGTAGCATTCCATTTGCTTCGCCTTGTCCGTCCACCATGCATTTTTAATGCGACGGAGCTCTCGGGTCAGTCGCCGTCGAAGTTTGCTAAACTGACTACTCTTCCCCAAGTCACTGGGGTCTGCCACATGTGCAGCAAATGCTGCATTCTTCGCACACACCAATGTGCCAATCGTCGTATTGTTGTCATCAAACCAATCAGGACGCTTAGAGTTTGCACGCCCGATGGTCTCCTCGGTAGCAGCTGTCACCTGGTCACGAATGTGGTGCCACAGGTCGCCCACTGTGGCTATGCATTCCACATTACATAGGCGTGCAGCCATCGTCTTCTGCAGTTCAATACGTTTCGACACAGTACCGAGGGAGAGAATGTTAAATTTACGCCGATTCATGGCACGAGTGCGATACATAGATTTACGAAACTATATGTACAGTTTGGTCCGCAGTAATTTGTGATCAGTGCCACACTCAGCTCCACGCAGTACACGTGCCATGCGCACTTCACGCATATCACACTGACGTACCATTGCACAGTCGAGCAGGTGAACGTGACCACTCCGTGGGTGCGTCTAATTTGTCATATCACTCGTACTCAATGCAAACTCAGTGTTCGAGATCGTCAGGCCGTGAGTGGCACACAGTGAGAGCAGCCTGTCACCGTTCGCATTCGCTGAACCAAAGCCATGCGAACCGATAACATCAGTCCACTCCTGTGCATCACGCCCAACACACGCGTAGAAATCACCCAGCAGAAATAATCTGTCGATTCCCGGCACAGATCGTATCACGGAGGATAGCTCAGTGTAGCATTGATCACGCGTGTCATCAAGATAACTAGTGGTCGGACTGTACGTGCTTATAAAGGTGGCAAACTTACCTCTCCCGAGTCGTAGGCGAACAGTCATCAGTCGCGCGCTGATGCCTGTTGGTTCACCCACCAGCTCGCCGTGGAGGCGATCGGATATTGCAAATCCGACCGCATGTTCACTTGGTGCTGAGGTGCGGTTGCCCACCCAGTAGAATGTGTAGCCAGCACCTGCTTCATGCAACTTACCTTGCTCAGAGAGCCGGGTTTCACTGAGCGCCGCAATATCGATGTGATAGCGCGCCAGCTCCATCGCGACCAGTGCAGTGCGTCGCTCGGGAAGCTCACTGGAGTTTCGATCCAGTAGTGTGCGCACGTTCCAGCACCCGATGCTGAGTGCTTTGCGCGCAGGCATACGATTGCATTGGTGGGCAATCGCAAGCGAGGTGGTCGTTGTGCTTCGGAGGTTTGCTTGAGGGACTCCGCCCCGAGCCTTTGGTTCAATAGCCTGACCCACAAGGCAGTGGGGAGCAGGTGCAGCTCAGGAATGCGATTGCAGAAACAGACTGGGATCTGCTTGACGGCCGTCACACGCAGCCTTTTAGTTTCTGGAACGATTATCATATGTTTTGCGGGCGTAATAGGATACTCACCTGCGACCACGGCCAGACGCAGGTGGGTTTTAGCGCATTTGCACCAATTTGACCAGATGCTGCCTAGCTTGAGGTGGGCATTAGCAAACCATTGAACACCCGGAGGTGCCGTCCCACCGTCAGAGACAATGCGTGGCGTTCGTGCTGTATGCCAATCGAGCTGTGAGCTTATAACCCGTAGACCTGTTGTCTCCCATGGCTAGGTTCTACGGGAAGAGGGCCATCGACCACTTCCTAACCTCCGAAGAGGATGGACTAGGATACTGGCAGGGCGCCCACATCTGACAGGAGAACGACTCGGGTGCTCAGCCAAAGCCTTCAATTAAATGTACACTCGGAAGTCAGGGGTCGAGCACATGGTCAGTTCACTGATTCATGCGGATTGGTGTCCTGGATCTTAGCAGGAAGAAGGGCGTAACCCAACTCCCACACAGCGGTCGCCATGAGGAGGCGCCCAGGACATGGGCAAATGGCACAACAGTAACAGACATAGGTAGACCATCTGTCAGAATCTAGCCACCACCAGCCCCATCGCACCATAGGCTCCCCCGCCAAGACATACAAATAGATATATACATACTGAAGACTTGTAACAGTTGTATCCAATGACCGATCGCACGCGTCTGTATTACTGTGATCAAGGTTTTTAAAGCGTGTCTCGCACTGTCGAGAATACAACATGTATTTATTTATTTATGATGCGCGTGATGGCCGCACTTCCGAGCTCGGTGTGGATGTGCGTGTTCACTCTCTGACAGTCCGCCTCAAACCAATCTCGCTTGAGTCGATCGCGACATCCGATCTTTTGTTGCGTGAAACATGAGCAACGGGTTCATCAGTGGTCCGGAGTGAACTCCTAATGGCAGGCCGCGCTGTTCATCCCGAAAATTAGCCAGTTCGAAATAGGCACTGCAGTGGTAAGTAGAAAATTGAAAAATAATCATTTGAAAGCGTATAGAAGTAAAGCACTGAAAACAAAGGTATCTAGCACACACGTGCTTCCATTGAATACTGTATTGTGGGAGCAGGTAAAAATTTGAATCGGTACAGCTCCATCGGAATATGATCAAACGCACTGTAAAAAAACATCAGTTACCTGTTGATATCCTGATCGTTCCACAAGTTATTAAGCGTGCTCAAAAATATCTGACTTACAGTAACGCTGAGCTCACACATGCTAGATGTCATTGCCAATGTGCAATCGTTCCCCTAATTAAATAGTGGTGAAACGTAAATCCAACAATGCATTGAACTGCTACACAGATTTGGCCTACACGCTAAGTTCGGGCAAACTCATCCAAACATTAACCACTCTCCGTTCGTAGCACAGGGAGCGAAGAACTCACTCCGTATGTAGCACCACAAGCGTGTACACCGATGCTAGTCTGTGCTGCATGGGGATTTCGTGTGAAGCAGCTGCTTCAACATGGGGAAGTCACCGAGATGTAACAAGATGTGATCGACTCTCATTCGACTATAGGACAACGTGTAGTCTTATTTTCTCTCACCGATCTTTGTACGACAATCCACGTAAATTCAAAATGAGGCTGGCAGCGACATGTTGGATCCGTTCGATCTTCGGTGCCTCTTCTCAGGTGATTAGAGAGCAACTGCGTGGACCATACTCTAGCATTGGCATTATGGTGGAAGGGAAGAGACGAATGGGGACCTTTGCAGAGCAAATATAGTTCAGTCCAGTTAAACAACTATGCTCCGGGCACCGAATTGCGGCGAATCTAGTTGCTACGACTCACGTCGCCAGAACGACAACAAATAACGACGGCAAGAAAATGACGTTGAATGCAAATACAAGGTGCGGCTGAAAAGTTCAGCACATAAGCCCAGAACATAAACGAAACAAGAGTTATAAACCAAGTACCTTTGCTGAACTTCGAGTAATCGCCATCAGCTAAAACACACTTCTGACATCGGTTGTAAAGCCGTTGGAAACTGTTAGCAAACGGTTCTTGTGAAATCGTTCCAAGTACCGTGGTCTCACATGTTTTGTATGAAGATCCGTTGCAGCTAGTCTCAAGCAGAGAGTCACCACACATCCAGGAAACGCGACGTATAGTGACTGCTTCTTGAGTTTAGCTGCGATGAATCTTCACAAAAACTCATTGGTCTCACCTTGTTGGATATCCGCAATGTCTATGAAACGCAAGCCTTTTAAGGCTAATGTAAGGCGGGAAACAAAGCGAGTTTTGCCGTCGCCAAATCTGGAGATTAAAAATGGCATTGAAAACAGGCACCCTGCATTGAGCGAGAAAATTGATCATTGCGAATTCCGGCCAGACAATTCGATGGAGTCTCCAGACGTTTCCATCCGAGTTTGCTTCTACTCGTCTGTCAGCGTGTCAGGTACAAACCAGGCACAAATTTTCTTCTTTTTTACATGTTTCTGAACAACAATCCTCAAACTGTCTTTGCTTAGCGTCAACTCTTCTGCTATCATTATCAAGGACAACCACCGGTCATCCGCAAGCTTCCGTCGCACTCGAGCGATGTAGTCCGGCATTACGCCCGTCGACGGTAGAACCAAACACGGCTCATCCTCGGCACCGTCCTTCCCGTCTTTAACAACAACCAGCAAACTGTAATCTCACAGTCGGCCGAAATTTTCCAAGTATTTCGCCCTTCCGATGTTTTGTTGAGGGTTCAGGGACGTTTCACTCGCCATACCCCTAAACGGTATTAATTCCGCAAATTACTTGTCCTCCGTATCTACCACCCCCACTCCACTCTCTCCAAACACCATGTCGTTGGGGTCCTTTACCCCAATTCCTGTAGACAACCCAACAGATAACAAGACACTGCACTTACTGTTAATTAATTCTCGCACATTGTTAAATACAATGCACTTACTACGCAATATTCTTCAGCTTTTTCTCCTGATATAGTACTAATAACAGAAACATGTTGTTCAGCGGGGATGCCAGACACATTGTTCGGGATACTGGGTTATTGCACCTTTCGTAATGACGGCCTTTCTGGTAGAAGTGATGGCTGTATAATCTACCTCTAAATATATATATATATATATATATATATATATATATATATATATATATATATATATATATATATATATATATATATGGTTCTTCCTGTGAATGAACCACTCCTACGGAACTACCTGATTCGGTGTGGATTACCATTTCTATTAATCCAACAAATATTTTACTAGGTTGCATTTACAGACCCCCGTAGTCTGCACTCACCGCAACCGATGACTTGACAGACACTCTATTTTATTGCCGACCTCTCATTCACTAATAAAATTATCGCTGGGGATTTTAATATGCCCGAAATCCCATGGTCCCTTAACTATGAACCACAAAAAACACAATACTTTTGTGTCTACTCTTGGTCGACTGGGATGGATACAGCATGTCAAAGAGCCTACTCGGTTTTGTAACACACTTGATGTAATATTTACTATGGGATGATCATATGTGTTTACATATATCACTGACAGATTGTCGAGTAGTGATCATAAGATCGTTGCTTGTTATTTACAAACTCTTTCTAAACCGATATAATCAGTAATCAAATACCGCCCATTCGTTTCTGTGAATTGGTCAGTTTTCTTGGATCTTATAAGGTCATCAAATTAGGATTCATTTTTCTTAGCACAGAATGTACAATTTGCTTGTGATGAGTTCTACCACCCTATTCAGCTTTGTGTTGTAGTTGTGGCTCCAGAACATAATAAGAAGTTGAGTAGGACTGCTGCACCTGCAGGCATCTCGGAAAAGGTAGCCAATAAACTTCATAAAATAAAGAAAAATATTTAGGAAAACAAACGATTTTACTCTGCTGATGCTCCAAGCCAAAATGCTTACAGCGTCATACCAAGATCACCACAAAATGCTATGCTCTGAGGAAGTAAGGGTACTGAGGGGCGCCAACCTGGTAGGCTGCATCTCGAAACTTATGTACCGTAGGCAGAATAGAAAAACATGTTCTATTAACTCGACTGTAAACTCTGATGGAACTGCCATAACCGATCGTGCAATCATAGGTTCGGTGTTCAATGACTACTTCATGTTTACTTATAGCACTAATGCAAGCAGGATCCTCAACTCAAGCTGATACACAGAGGCAGTAATACACTCCAAACTGTTGAATTCACACTTACTGACAAATGTCGACAACTCATTAATTTGGCCATCATACTCATCAGGTCCTGACAACATCCCGCCAATTCTGGTCAAGCACGGAGGGTCAAACATCCCACTGTTTTTGCTTAATGTATTTACACTTTCCATGCTCAATGGAGAGTATCACATGTACTGGAAACAATCAACTATAATATCACGACACAAAAGCGGATCTATGCAAGATGTAAAAAATTACCGCCCAATTCACCACACATCTAGTATCTCCAGAATCATGGAAAAGATACTTAAAGAACGCATAATAGAATATTTGAGTTCTGTGAGCATTATCAGTAAACATCAGCAAGGTTTTTTGAAAGATAAGTCACCCATCACCTGTCAATTAGATTATCTTGATTATGTGACTAGAGCAAGAGACGCCGAAAACGCCATCGTTGTAATATTTCTTGATATCCAAAAGGCTTTCGACCGTGTCCCACACAACTTATTGTTGCGGAAGCTTACGTCCTATGGTATCATAAATTCGCTTTGAGAGTGCTTGTCCTCCTACCTCCAGGGTAGAAAGCAAGTAGCCAAAATTGGTAACTAGACATCTGAAGCGACCTCAATCTCTAGTGGAATGATTCAAGGTAACGTGCTAGGTCCGCCCATCTTCTTAATCTATTTCAACACTCACCTTGATGAAATCTTGTACGGGAAGCCATTCCTCTTTTCTGATGATGTTAAAATTGTGTATTGTTCCGCCGCTTGGCAAAGTAATCCTAATTTAGTCCGTATTCAGTTTGACTTCTCCTCATTGGAGCACTGAAGTAACTGCTGGAAGTCGCACTTTGCCACTGACAGGTGTAATCTATTGTACCACAGCTGTGGCTCTTCTCCGAACACCCTAACCTTAAACGACACCCCTATTCCTGTGGTTGCGCAGTCCGTGACCTTGGTCTAAGATATTCTGCCTCATTTAATTTTTTAGAGCATGTTATATTATTGCAGGCTTCTGCCAGAAAAGTGATCGCTTACATAAGTCGAACTCTTATCTTGAGGAATTCCAGGCCTCAAGCCTTTAAAATATGTGATTGGCAGAAGCTTGACTATTGTGCGATAGTGCACGGTAATCTGTGAAAAATGGACTTCTTAGCACTAGAAAACCTTCAGCGATCATTCACGAAGAGGATTTTGAACATGCCTAGCACTTTGACAAACCGTGAGCGTTGCGGGGCAATAAAACGGACCGCTATGGCTGTGCAGACTCAAACTTAATCTGTGCCTTCTATACCGCTTACTATTCGGATTAAGCTTCAGTGCTCAGCCACAACTCGAGTTTCAGACTCGTACACGCTATGAACTAAGAAACAGCGAGAGCACATTGCAAATACAAAAGTCTCGCACCAAGATCCGCTCAAATTTTATTTGTAAAATGTGCGTTAACATGGTACCAACTTCTATCGAGTATTAGAAACTGCACTACCTATCCGCAATTCAGAAGCATAATTAATATACACCTGACCATTTCAAATATCTGGTCAACACTTAGCCAAAAGATGACTCTAGATGATTTGTATGAGAAAAGTCCTGGATACACTTGAAAGTCGCCATATCCCCTATTTTGTCACAATATTATAATGTTACCTTCATATGGTTGAATTCTTGAGTATATAACTATAATCGATCTTACTCCTATCACTCCGTCTAACCAATTCTGTTTTCTCCTTTGATGCGCTGGTTCGAAGATGCACTACGCCTTTTAAACTGATGTCTCTGTACTATCGTCGTCACTCACCAAGATTTTCAAGCAAATCGTGATTGGCCTATCGACAAGCGTTTGTATTCATCATTATGTTTTTTACTTCCTCATGCTTTATATTCTTCCTTGTTTCATTATTAGCCATGACTGGGCTGATCACTGAAGGTGACGGATTACAGTGTACAAGCTAAAATACTTATACCCATGCAACTCCTAATGCTACTGACTCGCTGGCTTATAACACAAATGTGCCATACTTGATTGATCTGCATGACGGAACGGGCTGAGGCTTCGTCGCCCAAGATGTATGCATTTGTTACATTTGTTACCCATCTGATGGACTATTTACTATTTTGGCACACCGGCACAGAGCCACTTGGAGCATGGATGTGCGGGTGAAACCCATCGAGGGAATACCCTGCATGGAAGCAGGTCCCTGGGTACAGTTCCATGGATGGCCGTATTACTTTATTTGAACTTTCGAGTAAATCTACATTTGTTACTGTCCCCAGTTTCTTAATCACTCCAATACTTTCGAACTGTTAATCCCTTCAAAAAACCCACATGGGAACCATGGTACAAAACATGTAACATTAACTATATTATGCGATCAAGTAGTAAAAGTTGATCAGACCACTCAATAGGTCTTTGTCTCATACTGTCGAAGAATACAACTTTTATCCATATATATATATATATATATATATATATATATTGCAAGCTTTTGAACCACTCAACCAGACACTTTTACTCACTGCATCGATGTCGTACCCTTGTACTGGCATTTCATGAGTATCTGTCGCCGTTTTGCTTAAGTTGAAGCAAAAAGTCACTTTAATCCGTTGCTTCATCTTGCGCTCCATTTTGAAATGACGCGCGTTCACATGCTCACTCCATTAGCTTCACTTCGGTGATTTGCACAATTGGGTGGGGCTTGTTGACGCGTTTCACAATGCGTATGCATGGGCCACTTATAGTAATCAACGCGATTTTTAACATGCGGGATCATTCACCGGAATTTGCAGACGTAGATTGTAGGATACAAAGAAAATAAAATAAAGTAGGAGCCGCAGGTACATAGGGAACATTAGTGTCACGAGAGTTGAGTGCCGGTCGATCTGATCTTGAGCGCAGACATTAAAAGAATAAATGTGAACTGAAACTCTAAGTTTGATAGAAGTACTAACTGTATCGACGGTAGCAGCTGCGAGGTCAGCGTCAGCGTCTTGAACAGTGGAGGGGGAGAGAGTGGAGAGAGGAAGAATGAAATGACAGAGTATTGTAATTGGGGACGAGAAGTCAGATGATATTCTCCGACTGCTTAATAGACTGACTTAGTGGCATGGCAAATAGTTTTACCGCCTGGGGCTGTTTCCGTCAGCGGCAGCCAAACAAGGAAAAACTAGTCAGAATCGCTGGACCGAGCATAATTTGTCCTAATAGATAATACATTGTCTTTTGATCAAATAGATTCTGATCGCAGCCCAGTCTTCTTTTTGATTTTCGGAGGGCTACCACAACAGGGCGTAGACGCGGTTGCGCCCCACTCCATTTACCTTGATTCCTGGGAATCCGTCTCAGCCACACCGATCGACTGAGTTTGATGTTGATAGTTTCAGAGAATTGGACTTCTAACCAATACATTTCAGGTTGGTTAGCTCTGATACGTTGCATCACCTCAGGTCTTAAAACACCGATTTGGTGGACTTATAGCCTATCAACAATGCCGGTTGTGTGTCAGAGAAGCTTCACGCTTAATTCCTGCTACACGGTGTTCATTTTGAATCCATGGCTAAAGTAGGTGTTTCGCCTACCAAATTGGCCTACTGGGGCGTTTAGGGGAGCAGCTTTCGAATACATTAGTCGAGTGTCAGGTCCCACACTGAAAATAGTGAAACACATATCAATAGCTGCGATCCTTTTTTCACTGAGACCTGCTTTACTTGTCTTCCGGCCAGCGAAGTTAGCTCTTCCTCTGTGAGGATTACGATACCAGTCGAAGAAATCCCGCTGAGGATACAGGAAAGTCGTTTGTTGAGGCAACGAATGTAATAAGGCATATTAGCTTTTACCCTCTTCTCTCTTGCCTGCTGCTCCATCCCATAGCGACTGTCTTCTCCAGAACTTGGTTCTACCTGTGCTGCATTTATATCTGTGGTAGCTGATCGTGTACGTTGTGATGGGCCCGTTCTTTTCCCATTTACCTTTTTGCACCATACAACTTACTACTGGCACACTTCACCCGCATCCATTAACGTTGTGTCTGTGTAAAACTAACTCGGTACCGTGTTTGTCTATTTCCCCGTGGAATTTGGAAACACTGAAGGGTATGTGCCTTAACGCATTTTCCATTACTTTAAATTTTTTGGAGATAAAGATAACTTAGAGTCTTGGACGATGACTAAACTGACCTATCCATCTAACTGAATTCCAGCCCAACTTGATAACGTAGCTGAAATCCTTTTTAAGTGTTACCTGAGAAAGCCCCGTATGCGACCGCTGCATGAATGCCATAGGGTATACTTAACTGCTCCAAACTGCAGGTGACCCCATCTGATTGGCTCTACGATAAAGTCTAATATAGTTCTGTTCAGTTAAACAACTATGATCCAGACACCGACTCACGTCAACAGATAAACAATAAATGACAGTGATTCGAAAGTGGAACTGAGTACAAACAGAATACAAAGAGAATGTAATAAAGAAAGAGGGGTACAAAATTAATCGGGATGAAATTAAAGTTAGGTACTACATAAATAATACCAGATTCATTGCGCGATGTCTGATAGAGTATCCGACCACTGGTATGGGTCATCCCAGGGGCCCCCATCCACGAGGATGGTCTGGCGTCACTAAGTCTCTCAGTCAATTTTTTCATGCTCCCATGGCACGTTCCCGACTGGCCACTTCGCAGTTTCCTCCAATTTAGTGCATCATATATTGCACGCTGTGGAAGGCTGTCGACCGGCATACAGAGGACATAACCTAGCCCACTTAAGCGGTTAAGACTCAGTACACACTCGAGTGGGGCACCACTGGACTTCTTACCACAGATCGGCCGATGTATGAAAGGATTACGCGCATGCATTGTAACCCTGATGTTACCGGTTGGAATTCACTGCACAGCATGCCCTGCCCTGGAGCGACCGATAGTGGTCGCGTGGCAGCGAAGCGTCGTTACAGTGTGCCGGGGTATTGTTGATGCCTTTCCTTGCACTTGGCATTTCTTAGTAAAAGCCAACTGCTCATTCGGTGTTCGCACCATATGTGAGCAATACTCCACAAGCACCGTTGGTCAAATATGGCCAAGCGTTGAATGCCTTCGCTGCGAAGTGGCCAGGTCTCTGATCCATACAGTGAAACCGGCCAGATCACAGCGTTATACACCCTATCTCTCACTGACAGGCTGATATCTCGCCATCTCCATAGACAGTTAATCTTCTTGAATGCCCCACGAACCCTATTGATACGCAAAGTAAGTTCTTCAGTTGTGTGACTGTCAGAGTCGGCGCAACTACCAAGGAAAGTGAACTTATCCACTGCTTCCAGTAGCTGTTTAGTGATAGGTAGAACCAGAAGTGTGTCAGTCCAACAATACTGCACAGTTTGAAGATGCAAAGCGCATGCCGAAGCGTGCAGCGTTGCTCACCAGTCTATCCAACATTGCTTGCATAACGACTGCCTCACACCCAAGGAGAACCATGTCGTTCACACGATAGTTTATCAGCCGGTCACTTGGTAGAACTGCTGCTCCAGAAATGCTTGAAAGAGCGGACTTATTTATGCTCATTTCGATTGCAAAGTTGAAGAGGAAAAGAGATACAGAACAACGCTGACGAATCCCACTTATCATGAGGTACTCAGTAGACCTCTTCCCGTAGACGCTCTCAGGGCCTCGGGAGACACGTAAGAAAGACGCTAGAGTGGAAAGGTGTTTAGCTGGCACGCATTTCATGGATAAACAGTAGCCACAGCTGGCGCGATCAACAGAGTCAAAGGCAGCTTTCCAGTCAAGGAAAACCACCATAGTCGATCGTCTGTGTGATGGGAGTGTTATACCGACGTGAACGGACGGGTTAACCGAGCGAGCTAGATAGCCAATGGGAGGCGGGTGTAACTGATTTGGTTGCTGGAAATGGATTGGCCGACATTCATGTGAGGTAATCATCGTTTGTTTAACTGAGTCAAAGGGAGAACCTCATTGCTTCAGAAGCGTCGTTACTTATGGACGTGAACGCGTAACTTATATCGAGGTGTTTGGCTTGCCAAACGTGCTGTGATCTTCGCCGAATTGTCTTTGCCGAATAAATGCTTGTCCCTGAAGTACTGAGTTCTGTAACAGTCTTTGTGTGTCTCTGCTCTAAAACTTGGCGAAGAATAACTCTGTGGTTGATGCAATCATGACCACGGAGGAAGCCAGCCTGGCTTTCATTGATTCGGTTCTCACGGGGACCAGTAAGTCGTCGAAGGATGATACCCGTGAGGAGTTTGTAGGCAGTGGAAAGAAGGCTAATGCCTCGATGCTTTTAGCACAATGTAGACCAAACTTACTTGAAAATAGGCACCACAGTTGACAGTCGCCAGTTTGAAGACACCTCTTGTGCACCAGCAGTTTTCCATTTTTTGGTGGGTTCATCAGAAGTAGGTGTTTTTGATGTCCACAATTCTTCCATTTCAACCATTCATGAATTACGATCAAGTGAACAGTTGTTTTTCCACCACATGTTGGATTGAACGGTCCGTCAGTGATCTACGGAACACAGGATTGATGCATACTCTCGTGAGAATCACCAGTGTCGGTTGTCTGCTGCCGCTGCTGCTGCTGCTGCTACTGCTACTACTACTACTACTACTACTACTACTA
The DNA here is from genome assembly GCA_944474145.2 of Dicrocoelium dendriticum. Taxonomy (NCBI): domain Eukaryota; kingdom Metazoa; phylum Platyhelminthes; class Trematoda; order Plagiorchiida; family Dicrocoeliidae; genus Dicrocoelium; species Dicrocoelium dendriticum. Next base: position 52,380,836 of record OX104065.1, read on the forward strand.
CTACTACTACTACTACTACTACTACTACTACTACTACTACTATTACTACTACTACTACTACTACTACTACTACTACTACTACTACTACTACTACTACTGCTACTACTGCAGCTGCTGCTGCTGCTGCTACTGAACATAACATGCTGTGTTTTGGAGTTGAACTGCAATTGGCCGACCCCAACCTACTGGTCCGCTCATCTTCCGATTTAGACATTGAATTATTGTTGCATGTTGAGGCTTCGGTGTATGCCAATAATGTGGGTTTAGTCGACTCAATGACTGCAGAAGTCCGTAATCATTTTCGGATAGCGCGAATAGGTACACTGGTTGTTTCATCTAAGTTCAGCACTCAAATCATTGTCGAAGCAAGTGCACGCTGACCGGCTATATAAAAGTACTCCGATTTTAACATTGACACCACAGTTGCAATGGAAATGTAGCCATTCACTTGGTAATCACAAATTTGGCTAGTTTGTTCCCTTGGGGGAGAGGGCTGTCCAATGGACCTCGAAGGGCATTTTCACTAGTCTATTATAATAACATCCGATTCCGTTAAGCACGCTTCAAACAAGATCCGTACCACATGTACCTCAAATGAACGACGAGTCGACGCTGTTCACGGAGCAAGTTCGAAGGATCATCCTACTGAATAACTTGTAGACTTATGACATCGGCGATCTCGTACCGAGATGGGTCAGTAAATTTCTAAGTAACAACGATTGGAAATTAGAATCCAGAGATCACGGGTCGGCCTTATTTGAGTTTAGGGCGGTGTACCACAATGTCTGACACTAGGGACACAACCGCTTGTGGTGTGGATGATTGAATTACCCAGAATGATATCAGGTATTCATTGTTAGCGATAATAATAAGGTGCGGAAAGTAGTTAACTCGTGTATGCTGAGATAAAAAGCTTAACTTTACAAGACTAACAAGGTGGATACGCAAAATAAAATCAAATTCAAAATGATCCAAGGTAGAAGGTGACTTACCGGCAGTTTAGATATTACACTTTCTCACACTTGTGTAGCGCTTATCATAAAGATGAATCTCTAGTAGTTTTTCAAATGTCGTAATGTCTGGTGGGTTCACCACATGTGTTGGTAGCGCATGCTATTGGAAACAGATTTTAAGAGAGCAAAAATACGTTCTACAATCCAAACGGGAGTGTTGCATTACTCGTTTCAGGTGGTGGCCTATGTGTTGTTTGTAAAGGGCTAGGGTTGAAGTGATGTACATGGATGCTCGCTTTCAGTTAGTATTTGGTATGTGAGAGCGAGATCTCCGCGAAGCCGTCCGTATTTTGACGAGAACACACCGAGTAAACAAAGGTGTTGTTCAACATTGAGACCATATACTCCACGCATTGCCTTGGTGGCTCTTTAGGGTCACGCCAAAAGATGAATGTCTCTTTTAACCATGAACACCAGGCCTGAACTGCATATTCAACATGGGGACGATTCTACAAGTTAATCAGCAGTGGTACTAGCCATCGCACAAATGTGCCGAGAGCTCCCCACAAACGTCGCACGTTCAACTTCGCCACACTTGCTAGTTTCGAACATTGGAGCGAATTAACTATACTTGCTTTCACTATGATCCCTAAGTAGCGTTCATGTGACAGAATGTTTTGCCTCAAAAGAAGCTGCTACGCATCGTCAGCAGGTGGCAGTTTGCAGGGTTCAGTGGGAGTTGGTTCCTTTCTGCCCATTCGTTTATCCGGTCCAGATCGTTCTGGAGATATGTATGGTCGGATGATGAGCGAATTGATCTCCATATTTTTGCATCTCCAACTATTTTGATCGGGCGTAGGAAATATGGTGGAAGGTACTTGGTGTAGACTAAAAACAATAGGTGACCGAACACGGATCCTTGCGGTACACCACTGGAGACGCATATGCTTTAGGAGTGAGTTTCGACTATTCTTATCTTTATTGTTCTGTCGTCTAAGTAACCGTCCAACCAGGTGAGCATGGAACCGTTCATACCGTAGGCAGCAAGCTTTTGAAGAAAAACGAAGTGATTGACCCTGTCGAATGCCGTAGAAAAGTCTAAGTAGATCACAAATAGGGGGGACTCCTTCATCAGCCGCACTGGTCCATTACCATCGCAATGAGGTGGGACCTTACCGTGGTGCGATGGTTTGTTTGCCTCAGTGATCCATTGAGCTATACTGGGTGGTGCTTTTGCACCTTCAGGGCCACTCATACCAGATTGGTCAATGGTTAGAGGCCAGACAAACTCAGCCTCCTGGTCCACCAGGTTGGGGGTTGGAATGAGGGTGGCTCCTTTGAAGTGTTCGTCCATCGCCTGAATGGACGCTTGGTTCCCAATCAAACCCGAAATCGCTGGCCCCCCACAGGACAGAGAGAAGACGAATCGGACGAGCAGAGCAACAGGAATGAATTAGCAAATCACACCGTTCATAATGAAGGTAAATTGGAAAGTTCGTGAACGGTATATTTAAAGCGACCGTGGAAAGCTCTGGAAAGCTAAACTTACAGCCAATAAAGGAACTTCAACCTAGCGGTCATTGGCCGCTTCTCCTGGTTGGCTCTCTGTTCGCCCCAATCAGGGAGGATGGGTTTGGATAGCCGGCCGAGGCGATGGGGTCCTGGCTTGTTCGACTCGTGTATTCCTTCCTAACACTTCCCCCCTTTGAGTTGTGTTGTACGATTTCAGCTTGAGGTTTACTTGCATGGGTGATACGAATTTGCGTCGCCGCTTCGGCCGCTGTGCTGCTAGGTTTCGGGGTGAATTTTGTGCTTGCGGTGTTGGGGCATGCGGGGGAGTCGTCGCTTCACTGGCGTCGGCCGGGATGTCCAGAGGTAACTGCGTCGCTGACACTTATTGTTGCACTTGTTCCCCAGTCCGTGTCTCTAGCAGCTGATTGGCATGTCTTACCCAAACTGCCTTCCCAACCTGGATACCGTAGATCACGTTACCACGTTTGTATAGCACATGGCCCATAGCCCATTTAGGATAGTGGATGCGATAGTCTTTCGCCAGAACTTGTTGACCAACATTAAAGCTTCGCTTCCGAGCACCGTGTCGGATGTTGAATTGTCGCTCCATCTGATAGTTGCGGGACAGCAACTGATCCTTCCTGGGCCTGAGGGCATCATGCGGCACACGGATTTTCCTTTGAAACAATGTTTCAGCCGGAGATAGGGCGTTCGGTGTCTGCGGATTCGGAGTTGTGCGACACGTCAGCAGAAATGTGTCAAGAATCTCCTCCAAGGTACCTTCCCCTTCATCTTTAGCAAAGCTCTTTTGAGGGTATCCACAAATCGTTCCGCTTGCCCGTTCGATTGTGAGTGGAAAGGTGGAGACCTTACGTGGACGATCGCGTTTCTGCGACAGAAGACGACAAATTCAGATGAGGTAAATTGTGTTCCATTGTCCGAAACCAACGTGTGGGGAACACCGAAACGAGAAAATATCTGTCGAAGAGTGGAGATAGTGGCTGCTGCTGTGGTTCTGACCATTGGAATCACCTCCGACCATTTACTGTGGGCATCGACAACAATGAGAAAATGGTGACCATCAATTGGACCTGCAAAATCGACGTGTACCTTTGACCATGGTTCCGTTGGTATTCGCCAGGATTGCAATTCCGTCTTCCTTGGTTGTTTTGATACACTAGCACATCGGGGACAATTCTTGGTTAAATTCTCTACCTGGGAATCCATATAGGGCCAATATACATAGCTTCGTACCAGCGATTTCATGCGATTCATTCCCGGGTGGCCAGTATGAAATTGTCGGAGGACTCTCTCTTGAAGAGTGTGTGGGATGACGACGCGATCTGAGAACAGCAGGCAGTTTCTGACGACCGATAATGCTTCCTTCCGTTGGTGGAATTGTTGAAGCTCCGGCGTTGTAACTCTCTTAGGCCATCCATTGAGGTGAAAATCAATCACTTGTTGAAGGGTAGAATCATGCTGGGTCTCTTCCCGCACCATTTCGAATGTTACTGGTAAGGCACCGAAAATATCAGACACAACTTGCTGTACTTGGGGTTCTAAGGAGATTTGAGCAACTACCAAATCCTCTGGTTCTTGATGTTGTGTACCAATTAAACGAGATAACGCATCTGCTTCACCAATGTTGTGTGTAGATTGATATTTGACGACGAAATCGTAACCAAGCAGAACCGTTGCCCAGCGTTGGAGACGACTGGCCGTGCAGACTGGAATACCTTTCTTTGATCCAAAGGTTGCGACCAACGGTTTGTGGTCAGTAAACAGCGTGAATTTTCGGCCGTAGAGCATTTTGTGAAATCGCTTGACTGCAAACACTATGGCTAAAGCTTCTTTCTCGATTTGTCCATAGTTACTTTCCGCTGGGGTGAGTGATCTGGCCGCATGCGCCACAGCTTTCTCCGAACCATTAGGGAAAATGTGGGATATGACTGCTCCAATTCCGTAGTCTGACGCATCAGCAGCAACTACGATCTCCAGCTCCGGATTGAAATGCGTTAGCAATAGGTCAGAACACAATATAGACTTGACATTATCAAATGCGGCTTGACAGTCATGAGACCACACAGATTTACGATCCTTTACCAGAAGTTCATTGAGTGGTCCTCGTAGCCGATGCATTTCGGGCACAAAAGAGCTGTAATGACTGATCAACCCCAAGAATGATCTGAGCTTCGCCACGTTGTCAGGTGGAGGCATCTGTCTTATGGCGCTTATGTTGGAAGGATCCGGGCGACGGCCATCCTTGTTGATGATGAAGCCAAGATACTTTACACACTTCATCCCGGTATTGCACTTTTCTGCTTTCAATTGGAAACCGTAGTCGTAAACGCGGTGGAGAACTGCTTCCAGTCTTTCCGTCAGCTCTCGGAAGGTAGACGCTTTGATTATGATATCGTCCAAGTAAGCTTTGACTCCTGATAACCCAGCTAACATCGTATCCATAATTTGTTGGAAAATTGCGGGAGTTGATTTGACACCAAACGGCAATCGGTTGAACTGGTATAAACCTCGATGCGTATTGATTGCCAGCAATTCCTTTGAAACATCGTCGACTTCAATTTGAAGATAAGCATCTGATAAATCTAGCTTTGAAAAGTAAACGCCACTACTGAGCTTAGCAAATAAATCTTCTGGGACTGGCAAAGGATACTGGTGCATTTTCAAAGCAGCATTCAATCCCGTAGAGTAGTCAGCACAGATACAAACGGCTCCATTGGTCTTCTTGACGACAACAATAGGTGCTGCCCACGTTGAATAGTTCACAGGTTGGATGACGCCTGCCCGCTCCAAACGATCAAGTTCCGCATCAACAATCGGCAGCGCAGCGTACAGTACCGGTCTTTTAGGTCGGAGTACGGGTTTGGCACCGTCTTTGAGAGTAAGGCTTGCTTTGGTCTTTGTGCATCTTCCCAAGTCGTTGCAAAACACAGCCGGGAATTTACTTCGTAGCTGCTCGATCAAGTTGATATTTGGTCCGTCACCTTCTGAAGAGGGCCTCGTATATCCGAGCCGGAGGGTATTGCAGACTTGACTCAGGGGGATGTCGAACAGGTAGAGCTTCTGGATCCAGTCGAGTCCAAGAAGATTCAAATGTGACAGGCCCGTAATGTACACCACACCGTTTGCCCGAGCAACGCCAAAAACCATTTCACACTGAAGCTCACCAAAGAGATTAAGTTGACCTCCTGAAGCGCTAAGTGCAACATGTGTCGTTCGGCTGATTGACGGAGCACCAATATACTGCCAAGTTTTGCTGGAGATAATTGTGATGTCCGAGGCTGTATCAAGCTGAAGACGCACTTGTTTCCCGTTCAGGTGAACTCTGATGTACTTTCTGCAAGCCACATGTTCATCAGAGTAGGCCGCTTGAACCGTACTATAGTTGTTGAATCTTTTGGGAACAGTTGAATACGGTCGCGTATGTCTTGCACGCTTGAACTGCGGTCTGCATCGGCAGTGCGTTTCCTTATGGCCCCGTTTATGACACTTGTGGCAAACGGATTGCAGGAATGGACACACCCGAACAAAATGCCACTCACCACATCTCCAATAGGCAGTCGGCGGCTTGGTATTCTGTCTGGGCTTTTCATGGCCTGTTTCACCTGGAAGCGGTTTCTTTGAGTTTGTTTTTAATACACTAAGACTTGGAGTTGCTTGTTGTTTCTCCAGCATAAGCGTGTCATGCTTGAGGTTAAGCAATCGTTGGCATTCAGTCGTTATGGTCTGTAGAGTCATTTGCTGGTCTTGTTCAAGTTTACTCAGCAGCCTGGTGCGAATCTCTGCATCCCGTGGGGAATGCAGGCCACAGATAAAAATCAGGCATTTGTACTGATCGGCCGTAATGGATTTGATGTCGAATTTTTCGCACTCACGATTTACGATGCCAGCATAAGTGACGTAGTCATCAGCGTCTGCCTTGGTGATCTTCAGGCATTGATATCGCGTGTTGAAGATGGATGACTGCTCTCCAAATATTTGGCCCAAGAATTTGACAGTCTCCTCAAAAGTGCAGTCTCGAGCGTTCTTAGGCAAAATAAAGTTGACATACCTGGAGTGCACTGCTGTTCAAAGTTTCCATAACAGCAATCGGACTTTCCAATCGTCATCATGGTCTCCAAGTTCAACGCAGAACACATCTTCATAACGCTTGAAGCAAGATTCAGAAGTTAGGCCAGCATTGGGGTCGTACGAAAATTCGGTAATGCTGTTAGTGATGGTGTCTACCGATGCGGACGGCTTGACAGTTGTAGACAGTGAACCAGTCTGGATTGAGAGTTGGCGCGTAAGAGTTTCGATCAGCCTGAGTTGGGATGCCTCAAATTGTGCTTGTTGCTGCAGTAGAATGGCCTTGAGCTCCTCAGCCGATATGGACATATTGATTAGGGTTCAAACCGTCGCCAGTTGAAGTGTTCGTCCCTCGCCTGAATGGACACTTGGTTCCCAATCAAACCCGAAATCGCTGGCCCCCCACAGGACAGAGAGAAGACCGAATCGGACGAGCAGAGCAACAGGAATGAATTAGCAAATCACACCGTTCATTATAAAGGTAAAATGGAAAGTTAGTGAATAGCATATTTAAAGCGACCGTGGAAAGCTCTGGAAAGCTAAACTTACAGCCAATAAAGGAACTTCAACCTAGCGGTCATTGGCCGCTTCTCCTGGTTGGCTCTCTGTTCGCCCCAATCAGGGAGGATGGGTTTGGATAGCCGGCCGAGGCGATGGGGTCCTGGCTTGTTCGACTCGTGTATTCCTTTCTAACATCCTTATTCCTTAACACGGACTCCTTGTAGTCCAGTGCCAAACCCGCTGCCTTGCGGCCAGGTTTTTGAACCAAAGGCTTTGGTTGAGAACCCGAATCGTTCTCCTGTCTAGGCCTGGGCAACCTGACAGTATCCTGCCCACGCAATACAATGAATCTTTCCCCAAACAAATTTCTGATGCTCTGGCCACCGCAGAGGATAATCAACGGTGCCCTATCTGCTGCATCGGGCAGCGTGGATAGGGGTTTGGATGCTACTGCTCAAGCCTTCCAGTCTTCTTATTCCCCTTCTTGCGCTTTTTCACCCTTATCGTCCCGTTCCAGCTTCACTTTTATTCCCCCTGTTTTCAACCCCTTGATTCTCGGCCCTCCCCCACCTTGCTTCAATAGTCGCTTGTCTTTTAGTTTCAACTCACAAGTGAACGCAGAGCGTCATTCCTGCACTGTCAACAGGCCCATGTCCAAGCAAGCGGCCCACTCCAGTTCATCGGCTTCCATTTGGAGCTCTCGATCCTCCTTCAGACTGGCATGCCTCAATGTTCGCACATTGCTTCAGATCGGTCAACAGGCAGCACTTTCCCGAACATTAGAGACCCTCTCGATGGATATCTGCTGCTTATCGGGGACCCGCCTGCAAGACTCGAGCTCTGTACTCACTCTATGATCCCCTTCTGGTGACACTACCAGCACTTTCTCATTGCGCCTATCCGTTGATGATGCAGCTTAGAGCACCGGCCAAGCCAGTGTTGGTATTGCCCTGAGTCGCCGGGCTTAAGCTGCTCTGGTTGATTGGGTTCCAATTAGTAGCCGGATGTTTGCGGTCTGATTGGCTGGCTCGTTCAAAACTTCGAAGTCGCGTGGGTCTAACAGGTGTCTATTCGTTATCGCTGTCTATGCACCGACAAACTGTAGCGATGACTCGGTAAAAGACTTCTATCGCCAACTGAACGAACTCCTATGCCACAGAAGAAGCTCGGACACTGTTGTGCTGGCTGGAGATCTCAACACTCAAGTTGGCTAATTATCCACTGATGAGCTGCATCTGGGCGGCCAACATGGTGTAGGCTCCTGTAATGATAACGGTGAGCGGTTACTTCATTTGTGTAAGGATGCTTACTTATTTCTTGCGAGCACTAATTTCCGACACAGCACCCGCCGGAGGGTGACTTGGCGCCCATCAGCCTCGAAGCAGCCTTGGAGGCAAATCGATCACATTGCTATCAGTTACCGCTGGAGAGGCTGCGTCCAGAACTGTCACTCGATTTGGAGCACAGGTGTTGACACCGATCATGCACTTGTATGTGCTGACCTGCGGATGCGCTTTGGCAGACCCCCGCAACGATGTTGTGAGCGCATTGACACCGGCAGACTGGCGAAGCCAGCTGTTCTGAATGCCTATCAAATTACGCTGTCATCCAAGTTGGATAAACGCTCACTGGATGCAATTGAAGCTCACTGGTCTCATATTCATCAGGCCTTACTAGCAGCAGGCAAATCCTCATGTGGTATGTCTAATAGACAACATGGACATTGGGTCTCTTCGCAGTCTCTGGAACCTATAGATGCCCGCCGGCATAGTCCGGCTGGAAGCGAACACAACGAAACTCGCAAAGAGCTCCGGGCAAAACTCCGTGCTAGCCTGAAGAGAGACCGCGAATCCTGGTGGTCCCGTCGTGCAACAGAGATGGAAATGGCCGCTGCCCTTGGTAAACATCTTGAGTTATTCCGTCTTATACGAGAAACGGGCAGCAGGAGACCTGGTGTTAGTGAAACGATACGTGACGAGGGTGGACACCTTATACACAACTTATCAAAACGCCTTTAACGCTGGGCTGAGCACTTTGAAAGGCAATTTAATCGGTCGGAATTGTTAGATTTCTCGCCGACCAGTGATCGCCCTGCTCCGTGGGCTGTTCCTTTGGATCCACCCTCTCGCTCAGAAGTCGAACATGAGATCGCACTGTTGAAGTTAACTAAAGCCGCGGGACCTGATGATCTTCCTCCAGCCCTCCTCAAATTCGGGGGACCTGCTCTTGTGAATGATTTACACGAGTTACTAGTGAGACTGTGGGAGCAGGAAACTGTCCCAACCGATTGGAGCCGCTCCATCATAGTCCCAATTTTCAAAGTAGGCTCACGATCGGAATGCGGCAGCCACAGAGGAATCAGTCTGATCTCCATCGCCTCCAAATTGCTTGCCTTTGTCATCCTTCACAGACTGACTGGCATTCGTGAAAGCCAGATTCGCGAAGAACAAGCTGGATTTCGCCGAGGTCGTATCTACATTGAGCACATCTTCATTGCATCAGTTGTTGGAGCACCGTCACATATATTGGCGGCGCACAGTTGTCGTGTTCCTCGATATCAAAGGTGCATTCGATTCCGTGGATAGACATGCAGTTTGGGACTGTCTACTCAGGAAAGGTGTACCTGAGAAATATGTGAATATTATCCGAGCATTATATGCGCGTAGTTCGGGCAGAGTGAGGGCATACGACAAGTTGTCGTCGCCCTTTAATATCTCCAGCGGCGTGAGACAAGGATGCCCGCTGTCACCTTTGCTCTTCAAGTTCGCTTTTGACGAAGTCATAGAAATCGCGTTTACAGGACACGACTTAGCAGATGTGGATCTGTTCCCAGGAGAACGACTTCTTGATTTAGAGTATGCTGATGATATTGCCCTCATCTGTGACAGCTCACAAACGTGCCAAGCGGCACTGGACAGATTAGCACTAGCTGTCCGTCACTTCGGGCTTTGCTTTGCACCATCGAAGTGCAAAGCGTTCCTCCAAGATTGGTCTGGACCGCCTCCTACGCTGATCCTTGGTGGGGATCAGCTAGAAGTCGTTCAAAAATTCAACTACATGGGAAGTTGTATCAGTGCCCGTGGGATTGCAGATGAAATCACGAATCGTATAGCAAAAGCTCGGGGCGCTTTTGCTAACCTTCGCCACTTATGGCGCCGGCGCGACATTACTCTCGCACTGAAGTGTAGAGTGTACAATGCAGCAGTACGTTCGACCCTACTGTACGGTTGTGAAACCTGGCCGCTTAAAGCAGCGGACCTGAAGAGGCTAGTTACGTTCGACCACCAGTGCCTTCGGAATCTAGCTCACATTTGGTGGGAACACCGCGTGAGCAACAAGTGTGTTCGACGCCTTGTTTATGGCACAGGAAAAAGGAAATGAACCGCTCAGCACCGTTATTTCACGCATCAGGCTCCGATGGCTCGGCCACGTGTTACGCATGCCAGCCCACCGACTTCCGCGACGTGCGTTGTTTGCGCGCGGGGGTGTGGATGGAAGAAGAGGAGGAGTGGCCAAGCGATGACTTGGTCCAGAGGAATGAAGGCGCTCACTTCTGAGCTGGTCTCGGTTGGAGCGTTACGGCTCCCTGGTTGGGGTCCGAAAGACGATGAACACGTTTGGTTGGACACACTTGCTTATATGGCTAGGATCCGACGTCAGTGGCGTTCGTGCTGTGAGTTTCTTTGTCCCACCCCATCCCTCTTAGCCTCCCCCTCCAACCACGATCTCGTTACTTGGCCTTATATAATTTTGCATAATAATTTTTTTTGGGTGCACAGCAGCCGGCTGGTAGCTTACCGGAACGATGTCCATCCGTTACCGGTAGCTCAGCCAGCTTTCACCAGTCGTTTTTTTCTCTCCTTTTTTTCTTTGTATTGCGGCCCAGTAGCGGAGGTGTTCCCCACCTCTAGCTAACGTGTATGGTGATGATGATGACTGGTCCATTAATTCCGAGTAAGCAGCAGCTTGGTGAAGTAAGATCATCTGCGTCTGAAACCATGTTGGACATTAGAAATTATTTGCAGACTATCAAAATATCGCATCAGATCATCCGTTATTACCGATTCCATCACCTTTGGTAAAACAGGTAGGAGAGTAATAGGTCGGTAGTTGGCAGGATCCGATGGCTTACCTCCTTTGTACATCGGCGTGATGTTTCCATTCTTCTACTCATATGGGAGTGTATGGGAGTCAAGCAGACCCTAGAAAAAGATTGCAAGAGGTACTGCTGTGGTGGGAGAGAGGGTTCTAAGTATCTTTGGGCAGATCTTGTCGGTTCCAGAGACACTGTTTTCCCGGACAGACTGTAATTTGTTCACAACCGCTTCTGGGGTTAAAGTGACACTGGTTAAGCCGACGGCATTTGTTGGGAGTTGCTAGATTAAAAGTTTCATGGTTTTTGTAGTCGCTGAACCAAATTGCAGGAGTGGAGCGTTCGCAGTATCCATAGCAGTAGTCGTTAAGCCCCTGTTTGTCTTGACTGGTGGTATTCCAGGTTTAACATTTCTTTTCTCGTTCACATACCTGTATACCAGTTTGTTGTTACTCCCAAACGTGGGTACTAAAGTCTCAGCCTGGGATCTTTGCTTTCCCGTGCTGGGTAATACTTTTGCATCAGGATTACTGTGTTACGAATGCTTTGCCTGTGTGAATTGTGCACCAATACATTTCTTTTGGTGTATTTTTTCCATCTGTGCAAGTTTGGTGGATATTCTCTGGGTAATTTCAGAGATCGCACTGATTGGCCCAACTGCCGTCTGTGTCCGCCATCTTGGATTTGTTCTACAGCAATCGCACTGGTGTCTGCCAGACAACCAGCTTGGCCGACGACGTTTGGATTCAATATACCAGTGCAGACTCACAATGAAAGTCTTCCGCAGATCTGACATTCACAGTGGCACGTACTGGTTGTCCACAGAAAGTTAAGGCCAAAGCTTTCAGAATAAACTTTAGTTGCGGCGTAGACAGCTGTGTAAAACTTGTACGATTTGGAGTAGCATGCAGAAACTGCCGAAAATACTTCCATTCTCGATGTGCTGGCCTTAGTCTCAGCCAGATAAAAAAGCTTAATAGTAAGACTGATTCTCTCTGGTTCAGCACTGAGTGTACGTCTATTCCACTCGCCAGATGTATACTTGCGTTGGCGCATAAGTGTGCTATGCTAACAAAAATTGTAGAGTAAGCAGCAGCGGTGAAAACTGTCCCACATGAACCAGCCAAATCAGTGCGTCGAACTCGACGCTCAACAGCATGCTCCAATTCGTAACAGTGCAAGAGAAACGATCCAGAATAAGCCACTGCGACACTAGCCTCTCCTCATAAAGATGCGTTCGTACACATACCTCAACCGAATACCCCACCACACTAAACACTGTTAAAAGGGCGACAACATACGCGTCCGTTGCTGCTACCTATATGACGAAGGCACCTCCCATTACAACGCCGCCCACTGCCAAACGGGTTACTACTGCCCATACCACCACGGGACTCACGACCCCATCACTTGTCCAACCGAAGAAATCAGTCACTAGTCCCTCCAAAAAGGAGAATATGAAACACTACCATAATTCTCTAACTGTTATGTGCTCTAATGTGACTGAATCCGGGGCGAACTCCATAAAAGATAAGATACTAGACGACATAAAACAATGGGATTCCCTTTGTCAACTAATAGGGGTTCAAGCCAAACCAGTCAGTTTGAGGCGCTTCGTCCGTCACCCAAACTCCGTACACTACGGTGAACCGCGGTTACTCCAGGTAACACTTCAATCAGGCAATGATGCAGAGGCAGTTCTCTTGTCAGCCACTCGCCTCCGTACCACCAGATGCACTGTACGAACTTTTCCATATGTTTCTTGGAGCGAACGCTAGAAACGCAAATATCCGAATGACTTCCGTAAGCAACAAAATGCAAAACCTATCCTTGTTTACGGTGTCCCCGAGAACCAGATATTAAACGAGCTAGAGGCCAAAGTACATGACTGGGATGAATGGCGCTTTATTCGTGAATTGCTCTCACACGAAAATGTTATCGCTAATTTGACGTCTAAGTTACCGCTATCACCTAACTACAGACAGTGGGGTCCCCGAGTGATGTAAGTATCATTGCACTCCGAACTAATGTCAGAACATGTGATCAAAATGTGGCACAAAAGCGTAAAAAGCTGCCATCCGAATGACGTATAAAGGAGATAGACACCGGGCCACAGATAGAGAATGTAATACTGAGCAAGCAAGCTACCAATACAATTATGTCACCATGTAGCTCAGAACGGAGACAATACCAAAAGGCACCGGCAGCTGATGGAGGACGGGATGGTCACTCTCTTGTTGGTGCTGAGCACTCTATACAGTAACGTGAACTAGCCCTAAGGCACGCGTCATCGGTCCTAGGAAAAATCGACCGGCAGCCGATCCCGCAAGGATCGGCATAGACCCTCACGGGAAAGCAGGATCCACAAAGACGCTTCTGACCACCGATGCTCTCACCTGCTTGTATACCAATACACAAGGTCTTTTAAGCAAGCTACCCGAACTTCGTATGCGTCAGGTCTCCACGTCGTGGGACCTAGTTATGGTCACCAAAACATGGCTGAACACGGAGATCACGGCTGCTGAGATTGTACTACCCCGCATCATTTCCATACGAAACGACCGACCTAGAAGAGGAGGAGGAGTGCTCTTGTACTATCCATCCGACCTGCATGTTGTTGTCATTGAGGAAGCAGAAACGAAAGTCGTCGATTCTCTTTGGTGCCGTGTGCACCTATGACTTGGTGATGTGTATTTACTAACAATAGTTTACTGCCCTCCAATGTCCACCATAGAAATGGATCAATGCCTAGCTTCTGCGATAAAACGAGTCCTGGCACGACCATACAGTCACGTCCTTTTGGTGGGGGACTTCAACCTGCACGCAATCAAAGTTCCAGCATAGAACTGCGAACAATTCAAGGCTGATTTGCAAGAGGTGATCGCCGATATACCTCTGTACAACCATATCATCTCACCCACGCGATTCCGAACGGGTGACACACCCTCTGATTTGGACCTTGTGTTGACCAACTATGAACTAATGGTTGACACCGTGACCATAGAAGCACCACTTGACCACGTGACCACTTGACCACTTGATTACGCGATGTTGCTCTTTCGTCACATCTGCTACTCGGGGTACATCAGTGAGAACAGGCTGGAAGCCTACGTCGTTACACGTTACGATAAACTGTCCAACTTCGTTCAAGAAACCGACGAGTCTTTCCTGGCCGAGATGACGCCCAATGTCGCCTGGATGTTGTTCTTCACCCAGTTCACTGAGCTAATGGCAAATGCGTCAGAAAGCAAAGTCATTCGCCTGCTTGATATATAAGCAGGCATCAGATGCCCCGAATCCCGGTGTTTGCTCGTGCTCTGGAAAATAAAACATCGTTAAACTCATAACGAATGTGGACAAAAAATCGCAAAAATGAAACACAATATACAGGCACACCAAACAGTGTTACACATGAGAAAGTACCGGTGCACAAAGAGAAGAACGATATATTCCTTCTCTCCACCAACAATGGAGCTATGGAACAATGGAACAATGGTATATGACGGGTAAAAAAGCATACACTTAACGAGTCCCGCAGGTTGGCAATAGAAATACTAACAGATTGGCAAACCACATAAGTGGTTGAAGTAAGGAGTGTCAGTGAGATAAAAGGTAGAAGTATAACAGTTTTAGGGGGATAAAGTGGTACGACGCAAAACTGGCTAAGAAATTGTTATCGTTGGTGATGGTAGCAAATAAAAATGGAGTACTCACCGGTTCGCACAGATTTACGACCGTGAATTTGGGGTATAAATCCAAAGAGGCTGGTCAGCCTAAATATATACAAGCGTTTTCGTTCATAAAACAAAGCGCAGGGGGCTCAGTGCGACGTCCAATCGTTTTTTAAACGTATCTAATGTGGGGGCACAAACAACTGAGTTTGGAAGGGCGTTCCAGGGCCCGCAGACCCGGAGGGAGAAATAGGTTCTCCGACAGTCTAGACGACTGTACTGTTGGCTCAGCTTTAAACTGTTACCGCGAAGGTTAGTGTTCGGGCTGAGCTTCAAGAGGTGGCGGCATACGTGACTGGGATCGCTCAATATCTGGTACACTAGTATGAGGTCTCCACGAAGTCGCCGGTACCGTCCGCTGAACACTCCGAGTATCTCCAGTCGTTCCTGGTAAGGAGTGTGGCGCAAGCCCTTGACGATTTTCGTTGCTCGACGCTGTGGGGTCTCAAGCGCTGCAAGGTCACGTTTTAGCCAGGGTTGCCAGGCCTGGATTGCATATTCGACGTGAGGACGCACGTAGGCATTCAGCATCAAAGAGAAGATGGATGGATCCAAAATTCCGAATGCTCTTCGCAGGAGTCCAACGTGCTGGTTGCCCCTTTTAGAAGCGGAATCTGACTGTTTGGAACACCCGAGGTCTTCCTGTACCAGCACACCCAAGTCGCGTTCTTGAGTGGTGGTCTTCAGATCGTGTGCCCCAAGCTTGTAGACGTGGACTTGTCGATGGCGGATATGAACAACGCGACATTTGTTCACATTAAACGGCAGGGCGTTTCTCACCGACCAATTCCAGGCCTCATTCAAGTCACGCTGTAGGACTTCATGGTCGTCCGATCGTTTTATCGCCCGCCAAACCTTGAGGTCGTCCGCGAAGAGTAAGAATTTCGACGTAATAACTCTTACTAGATCGTTAATGAAAAGCAGGAACAAACGAGGCCCAAGTACCGAACCCTGCGGTACGCCGCATCCCACTCGAATCGGATCGGAAAAGGATGATCGAACTCTAACTTCTAACTGCCGTTCAGAGAGAAAGTTACCGATCCATCCTAACAACGGGTCTCCGATACCGTACTGTTGGAGTTTAATGAGCAGGATTCGATGATCCAGGCGATCGAAGGCTTTCGAAAAGTCCAAGAATGCAACATCGACTCCTGTTCCCTCATCGACAGTCTCGGTCCAGTTGTCACGAGCTATCAGCAGATTCGTCGTACATGAACGATGTTGACGAAACCCATGCTGTTCTGGCGCAATTATGCCGTAGTTTTCCAAGTATCCCATTAACGCATCTGCTATCACCGCTTCCATGACTTTGGCGATCACAGGCAGAAGCGTTACGGGGCGGTAATTGGCAGGATCCGATCGACTTCCTGCTTTGTATATGGGCGTTATTACACCTTGTTTCCACCTCGAAGGTACGATGTTCTCATCGAAACAGCGCTGAAAAAATGCAGCTAGTGGTTCGGCCAAGTGGATGGCAGCTACCTGTAATGTTTTCGGGTGAATGTTATCGGCCCCGGGAGAGCTGTGTGGACGCAAGGATAGCAACTTTTGCAGCACCATTTCTGCAGTGAACGTGACGTTGGATAAAACGGACGGTGGGGTAACTAGTGGCGGAATATACGTCGAGGCTTGTACACCTTGGAAGATTGGGGAGTACTGGGCCCGTAATGCGTTGGCCGCCTCCTTCGCAGTATGTGTATACCCATTGGTCGTATTAAGTGGTGGGATTCCCCGTTGCACCTTGCGAAGTCCATTCACATGTTTGTAAAGAAGCTTTTTGTTCGAACAGAATCGTTTGGCTAGCTCCTGCTGATGCGTTCTCTTGTCTTCGCGAACCAAAAGCACACAGTAGTTGCGATGCGAAACGTATTCCGTCCAGTTTTCTGCGCTGGGGTTGCTTTTATACATGCGCCATGCCCGATCCCTTAGAGTCATGCATTTTCGCGTCCGGCTTCGCAAGAATGATTTCGCTGTGCGGGGATGTTGGGAAACTTTTGGTGTTGAGGCTTCTATGACTAGTGACGTGGTGGTGTTCGCAAATGTCTCCCAGGCTAGTTCTGGGGTGCAGTTAGCTAGAAACGTCCAACTGGTATTCTCAACTAGAGCAGACAGAACGTGGTAATGGGTAACAGATTGCCTCGTTTCGAGCTCCGCAGCTGGATATTCGGCGTAGCAGATGTAATCGAACTGCAAAGTCACGTGATCGCTACGGCCCAAAGGACTGCACACCTTTAGTCCATCGACCATGAGCTCTTCGTTAGTGAGCACTAGATCTAATATCGATGGGTTGTTTCCTGTTCTGAACCTGGTTGGAACGGTGACGTGGTTATACAAGAAGGTGCTAGAGAGTAGCTCTTGCAAATATGCCTTGAACACTTCTGTCTCGGATGCTGGATTTTCCAAGTCATGGGTGTTGAAATCTCCTGCAACGAGGATGTGGCTGTACTTCTGATTAAGCACGGAGCGAAAAGCGGAGATAAGTCTGTTGTCCCTTTCCGGAGTGGATTTCGGTGGTCGGTAAACCACAGAGAGAAGGCATACGTCGTTGCGTTCCAACCACAGTTTGCACCAAAGGACGTCGGTGACACAAGTCTGGGGATCGTCTATGAGCTCACAACGAAGGTTCGTTCGGAAATAAATGAGCACGCCACCGCCCTTGCCCGTTCTGTCGTTCCGGAGAAGTGACATACCCGGTATGGCAATCTCAGCGTCTGTGATTTCGCCGCTCAGCCAGGTTTCGGCGATCATTATGATGTCTCGAGGCTCCGAAGCCAAACGGTGACGGAGTTCTACCAACTTACTTATGAGGCCTTGTGCATTAGTATACATGCAGGATAGTGCTTTTGTAACCAAGAGTGAGCTAGCACAGGTTGTGGTAGGAATGGAGTTTGTGCCGACCGTTAACGGGTCGGCCATTAACCGTTTTTTTGTGGTGACGTTTGCCTTTGAGTTTGCTTTCGGTTAGACGACTGATCGCGGCCTTCCGGGCCCTGCTGGTCCCCCGTGTTCAGCCGTGTTTCGTGGGATATTGTGGTTGTCGATAAATCTATGCCTTCACAAAGTTGCATGAGTGGATGGTTCAACAATTTGATCGCTCCCCGTGAGTCGTTGGTAATCCGTGGCAGCGTACCTGATGCCTTTAATCGAATTTCCGCTGGCAGCTTCATGCGGAATTTGGACCAGTTTTCCAAGGCGAGCGGTAACATAAACTCAGATTGAAGCACCACCTTCATAAGTCTGGGACCGTTCCCTTTGTAGTTGGGTGAAAATGGAATCCTGGTCAACCGCTTAGCGATGATATTATTGAGGGAGATTTCGTGGCGGATGTAACTCCATTGCTCCCGGTCATGTGCATCCGCTGCATCAGAGGTTGAGTTTTGGAGCTCAGGAACCCCGTACACAATTATCGTCCGTTTCGCCTCGGCTTTACGAACTTCCTCACGGTTGCTCATCTTTTTCGGACGTTCGTTCCAGGGGATATCAGGAAGTATGCGCGCCTCGAGTGATGAATGACGAAGCCTGTTGGACGATAGTAGGACTGCCTCTGTGTCCTTGGTGGAGTTTAGTGTCACCCGGAGAAGTCGGGGTTCACCGTAGTGCGCTGAATTTGGATGACGTGTGACTCGTCTCAGCATTGCAGGTTCAACCGAAATGCCAATCGCAGTACATATAGACTTCCACTGATTACGATCATCCAACAGCTTCCCCTTTATTGTACTCGCCTGTGATTCAGGAACATTTGTACACACAACGGTTAACGCGCCTTGGCTCCTTGCGTTGGATGCAGATTTGCCATGACTTACAGACACGGTGTTAAACGGATTGTTTGGTTGTTGGAGTCTGGTCAACTTACTGTTGCTTGGTGAGGCCACCGGAGTCGGAGGTAATTTAGCCGGTGTATGCATGGAGGCGACTGAGGCGTACGACGCCCGACTTTTCTCTACGGCGGAAGAGGTTTGCCCCGGAGCTTCCGCGGTTGCTGTTGAATGGAGGTGGGGCGTGTGACTCAAAGGTGTGGACATCAGTACTCTGGATGTTCGTCCGCTTTTGGGAGTTGAGTGAGGCAGGGGATTTGGAGAAACTGAGGCTGCAGCGCGGCTTGAGCGTCTAGCCCTTTTTTTCGGCCTCGAGGTGGAGCTTTCTTTGACCGACTGTGGTACAATCATGGCCATATTCGCGGCCGGTGGTGCAAGCCTGGCGTTCAACAAATAAGCGATTGTCGCATTCAAAGTATCGCACCTTTCCATGAGTGCACATAAACAACCGACCACTGAAGTTAACTGGCAAGTTGGACAAAACCAAAATGCGTCAGCTGCCTTGTTTATTTGCCTTGCTTCTTGGGCGGACTTTCCTATACAGCTCGGGTGGAACGAGCCACTGCAGTTTCGGCACGTTATACCCATTTTAAGGGCTTTGCCGCAATTAGCTGAAGAGCGGATACGTCGTTGCATGATATTCGGCATAGTTGTTGTATTTTTTTCAAGCACGAGGACAAGCAAGATGTCGATCACAAATTCCAAAATGACGGGCACAGCCGTAAATCACTGAGATCTCCGAAGATATCAAGCGGAATTCCACGAAACTTTCACGGATTGATGAACACACGAAACTAAAAACTTTGGTGCACAACTAACACAGCAACACACGTAAAATACAGTAATTCCAGAGAAAAAGCAGGATCCAGCGCGTGGTAGCAGAAAATTCCGCGGCTTCCGTGGGTACCAAGGCTATAACGCCACTGTCGCTCACAGCCGCTCAGCTCTCGATTAGCCTCTCATCCATGGAAAGTCGCACAATTCCAAGAGAAACACCTCGCAGTAATTAAAATGGAAATAATTCAATGTTTCTTGGGCGGTACCGCGGTACCATTTGATCCACGGACCGGTACGGGTCCGCGGCCCTTGGGTTGGGGACCGTGGGTCTAGATCACCGCATACTCCTTTCCAAGGTACAGCGTTACAGGATCGGTGACCCTATACTAAGCTGGATCGCCAACTATTTGCTTCAGCGGCAAGCGATGGTCAGAGTTCGTTCGGAGACCCTTCTCTGAAGCCATACAAGTTGAATGCGGTGTGCCTCCAACCTCGTTGCTGTGTCCCCGATTGTTTTTGGTCTTTATCAATGACCTTACACAGGTAACCACATTTAACTTCCTGTTGCATACCGACGACGTCAAGATTTGGCGCAATGTTCACGGGAATACTGACTAGCAACTACTTCAAAATGATCTAGACACGTCACATCCGTGGTCCATGCAAAATTCACTGCAATGCAATATGAGTAAATGCAAGGTGCTCTCCATACTGCAACACAGCAACCACTGTTACAGGCTCGGAAAGCATGTGCCGCAGCGAGCTGCCGCCGAACGTTATTTGGGGGTACTGGTTCAGGATGATCGGGGTTATTCCAGGTGATCCGCCAAAGCCTCCAAATCTGCTAACCAACATGTGGGCCTGTTACAATGGGCGTTTGGACAAATTGTTTGTTTCTATTTTCCGGAAGATGCTTTGTGCGTATGTTCATCCTCATGTCGAATATGCAATTCAAGCCTGGCACTCATTGCTAAAACACGACCTAAATGCAGTGGAGCAACCCCAACCTCGAGTATCAAAGTAACTTATTGGAATGCACCCTCTTCCATAAGAGCAGTGGCTGGAACCATTGGGTGTATTCAGCGGAGGTTACCACCGCTTACGAGGTGACTTTATAATGGTGTACTTAATTTTGCACTATCCACGTCATGTGTGCCGCTCTTTTCTGCAACTCAGCAGTAATTTCAAGTTGAGAAGTCACTCACTAAAACTGGCAGGACAAAACAGCCGCCTGGATTGCACAGGAATTTCTTTTTCGTCCACATGTGTTACCCGTGGGATGCCCTTTCAGAATCAGTCATTTCTGCACCATCACTACCCATGGTTAAAAGACGTTTGGATGACTTACTTACTCACCTACACTTTGATAACTAGTACTATATATCCATCCTACTCCTGGACTATGCGTTGGACTTTTTGCTGTTACATGTTTGTGTCGTGAAACTACATGGATCGCAGGACTATAGTGAAACAACCGATAAGCCCCTTTTTAAACTTAAATAAGCCACTGCTTTTTTATTCTTGGATAACCCTGCACAGCTACCCACCGGGACATGTAAAGCATTGCTTCGTAACCCGTATGAATTCATTGTGCATTGTTCATTGTTTGTAGTCTTTGGAAGCGCCAGAGAGGAGGAATTTATCACATAGTCTGCGCCACTGCCAGGTCATTTGGCCATATCCGTTGCTGAAGCAACGTAGCTTGATTGATCTAGCTTTTCAACACTTCAGTGGTACAAAACAAGAACCTAGCTGTCTCCATTTTTATAACCGTCTAGTAGTCTTCCACAGATACAGCTTGTGACAGAGACCCATGCAGCTGGCTAGCGGCTCGACTTAGACGGTTGATGTCAGTTTTCCAGGAATTGAAAGCCCGCTCCAGCATGGAGGAATAAGGCAAAAACAGTTTCATACTGGCTATAAGCACTGATCGATTGCTGTCGAGGACTCCAAGATCTGAACGTTATACACATGTCTTGAGTGTCATTTTGAATCACTGATTACGTGAATGGATTTCCAGGCCCTATGCTTGAACCGCGAACACATTTTTGTGTGCTTCTTCCTCTATTGGATTTTATCTGCGTCCATACGTCATACTTCGTACCAGCTTATGTTAAAATAATCGTCATTATGCGTCGCATCTATTCCAGCAACAATTATGGAATATTTTATATTGACTTAACCAGGAGGAATGAAACGCCTTTATACTACTGACAAATGAAAGCATCCACTATGCATGTTCCTCCGTGGATGAATTGGTTCACCACATGTTATACCACGCAGGACATCCCCAAGACCACCGTCGAGTCGATGATCCAGCACATACTGCTTGTCCTCTCTGCGGCAGATCTTTTACTGCAGTGACAGCGCTGGTAATGCAGCACCGATGGACACATCCCGACGACTACCGCGCTCTCATGACATGGAGGAGAGCCTTTCACAGCGTCTTCTGCTCGTAGGAAGATGATGCCGAATTAATGCGTAGGTGATGACATGCAGCCCGAGGAGAGAAATCTGAAGAATCCTTTACTCTGCCCTCACCTATATTTTTTAACAAGGACACCGGCGATAGTTGCTAGGAAGTTTCAGCATTTCAAGTGTACCAAACCTCCACGGCCAAACAGGATGGACTTCCAGCGAGCTTCACGCAGAAGAGCCCGTAGTTCACCAACAACGACGACGAAGGACTTTTCTGCATTGCGTACTATTTCGGAAAGCCACTAGCCAAACAGCAATTACGCGCCTTTCAAGAAATTTTCCGACGTTCCCATTGCCCTGAGGCACCTTGCGAGCAGAAATCCATCCGCCCACAGTCCACCAATCGCCACCCCAGCTGCGAATTACGGCTCATGAATGGCCCGCAGCACAGGTGTCAACCTGTCTCCCTTCTCCTCCTGTTCTGAATTGCCAGGATAACAGGGCACCTGACTATCGCGAACGGCTCGGTCTTCGTGGCTGCCTATCCCAGCCGTCGGAATTGTTTGCTTACCACATCGCACACAACATTTCATTCGTCTCAGAGTGCTCTTGTTTCTGCAGAAGCCCCGAATGTATCAACACAGTAGTCAGTGCCCCAGTAGAAACCACGATGGTAACATCTATGGCTGCACCATCTCACCAGCTGTCCACGCCATCCGATTTACAGTAAGAAGACAAGTTACCAGGCTTAGCGACTGTACTGTACTGTACTGTACTGTACTCCTGTTTTACTATGGCTTTTACCCTCGCTCATTTTTCACAAGCGTAGGCTTAGGTTGACGCCTAACAAACCCCCGCCGTAACATAATTGGATTTTTGGCCGATACCGTCATCGCCAACTAGATGCAATTCAAATGTCCGACATGCAGTAAGACGTTCAAAAGCAAGCGTGGTTTGTCTCAGCACAACCGTCAAGCCCATTAGGATACTTACAACGCAGAAGGCTTGGCGCTAGAGAACGAGACACTTCTGGCATGCACCACGGAAATAACATACTACCTCATACATCCACAGCTGCTCCGTCAGCACCGCAACCGATTTTCCTGCCGACCGAAGAAATGCATCAAGAAACGACTGCAAGGTGTAAGTTGGAACATCACAGGGGTAAGGGAACGCCTCGATAACTGTTTAGGTGTTTCAGTTACGCACGCCGCCTCACCAGCCCTCCTTCCACCCAAACGCCAAGTGCCCCTTATTGCCCTCTGGTCGAAGAGATCCACTCACGATTTCATTTGAAGTCCACAAGTCTGATTGCACCCCTATCGTGACCTGGTTTTCACCTGAGTGACCATCAAGGCGACTCTGTCCTTAGGCTGAATGTCAGCACACATGACATAGGTTAAGTTGACATCGGCTGGTTGCAACCCGCCGCTCCATCAAGCAGTCTATCCAAGTGCTCCGCCTTACCATGCGAAATCACTCAACGTGTCGATTTGGACGAATAATACATCAACAACGACGCGGAACCCGCTACCGAGACCTGGTACTCAGCGACAGAGACCATAGGAGATCAGGCTATCTTTCAATGTCTTCTGGCGGAAGCTAGAAGAAGACTGATCTAAGATACGTCACAGACTAAACACGGCGCAGCTGCTTTGCGAACAGTTATTGAAGAACTGTAAACGAAGCACGCTAGGGCAACATTTAGTAACGCCATGGAAAGAATATGTCCGATCCTCTTCTTACACTCGTGGCGGTATATTTAGCGCAGACAACAGACATTCATAGTCACCGGCAACCGCCGGCGGCAAATGCCACGTTAACGCTGACCATGCGATCGTACTGACTCGTCACTCTTGCCATTTTGGGGATTAGTCATCACCAAATTGCTGCACAGCATAGTGCTTGCATTCACTTGACACGGAGTTATTAACTGCAAAGTGGGCGGTTATTTTTTGGATTATTCTTATCGACTCAATGTCTGGCTCACGTCTACGTTTGTGAATGATTTATTGCTGTAAGGCATTCCTGAAACGCCATAATTTACAAATACCTCTTGGATATTGTGCACACGTTCAAAAGCGATCGAGTTTGCTAGGAATTGTGCCTCGCCGATACCATTTGCAGTCACTATCACATATGCTGCGGTACGTTGTTACTCACCCAAAATACAGTGGGGACTGATCGATATCCCAGTAAGTTGCCACTCGTTGTTACCTGGTCAGCCAGTGCGCTTGTATAACTCATCACACGGACTGCGTGGCCACACCGGTTGTTTACGTAACCCACGCTTGACGAATCTGCGCTGCTCTAAAGGTCGGAAAAGTACAGAACATCAAGCAACAGAGTCATGGAGACACCACGCTGAAGGACAGAAACAAAGTAAAGGTAAACCAAAAGTGCTCCAGGCAAACCGTGTCTTCGGGTCAGAAGAATGAAATCGATTAGTCAGATTAGGATTAGGCTGCTTGTATTGTTCCAGACACTACCATCTAAAGTGTGCTAATTTGTCCCAACAACAGGTGCGAGAGCAGCGTAGCTCTCAAGGCGCAATTTGCTTTTATATCATGGGGTGCTACTCAGTTACTAGTCGCAAGCGGTGGCACGTAAGTGGGGTGCCGAGTACGAGCATACGGAGAGCAATCAGATCCGGCAGTTGTGACGAGAGCAACAAGGAATGCAAAGAAGTTAAGCAAAAGGAAACAGTAGGACTCACGGAGAGAGAGATAGTGATCGGAATTTTACCATTAATACAACAAATGGACGTTCGGAAGGTATAAGTAAGAACAGAATCGAATGTCTCGAAATACTGAAAGCGTAAATGCTTCTTGTTCACTACAGAACCTCCCCCTAAAAGGCGGAGTGACGGAAATCTTCGACAGAGATGTCAGATGGGGAGATAAAGGGAGGATGTGAAAGTAGGGTAGCAACTGTAGTTGGAGCAGGCGGATAAGAAGGGTGAGCGTGGAGTTTGTTGGGTCCAGGCTGCTCTGTTATTTATTAATTGGGTGTGGACTGGATTGCATCTTCGGTGGGCCGTCGGGGCGGGCTCGTCGGACTGCGAAAAACTGGCTACTCCGGAATAAACGCCGCTGCATGTTCGACACTGCGCTTTGGAGTTGTCATTCTTCCCACCACACCCTAGTCCACGGCCAAAACGGTCCACGTCCCACGTCCCACGGCTCCTCCCAGGTGTCGTGATCGAACAACGTACCAAAGCGCTCGTGAGCCAGAGTGGCAGATGTCCACCTTTGTGGCTTGAAGGCGGCCGTCCTTTGGAGTCAAGGTTATGGGTAGAAGGCTTCGGGCAGTTAGACCAGGAGATCCCGTGTTTTTTCGGGTGACTTGGGTTATGTGAAGTAAGACCCGGGTAGTGTGGGAAGGGGTAGGAAAACGCGACATTACACAGTGTGGAAAAGGAAGTCAGGATAAGATGCAAAAAGAAATACCCTTTTGGATTTTCAACAGTTTTTGTTTCTTTGTCAGTTGGCAAAACATTTGTGAATTTAACACATGACAACCATAAAAAGGTGCCAAATTGCATGCTAAGGAAAACGGCAAACGTTAACAAAATCTGAAAAGCTGACCGAACCTTTGACCAATCCACTGCGCCGGTCAGTTGCCTTGGGTTAATTTGCCGAGTGCCAAGAGTGACAGAAGGATCTGGGGTGGCTAGTACAGAAGACTCTACTACAGGTGCTTGTACCGGTGTGGCTGTACCAGGTGAGGTTGGAGGCTGTTTTTGTGCTTTGGAGTGCTGGGAATGTGGGCAAGTTCGGGCCGAGTTACTAACATCTTTGTTTACGCTTGGCGATAGGAAACGCTCGGTGACCAATTTTGAAGATGAATGTATACCAGGATGAGACGATAAGTGGAGTGCTGAAGCCCGTGGGTCTGAAAGAGACGGGCACGAGTGATCCAGGACAACCTGTGGATGTGTCACAAAGGATTGTTCCGTTCGTGGTTTGGAGAGGAACGTGTTGCACATGCAGTGAAGTGAACGGTAGAGTGCGTTGGAAGTCTCCATCATGGGTCTGAGTCGATGGTATTGCGATGAATTCGACAGTAGACCAAGAGTGAAGAGTGAGGTTGACGTGAGAGAAAGCGTCAACGACAGGGTTGACGACACATGAGACATGGTGTATGTCAGCAGTGAACTGTGTGCTAAAGTCTAGGTGTCTAGTTTCCCGCGGTAACTATTTGTAAGAAGATGAGTTAAATGCCAACATGAGAGGCTTGTGATTAGTGTGGACTGTGAAAGTCCGACATTCTAATGTGTTTCGGAAGTGACGGATGCTAAGTAGATGGCAATCGGTTCTCCACTAAACGCGCTGTAGCGGGATTCCGCTGGTTGCAGGCATTTGCAGAGGGAACCGAGAGGCTACCACTGTCCACGAACGTGTTGTTAGAGAACAGAGAAGATAGTAAGAGAAAGAGCAGCAGACGGTTCGGAGTGAGCGAGGAGAGCCACGTCGGAGATAGTATCCTTTAACTCAGTGAAAGCCGTATGTGCTGTATCGTGGAAAATGAACTTATGCTCTTTTCCTCTAAGGGCAGTCGGAGGTTGAATGGGCTGAGCGCAGCCGGGGATGAGGCGTCGACAGTAGTTTACTAGGTTACATACTCGACGGAGATGCTTAAATGAAGTCGGAACCGGGAAATCTTTGATAGCCTGGATCTTGTCCACAAGGACCTCGATACCAGGCGATGAGACGAGGTGGCCTAGGAATTCTACTATGCACTTGCCCTGTGCGCACTTAGTCGGACTGACTGTGAAGTCGTGTTGGGTCAACCGTTGAAAGAGTAACTGAAGATGGGCTTGATGCTCTTTGTCGGATAAACTGGCTACAAGAATGTCGTCGAGGTAGGGGAAGCAAAGTCTAGACCATGAGTGATGTAGTGTATAAAGCATTGAAGGGTCTGTGCGGCGTTGCACGATCCAAAAAGCAATCTTACAAATTCGAACAAAACGAAGGGAGTGCTGACAGCTGTTTTAGGTCTGTCCTCACCCTCAACAGATGTCTGCCGATTGGTACGAACAAGCTTGATCTTGATGAAAACCGTCTAACCTGTAAGGCGTGCAGTAAAGTCCTGCATGTGCGGCGTGGGGTGCCTGTCGAAGACCATACGTTTGTTTTGTGTCCGGTAGTCACTGCAAGGGCGACATTCTCCAGGTTTCTTCGGGACCATCTGGAGAGGAGAAGACCAAGGACCATCTGAATAACGGATTCTTCCACCTTTGCGCATGTGCTCAAACTGCGCCCCAGCTAGCTTCAATATTTCCGGCGAAAGTCGGTGCGGGTATAATGAGATTGTTGGGTTGTTAGTCCGGATATAATGCGTGCCTTGAAATGCCACGGGCAGAGATGTGTTCTTAGCTGAGCGAATAATGAACAACGAACAATGCTTTATCACGGGATAAAAGCAGATGCTTAACACGTCCCGTAGGTTGGTTGGGGTGAATATGATGAAACCAAAATATAAGTGGGTTATATACCGAACGTTTACCGAGGTGAATGCTTTGCTAAATAACCTCAGTGCAAAATAAAATAATATCGAGTATAAGCTTACAGAAATACACGGGGTGCAGTGATCGATGAGATAAGGCTTGGGAAAAGTAAAATATGGTCGCTCACTTGGGTCCATTTGAGACATAAATCCTGTAGAAAAACATGCTTGGCATAATCCACAATAGCGCAGTTTAGGTACCAAAATGCTGGAAGCTAAGAGCGACATCTAACCGTCTTTTGGAAAGGTTCAAAGAAGGGAAGGATACAATCGAGTCTGAGAGTGCGTTTCAGGATTGTCATACCCGACGGGAAAAAATAATATCCCTCACACTCTAGACGGCTATAATGTTCCTTCAATTTTAAGCAATTACCTCTGAGCTGCGTGTTGTGGCTAAGTTTCAGCAAATAGCGGCATACGTGGTTGGGATCACTCAATATGCGGTACGCTAATATGAGATCGCCGCGCAGCCTTCGGTAGCGTCCGCTGAAAATTCTCTGCAACTGCGGCCTTCGATGGTAAGAGTGATAGCGCAAGCCCTTTAGATTCTTTTGTTGCTCTTCATTGAGGTACCTCTAACGCCTCTAGGTCGCGCTTCAACCAAGATTGCCAAGCTTGGATAGGGTATTCCTCGTGCGGGTGAACGAAGGAATTGTGTATTATTGGGCAGACTAATGGCTTGAATCTCTCGAATGCCCTTCGCAGCATGCCGACTGCTGGTTGCCTCTTGGCAGCTACCTCAGCCTGTTTTGAACAATTGTGGCCGCTCTGTACTAGCACACCAAGATCACGTTCTTGGGAGTTGGTCTGCAATCGGTGTGCCCTAAGCAAATACGTATGCTCGTGTCTATGGCGTAATTACCCGGTGTGACATTTGGCTACGTTTCATGGTTGGGCCTTTTGAACTGACCAGTTCGACACTGTGTTAAGAGCGCAGTGGAGCCGTTCGTGGTCTTCCGGTCTTCTGATCCTTCGCCATATCTCGATATCATCCGCGCAAAATAGGAAATCGGAAGCAATTGATCTCGCCAAATCGTTAATGAACACCAAGGATAGACGTGGTCCAAGCACCGAGTCTTTTGGTAGGTCAGACACCCCATCAATTACATCGGGCAGTGATTCACGGACTCTCACCGCTAGCCGTCGTTCGTGTAGAAAATTGCTAATCCAACACAGGTTTGGCTCGCCAGTGCTGCAGTTCCGAAACTTCTAAAGAATAATTCGATGGTCTAAGTGATCAAATGCTTTTGAGAAATCCAGAAACATGACATCGACTCCTTCTCCTTCATCAACAGCTTCAGTCCAGCTATTACGAATGCTTTTGACGAAAGCCATGTTGTTCTGGGGCTATTAACTTGTGGCTTTCAAGATACTGCATCAGCGCTTCTGCGATGCAGTGTTATTGGACAGTAGTTGGTAGGGTCAGTGCGGCTACCTCCTTTTACGTATAGGTGTAATGACCCCTCGCTTCCATACTGGTGGAATATAGTTCGCTTCTGGACATCGCCGATAGAAAACGGCCAGTGGTACTGTTAGTTCACTAGCTACTGCGTTCAGAGCCTTCGGTCGAATGTATTCAACTCCAGGAGAACTGTGGATATGCAAGGATAATAGCTACCTTAACACAGCTTCCACAGTGAAGGTGATGTTATCTAAACCCGGCGGTGGAGTAATGGTAACGAGGAGAATATCTGGGTTGGTTATCTGCTGGAAAATTTGGGAGTACTGAAGCCGTAGGAGATCGGCCGCTTCCATTACTGACGGCGTGCATCAAGCAGCGAATTTGGTGTAATGCGAGAGGTCTGTGTGCAGACGTAAATTGAAGTGCTAGCTGAAACGCCGGCGTTGGTGTCCGGAACGCTAAGTTCGGTTGCGGGGTCGACTATACTCTGTTGTTTTTGCATCGACCAAGATGTCGAATTACCTAAAGAAGTCCATGCCGCTGTCAGGAAACAAGATGGTGGCTATAGTGAACACCCAGCGAAAAAGTCCTACGGAGAGCTAATTTGAGGGTTAAGGCGCATTAGCCATAGGTAGGAATGAGTATGCGATTAGCAACACGAAAACTGGGGGTGGCCGGCTGAATCTCGTCTCCAGCTGCGGGAAGAAGCACCTTTACTTCAGCTCCGGTATCAAGCGGGAATGCTGTTCCAGATTTTCAGCCCTAAACCTAAAGGTGGCTAGTGCCGGAGCTGTGGCCGGTGACCTTATTGGCACGTGATTTGCGGCCTGTAGGTTTGCTTAATTGACGAGAGAGTGGTAAAAGGCGTAATACGTCGCTTCGCCTGAGGGCCAAAGCAGTGATAAGACTAGCACAGCTTGTTGCATGGTTGGCTGCTGGGCTTCGCCAACTTGCTCCCAGGTATCGGTCAGTTATTGACTGCTGAATGGGAATCGGGATGGCAGCGTAATGCCAGTTCAGTAGGTACCACAGTAACTTCAAAGGGCTTTGAAGTAGGGACTGCATGTTACGTGCATGCAATGGGTGTTACAATTATTCGGCAAATGTGTAATGGGTGGCGTTTCGTAATCTACTTGCTCAGGAGGATGATTCACAATTGAATCAGCCAGTTATACGGCTAGAGTGATGGAACAGATCTTGTCAGAGATGATGATAGCTTGAGATACTTCAGGTAGATGTTGCAGTCGGAGTTCCACAAGGATGGAATCCTCTATTGATTAAGTGCCGAGGAGTCTTTTCATCTCACCCAATAGGATGGATGGATGTTTGTAGCTTAAACGCAAGCCATGGAACCACTGCTTCGCGTGCTCATTGACTGCTCAAGTCGGGTTACTGTCTATTATTTACTAGATTCATAAGATTCGTATTTAGGCTCGAGTGTGTCTGAGCTGTAAAGCGAAGTTCATAGGAAGGCCGCTTGGCAAATGACTGCATTTAGATTGCTCGGAAATCATTTTGTGCCACAAAAGCTCAAGATCTAACAGGGCAAACCAAAAAGAGTGTCATCAGATAATATAGGGGGACAGACAGCAATGCAACCCTAATGGATAAGCCAAAAACTTTAGTGTCTGAATGAGCCATAGAATATCACGAAGTAAAAGTTGCGAAAAGACAATTTAGTAGTTCAATGGTGTATGATGGGAGAAAAGCATAAATTTCCAAGACGCACAGAGTGGAGGTGCAAAAGAAAATCAAAATCAAAATGTTCCAATGGGGAACGTGAAGTACCGGTGGTTAAACCATTGCACTTTATCAAACTGTTGTGTAGCGTTTATCACTAAAATGAAAGTCTAAGAGTCGTTCGAATGTCGTCATGTCTGATACCTTCACCACATATCTTGGTAATGTACTCCAATGAGAACAGATTCTAAGTGAGTAAAAATACTTTCTACAATTCAGACGGGAGTGTTGCGTAATTAGTTTCAGGCGGTTGCTTCGGCTTCTTTTATGGGGCTAGGGTCAACAATGATGTACATGGATGCACGCTTTCAGTTAGTATCCGGTATGTGAGAGTAAGATCTCCGCGAAGCCGTCGGTATTCTGATAAGAACACACCGAGTCCATGAAAAAGCAGTTCGTAACTTAGACCGGATAGTCCACGCACTGCCTTTGTAGCTCTAATTTGGGGTTCTTCCATAGGCGAATGTCTCGTTTTAACTATGAACACCAGGCCTGAATTGCATATTCAACATGAGGACAAATGTAGGAGATAATCAGCATTGGTATCAGCCGTCGCTCAAAGGCGCTGAGAGCTCGCCTTAAAAGTCTTAAGTTGAAGTTCGCCACACTTGCTGGTTTCGAACATTGGAGCGAATTGTCAAGACTCACTTGCACGATTATACCTGGGTTACAGGACGTGTTGCCCCAACAGGTATGTATAGACGAAGCTGTTGCGCATCGTCAGCAGGTGGCACTTTGCAGGGTTCAGTGGGAGGGAAAAGGAAGGAGCTCACTAAAAATAACTTTTGGCGATAACGGGACTGAGCTCGCAATTGGGGTCACCAATTGTGGGGTGCTGCTCAGATACTAGTTGAAAGCGGTGGCACGTAAGAGCGGTGCCGAGTACGAGAATACGGAGAACAATCAGATCGGCTAGACCCAACATGTAGTGATGTGAGCAATGAAGAATGGAGAGTAGTTAAGCAAGAGAAAGCAGCAGGACTCACGGAGATGGAGCTAGTGATCGGAATTGTATCATCAGTAAAACAAATGAACTATCAGAAGATGTGGACAGGAACAAAATGCAAGGTGAAAAGTGCGGAAGGGAGACAAACATTGGTAGATGCACGCCTTTCATATTGTTTTTCTCAGCACCATTAGCAATCACTGATATGCATAGATATAGCTAACATTGGCGGTAACCAGCCATGTTGTAGACGCCTAGTGAGTGGGGCCTACTCATCCTGTGTATACCAATTCGTGTGTGACTGCGGAACCACTTGAATAAGCACCATCCTAAACGTGTGGTTAATCAAATTCCACCAGTCTTGACAACCTCAGTCATTAACAAGGATGTACCTGCCCAACAGCGGCCATAAGCATCTACGGGTCAAACTTCTCTTGTTGAGCCAAGATCTCCCGGGACATCAGTCACGTATACAGAGATTGCTGCAAAGGTCAGCCGGTAGGCCACGCTTAAGGTCACTTCTGATACAAACACCGCTAACGTGAATAGAGAGACAGTAGGCTAGTAGCAGTTGACAGTATGTCAGGGCAAACAACCACGCCTAACCTAGCACAACTGCACTGAGACACGAAGGAGAACGAAAGACTCACTGTTAGCAAGTTCTTTTACTGACTCAGTCAAGGCGAAGCATGCCTTCTACACCTTCATTTTAACAGCTCAGTAGAATAGCATAAACTAGAGAAAAATGTGGATATTCACAAGGCACATGAGTTGTCGCCCAGTGATGGTATCCTAAGGAAATCTTAGTTAATGTCATTGTAGGTTTGTGCAGTAACTGCCGCAGCAGCTGAGGAGCTCAGATTGTTCACTGAATCTTGATATGAGTGAAACAGTGGTGTCCTGAGTAGAGCTCAGTTGGTCCACTGTGATTTGGCTTCAATGTCCTGGGGACGGCTCGGTTGTTACTAGCGCAGTCTGAGTCGTCGCATGGTGATTGTATGTATGTGAGCCCGGCGAAAACTACGTAAGCTTCGCAGGGCTACGCTGGCTCCGTAACAGGTTCCGAGCAAAGTTTTCGTTCCAGTTACTTACTGTGCAGGTACTATGCCAGGGCATTTGTCCAATCTCGGCAAATTTATATCATGTCCAGGCTTTGAATCATGCATGAATTAGCCAAATACGGACCACGGGTGCCACACCTTGAGTGGCGTATTACACGTGCGGTCCCACCTAGGCGGTAAGCAGTTGGGAAAAGTGTAGGTTCAGAGCGACCAAACGCTATTGGAAAAGTCCGCTGTGTTGATGACCAGTTCTCGACGCTTTCTCGAGTTGTTTCGAGCATCCAAGACCGTCTTTGGTAAGTATCCTCAGGTCACGTTCCCGAGAGGCATTCTGCACAAGGTGTTCTCCAAGTTTGCTCACGCTCACCGGCTGGTGACACAGGTGATGCACCTTTCAATTAGCTGTGTTACACTGAAAGAGGTTTCTCGTTGACCATTTAACAACGCAATCCACGTCACGTTGGAGAAAATCCGGATCTTCACTGTTACTAATCATTCGCCATATTTTGACATTATTAGTGAAAACCGATAAATGAGTACGGATAACGGTTGCAAATTCCTTGGTCAACACCAAGAATAAGCGCGGTTCCAGCGCAGAACACTGTTGAATACCGTATTACATCTAAATCGCGTTGGAGAGTGCTTCCAGACACAATTGAAGCATCTGTTGGTGAAGAAATTTGTCAAGCTACCTAATGTCGGGAGCCCCGATTTTTTAGCTCTGTAGCCTGTGAAGCACAATGTAGCCATGCAGGTGGTCGAAAGCTTGTAGCACAGGCGTACAGAACGGTTTAACCTGCTACGGATGAAAATCAGAGACTGAAAGGTAAGGCCTAAAGAAAATATTATCTGAGAATGACGTAACAAAACCGTAAAGAGCATTGAACTGTCTCTATAAAGCCAAGCTATTCTCATAAGACCTCCAATGTCAGATAAAGCGGTAAAACGCATTTCGTGTAGTGTACTATACTGAGAGGTACTGCCCTAATATATATAATCATATAAATCATATAAAATTGCTCACCTGGACCACCTTCCCAATGATGTTTATATTGGGAAGGTGGTCCAGGTGAGCAATTTTATATGCGTATGATTAGGGCAGTACCTCTCAGTATAGTACACTACACGAAATGCGTTTTACCGCTTTATCTGACATTGGAGGTCTTATGAGAATAGATTGGCTTTATAGAGACAGTTCAATGCTCTTTACGGTTTTGTTACGTCATTCTCAGATAATATTTTCTTTAGGCCTTACCTTTCAGTCTCTGATTTTCATCCGTAGCATGATTTTGACATACATACCGTTGCTATTGGGTCGGTTGAACAAGGGGGAATCATCATGGAGGTATTTCGTTGTTGCTCCTCCCAGAACTGACATCCCACGACCGGTTTCGTCCTAATTTGGACGTATCAGATGGAGATAGCCTGAGCCGGAAGTGGAACTCGGGAACTAGTGGTTAACGGCTGAAGCCTTGATCACTATGCCACTGAGATTCTTGAGCAACGGTCCTTTTGATCGGAATGACCGAGGTCTAGCTCAGTGTGAATCAAAACAGCCATCGTGTTTATCGCTTTCTGTGGGTTCTCGGAAGTTTGGATACCCTTATTTTCTCACTGATACCCAATGCTTATACGATTCCCCATCTCTGATGCGCTTTTTAGATTTGATAATGCTCCAGAGTCCACTATGTCGGAAAACAAAGAAGCTCAAGGGTTAATATCTGTTATCTTACCAGGAACGGCTGAAGAACCTTAGATTTTTTACTGGACGCTACCTGCCACTACGTGGAGACCTTAACATGATATACCAAATATAGCGATTCCAGTCACGTGAGCTGCAGCCTTCTGAATATCGACTCGAACACTAACCTGACGTGCAAGTAATTACAATTAAGTCAGCAATACATTTGTCTCGGGTATTGACGTAAGTACTTGCCCATCTACTAGCCATAGAATATCCTTGCAAACTCAGTGCCACTACTTTAGCCTTCCTGAAATAACGTCTGGGTATCGAGCACCCAGCTCCCTGTCCCTTACTGCTTGAGCATGTACTTTGCAGTACATTCCACTGGCTTATCCTACTGAAATGTATAACCCATACTGATGCACGAAAATCGATGCAGATGGGTGAGCAGACTGATTATTCTTTGCAAAGGTCGTTATTTTCGTTGAATTGTTACATTGCTTGCATGCCTCCATTCCGATTCCGCAAACTTGCATTTACTATGTCATTATATTGTTGGGTTTTAGCTTGTTCTCATATGTACGCTTTTCTTTTGCAATGCTGTCGCTGACCGACCTAAGGGACCTCTTATGTACATGGTTTCTAACCCATCGTAAGCTGCTATTCCAGTGAACACAATTCTTCCCTCACTGGTTGGTTCGGCTTTGTGTCCCGTGCGTCTAGTTCTCATGGGCCCTACGAAATAGGGCATTACCGAAGAGGTGACAAGAGCGTTATCAAGCGATAACTTGTTTGTTCACACTACTTCTCGGAAGAATTAGTTAAGTACAACTTCGCCCCATTTAAAGTCACACTGAACTAACGCCATAGACAAGGGCACTATGCGTCTGAACTACAGCCAATGGATCCATAAGGCTGAAGACAGAACGAAAGAGGTTTCGGTGGCCATAAAACACTTCAGGAAAAGCAGCATGCTTTTTCAGTGTACGGACGTGGATTTAATGCCATTGGTGAGAATGTCGATCGGCTGAAAGCCGTGTTTCGCCGGTTCCCACTTACCACCAGTAACAAATGTTTTAAATGTGCTCTAGTCAAGTAAAGTTAAGTCAAGATAAGCTTTAGACTCCCAAGTGGGAACAATTTCAGCAATTTGCACTAACCCTGCGGGCACACTACAACATAGAATTGGATGGGAAAATAATGCAACTTGATAAAGAAAACAAAAAGAGTTCGTTTGCTAGTACTAGGCAAAGGTTCTCGAAACTGATGCATTATTACTTTGCGTCGACTAACAGGTGAGACAGATATAAGCAAGATGGAATTGCGATAAGAAGAGGTACGGGAAAATGTAACTTTAAGTTTTATCTGCCTGGAAGAAATAGATTTCGTACATGCTAAAGTAGAGTGTAGATGCGGATAGGGATCGTTCAGAATCTTGGATGAAAAGTTAATGCATACTTCAAAATGCTTGCTAACTACATTATAAACGAGGGATTCTTTGCCTTTTCCAGAGCAGCGGAAAATGAATTTTAGTAAGCGCACAAAAAGAGAAGCATTCTTTTGAAGAAGTTCATGGAAAATGACAGGTGAACAGTAAAACCAATGAAAGGGGATACATGCACTTAAAAAGCTTAGAATCAGTAACCTCGATACTTGCTTGAAAAGTTTCAAGCATGTGTCGACCAACATAAATCGTAAGATACTTTACGCAATATAATCGAGGGATGCTTTGGGCATTCACAACCAAAGTAGGAGAGCTAATTAAAAAGACAGTCTATCTAATGTTTGCCGACGATATCAAGATCTGGCGCAGGATCCAGGCGAACGCCGACCAACATGTGCTTCAAAGTGACTTAGATACAGTGTATCAATGGTCGACCCAAAACCTATTGCATTTTAACGTCAGTAAATGCAAGGTGCTTTCCATCCGACATCAAAGCAGCTACTCATACCGACTCGGAACGGATGTACTGCAACAATCAACTCTCGAACGTGACTTGGGTGTCCTGGTTCAAGATGACTTGGGTTGCTCCAGGCAATCCGAAAAGGCCTCGAAGACCGGGAACCAACATGTGGGGCTGTTGAGGCGGGCGTTTGGACAAATAAACGGCTCCATATTTCGACAAATGCTCATTGCGTATGTTCGCCACCATGTCGAATATGCAATTCAAGCCTGGCATCCATGGCTGAAACACGACCTTAATGCACTGGAGCAGCCACAACGCCGGGCATCTAAGAACGTAATTGGAATGCGTAATCGGTCCTACCAGGAGAGGCTGCGACGACTAGGATTGTTCAGTGGAAGCTATCGCCGAATACGAGGCGACCTGGTTATGGCATACTTGATTCTGCGAGACCCACATCATGTGTGCCGCCCTTTACTGCAACTCATCAGCAATACAAATCTGAGGGGCTACTCATTAAAACTCGCAGAACAATACAGTCGTCTGGATTGCCGCAGAAATTTCTTTTCCATTCGTGTCTGTCACCCGTGGAATGCTCTCCCAGAATCGGTCGTCTCTGCACCGACACTAACAATATTTAAAAGGCGGTTGGACGATGCACTCATCCACTTACACTTTGTCACTTAACACTACGTCTCCATCCTACACCTGGAGTATCCCATGGAAATAGTTGTTGTTAACTGTAGGTGCTGTGAATCTAAGAGGATCGCAGGACTACAGCGAAGCAAACGACAAGTCCTTATTTTCGTATTTAAAGTATTAACTATTTTACTATCCTTATCATCATTATTGTTATGTTGATATCCCCACCAACTATCCAACGGGACTTGTAAAGCAACGCTTCTTAACCCGTATAAATTCATTGTTCGTTGTTCATTGAATGTGACATCATAACAACTTATCTTATCTATCGACTTGAACAAATAACTTTTCCTTGCGGTTACATACATCAGTGCAATGTGATTGCTTTTTAACGACACGCATTAACACGAGCTATTACTATAGATCTGAACAGCCAAGGGAGGTGTATGCTGCACCATTAAGTCGCAGGCTCAATTCACCCCGCTGTCACGAATGAGGGCTGCCGAGGCAGTGCTTAATGTTGGCTATGCGTCATGTGACCTCAGCGTCAACCCCGTCTTTACAGTTACCAAGGTAGTTATTCTTATCAGCCACTTTGAGTGAATCCCAGTAAGAGGTAGATGCGGGCAGCGGTTAATGCAAGTGTTGAGAGAAAAATTCGGTGTTCTGAAGTCGGACAAAGCACTAGTTACAAACAAGCGAGTGTGTTCCAAATTGCTTGCGAGGGCTGAGGACACTCAGATCGAAGATCGTGCGTAGGCAAACTTAATCTCGTGATGGTTATCATTAGAAAAGAACTCATTATGTCTCACGTCAATCACTGCAAAAGTGCTGTTGAGGGGTGCAGTAGTTACATAGGCAAGGTAGGCGTGGTATTTGCCGTGATAAATTACTTTGCATACCCACAGAATTGTTACTTGTTTCCCCACGTGACACTAAGTTAGTCTATTCGGACAGGATTCTAGTCGGACAGTCACGAATTTCCCGATAACTAAGTTCGCAGCTTGTTTGGGCTACTGACATGAATACTGGTGCTGTGTGCAAAAATGGGGTGGGGATATTCTGCACAGTAATTCTAGTTTCGGTATATCTCGGCCGTTTGTTCCTTCATTCCACACTCACCGACAAAAATTCGTACAAGTTATCTCTACTCCGTAAGTGTAAATCCCTTTCGAACACCAGAATACTAGTGAAGTGACTCCGATCAGTTGAGCTAGCCCATTGCATGGAACGCTTGCCAATCTACCGATTATATTCCACACAAACTCCGACAGGGTTGGCGGTTGAACTGTTCGCTGAGCTTGGCAATTTTGTTCTAAACGTTTCGTCACCAATCGAGGTGACATCATCAGTGGCTAGTTGAGCGGCGTGCAGTAGCGTAGAGTAGTGTAGAGGAGACTCGGAGCACTCTCACAGAGGCTCCTATACGCTACTCTACTGCACGCCACTCAACTACGTACTGATGAGGTCACCTCGATGGTGACGAAAGGTTTGCAACAAAATTGCCAAGCTTAGCGAACAGTTCAACTGCCATCTGAACAACCTGAGCTACCAAGCTTCAATTCTATATCCGACAGGATTGATAAATATTAAGCATTATCTGCTATCAGTGCTTTATTCTATGATTAGTTTGGTGCTTACCTACAATAGTCAGTCGGTGGTGCATGAACCGGGATTTCGTACCGCAATTCATACAAACGATGGGCGCCCCAGCTAAGCCAAAACCTGCCCCCAACCGTTGTGACGAGTGCCTTCCACAGCAGTCGGTGTTGTAATGGCTAAGGTTGTAGATGGACACTTTAGCAGATATGCCGAAGATTAGATATTGGATTCTGCTAGGGACCACCACAACTTCTAGGTTCTCCATCTGCCAACCAGGCTTATCCTGACTACCCGTAGCTTTTATGCAGTTTTCTATAAAACCGATACGTATATCCGCCAACAACGCGAGAGTGAAAGAACACCGTCCGGCATGGTTCGCGACTGGAAACAGAATGGTATGTAACTCAGCCATAGCTGCCCAACTTGCCCACCCAGGGCACCACCATAGGCTAGCCGAGGCAATCCAAATTATCTACAAGGCCTTGGATAGTCGATCGAGGTATGTGCGCAGACGGATACTATACCATTCATCGGCTATGGCGATTCGGCTGTACCAACCGAAACTATGCACTCAGAAGCGATTTGTTTACGTCTTGAAGCTGCCTTGGCCCAATGGAATAGCGATTTTTACTCAGTTGCATCGCGTGAAAGCTCCGACAATGATCTGACTAATGGCGATAACTGACCTCTTCTAAACTGACTTTACCCTGTCTCAACGACCTCAGCGGTCGGTCTAATGGAGGCAACTGGTATATAATTGTATTGTTCTGAAGAAAAATTATCGAAAACTTAGGTTCGCCAACACTGATTTCTTCAAAACTGTAATACGCGACTTGGACCCGCCTGTGTTGAAACTGCTCAACAGATATGTGAGCTACCCGTAGGTTTATCAAGATTACACTTGTCACATCAGTTAAACTCGTCTTTCCTTCAGTTTGTTCACCCCCTTCATTTACCACCCATGTACCAACGTTCCTCAGCGAAGCATCACTGTCCGTGAATGCACCCGGTTTGTAATCTGATGCATCTATTACACTCGGTTTATGTTATTCACTCCTTCTTCACGCACTTCTTGTAGATGCATCATTATTCCAGAGCCGGGTACAAAGCCTACTCCAATGGACGCGGTTGGGTGGTTTTATTTAAACGCGCATAGGACTTGGCGCACGGACTCTGGCTTTGTATCCTGTTTGCACAATCGTGAGCACCATGATTTACATCCTGATTGTCTCTAATTTAATGATCCGGTTTTTTTGTAGGGCGCGAATGTTGTTGCGCTCATTTTAGGTTCTGTTTCAAGTTGACATGAAGCTCCTACGTGTTACTCAAGTTCCAAACGAATTCATCACTTACAAATTAGTCTACTGGTAATCGCTGCTTCTCTGATTCGGTCGACAGATCGGGTGGGCTTACCAGAAGAATAAAAACAAGCAAATGATGGACCGTGTAATGCAGCGTTGGAAACAGACAATATCTAGCATAGTTCAACTCTAGATGCGATCTCCACAACCAAACTCCTCGGGTTTTGTTTTAACTCCATTCATGGCTGAGTGAGATTGCATATCGCAATGCATTCACCCGCTGGGTACTGCGAATAAGTCAGGAAGGAATCCGGTTAGACCTTGCGGCATTTCACTTAGCAGCTATTACATTCAGTTACTGTGCACGAGGAAAGACGTAAAGCGAAGAAGACGGCTGACAATGGACGGGTTAAACGTTATTTGCGTTGGGCTAACTAAGTCTCTTAAGCACGGCCCGAATAACCCATGACTATGCTCCAGGCCTGGCTGGCACACCAACTGTGGCAGCCGAATGGTTAATCTACTGAAAACTGGTGAAAATAGCACTTGGAGCAAAGTGCGTAGACACGCTGAACTTTTGGTGCGCCACTCATGAAAGAAATCCACAACTGGTAGACATTGCTGGCCGTTATCTGTGCATTCTTGTGAATCCGGTAAATGGTGAACAGAGTTTTAGTGCCCGCAACAATGTGTCTGACAAGCGCCGCAACCTTTTAGTCGATGGTACGAATCTCCTTGTCTGGCTTTATTTTAATTCCTCTGTTTGTAATCATGGCTGAGATACATATAGTTGATGAACATGCCTAGATTTCGGTTTATCTTAGTCTTCGCGTGGAAGGCACAGAAGTTTATGTTAGCAAAGCATAAATTTCGCACCATGTTAGATTTTACGTCTCGGATAAAATTTTTACTCCGCGGAAATTTACCGTCCCTATCCATTGTCAAGTTTTTCATTTCTTTGGCGGTGGTCAGCTGGTTTGTAACGAAACGAGATTATGCATTTTGAGCCGGCTAATTGTTTATTGGCGCAGTCGGATCGTGTGCGAGACACGGCAACGGGACGGGAGAGTGGCTTTGTGGTTGGCGGGGAGACCCCACGCGCACATGCCATACCACAATCCAGTTTGGAAAACTATTGACTTTGAACCTACTCGGAAACTACGCCCGTCTAAGTAGTCAAAAACATTAGCTACTCAAGGCCAGATTTGCCAACGTTTGGTTTTTGGATTAATGAATACAATCCAGCGTTCCCGATGCCTGTTTGCATTGTAGACGCTACACTGTATTTAAACTAAGCGAAGAGTTTTGAAACTTTCCTTTGGACTCTATGCTTGTGCCGAAAAAGTTGTTCGCTTTAGTTCACATGGGGGCAAAATGGTTGTGTAACGTAGTCGAGGATAAGTACGAGAACTCCATTCGCTCGGTATGTACCAGCTAGAGTGTTTAGATGGTGGGTTGAAACACAGAGACCTTAACCAAATGAATAATTTACTGGTATTGATGCGCTAAGTGCTCGTGCTCATATCCTAAGCCCTCGTCTAAGTAGATGCGCATAGGCTCACATGAGCCAGTCGTAAACAATTAACGGATTGGTGTAAATAAATCTTTTGAAGTGCTTTAAAAGAGCGTTAATAGAGCGTCAAAAGCCAGTGCTATGCTGGAATGACAACTCTGCATGTTGATAGGCGCAAACGTTTTGCAGACTGACCTCTCACGCTGAATAGATCTTATAGGGCTCATTGAACTGAGCAATACAAGGTGGATACGAAGTATGGAACAACTGCGTCATGTGCGCCCTGAATTCGCTTGTTCCAATGTACTTCGATTATCCTTTGCCTTGTGTGGAGGCACGCAGATTTGTTGGCTGGCTGATTCGAGGCGCGATACTCATTCGTCCGGTGATCCAGGGTAAAAATTTGTCGAATAAAAAAATGCTCAGGTGTGTGTGGTCAAGCAGTTTGCGTGCGCCTCCAATGCAGTGTCAGAAACGTGACATGTACCTATGCCGCCACGGATGAACGACACCACCGTCTTCGCAGACAATTCCTACACTAGGAGAGGAGATTGGAACGCATTTTGATGCATTGTAATCCTGCAATCGATGTCTCAAGTATGCGGCCGGACCCACGTAGCGGGTTATGCTGAAATAACACCCCGCTGTGACACTTTCGAGATGAATTTGCACGCCTGTTCTGTATCGTGGTGGATGACTCGGGGTTTACACAAGGAAGCGATAACTACTTTAGGTAGGCTTTGATGTTACGTCGTTAGCACCGGGTAGATAGTTTAGTGACGCTTATCTCACAGAAAAATCCAAATCGTCGTTTGCTCAGACACCAGGTAGGCCTTTTCGGTTCAAACTTATACCTTTGACAGTTTCATTTCATAAACATGGCTGCTCATCGCCTTGGATTAGTGTTCTGTAGGGGAATTTTGAATCGTCGTGAGATTAAACGATAAAGCACTTCGAATTTGGATTTTTATGTTGAAGTACGGTGCCTTTCTCATTTGGAAAACTTCGAGAGCAATATCTCGCTTGAAACCCACCTCTGTTCCTTCTCGTAAGGTTACGTGTATGATCATCAGAGAGATTGAGGCGTTATTTATATTTGCATATCTGCACACACACACGGCCGGATCTGCCTTCCAGGACACCATTCATAAAAGGCGTATACAATGATGAACTGCAGAAACAATGGACCAAAATGTGTACTGTAGGGTAGCCTGCAGCAATGCGTCTACTTCGGGCAACGATGACTCAGGTGCCTTTGGCGCACCCCGAATAAACTGCAACTCAGTGTGAGGTTATACGACCTCTGGGATCCAACTATTCCTCACTGTAGGTACCATTTTACCTTAGGTCAAGTGAAGCGACGGTGAGACGATCGGTTTCGCCTTGTCTGTCTGGAAAAATGCTGCAGCGGTGTCTAGTGTTTTCCCAACAAAACTCAGCTGCTGTCTGTAGGCTAGTGTTGCGCCCAGTCTCTACCCTGGAAGTGTCAGTAGATATGTGGCAAGTCTGTACATGTTCGTACAACGCGTCATTAGAATGGTGCATCAGATTCTTCCGTTATCGCACGCATGGTGTCGAGGAATGAGTGGAGTTGACCAACTTGAAAATGGTAGCGGCGCAATTCGAAATCTCTACGTCCTAACTTGGTTCCGCTATGGCCTAACTTGACCCGGAAATGGCATAGATAGTTGTGATGACTTTATCCAACTGCCTCCGGAGTATTCGTTTTATCTTCAGTTCTACAGATCTATTTCAAGTTCCTTTACTTATAGAACACGAAGTTACTCGGAATCCCGGACCAGACGCATATTACAAAGGCAGACCAGTATTCGCCAATTTCTGTCACGTTTCTCTTCGAAGCGGACGCTTGGCGCATGCGTAGGTAAGCACCCTGTCTAACATCCACTTCGGCTTCCTTGAACTTTTACCTAGCTGATTTCCTCCAGGTGTTCATCTTAGCTATAGTTGATCAACCCTAAGCACCTGGGTCAAAGGGACGTGCAAAATAAGTAGCGGCTGAGCGCCAGCTCATATCCTGTATTCTGTAATACTTGACAATAACATCTATCCTAGGTTGCATGGCGCCTACAACGAGCAGCGCGGTACGAATGCCAGATTGTCTCACTAGACTACACGTGATAACTTTTAGCTGGTGCATGAGACGGGCTGTGGCAGTTTCTGACGGACCCAGTCAAATGAAGTGCCGTGTGAAAGTGTGCACTTCAGTTGGTTAACCGTTCAGTAAATCTCTAGACAGTGTTATCTTGGTGCCCTTCGTGTGCTGAGCTTTAAACGTCCAAAAACCACATGGGAATAGGTCACGCAACCATTAGCCGTGCATATGGTCATAGCCAATGTTGTGTAGAAGGACAAAAGTCAGATTGGCGTGAAGAACAATTTCGAATAATAGGGCTCGGGGTTTGATGCATTTGCGCAGTACGAAGTGATGGCGAAGTGCTTGCCACAACCTTTGTTCCGCTATACCACCTAGGTAGTCGTTCACGTTCACTTTCATCTGTGGTTTTACTTCAGCTAATAAAGTCCCGGTGAATACATTAGGACTTTCATTTGTAAACTGCGGCAACTCGTCGATCGGAACCAGACCCCCAGAACAATGTGAGTGGCCCGTTCTGAAGTAGTGTCTTGTGAATGTGCAGACGCTTTCCGTAAGGAGGAAGTGTTTACTGTATTTCCGTAGCGATTGTGATGCAGTTGGGAGAGAAGCTGCAGCACGGACGTGGGCGTGTCGACGAAGTGGACGAATTGTATCGACACGAGCGCCCTTCTTAGAAAAGTAAATCCGGTGTCCCAAATAACCAACCGGTCTTTCGCTCATCAATATTGAAGCACGTTAACACTTGGAATGCCTTGTCTGAAACCTCACCGTCACTGGAAACACCAATCATTTGGTGACAAGTTGGGTCCACACGGTAAAAAAGTGTCATGCAGAAGCAGCTTCAGCGGAATTTGTTATGTTCAAATTTGTTTTAAAATTACTATTTACAACTGAAATAACTCTCGAAGGAAATTTTTTGGTAAGCTTGAATGACGCGGGTTCCTGCAGTAGTTTAGTGGTATCCAATGAGGGTGAGCACCTAGCAGACTGAATGTGACATCTTGCCTACACAATTTCCTCCAGGATAACGAAGGATTTCTCGGCATTCGTGATGCCATTTTTGCACCAGATGTTGTCGCTAACCAAGCCTTGTAACATGTGTTTGTCGTGGTTGACTATACTGCTATCGCTGTTGCCATCAGAGTGGGATTATGGGGCCGGCTTAAATGTCCAGTGAACCGGAACAATTTGTCTGTTCACCCATTCCTGCATTGCGTTACTGCCGAGGAGGTGGTCTCGAATGAAGTGTAACCCACCAGCACACCACTGATGGCTACTTGTAGATGGGTGATTCTGTTCGGTCCCACAGACTGCATACCAATGAGCAGGCTCTGCGTGGCTCCTTTAACACTTCTGCATGGCAAATCACAACGCTGGATCCAACCAACCTTGGCGGACACAAGAAACACTAGAGATGTGAACACGAAGAGGACCGCTCCAAGGTAGATTACAGCCTACGGGTACCGACGATATAGATGCTCACTCATGCCATACTGAAAAGAATGCACTGAATCCCTTTAGCTTACCTCCGCAATCCGAAGTTGCTCCAGTGAAAAAGACTATGGTTTCGGGTAGTTGGGTAC
Source organism: Dicrocoelium dendriticum (assembly GCA_944474145.2). Lineage (NCBI taxonomy): Eukaryota > Metazoa > Platyhelminthes > Trematoda > Plagiorchiida > Dicrocoeliidae > Dicrocoelium > Dicrocoelium dendriticum. Next base: position 52,425,724 of record OX104065.1, read on the forward strand.
CGTCGACGAGCCAATGAAGTCACTGGGGATGATATGCTCCCTCCCTAGAAATGGCAGTCTTATCGAAGCTCTCATTGGATTAGGCTATTTCAACAAGTCAGAGCTTGTTTTTGGTTATCGGTGTTGTTTGGCTATTACGAATTCCAAACTGCGTTTTCGGGCCGTGAAAAGCGCCAGCTACCTTCCTACGTTTTGCGAAAAAGTGTTGTGCTGATTGATTCCTCACAAACGCCACTTATACAGTATCGTTGTCAATGTGATGACTAGATACGAGTCTGAGCAGCCTAGTAGAACTGCTAATACAGTTGATCAATGTAGGGCTCATGTTCCGGCCGACCATGGGGCACTTAGTGTAGAAAAAGTTACTCTGAGACAAATCCAGCTAGGTTAGCATTCGGACGGACCATCAAAGGACAGCGCAAGAGTAAACGTGGTGTTGCCCAGAAACAAACGAACAAAATACTCACTAAAAAATTCGTTTTATCAGGTCAGCTTGATGTTGCCGGTAATATACTAAAGGTTCATCTACTGTTCCCGCAATACTGAATGCACTGCCACCGGTTTGATACTTGCGTGGTTCGCGTAATGCCAGAAAACCTCAAACTCTTAAGAGCATTTACTTGTGCTCCATTGTGCCTTCTCGGAATATCCTCATCTGCTGAGAAACTTGTTGTCGTTATGGTCGCGAGTGACTACTCTGGTGTAACCGTACATCAGAGAAAGGGCTCAACGGTTTGTATCATAAGGCAGCAGTTTTGCAGAAGCGAAGGGGTTCACTTAGCAACCGGAATCAAGCCATGAAATTCAAATCTCAAACACTTACTGATAATTTAGCAGTAGCTTATCGGGATCCATAATTTCATAAAGGTCGGACTCATCCGCATGTTCGATGTGCTGCCCAAGCCTGAACATTTCAACACAGTCGAACCCGTTTTATTGCTCATCATGGGGATATTTCGACAGCGGGCAATAAAGCGGGGTGGGTAAGTGACTGATATTGCCATTTCTTCAAAACGGAGACAACCACTGAATTGTTGTACAGTATATCACTTGCATTGTAACGAAGGACAAGTACGTACTTGTAACGAAGGTATACAATTTGTTCAGAAGAGCGAGACTTTTAAGCTAACAATTATACCATAAAGCATTGTACCTGGGTAACTACAGAAGCTGGCGCTGCTGTATATTTTTATAGAGAAAACAATCCAGCTTGAGATGGATATTATTTTGCGCCGCTACTCAAATCATTTCGTATTGATGAAGTCCAATTTGGACAAGAAATCTTTGCATAGCCAATGCAAAATTCCGTAGCAATACAGATCCTTCACACAGTTCTTTGCTGTTAAATGCGACACGCGCGAATTGCCGTGACTCACGGAGGCATCCGTCACATCATCTTCTGAGTAGCTGTCTCCTTTCTGACCTAGTTGATTCTCCAAAATTATACTGACGATCTCATCTTCGCCGACTGACCCGAGAGCTCCGTCGCATTAAAAATGCATGGTGGACTGAAAAGGAGAAGCAAATGGAAAGCCACCCCGAACGCCACCAAAACAAGGAGTTCTTAAATCTTTGAAGGGAGTGTCATACCAGTGAGCGGATGGACTAACCAAGCGAGCCAGACAGCCAATGGGGGACGGGCGTAACGGATTTCATTACTGACCCGGGATTGGCCGACATGCGTGTGTTACGCATCGTTTGTTTAACTGAGTCAAAGGAGGAACCTCATCGTCTCAGAAGCGTCGTTAGTTATAGACGCGAACGTGTTGGGATTTTCGCCGAGTTGTCATTGTTGAATAAACGCACCCATGTTCAATCTATAAATCGTTCTGGCACAGCCCAACACTCAAGTTCTCCTTGTGGGGACTTCAACTTGCACGCACTACAGGTTCTGTCCTTTTTTCCTGAATAGTTCAAGGTCGAACTGCAAGTACTAGTCGCTGCTCAACCACATTATAATCACGTTACTTCACCTACGAGATTCGGAACGGGGAACAAACCGGTCATTCGGGACCTTGCCTTTACCGATGAGGAACGTAAGATTGACAGTAATAGTGAGTAGGCCATTGGGGCGCGGAGATCATGCAAGACTGCTTTCTCGCTAAGTCTTTTACGCAGAACAGTTCAACGGGGACAGCTAAAGGGTCAGCATAGCAACACACCACAGTATTTATCAGAGCTTATCAAGCTCAATGGTTGGTCGTTTCTAGCAGAACAACCAATTGTACTTAGGGGAAGTTCGTCAATCAGTTTGGTACTCTAGTAACAAACTCATCAGCGACTAAGATCCTTAGTACGAAAATGGTAAAGCCCTTCCTGAGCAGCAGGATTTAGAAACAAATGAATCTGCGATATGCACTTTGGAAAACATATACATCCGATCCAAACGCCGGAAACTGAGACACCTACATAAGCTAGGGAAACCGCTGTGCAAAACTGGCCCGCGAGGATAAATTAAAACACCAACAGGAGTTGACGAAGAAGTTGTGCTGAAATTCTAAGCTACTTTACAGACATGTTAATAAACTTCGCAAAGTAGAGCGCGGCATGCCTCCTCCAACCACCGTCTGTGGGCAAGCGCAAATTGCGCAAAAAGCAACTAATGCTCTGAGACATTAATTCGCTTGTACTTTCCAGAACGCACTGCCACGTCACCACCAGGATTTAACCCCATCTCATCCGCTGCTACAGATTTGTTGAAGAGACTGAGGCCACTGCGCGAACAAGGTTCACCTGGTCCTGACGACATACGATCCAAGCTCCGAGTTTAGCTGAACCGCTATCACAGTTTTTCTAGCGCTGTCTCGATGAGATGCAGGTTCAAACCATGTGCTAGCGTGGAATAGTCACACCTATTTACAAAGGAATCAGTCATGCAGTGCCGGCAAACCACCGGCCCGCTTGCTGTTCTTTATGTGCTTTCTCAGTTCTGCCCAGCTATCTCCGCAGAAGCACTCAGCGGATATTTAGGAAGGTGTCTTATCATCGTGAGGTAGCAGTATGGACTCCACCAAAACCGCTCATGTACGACGAACGCTTTTGTTAGCCTGTCTCAGCTAGACGGAATCCTTCGGTGCTGGGGAAGGAGTTAACAACGCCTCCCTTGATTTCTCTAAACCTTTTGATGGTCTAGACTAGAGGTCACCAAAATACAACCGGCGGGCCGGATCCGGCCCACGAGGTCAGTACGTCTGGTTCGCCGATCGTACGCGACTTAGCTTAATAAATCTAGGGTACACGCGACGCTGTGATACACTTTAAACTTGATACCTCATGTTATATTGCAGGGCGGCGGAAGCCAGTGACTACTCGTGAACCGGAACGACAACAAAAACGGGATTGAAGAGGATTCACAACGGGCGTAATGGACGAGACGAGACAAGGCTCTGCGAGCGTTGCCGTTCGAGCCGACAGCGGATCACGAGTGGCCTCTGGTAACGAGCCTGGGCCCAGTACAATGGAGGAGGCATTTGTCGAGAACGCAATGAGTCAGACAAATACGCCGTTAGCTAAGCCCACAGTAGTGTACGCGGGTCGAGTCATGCAGCCACGAGAGAGCAAATCGCGAGCTTTCGAACGACTCCTGACTGGCCGGAATCGGATGTAGCGAAGCGGAGATACGGGATGGAAAGATGGAGGAGTTGTCTCGAACCCCAACCTTGTAGACACCTGGAACTGCACATCACACAAATCCTCATCCGCCTTGCGTCGTGCGAAGGAAACACGGTCCAAATCTATGCTGCTTTTTGAGTTTTCAGTGGCACTTTCTTGTGGCAATACACGCTTTGTCACTCCCCCGTGTCGTTTTCGCTACAATATGGTCAGTGACCTTACACTGTTTGAACACTAGCGTGAAGCATCCCAGGACTGGTGCACGGGACACCGTATTACCGTATCGTTAGTGACCCCACATCGTTGGAACATTGATCTGTGAGTGATCCCGCATGAAACCCCTTCAGTTTTGCACCCTACCGTACATTTTGTGTAACTCCCATTTTTATCCCAATATTTAGGTTGGTCCGCTTACTTAAAGAACACGTCTTACAAACCCCCACTAGTTTATGCGTGTATCATTTTGGGGTCATCATGCGAACGCATCGCCGGTCGATAATACGGAATTGCGTCAGAAGCGCAAATTAATGAGGTCCATATATTTTGGTATTACTAAATGCGTGTTCCTCTAATGGCCACTGCTCCTCAGTTTTCCAATGTTTCAATTGCTTTTTTATTATGTTTGTACATCAATATTTTGCTTGTTCATATCCCAGTTATTTCAGCCTTTACTAATGTTACTTAGAAAAGAAAAGCGGACACCGAGTGTCTTGTTTTCTTTGCTTTTTGTTTCAGTTTCCGTTCTGGCTATTAAGTACTTTGTATAATGTTTACGCGGCCCACGCTAACCATTTTGTTAGTTATCCGGCCCGCGTTAATTATTTTCTCGTAATCCAGCCCGCGCTATTCAATTTTGCTAGTTATCCGGCCCACCATGAAAAGGTTTGATGACTCTTGGTCCAGATCACCATATACTTCTTTACAAGCTTCTCAGCTGTGGGATCAGTGACCCTGACCCCCCTTCAATGCCACTTGAACGTGCAAGTTTGTAGCGCCTACTCCGACCCGATAGAGGTTCACTATAACGTCCCTCAAGGCTCTATAATAGGACCACCGCTAGTCCTAGTTTTTAGGAACGACCTCGCAATAGTTTTGAAATCAGACTTGCTACTCTTTGTGGACGATTTCGCGAGCAATCAAGCGAGTGGATGACCACATAGTACTGCAAGACGATCTCTACAGGGTTTATGAGTGGTCGCCTCAGGACATACCTGAGTTTCACCATGCCAGATGTATACTAACGAGCATGCGCCAGCAGAGCACCTGGAAATATCGAGTAGGAGAACATGTCCTACAGTGTGCTTCTCATGAGAACGATCTTGGGGGGTGCTCGTGCAGGACGATCTCGGATGCTCAAGACATGTTGAGAAAACAGTGAAAATAATCAGCTAACATTCAGGCCTACTGCGGAATGCGTTTGGCCGACTTATCCTACGGTTTTTGGCAAGTGCTAAATGCTTACTTGAGGCTACATTTGGAATAAGCCATCCAGATGTGACACCCCTAGCAAAAAAGTGGCCTCACTGCACTTGAGAAGTCACCGCGGAGGACGACAAAGAATTTTATGGGATTTATCAACCTCCATTACCAGTTAAGACTAAAGATTAGGAGTTTTCAGCGGACAATATCGTCTTCCATGTGGTGGTCTTACTTTCCCAAAGATCCTAGCCAGATTCTTTAACATATGCCTGAATGAACAGCAGGTTCCTGGAATGTGGAAATATGCAATAATTACACTGATTTTCAAGAGTGGCAGCCGTTCAGGTTCCACCAACTATCGCTCAGTGATTCTCCTCCAGGTGCTCTCAGACTTGATGGAGTCAGTCATAGTTAAGGCATTAGTGGGCCATCTGAAATGATCTAACCTCATAGCACTGCAGCAACATTGCTTTTGTCAACGTTGGCCATGTACTAGCAAAATTCCGGCAGTTGGACCGAAAGAGAGGATAGTGCGACCTGCAATAATGTCATCTATCTTGACTTTTCCAAAGCCTTCAACCTATTAGATCATTGAATCCTTCTCCAAAAGCCGCAAACCAACAGAATTAAAAGACCTGTTCTTAGATAGATCGGAGATTTCCTTTTCAATGGCAGCTTCAGATCCGGTTTCGGTGTTCACTTTCCGATCCAATTGATGTGAACTGCGGTATTCTCAAAAGATTCAGCTTTGGGTCCACGCTTACGCTATCTTCATCAACGACCTCGCGCGTGTCATTGATTCGAACCGCCTGCTTTTTGCTTATGGCACCATGATAACGCAAGCGATCAGCAGTGAGGAAGATCACGGTCTGCTGCAACAAGACTTAGACTGTGCTTTTGAATGATCAACCGCAAGCCCGCTTCCGTCCAAGGTGGACTCGTGTAAAACTGTACAGGCAGGCCACAGGCCCAGTAACACATATAAGCTTGGAGACCACATGTTAGAAACCGCCTTATAGGAGCGCGACCTTGGGATGAAGATGTAAGACAACCTCGGCTGTTCGGAGCAGTCACTATAGGCATGCAAAATCGAGAACTAACATGTTGCTTTAGGAAAGGGAGCTCATGCGCTTCCAACTCTCCATTTTTCCTCAGATGCTAGATGCAGATGCGAGACCCCACGTAGATTACGCGATTCAGGCCTGGTAACCCTGGACAAAACGCGATCTGGTTGCGCTGGAGACCTCACAGTGAAGGGCAAGCAAAATCGTCATGGGCTTGTTCCAACTATCATAACATCTGCGACTGAAAGCCATAGGAGTGTACAGCGGTACTTATCGCCGTCTACGGGCGAAATCATTCTGTCGTATCAGATCTTGAAAAACACCCAGCCACGCTGGCTGCCACCTCCTGAAACAGCCGCAACCCAACATTGTGGGGTCACCGAATACTGTCGGTTGGAATGCCGCTGGAATTTTATTTCTTTTCAAATTCAGCAGCCGTGAAACTCTCTTTCGACTTTTGTCATTTCTGCGCCCACATTATCCATGTTTAAAAAACGACCCGATGATGCATTACACCAGTGGCGTCCAAACATTTTGCAAGGAGGGTCACCTTTTGGGAGATAAAAGTATGTCGGGCCATGTTCAGTCCGACATAAAGATAACAAAAATTACGCATTACGAAAAAAGTCCAAGTCTGAATTTATTATTTCATGATGAGGCGGCTGGCCAGTCAAAGTGTTAACGCAGGCCGCATTTGGCCTTCGGGGCGGACTTTGGACGTCCTTGCATTACATTATCTGCATTACTTGATTGGAATTCTGCTCATCAAACGATGACAAAATGCAGACAAACATTGCGCTCACCAACCCCCACGAAATGGGGGTAGATGGGTATACGTGTGCGTCCACAGATACATGTTTCACTTTAATGTCACCATTTTTTCAATTTAGGTAATTCACACAAAGCATCCCATGGATCTTGTCAAGCATTGGCATTTTACCTCTATTAGTTTACTTACGCTTGTTCCTCACTCCAGTAGATCTGCCGCAATCCTTTTTATTTTATTTGTTCAGTTCTGTTAATGCTCCGTATATTCCCTGCTTATTTTGTGCGGTCTTTTTTCTTTGTTTCCGGGATTAGTTGGTTAATATCCTCCAGCTTACACTTGCTTATGACCACCCCAACAATAGACCAGAATTGATGCATATTTATTTTAGCTTCGCTCAGCTCTGTCAGGCTGCCGCAATTTACTGCCCATTGTGCGTGTCTAGTTACTTCTATATTGTATTAGTCAACTGAAATCCCCGGTGTGGCTGCGCTTGGTGTGAATGGTAACCAGGTGCCTACCTGTCAAAATACCGCTAGCTCGATTATGCTAGCTCCGTGAGACGGTTGACCGTTGCTCTTGGAGACGGGGTGTACCGTTTTCCTGGTGGTGCTAGGCCCAAATAGTGGTTCCATCCTGTGTGGAACGGGTTACGGCCCAGCCACCGCTTAGTGTACGTCTGGTATGCATGATTCCCCATCTAGCTGGACAGGAACGTTGCTTCTGTGCATCTTGAAGGAGTATGAGCCGACTCGGTTGATGAAACGTGGCTCTCATCCACATGCCACCAGGCCTTATTCCTTCGGGTTTACACTGGATATGGGATATGTGGATGGAGCTGTGGGTGGTGCGGCGCAAGCCACCAATGGTCCCTCTGTAGGCGCAGGCGTCCTGTGGCTGTCCCCATGAAGGTCACAGTGACAGGCGAATCTGGAAGCGGATGCCGTCAATCCAATGTTTGGTCGCACCCTCTCCTGAATTAATACGATTGCGAGTTATTGGCAAAGGTACTGAATGAGACAATACGAAATGCGTGTATTTGCCGGTCTTGGTCTTCTTACTGCGCTTTTCAAATTACTAAAGTCCACTAGCTGTTTCATATTTCTGAAAAGACAAATTTCCGCTAACTCAGTCAAGCTGCTTCGCCATATTGTCAGCCTGCGATGTAACATTTTCTGGAAGCGTGTGGAAGTAGCGTACCTCTATGAATGTATCCGCCAGCGTAGTTATTCTCTGTGGATGTTGTAGATGTTACGTGGAAACAAAATTAGCCGTGTTCCAACCTCTGGCGGTCGCAGTGACAAACAAATCCGGAATCGGATGCCGCTAACCATACCATGGTTGTTCTGTAATTTCATCGGTTATGTGCCACTGCCTTCTAACTACCACTTCAAGGCACAATGGGTGTGACAGAGTTCGCCGTCCCCATGAAGTATCCGAAACAGTTGGCGAACTATTGCCTCTGATAACACTATGGATGTGTACGAAACTGCGAACATTCTTTTCCTCCGGCAGGCAGATGACTACCGATTGGTTCCAAACTATCGACTCTGGTTGGTATCCACGACTGTCGGCACACTTCTGGTCCAGTTTAAGACGAGAAAAATACTGTGTACACGAACGTCGGTACGAAGTAACCTAAGTACTAGAAGCAGGTTCATAATCCCCAAGGCTCAATATAATTATCGGAAACATACGGTTGATATTGATATATGAGATGGCAAGGTGCAGGCACAAGGCTGCTAGACAGCAGTCCAGTTGTTATAGGACATGAATAAACCAAATAATTGAACTTGTGTACACAGATTCTGCAAGCCATGTAAAATACCTTAGCTAAACAAATTCCTTTCTACCTGGGGTTAACGGCAGAGGGCTTCTGACAAACATATGACTCGCTACCGTACTGGTTTGCCGTCGATTGAAATTCTTAGTACACCATGGTGTCAACCGGTGGGGTAGTGCTCAAATAAGCGAGGAACTAAGACAACTGTGTGAGCCGTCTGGCTCGGCATAGTGCGTACTGATCTAGGGAACGCAATCTAGCTGACTTTCATTGAGACAACTGGATGCAGTTAAAGCTCACTAGTCTCATATTCTCCAGTCCTTACTGGCAGCAGGAAAATCCTCATCTGGTATGTGTAATCGCCAACATGGACATTGGGTCTCTTCGCAGTCTCTCGAACTTATTGACACTCGCCGGCATATTCTGGCTGGAAGCAAACACAGTAAAACTCACAAAGAGCTCCGGGCAAGACTCTGTGCTAGCCGGAAGTGAGACCCCGAATCCTGGTGGTCTCATCGTTCATCAGAGATGGAAATGACTGCTGAACTTTGTAACCATCGTAAGTTATTCCGGATGATACGGGAATCGGGCAGCAGAAGACCAGGTGTTAGTGAAAATATACGTGACGAGAGTGGACAGCCTATTCACAATTTGTCAAGACGTTTAGAGTGTTAGGCTGTGCATTTTGAAAGCAATTTAATCGGCCGGAATTGTGCGATTCTTCGCCGGTCATTGACCGCCCTGCTCCGTGACCTATCCCATTGGATCCACCTTCTCGCTCAGAAGTCGAGCGTGAGATCGGACTGTTGAAGTTGAACAAAGCCGCGGGACCAGATGATCTTCCTCCAACCCTCTTCAAATTCGGAGGCTCTGCTCTTAATGATGTTTTACATGAATTACTAGTGAAACTGTGGGAGCAGGAGACCGTTCCAGTCGACTGGAGCCGCCCCGTCATAGTCCCAATTTTCAAGGGAGGCTCAAGATCCGCATGCCGCAGCCATGGAGGAATCAGTCTGATCTCCATCTCCTTCAAATTGCTTGCCTCTGTCATCCTTCACAGACTGACTGGCATTCGTGAAAGCCAGATTCGTGAGGAGCAAGCCGGGTTTCGTCGACGTCGTGGCTGCATTGACCACATTTGCACTTTGAGTCCGTTGTTGGAGCACCGTCACATATATTGGCGGTCCACCGTTGTTGTGCTCCTCGATATCAAAGATGCATTCGATTCGGTGAATAGACTTGCACTTTGGGACTGTCTACTCAGGAAACGTGTACCTGAGAAATATGTAAATATTATCCGATCATTATACGCGCGTAGCTCAGACAGAATGGTGGCTTACGGCAAGCTGTCGTCGCCTTTTAATATCTCTAGCGGTGTGAGACAAGGATGCCCGCTGTTACCTTTCCTCTTCAACTTCGATATTAATGAACTCATGGAAATCGCATTCACAGGACACGAATTAGAAGGCGTGGATCTGTTCCCAGGAGAAGGATTTCTTGATCTAGGGTAAGCTGATGGTATTGTCCTAATCTGTGACAGCTCTCAGACGTGCCAAGCTGCACTAGACAAATTAGCACTAGCTGTCCGTCACTTCGGGCTTTGTTTTGCACCATCGAAGTGCAAAGCGTTCCTCCAAGATTGGTCTGGACCGCCTCCTACGCTGATCCTTGGTAGAGATCAGCTAGAAGTCGTTCAAAAATTCAACTACCTGGAAACTTGTATCAGCGCCCGTGCGATTGAAGATTAGATCACGAACCGTATAGCAAAAGCTCGAGGCGCTTTTGCTAACCTTCGCCACTTATGGCGCCGGCGCAACATCACTCTCAAACTGAAGGGTAGAGTGTGCAATGTAGCGGTAGGTTTGACCCTACTGTACGGTTGTGAAACCTGGCCCCTTAGATCAGCGGACCTGAAGAGGCTAGTTACGTTCGACTACCGGTGCCTTCGCAATTTAGTTCACATCTGGTGGGAACACCGAGTGAGCAACGAGCGTGTTTGACGCCTTGTTTATGACACAGGAAAAGGAACTGAACCGCTGAGCACCGTTATTTTACGCATCAGGCTCCGATGGCTCGGCCAGGAGTTACGCATGCCATCCCACCGACTCCCGCGACGTGCGTTGTTTGCGCGCCGGGGGTGTGGATGGGAGAAGAGGAGGGATGGCCAAGCGATGACTTGGTCGAGAGGAATGAAGTCGCTCACTTCTGAGCTGGCCTCGGTTGCAGCGTCTCGGCTCCCTGGTTGGGGTCCGAAAGACGATGAACACGTTTGGTTGGACACACTTGCTGATATGGCTAGAAGCCGACCTCAGTGGCGTTCGTGCTGTTAGTTTCTTTGTCCCTCCCATCCCTCTTAGCCTCCTCCTCCAACCACGATGGCACTATTTAACCTTTTATAATTTTGCATAGTAAATAATTTTTTTCCTGCGGCATAGTAACCGGCGGGTCGCTTACCAGAACAATGCCTATCTGTGACCGGTAGCTCAGCTGGCTTGCACCAGTTGCATTTTATACCATTTTTTCTTTCGGTATTTCGGCACAGTAGCTGAGGTTTTTGCCACCTTTAGCTAACGTGTATACTGTGTGTTTGGGGCCACCGGTCATTGTACCGGTTAGGCTTGGACATCGGAAAGCCGTTGTAATCCAAATACCCTCTATGAACGACACAAGACACAAGTAACGTCGTTCCGTGGTATTCGCCACCAAATTTGGAAACGGCCAAGTTTCACTGCACACACTTAAGCTGATGAGCAAAATGTGTGCAATTACTGTTGTCTCCCTTCTTCCCTCGCACTCCATCTTTGACCCTTGTAGTTTAAGTGGGTTCTGACCACAATATCATCACATTATTTACTGTTACATCTGCTTAGCGGCACGATTGCATACCAATAGAGGAAATGCCTAACTTTGGCGACCGAAATATGAGCACAACAGTGGGATACATCGACCCCGTTGACACAGAACTCGATCAAAGTAGCCGTGATATTGCAGTACTTGGTGAGATGCCTGTCAACTTTAGCAATGCAAGGATCAAAGCGATGACCGGTTGACAATCAAAAGCGCTTTATGTAGGAACAAATAGTCATTTTGCACTGTACACAAAGCTGACTCAGTATTTTAGTCCAGCGCTGTTTTTTTGACCGATTCTTGCTAGCTATCTGTCTGAGCTTATTACCACACTCTCGCTGTTCGTTCACTGTTGCTTGGGGGACTCCAATCTTAGTTGGAACCAATTTGCATTTTGTACGCAATATCCCAGACCAATTCTGAACTGTTCCTCCGGTTCGTTCAAATGTGGTCAACTTGCACCGGCGACTTTTGTAGAATGCCTATCCATTGTTGTGGTCTGTTCCGCTCGCCAGATCGAGCAGCTATCATCGCATTGTGCACCGTCTACTCAGAATCAGTGTCCCGCGCCGACAGCTCGGCTGGCTTTAGCCAGGGCCAGAGCAGTGCTTGACTCATAACACTGCAAAACTAATTTCTCACCATTCATCCGACCCGTGGTGTAATCATGGTTAACTTACGCCGGCAGCGCTGAGCGGCTTTCCAGTTCACCGACCGCACATCCGTTTCCCTCGCGTAACCTGCCAAATACCATCACGATGTGGATGATTGAACATGGTAACTTGCGAGTGGGTGTTGGCCACAGATTCTATCGAGGTCACTGACAAGTGGACACAAAACCGAAGCCCCGATCATTTGTACCTTTTCTAGGCGTAATCTTAACGGACTGCAGATTATGATCTACCATTCAATTTTTTTGGAGTGCCCTTTCCTGCACAGGAAATAAACTCGGAGGTTTCTCCATCCGTTTGTGGGAAACATGTGGACATCTTTTTCAAGCATCAGGTGGTGAGCTTGTAGTGGAGCTTTCCCTACGCATTTTATCAAGCATGGCCCAATCTCCACTCATCCGACTCGGAATGACCAGAGCTATCCATTGGATTGTCAAGCGTGGGAATTATTCCACCGCCTTATCACTAAATCGTCTTACCGGTTCTGGAGGAGATTTGTCAGCTAGCCGACCGCATCGGCCGACCAATTTTATCGGTCGACGTCGATCGATCTAACCTGGTGTCGTGACAACTGCGTTGCCCTGTCGCGAGCAGCTCTCCGGCCAGTGAATGGGCTTACAAATCACACCCGCAGTCATCTGACCGTGCAGCGTATGGACTAGTTTGTGAATTGATACCAGCGTGCGGCGCGTCCATTTCAAGTTCGGGCAGGTCGGTTTTAATGCGTTCCCTCTTACTTCACAGGGCAGCGGGTGACCAAGAAACGAAGTAGTCACATCTATCAATCTGACAAGAGTGCGCAACCGGCCAGTCGGAGAAGCACACACCGTCAACTAGCTTTCCGTGTAAGATAGCAACACCATGACGGGGAACAGGAAGCAAGCTGATGCGAATCCAAATAGGCTCCAACGGAAGGGTAAATGCAGGTCCGCAAAATGTAACCGACTGGTCAAAGTTGGTTTACCTTACACTTTTTCAGATGGTATCACCCAAAATGTGTACAGCACTCCCAAAAACATGTGAGAAATCGAAACAGATCCCAAGGCGATATCTGGTTTTGTACTATGGATTCGACCATCCCACTGGTCGAATGCATACTTCACCTAGTGTAAAAGTGCGAGCGGTTCGCAGACGAACTTGAACAACGAACGAACACTAAGTTTAGGTTACTGCAGCCGAGTATGCATCCAGATAACACAGTGACATCAAAGAGAATCAATGTTGCATAATTTGCCTCGCCCAAACCACGATTTACAAGGTCCCCCTGCCATTTAACGTCCTCAATTTTGGAAGAACGCCAGGCGAAAACACACGGCGGCTCTGATAGACAAACGGCACTCAGGACCACGAAAATCAACCAACACCCGAAAATTGTGATGGAGCAATTTCAGCCAGTCTTGACAACTTGCATTATTGCCAAGGATGGGACAGCCGAACCCTCGTCTACTTTATCTACAACCCAAAGATCTCTGGTCGTTCAAATCCCCTGAGAATACAATCATATATGCAGAGACCGCAGCAAAAGTCTCTCGGTATTGCAACAGTTATTACGTCTTCTGTTGCAAACAGCGCTAATACCAATAGAGCGACAAAGGGTGAACCATCCTCACTTGGCATAAAGCCATGTCCGATGGTCACCCGACCTTGCAGTCCAACCAAAAGGACTCCAACAATAACGCCCTGACTGTCGTGTGCACTAATGTCCCCGAATCTACCGCTATCACATTGCGGGGTAAGTCGTCTAACGACCAGGACCAATTGAACTCACTGTGCATTTTAATGAGCGTAAAAGCCAAGTCTAAAACTCTAGTGATAGTTACTCCTCACCTGAACTCTGTACACTATGGCGAACCCGGAATTATTAGAGTAACACTAGCATCGGCCATTGATGTGGAGAACCTTTTACTCTCTGTAAGTGCGCTACAACACGGGTCTTGTAAGTTGCGCACCTATCCTGAAGTCCCTTGGAGCACACGTCAAACGAAAAGAAACTTGGGAGGGTACAGTAAGCTGGATCGTCTAGGCACAATATTGACTTACGGCGTGCCAGAACTTCGTTTCCACGATAGTCATGTGGTTGGTAAGGATGATTTGGAAGAGTGGCTGTTCATTCGTGAAACACTTTCCTTGGGCAATGTTGTGGCGCGATCGCTCAAAAGGCCACCTCTCTCATCAAACTATAAAGAAGCGGACCAAGAATCCTGAAACTTTTGGTTCAGTCAGAGCAGAGAGCAACGAAAGTGTTGGAAGGTTGGTGGGGACACCGTAAAAGCCTTCCATCTGAACTTCGGTTAAAAGCTGCTTAAGTCTTGCAAAGACCAGATATGAGCCTGCCTGAAAAAGTAAGACTACCACTAATTGCGCAGGAGCATCACTTTGCCGCTCGGTCACGTGATTCTGCAGTAGGTCCGGACGAGGAATGGGACTCAACTTGACGTGTCATCATCATTCCCTCATACAAACGAATAAGAGCCGACCTCACATCGGTCGGCATTCTACCACGTTTGACTCCTTTGGCTCCTTGTGGGCTCCTAAAGACCAAGAAACTAACCTGCCTTTATACCAATGCTCATCGCCTTTTCGATAATCTGGCCGAACTGAAAGATTGCCAACTTTCGGAGCAATGCAATATCATCGGTGTCACAGAGACATGGTTGCACAGTGGAATGACAGATGCTGAGGTCTCGCTGCCGCGCATGTCACTCATACGCAACGACTGGCTTACGAAAGGAGGTGGGTAATTATGTATTACCGAAGCGATCTACACTGCATGACAGTTGAGGATATGGAATTCCAGCTTGCCGTTTCTTTCTGGTTCCGTCTGCAACTGTATGGCAGAGACACCTGCCTTATAGCTTTGGTGTATCACCCCCCAAACTCTACGCCGGAAATGGACTGCTACCTTCCGACACCTTTAAGCTGCAAGCTATAGCAAAAGCACACTCACATCATTATTATGGGTAATTCAAATGTACATTGTTTAGAAACCACTGTTAGAATCGGAGAACCATTCATAGCATATCTGCAACAGCTCCTAACCAGGGTTCCACTTTACAGTCACGCCACCATGTCCACTCGTTTCAGAACAGCTAATAGAACATATTTAATGTATCTTGTGTTCACCAAGGAGGAACACATGATTGATGTGTTGATTGTAGAATACCCTTTGGGTCGCAGTTACCATGCACTCATCAGGTTCGACTTCAACTGCCATGCCAATTATCGTCACCAGAACACTGAGATGATGCGCACCATTACGCTCTACGAGCGCTTATCCCATCTCGTCTGTGCCACAACCTGGTCGTTCCTGGCTAAAGGTTACCCGGAAGCAGCTTGGCTTGAAATCGTCAGTAAAATCAGTCAACTGGTTACGGGTACCTCAGAGATAAGCGTTTTCAATAGGCCTACAACCTTTTCTTCCGTGAGGAGCAGGAGCACAAAATGGATGACTGCACGCAATACAGCCTGGCGAGAGTGCATTTCATCACTAACGCCAAGTAATTGGGACAAATAAGTAGCCCGTCGCAACCACTGCACTCAACTGCATGATGACAAAGTCACATTTCAGCAGAATATGGTGAAAACTTTCAACGCTAACCACAAACTGCTGTACAAGTATGTCAGTGGACCTTGTAAGGTGAGGCAGTGAATTCCTCCGCTCCGGACGACTGATGAGCCAACTAGAACAGCTATGGAAGCAGCAAACGCGCTGCGGATACAATATGCCACCACATTTCCGAGCGTCTTACCATCAGGCCATCTGCCAATTGTTGATTTCCGGTCTCCAGGACTCACCCACATCACCATTACTGTTGAAGCAGTTTTGCAGAAGCTGACGTCTTTATCCAAACACAGCTCTCTGGGAGTTGTAGCGCCTAAAAAGGTAACTGGTATCTTTTATGTACTATGTAATTGTTGACCAACTGTACATTATTCTTTGTTGTTTTAGTCTTCCTTAGAACCGGCTCGACACTCAACCGCCTTGTAAACTCTTGCGTTCACATACATCTCCTGTCTTGCTTTGTACGTCCGCATCTTTTTGTAGCCCACCGAATACAGTCCGCTGTGTCCGACTCCAATTGCCTTCTGATATCCGCGCTTAATTTCGCTTACGGTCTCGGACTAGTATTTACTAGTCCTACAAATTGATGACCCCGATTCACACACGCGGATTTAAAGTTTTCTCGTCGTTTGTATTTGTTAGTGGGTTCGTACCTTTTCTCGATTTTATAAGTGTACTCACTTTTTCTTGCTTAATCTCAGTAGTTTCACCGCGTTTTTGTTCATCTTTAATCTTTTCCATTCACAGGTTGAAACTGGCATCTGAGTCGTTTTACAGCGTAAACATGCTTACTTTGGCCATTCCAACTTTCATGGAACTTAGTCCAGAGCTTTGGTTTTAAGATATTCGAGATGGAACTGGAAAATAAGGACATTCAGACGGACCGTCCGAGGTACAATCAGTTCGTCCCACACCGTCCTTCGTCGGTTGTGCCGCTGGTTGAGGACATTCAACTAGGCTCATCGAGTGAGGTAATGTAAGAAACGATGAAGCAAGCAATTCTAAAAGAGTTACAGCCCAGTGCCCAAGCTCGATTTCAACATCTCAATGGTCTCCTTCTGGAAGGTCGCAAGCCGTTGAGGTCGCTCCGCGAAATTCAGCGTATCGCTCGTCCCTTATTCCTGAGCGAAGCAGGATAAAGTAACTGTGGTTTGTACGTCTCCCAGAGCCATTGCCGCTAATGCTGTCTATGTTTCTCAATGCTCCCCTGTTAGAACTGGCTACCAACGCAGACTCCGTTTGAACGCCTTCCGCATCAGACAACTAGTATCTCCGGTGACGTATTCACACCGATGCAAACCGAGTCTCATATTTGCTCCAATTTGTCAGACCGATCTGACACTGAAGACGACGGAATTGCGCTACTTCGCAGCAGGATAGCAGCAAGGAAATCTTTGAAGCAGCGTGTGCAACGGTCAGATTCTGACCACATTTTGGCTACCGTTCATTGCGGCTTGTCTGTGCCTGCATCGAGTAAGTCTCGTTCGACATGAATGCACGCCATTTCCTCTGCACATTCTCAGTCAAATATTACCAAAACCGTCGAAAAATTATGTTGGTATCACCACCAATATGGTGGTGTATTAGGTATGACTCAGACGCTTCAGGGAAAGCGAATAGCCCGTGAATGACCAAACAAATCGTCTGTTTTGCGTTAAGGATTGACGTTCTTCCATCATGTTCCTCATCGACACGAGAGCGGAAATCAGCGTCATCCCAGCAACCGCTAACGACAAGCACTCAGAGCCCACGTACAATTTGCGTGCGGTCAACGGTTCTCCGATAGCTTCATTCGGTCAGCGCATGATGAACCTGGACCTCAATCTTCGCCGAAATTTTCAGTGGATCTTCATGGTTGCGTCTGTACCCTTCACAATTATCAGTATCGACCTCCCCCGACATTTTGGGTTGTTTGTTGATGCTGGTCGCCACAGAATTTAAGACGACCGTACTAAACTAGGGATCGGAGGCGTTCTTACGGACGCCCCGATAATCAGTCCCGTTTCCGTATCGCCGATGTACCATCAGATTATGCGAACCTACTGTCTGAATACTCGCGACTGGTACGCCCAGCTGCAGAGCTTCCGCCAGTCACGACAGATGTCGTTCATCACATTGTCACGTGCGGTCCGCCAACGGGTGCCCAATCAAGACGACTGACTTCCGACAAATTACGTGCCGCAAGAGATGAATTCGATCACATACTTCAGCCGGGTATCATAAGACCATCCAACAGCCCATGAGCGTCACCTCTTCAAATGGTTCCGAAAAAGACCATGGGGGACTGGCATGCCTGATCGCTATCGTATCCCACATACCGTGGACGTCACCGCCAGTTTGGGAAATAAAAAGGTTTTCAGTAAAATCGCTTTGGTACGCGCATACAACCAAATTCCGGTAGCCGAAGCGAACATAGCTAATACTGCTGTGACAACTCCATTTGATTTCTCCGAATTCCTGCGCATGCCATTTGGTCTAAAGAATGCCGCGCAAACTTTTCAGCGCTCCATCGACCAAGTTTGTCGCGGCTTAGACTTCGCATATGCCTACCACGACAACATCTTAATCGCGAGCTCCTCACGCAAGCAGCACTTACGCCACGTTCGAACGCCTTTTGCTCGTTTAGCTCAACACGCGGTGACGATCAACGCAGAAATGTGTTCGTTTGGTGTCAACTCCGTAAACTTCCTTGGATGTCGTATCTCCTCTGCAGGCGTAGTGTCACTACAGGATTAAAGTTAGGCCATTATCGACTCTCCCACTTTCAAAGAACTAAGACGCTTTGACGACCTCGTTAACTTTATTGCCATTGCATACCTAGTTGCACTCCGCTGATGCAACCCCTCACGGATCTTCATCGGGGGAAGCTTACGCAATTCGCTTTTTCTGCTGCAGCACGCGCCGCCTTCCAGGCTTTGAAAGAAGCTATTACCAACATACCTTCTATAATGCCTTACGACCCGGCAGCCTCACTGTCGATCAGTACCGACGCTTCTGACTTGGAAGTTGGGGCGGTCTTACGACAAAACGCAGGTGACGCTTGAGAGCCGTCGTCATTTTTCTCCAAAAGTTTGCCACCTGCCGAATCTCGTCACAGCACGTTCGGTAGAGAACGTTTAGCCATTTATTTATCCATACGTCATTTCCGACATGTCTTAGAAGACCGCTGCTCCGAGCAGCGGTTTTCACCGAGCAAAAATCCCTGACTTGCGTGCGTAGCTCGACTATTGACCGGCACTCTTCTAGGGAGTCACGCCACCTAGACTATGTCGCTCAGTTTACGACCGATCTACGACATGTCTCAAGTGTGCACAACGCCGTCGCCGATGCACTTTCCCGCATCCAAGTGAGTTCCGCTGACGCCGGCACTGCTATCGACTTGGCAGCCATGGCCGCAGCGCAACTCAATAATCCTGAGGCTGATATAATACGCAGGTCTCCCTTATTGGACATACGATCCGTTCCGCTGACGTCATCAGACTGAACTATACATTACGATTTATCTCTGGGCACGCAGCGCCCAGTCGTCCCACGCGAGTTTTGACAGACCGTGTTCGACATGTTGCACGGCTTATCACATCCAGGAGTTGGGGCATCGGTTAAACTCGTGAGCACACGGTTCGTCTGGCGCAATGTTAATCGTGACGTTCCTACTTGGGCAGATGCTTACCTTCCGTGTCAATGCGCGAAAGTGCATAAGCTCATGAAAAACCCAGTAGGAACGTTTCCCACGACAAATGCACGTTTTCACCACATGCAGGTCGACCTCGTAGCTCATCTGCCGTCTTCGAAAGCTCAGTATACCTACTGACCTGAGTACATCGATTAACTAGGTGGCCGGAAGCTATTCCCATACCTAACTGCACTTCAGAAACGGTAGCACTAGCTTTTCTGGAGCGCTGGGTAGCTCAATAGGGCTGTCCCATCACCGTGACCACCGTTCGAGGGTCAAATTTCTTGTTGACTTTTGCCACATTGCTTA
>OX104065.1:52445730-52463982 GCA_944474145.2 Dicrocoelium dendriticum
TAACTCGATGTTGCCACCGGACACGAGCGACCCTCCTTAAACAACCGTTATCGAAGGCAGAAAGACGACGCATGTCTTCCACGCGAATCGGCCAGGACTCGCTCCCATACAACAATAATGAGCGAACTGACGCGCTGTAAACTCGGCCCTTTAGGGAGAATGAGACGTCGCGACGACGCCACAAGTGCCTCAGCTTGACAAATGCTGATCGAGCTTTAGCGATACGAAGAGAAACTTCTTTGTTGATAGTGCCGTCAGCGGAAACACAGCTCCCAAGGTAGACGAAACGATCTACCTGTTCAAGTTGTGCACCTTGGAGAGTGAGCACGGGTGCAGGTGAAAGCCAATCATTGAGCAGTACTTTGCACTTCGATGGGGCGATGCTCATGCCATACTTAGATGCTTCAACCGCCAAGCGATTCAGAATGAGTTGCATACCCTGAGGATCGTCACCAAGTAAGGCGATATCATCAGCATAATCTAAGTCGGTCGCGCGTTCACCCGGTAGAAGCTCTAGGCCAAAATGTTTGAAACCTTCTAGGGCATTCGACAGAACGTCTTCGATTGCGAAGTTGAAGAGGAATGGGGACATAAGGCAGCCCTGTCACACACCGCTATTGACAGCGAATTGCGAGGAAAGCTTGCCATAGACCCTCACTCTGCCGCATGTATGAAGGTAAAGTGCTCGTAAGATGGCGGTATATTTCTCTTGCACCCCGTTCTTTAGCAAGCAATGCCATAAAGCACGTCAATTAACGGAGTGAAAAGCGGCACGTATGTCTAAGAATGCAACGATAGTGGGCCTGTGATAAATGTGGCGATGTTCAAGGAGTTGGCGGAGCGTGAAGATTTGATCCACGCATCCGCGGCCAGGATGGAAACCAGCTTGTTCTTCACGGTAGTATGATTCACGTACTGGGGATAGTCTACGAAGTAGTATGGATGCCAACAGCTTAGAGGCAACCGAAATAAGACTAATCCCGCGATGATTTGCACATGAAGTGCGAGCACCTTTCT
The DNA here is from genome assembly GCA_944474145.2 of Dicrocoelium dendriticum. Taxonomy (NCBI): domain Eukaryota; kingdom Metazoa; phylum Platyhelminthes; class Trematoda; order Plagiorchiida; family Dicrocoeliidae; genus Dicrocoelium; species Dicrocoelium dendriticum. The sequence continues at coordinate 52,446,748 of OX104065.1, forward strand.
TGAACATTGGGACAATAATTGATTCGCCCCAAGAGGAAGGCACTTTCTCTTCATGCCAAATTTTTGCGAACAGCGCGGTTAACTGGTTAATGACTGCCACACCGCCATACTTGAATAGCTCCGGAGGAAGTCCGTCTAAGCCGGCAGCCTTGAAGCGCTTCAAGCGTCGAATCTCGAGGCAGACTTCCGCTTCGCTGGGTGGATTCAGTGGGACGAGACAGGGTGGACAATAAGGTGTACTACATGTACTGATGGATGATGGAGGCCCAGTTCAGCTGCGAGTGAAAGTGCTCGGCCCAGCGGTCCATACGCCTCTGCTGGTTGGTGATCGGAGACTCATCCACCTCACAAATGACCTCACTGACACCAGGCTTCCTGAGGCCAGTGGACCGGATGAGTTGGAAAAGCTTGCTAGTGTTGTCAGAGAGGACAGCAGTCTCCATCTCTAAAGCAAGCTCAGACCACCGTGGCTCGCGATCCTTGCGTAGGCTTTGCTTGAGCAGCCGGTTGGCAGAACGGCGCCGCTCGTTGCAACCTGATTCTGCGGGGATATCTTTGCGGAGTTCGAACAGCTCCAGAGAACGAGCAGAGATCCAAGACTTCAAAGGGCGTCGAATTAGACCGCAACATGACTGTCCGGAAATGGTCAGCGCTTTCCGTATACAAGTCCAGTGTTGTTTCACTTCTTGCGGTGGATTGCAACTGAGTGCATATGCCACTGAAGACTGATAGCTCGCCTGGACAGAGGAATCAGTTACTCTGTTTACATCGATATTGTGGTGCTTCGTGTTTCGGGACCCTTCAAAACACATACAGATTTTCGCGCAGACCAGAGCATGATCTGAGTCAACAAAGGTGGACCAAAAGGACGTGCAGTCCAGTACGCTGCCACGCCATCTGAAGCTAATCGCAATGTGATCAATTTGAGACCATGGTTGTGTTGAAGAAAGAGGACGCCACGTTGCGGAACGCTTCTTCGTACGCCTGAAGCTAGTGCTCAAAAGAAACAGACGGTTGTCTTTGCACAATGTAAGAAGCCACTCTCCGTTATCAGAGCGGTTCTCATCGAGCGCGTGATGACCACCAAGGTGGCGTTCGTATGGTAACAGGCGGCCAACCCGTGCATTAAAATCCCCAGCAAGGATAACGACATCCGACGTTTTAGCATTAGTCAAGAGCTGTTGTAGATCCCGGTAGAATTCGTCCTTGACCGAGTCGCCACTGCAGTCAGTTGGAGCGTACACAGAGATCACAAACCAGTTGCGTCTCTCTTCGCGATGCCTGTTGATTCTACCTGAACCCCGAAGCCGAACTGCACATAGTCGGCTGTTAATCGGGAACCAGTCTAGTAGTGCCGCCTCGGCCTTGCCACTTAGTGCAATACCTACACCAGCCAAACCCGCTGAGCTTGCTTCTGGATCTCCAGAAAGACGCAGGTGATATCTGGCTTCGTGGTCAGTGGGCGATGTCAATGTAACCGTGTATGGTGCTCGGGGAAGATCCGCACCACAAAGTGACATGTCACACCGAGCTCGCTTCATCGGTCTGTGTCGTCCCCGTGCTCCATGGCAACTAATGCTGCGGTCCATAGACAAATTGCAACTTTAACTTCTCTGAAACTAGAAGGGAGCGCACGTCACAAGCGCCTCTAAAAAAGAACGCGTCCAATGTTGTACAAGAAACTTGTATAGCGCGGTGCTCGTGCGATATATATATCCGGTATGAGACTAGACGGCCAACCCAAAGCAATGGGTAGAATACACAAGAGTAAGCTAGGGAAAAAGTTTATTGGACGGGAGGAGAATTAGTTAGTGCTAAAAATAGGGCACCAGATGAGAGCTAGCTAGGGAGAATGTCGTTGGCGTCGAGTGCGCTGACGAATCGTCGTTCGCAGTCGAGTCGCGCGCCAAAGGCGGAGATCGTGTTCGTGTTTCCAACAAACGGGAACAACGTTCCAACAGACAAACCGCCTAATTCCCTAGTACATACGAAAGGTATAATTTGAATATATTTTACAATAGTGTACACAGTCATTTGGGGGAATGTCCAGGTCATTACAATTGGTGTTGGAACAACTATCTCTTATTGCAAGATACACACAATAGAGGAGGCCCAATCCTCTGCAATGTCTTTGAAAGTCGTACTAAACGCAACCGACTGCTTCATCTTCTTTTTCACCCGCCTTGGTTCCGTGTCTTATGTGCCGACACCATTGTCACAACGACCGTGGTTGGCAATATTTCTATATCTGACTTACCACATACACTGGAGGTGCAAGTCGATATTAGACCATTCTTCTTGGAGTGAGATACTTTTATCATCCCATCACTACTAAGATCCCTTGTGGGCTTGTACCCGAACGTTGCTTTCAAAACTGACAATATGGAGTACAGACACAGTAGATCAAACCCCTGGATGATTTAGATTAAAGTAGAGATACAAAAAGTCGATAAGAAATAATTCCGGTGAAAATTAACTTAAGTTTCATGCTCAGAATTTCGTGAGAACAGGAAAGCTAGCCCAGAGTGGCCCGCTTAAAAAAGTCAACATTTTTACGTATCCGCTTTTCGAATGCTGAGTCAAACAGCTTTAGTTTGGCCGATTTTAACAATCGTTGGCAAAGAAACATCGCTGCAGTTGGGAATCCATCTAGGTATAGTAGCGCCGAGTAATTTAACCTCAGGCGGTACCATTCTGATGTTCTGGTCAATCGATGAGAAACAAAAAAGGATTTCGCTTCTGTATATGCGTTGTGGGCACGCACTTGATAGGTTCCATTTTTGGGATGGATTTCAAATAAGTAACGCAAGTAGTCTGCCTTCAAACGCAACAGATGGCTTTTCACTTGCACTGATACCCAGTAGTATGGCATCACACGTTCGTCGACGATTTGGATAAACTCTTCACAGTAGGTGCGCAACTTCGCTTTTAATGTATCTTTCCTCTCATCCAAATGTGGGCAAAGAATGGCGACTCGCAGCTGCGTCACCAGACTCTCGTAACACGAACGAATCTTGCGGATCTCTTGTTCGGTCAAAATCGCCAACTGGAAAATATGGTAGCTTAAATCTCTCCTTTCATCTTCGGCCACAGTCACCCCGTTGAATAACTCCTTTCTTTTCTTTTCTGTGCCACATGCACTTAAAGTCTGGCTATTCTCTCGTCGATCGGCTGCAATCAGAATGAAGAAAAGCTCATGGAGCGACATTTGGTATTACAAACGTGGCAATTCTCAGGCAAAATACTCACCACTTTCCACCGTGTCCAATGTGGGCAAATGTACTTCATGTTGTTGCATCGGCTGCTCACCACCAAGAATGAGAATGAAACTTGGAACATTGATCAGCAGTGATTCGAACTGAGGTCATGTGACTTTTTCCCCTAATTACGCCAGGTAGTGATTTCCGGTGCTGTTCGGATCGGTTCACTAGAACTAACATGTTCCTGGAAAAACTGCAATGGAATGACGGGCTAGCAAAAATAAAACAAATAATACACAAGTCTTGTTGGATGGTCAGATTGGGAACGGTAAAGTCAGACGTGTAGATAGCAACAAATAGTGTCAAGTAATAGTGATAAAGAATGAGCGTGACATATTCATCTGTTGCGAGGAACTGTTCCAAAAATTGGAACCTCCAAGTTTATACAGAAATAATCCTGCTCTCATATGAGTTCCTTGAATGAAAACAGAGGCCGGTTTTAGTTTTAAATGTTTTTGATCACCCTGGAGTATTTTATGCGATGAGTTGGATGCGAACGGATAATATCATTTCCAGGTCAATGAAACTAGCAAGTTTAATGTGGAATGCTTTAAGATCTTCGCATGCCAAGCTTATGCTTGGCAGGCTGTTACACAAGACAATGTATCCGATAAGGCAAAACTTACAGCTTATGATTGTTCTAACCCTTGGTACTAGCAGGACACAATTTTGCCACTGAGTCTTCGGGGGGTATTTGCCTCATCTTTAAAGTAGAAAGGAAGAAGTTTGTTCCTGATGAGCGAATTGTGTATTAGCATTGGAACGTTTGCTCTTTTCGTGTATCCCAGCAGTGGAACTTACTTCCGCATTTTGTCATCTCTATTCCCACCTTGTCCGGATACAAAACCCGACTTGATGACTTAACCCAAGTTACTGGGATACGCAACAGCGTAACTAAACAATGTGCATATTCGAACTTTTAGGTCTGTCCTCGGCAACGCGTTGTTTGATACATTCATTTTTGATCTCACTCTAAAGTTACGGAAAATTGTTACGCGTTTGGATGGTTTCGGTGTGGAGCTCTCCCATTCCTGCACTCCACGACCGACTGTTTCGTATTGGTTTAGACTCACCAGGTAGAGATAGCCAAGCTGGGAGTGGAACTCGGCGCATAATGCTTGGCTGCTATCGCCATGATCACTAAGCCATTGAGCTCCGCAAGCAGTGTTTGACACTGCGGTTAGAAGTTGATTCTCGGGTTTTGGAGCACCCGCTGTATGTCCTGGATTGCGACACGCAATCTCATTCGTGGCGTCGGTTGACTTTGAAGTCAGCCTGTGCCACTACAGTCCTCGGGACCGTAAAGTGTTTGATTTTATATCCGTGATAAATCCATTGTTCTCTTGTTCGAATATCGCTACCGGAGGGACTGGAAGTGAAGTTGCATGAAACGTTCCCGGTACTTTGGGGAGATGCCTCCATGAAAAAAGGTAGGTGATTGACATCTCCTTTATCTAATTGCTGAAGCCAACTAGGTTCGTAACCAGTCGTTGAGTGTAGTGGTTTTCGGACGGGCAACACCCAATATCCTTCAATATCTTTACGTCTTCTATAGCCTTCCTGTCATTCATGGCATGCTCCCACAGTTGAAGTTGCAGCGCTCAAAGATGAGACTACTGAGCGTGTCATGAACACCTCGGGTTTGGCAGGGACTGTATGTTTGTCGTGATTTGTGTTAAGTACGTATTGTCCAGCACAGGCTATTTGGTATTGGGATTATTCGGCTGGCTGGCTCAACAACATCCTCGTGCTACCAGCTTGGTGGTTCATATATACCCATTCCAGCAAATGATTAGGCAGCAGTGTTCCAGGACCTGGTAGGTTTTCGCCTGGCAAGCTTTCTACCTATAACAAGTCACAATGGTCCGCCTAGCAACACTGCGAACTGGCGGAAATGACTCGCCACTAAAGATTGTCACTCGTAAAGAGCCCCGGGCAAAACTCCGTGCTAGCCTGAAGATAGACCGCGAACCTTGGTGGTTTCTTCGTGCGTCAGAGATAGAAGTGGCCTCTGCATACGGTAATCATCGAAAGTTATTCCGTCTGATACGGGAACCGTGCAGCAGAAGACCTGGTGTTAGTGCAAAAATTTATGACGAGAGTGGACAGACTGTCCACAATTTTTCAAAACCTTTGCGTTGTTGGGCTAAGCAATTTAATCGGCCTGAATTGTCAGATTCCTTACCGGCCAGTGATCGCCCTGCTCCCTAGGCTGTCCCTTTGCCTCTGCCCTCTCGCTCGGAAGTCGAAGGTGAGATCGGACTGTTGAAGTTGAACAAAGCCACTAGCCAGAGGCTCTGCACCCAGCCCTCTTCAAATTCCGGGGTCTTGCTCTTGTTGATGATTTACACCAATTACTAGTGAAACTGTGGGAGCAGGAAATTGTCTCCACCGACTGGAGCCGCTCCGTTATTGTTCCTTTCTTCAAAGGAGGCTTGCGCTCGGAATACGGCATACACATAGGAATCAGTCTGATCTCCATTGCGTCCTAATCGCTTACCTTTGTAATCCTTCACAGACTGACTGACGTTCGTGAAAGCCAGATTTGTGAATAGCAAGCCGAGTTTCGTCGGGGTCGTGGCTGCATCGATCACATCATCACCATGCGTCAGTTGTTGGAGCACCGTCACACATATCGGCGACCCATCGTAGTCGTGTTTCTCGACATCAAATATACCTTCGATTCGGTTAATCGATGTGCCCTTTTGGACTGTCTACTCAGGAAATGTGTGCCCGAGGAATATCTAAATATTATCCGATTATTATACGCGAGTAGCTCAGGCAGAGTTAGGTCTTAAGGTAAGCTGTCTTCGACGTAAAATATCTCCAGCGGTGTGAGACAAGCATGCCCGCTGTCACTTTTCCTGTTTAACTTCACTATTGACGAAGTCATGGAGATTGCATTCACAGGACATGATTTAGGTGTGGAGCTACTCCCAGGAGAACGACTTCATGACTTGGAGTACGTACACGACATTACCCTCATCTGCGACAGCTCCTAGACGTGCCAAGGTGCACTGGACAGATTAGTACTGGCTGTCAGCGTCTTCGGGCTTTGCTTTGCACTATCGAAGTGTAAAGCTTTCCTCCAAGATTCGCAGGGATTACCTGCTGCACTGACTCTTGGTGGGGATCAGCTCAGAAATGTAACTACCTGGGAAGTTGTATCAGCACCCTTGGGATCAAAGATGACATCACTAACCGTATAGCAAAAGCTCGAGGTTCTTTTGCTAGTCTATGCCACCTTTGGCGCCGGCGCGATATCACTCTCACCCTGGAGGGTAGAGTGTACAATTCAGCGGTACATTCGACCTTACTGTATGGTTGCGAAACCTGACCCCTTAGATCAGCAGACATAAAGAGTTTAGTTACGTTCGACTACCTGTGCCTTCGCGGTTCAGCTCCCATCTAATGGGAACACCGAGTGAGCAACGAGCATGTTCCACGCCTTGTTTCGGCACAGGAAAAGGAACTGAACCTCTGAGCGCTGTTATTTCCCCACCAGGCTCCGATGACTCGGCTACGTGTTACGCATGCTAGTCCATCGGCTCCCGCGATGTGCATTGTTTGTTCTCCGAGGGTGTGGAAGAGAGAAGAGGAGAGGTGGTCAAGCGTTAAATTGGTCGAGAGGAATGAAGGCCCTACCTTTGAAGTTGGCCTCGGTTGGAGCGTTACGGGCTCCAATTGCCCGTGTGTGTTTGCGGCACCATGTTAGCAATGTGGAAGTTAGACAGCATATCTTGGGATGAGGAAATCATTCGCTCGAAAAGTTCGTATCACTGCATCAACTGCGGTGGCTTGGACACGGATTGCGCATGCGTTCATCGTTACCCGCGTTGGGCCTTGTTGTGCGGTTGCTGGACAGGGCTGGAAGAGACGGTCTAGTGGACAGCCTACAACTTGGAGGAGTCACATGAAAAATCTGACAAAATATTTGGCCTCAGCTGGTTGATATCGACCGCCTGGTTGGCGTCCGAGAGATGGGGATAATGACTGGTTGGAGACCATGAAAGCCATGGCTCAAGATCGATGTTAGTGGTGCACCTGTGCATCTGCGTTTTGAGGCGACCCCCTTCCTCCCCCTAAAATATTCACCAAATGTGAGGGATAAACTGCACCAAACTTGCAACAGTTTTGCCCCGTTTATCCATACTGTTTTTCCATTCCGCCATGATGCCCATGGCACAATATCTGTACCACAGTTTGTGTTTTTACATATATATATATATATATATTGAAGGAATACCAGATTCCATGCTTAATGGATATTTTGCGGTTAATATCAATCGACCATTTGAGGGTCGAATAACTGTAGGACGCATTACTTAGTATTTTAAACGATAACTTCACCATCCGAGTGTTGCGCCATTTCTCAGGGAAATAGGGATCCGCTTGAAGTACGTCATCTCCTCAGAGTATATGGACAAGCTTGAGGTCGTCGCCGAATAAAAAGACTGGCAGATTTTAACGGATGTACCAGTATCGAGAAACCTCGATTGTTGGAGCACCACCATGTTTATTGGCGACCCACAGTTGTCGTGTTTCTCGACATCAAAGGCGCCTTCGGTTCCGTAGATCGATTTGCTCTTTGTGACTGCCTACTCAGGAAAGCTGTGCCTGATAAATATGTAAACATTATCAAAGCACCGTGCGCGCATAGTTCGAGCAGAGTGAGGGTTTATAGCAAACTGTTGCCACCCTTCAATATCTCCATCGGTGTGAGACAAGGTTGTCTGCTGTCACCTTTCCTACTTAACTTTGTAGTTGGGGAAGTCATGGAAACAACATTCGCTGGACACGACCTAGAAGATGTGGAGCCACTTCCTGGTGGACGACTTCTTGATTTGGAGTATGCGGACAATAGTGCCCTAATCTGTGGCAGCTCCCAAACGTGCCAAGCAGTACTGGACCGATTAGCACTAGCTGTCTATCGTTTTGGACTGTGATTTGCTCCATCAAAATGCAAAGTTCTTCTCCAAGATTGGCAGGAACCCACCCCTGCGCTTATTCTTGATGGTGATCAGCTAGAAATCATGCAGGATTTCAAAGAACAATGAACAATGATTTATCACGGGATACAAGCAAGTGCTTGACACTTCCCGCAGGATGGCTGGAGTGAATACGATGAAATCAAAATATATGCGGGTCATCTACCGAGCGTCTGCCGAGATGAATACTTTGACAAATAACGTCACTATAACATAAAAACCGAGTGTAAGCATGCAGAAATACACTGGAGTGCAGTGGTCGTTGTTATAAGGCATGAGAAAAGTAAATTATGGTCACTCACTTGGATCCATTTTATACATAAATCCTGTAGAAAGACATGAATGGTGTAATCCAAAATAGAGACGTTTAGGTAACAAAGTGCTGGGAGCTAAGAGCAACATCTAATCGTTTTTTGAAAACGTTCAAGGTAGGGATGGTTATAACTGAGTCTGGGAGTGCATTCCAGGGTTGGCAAACCCGAAGGGAAAAGTAATTCCTCCTGCTATATTGTTCCTTCAATTTTAAGCAGTTACCCCTGAGCTGTGTGTTGTGGCTAAGTTACAGCAAGTGGCGGCATCCGTGGTTGGAATCACTCAATATCTGATACGCTAATATGAGATCGCCGCGCAGCCTTCGATAGCGTCTGCTGAAAATTTCCAGGAACTTTAGCCTTCAGTGGTAAGAGTGATAGCGCAGGCCCTTTTCATTCTTTGTTGCTCTTTATTGTGGTGCCTCTATCGCTTCTAGGTCGCGCTTCAACCAAGATTGCCAAGCTTGGATAGCGTATTCAACATGCGGGCGTACGTAGGAATTGTGCATCATTGGGAAGATTGATGGGTCAAATCTCCCGAATGCCCATCGCAGCATGCTGACGTGTTGGTTGCCTTTTTTCGCAGCTATCGCAGCGTGTTTGAACCAGTGAGGTCGCTCCGTACGAGCACACCAGGGGCACTATCCTGAGAGCTGGTCTGCAATCCGTGTGCGCCAAGGAAATATGTGTAGTTACGTCTATGGTGTAATTGCACAACACGACATTTGTCTACGTTGAATGGTAGGGTGTTTGGAACTGACCTGTTCGACACCGTGGTAAAATCGCACTAAAGCACTTCGTAGTCACCCGGTCCTCTGCTGATATCATCAGCAAAAAATGGGGAATGGGAGGCAATTGATCTCGCCAAATGGTTAATGAACACCAATAATGGATGAAACCCAAGCATCGAGTCTTGTGGTACACCACACTCCACATCAGTTGCATCGGACAATGATTCTCGGACTCTCACCACTAGCCGCTGTTCTTGTAGAAAATTGTTAATCCAACTCAGGATTGGGTCGCCAATGCCGTAATTTCGAAGCTTGTGAAGGAGAATGAGGTGGTTTAAGCGATCAAATGCTTTTGACAAGTCCAGGTAGATGACATCGACCCCTACTCCATCATCAACAGCTTCGGTCTAGCTATTAAGTGCAAATAATAGGTTAGTATTACACGAATGCTTTTGACGGAAGCCATGTTGCTCTGGGGCTATTAAATTGTGGCTTTCCAGGTATTCCATCAGCGCATCGGCGATGATTGATCCCATAACTTTGGATAATATAGGAAGTAGTGTTATTGGACGGTAGTTGCTAGAGTCAGTGCGGCTACCTCATTTAGGGATATGAGTGATGACCCCTCGCTTCCATACTGGTGGAATACTGTTTTCTTCTAAACGTCGCTGATAGAAAGCAGCCGGTGGTTCTGCTGGATCACTATCTGCCGCCTGCAGAGCGTTCAGTCGAATGTTGTCGATTCCAGAAGACCTGTGGATACGCAAGGATAACAACTTCTTCAACGCAGTCTTCGCAGTGAAGCTGATGTTATCTAAACTCGACGGTGGAATACTAAAAACGAGGAGAATATTTGGGCTCGTTACCTGCTAGAACGTTTGGGAGTAATGAAGCCGTAGGAGATCGGCTGCCTCCATTTCTGACCGCGGGCATCCATCAGCAGTGACTAGTGCTGGAATCCCCCACTTTACCTTTCGAAGGCCTTTAATGTGCCTGTACAGAGGTTTGCGGTTCGTACAGAATTACTTCATTAACTCTTTTTGATGCGTGACCTTGTCGTCGGGGATCAGTTTCACACAGAATTTACGATGTGTCACGTATGCAGTCCAGGTTTCCGCATTCGGACAGTCCTTGTGAGCTCGCCATGCCAAATCCCTCCGGGGCATACATTTACGTGTTCTGCTCATCAGAAATGAATTATGCTTGTTTTTGAGTTGGAAAGACTTCTGTTTTGATGCGTGCGCTACCAGTGTGCTAAAGGTGCTTGTAAACATTTCCCAGACAACATCTGGGGAGCATTCGATTAAAAAAGTCCATGATGAATCTTTAACAGGCTTAGATAACACATTATAGTGTGTGATGGTACGCACTTTATCATCCTCCTTTTCAGGATACTCCGCATAGCATATATAGTCAAATAGTAGAGTAACCTGGTCACTACGACTTAGTGGTGTGCTTGTCACTGTTCCCTCAACCATGAGTTCTTCGTTAGTGAGCACAAGATTCAGTATCGACGGCTTGTTAACAGTTCGAAATCTGTTGAGAGAGGTTACGTGGTTGTACAGTGAGTGGCTAGAAATGATCTCTTGCAAGCAGGCTTTACACTGCGTACCGTCGGTTGCTTGCGTTTCTATATCGTGCACGTTAAAGTCTCCAGCGATAAGAATGTGGGTGTAGGACTAGTTTAAAGCAAACTGAAAGACGTGGTTCAGTTTGGAGTCCATTTCCGAAGTTGTGTTTGGTGGGCGGTAAATCACGGCTAGTGGACATGCGTCCTTGTTCCGCAATTGTAGGCGGCACCAAGGCGAATCAGAAGCGCAGATTTCCGGGTGATCGACAACTTCACATCGGAGGTTTGTATTATAATAAAGCATCACACCACCATCCCTTCCGGTTCTATCGTTCCGAAGCAGCGACATACCGGGTACATTGATCTCAGAATCGTTTATCTCAAAGTGTAACCGGGTCACAGTAATCATGACGAGGTCCCGCGGTTGTGAGTCGTGGAGTCTCTAAGTTCGGCAAACTTACTTAAAAGGCGTTGGGCGTTTGTGTACATACCAGATAGTGTTTTTGTTGTTAGGAGTGCGTTGATGGATGTCAATTTTGTGTGAGTTTTTAAACCGACCTTTAGGTAGCTGGCTATTAATCGTTTTTGGTTTATGAATTTTAGTCGAGTTGCATGACATTATTGAGCGTTCCTTAACAGAACTTCCGCTCGAGCTGCTTTCTCCTGCTGTGTGCCGTAGGTGTTTTTGTGTTGGTCTCTCAGCACCACAGTGCAGTCAAATACCTTACCTTTGGACTCGTGGCGTGCGCCTGCTGCATTTAGCGGGATGTGTTTTAACAACCTGGCTTGAAACATTGACCAGTTCTCGGATCGAACTTGCGTCATTATCTCGATGTGTAATACTACTTTCATTGATCTTAGACCGCAGCCCTTGTAGTTAGTTGATGACGGAACTCTTGTCAAGGATTTGGCATTAACGTTGTCAACAGAAAGTGCTTCGCGGATGTATCACCACTGCTCTCGGTTGCGTTTTTGCGCATCGTGGTCAGAAGAATCCAGAAGCTCGGGAACACCATGAACAAATATGGTTTCCATGTTTTGGTTATTGGGGATGCTACGTTGGTCATCTGCTTCCTTTGGGCATCTTTCCAAGGGAGATCGGGTAATATGCGCACTCCGCACGGTGAGCCGCGAAGACGAACTGCTGAGAGCAGGACAGCCTCTTTCTCATCTGCTGAGTCTGGTGTTACTCGAAGAATTCGAGGTTCACCAGCATGCACCGAGGTCGGGTGACGCGCTACGTGCTGCAGCATTGCAGGCTCAACCCGAATACCAATTGCATAGCAGATGGAACTCCCCTGGTTGCGATCGTCTTTCAACTTGCCTTTTATTGTACCAGATTTGGACTCTGGGATATTGGTGCACACGAGAGTTAAGGCAGCTTGGTTTTATCTAGTGGGTATCGACTTTAACATTTTTACTTGCCCTTTGGGCTGTTTAGAAGACACATGTGGAGTTGACGGTGAAAGCTGCGTTGCCCCACGTATGCTAGGTACGTAAATGGGGGTATTTATGTCGCTCCCAGTGTGTTTGTCCAGGCAATCGATGCATACGTTACCTGCTTGTTATCTGCGCCGGATTGTCTTCGGCTCTGAGTTGTCGGTGTCAAGGTTGAATCTCCAGGTGAAACGTCTATGGCTGGAGAAGTGGAAGCAGATATATCTGAGGCTTGTCCCCTAATGGGAGTGAGGTGACGAAGAAGATTTAGCGACACAGACGCTGCAGTGCGGTTGGAGCGTCTAGCTCTTTTCTTCGGTTTAGATTCAGAGGTTACTTTGGCTGGTTAAGGTATTAATGTGGCCAAATTTACCTCCGTGGGATCGATCTTAGTATTTAGAAGATGAGCTATTATCTCAGTCATCCTATCGCACTTTTTCACGAGCAACAGTTGACAACTGGAAGGACTCGCTATACTTAACGAAAACAATATCTGTCAGCAGCCTTGTTTGTGTCGCACTTCTTGGAAGGATTTGCGAGACAATCAACATTCGGGTTGAGCCTGCAATGCTGCAACGCGTAGCGCGTCACCCGACCTCAGTGCACTCTGGTGAACCTAGAATTCTTCGAGTAACACTAAACTCAGAAGATGAGACAGAGGCTGTCCTGCTCTCAACAGTTAGTCTTCGCGGCTCACCGAGCGGAGTACGTATATTGCCTGATCTACCTTGGAAAGATCGCCCAAAAGAAGCAGTTGACCAACGCGGCATTGCTAATAGAGATAGCAAGAAAACAATATTTGTTCATGGATTTCCTGAGCTTCTGCATTCTTCTGATCACGATGCACAAACTCATGACCGAGAGCAGTGGTGCTACATCCGCGAAGCACTCTCTGTAGACAATGTTATTGCCAAATCCCTGACAAGAGTTCCGTCATCACCTAACTACAAGGGCTGCGGTCCAAGGCTATTTAAAGTAATACTACACTCCGAGGGAATAACGCAAGTTCTGTTGGATAGCTGGTTAAAATTTCGAGCTAGGTTGCCAACAGAGATCCAGCTAAAAGCAGCAGGCGAACGATCAAAAGTCGGAAGCAATTCAACGGAACTTGCAAACGCAGCAAATTCCTTATCTGCACAGTCCTGCGGAGAGACCAACACAACTGCGCCCACGGCACACAGGAGGACCGAGCACAGCACCAGTGAAACTTCTGTTCAGGAACGCTTAATAATGCCATGCAACACGACTGAAATACATAAACCAAAAAACGATTAATTGCCGGCCACATAACGGCCGGCTTAAAAGCGAACACAAATTTGACATCTATCAATGAACTCCTAACAACAAAAGCCCTATCTTGCATATATACAAACGCCCAAGACCTTCTAAGCAAGTTAGCAGAACTTAGAGAACTCCACGACTCACAACCGCGGGACTTCGTCATGATCACAGAGACATGGTTAAACCCTGAGATAACCGATTCTGAGATCAATTTACCCGGTATGTCACTGCTTCGGACCGATAGAACCGGAAGGGGGGCGGTGTGATTCTTTATTATAATACAAACCTCCGATGTGAAGTTATCGACCACCCGGAAATCCGAGCTCCCGATTTGATTTGGTGCCGCCTATGGTTGCGAAACAAAGACACATGCCTACTAGCCGTGATTTATCGCCCACCAAACGCAACTTCGGAAATGGACTCCAAAGTGAACCACGTTTTGCAGTTTGCTTTGAACAAGTCCTACACCCACATTCTTATCGCTGGAGACTTTAACGTGCACGATATAGAAACGCAAGCAACCGACGGTACGCAGTGTAAAGCCTGTTTGCAAGAGATCATTTCTAGCCACTCACTGTACAACCACGTAACCTCTCTCAACAGATTTCGAACTGTTAACAAGCCGTCGATACTGAATCTTGTGCTCACTAACGAAGAACTCATGGTTGAGGGAACAGTGACAAGCACACCACTAAGTCGTAGTGACCAGGTTACTCTACTATTTGACTATATTTGCTATGCGGAGTACCCTGAAAAAGAGGAGGATAAAGTGCATACTGTCACGCACTACAATGTGTTGTCTAAGCTTGTTAAGGATACATCTTGGACTTTCTTAATCGAATGCTCCCCAGATGTTGACTGGGAAACATTTACAAGGACGTTTACTACACTGGTAGCGCACGCATCAGAGGAGAAGTCCTTCCAACCTAAAAACATGCGTAATTCATTTCTGATGAGCAGAACACGTAAATGTATGCCCCGGAGGGTTTGGCATGGCGAGCTCACAAGGACTGTCCGAATGCGGAAACCTGGACTGCATACGTGACACATCGTGACTTCGGTGTAAAACTGATCCCCGACGACAAGGTCACGCATCAAAAAGAGTTAATGAAGTAATTTTGTACGAACTGCAAACCTCTGTACAGGCACATTAAAGGCCTTCGAAAGGTGAAGCGGGGATTCCAGCACTAGTCACGGCTGATGGGTGCACACGATCAGCAATGGAAGCAGCTGCTCTTTTACGGCTTCATTACTCCCGAACTTGCCAGGAGGTAACGAGCACCAACATTCTCCTCATTTCTACTACTCCACCATCTGGTTTAGATAACATCACCTTCACTGCGGAAGCTGTGTTAAAGAAGGTGTTATCCTTGCGTATCCACAGTTCTCCTGGAGCTGACAACATCCGACCGAAGGCTCTACAGGCAGTAGCTAGTGATCAAGCAGCAGTGATCAAGCAGCTATTTTCTATCAGCGATGTCTAGAAGAGAACCGTATTCCTCCAGTATGGAAGCGAGGGGTCATCACTCATATCCATAAAGGAGGTAGCCGCACTGATCCTGCCAACTACCGTCCAATAACTCTACTTCCTATATTATCCAAAGTTATGGGATCAATCATCGCAGATGCGCTGATGGAATACCTGGAAAGCCACAATTTAATAGCCCCAGAGCAACATGGCTTCCGTCAAAAGCATTCGTGTAATACTAACCTATTATTTGCACTTAATAGCTAGACCGAAGCTGTTGATGATGGAGTAGGGATCGATGTCATCTACCTGGACTTGTCAAAAGCATTTGATCGCTTAAACCACCTCATTCTCCTTCACAAGCTTCGAAATTACGGTATTGGCGACCCAATCCTGAGTTGGATTGACAATTTTCTACAAGAACAGCGGCTAGTGGTGAGAGTCCGAGAATCATTGTCCGATGCAACTGATGGGGAGTGCGGAGTACCACAAGTCTCGGTTCTTGGACCTCGTCTATTCTTGGTGTTCATTAACGATTTGGCGAAATCAATTACTTCCGATTTCCTATTTTTTGCTAATGATATCAAGATATGGCGAAGGATCAGAGGACCGGAAGACCATGAACGGCTCCAGTGCGATCTTAACACAGTGTCGAACTGGTCACTTCAAAACGCCCTACCGTTCAATGTAGACAAAGGTCGCGTCGCACAATAACGCCATAGTCATAACTACACCTATTCACTTGGGACCAACGGACTGCAGAATAGCTCCCAGGAACGTGACCTGGGTGTGATCGTACAGAGCGACCTCAACTGTTCAAAACAGGCTGAGGTAGCTGCGAAAAGGGGCAACCAGCATGTCGGCATGCTGCGATGGGTATTCGGGAGATTTGTCCCATCAATCTTCCCAATGATGCACAATTCCTACTTGCGCCCGCATGTTGAATCCGCTATCCAAGCTTGGCAACCTTGGTTGAAGCGTGACCTAGAAGCGATAGAGGCACCGCAACGGAGAGCAACAAAGAATGTGCAGGGTCTGCGCTACCACTCTTATCACCGAAGGCTGAAGTTGTTGGGAATTTTCAGCGGGCGCTATCGAAGACTGCGCGGTGATCTCATATTAGCCTATCAAATATTGAGTGACCCCAATCACGTATGCAGCCATTTGCTGAAACGTAGCCACAACACGCAGCTCAGGGGTAACTGCCTAAAGTTGAAGGAACAATACAGCCGTCTAGAGTGTCGACGGAATTACTTTTCCCTTCAGGTTTGCAAACCATGGAACGCACTCCCAGACTCAGTTGTATCCTCTCCTACCTTGGATGTTTTCGAAAAACGACTAGATGTTGCTCTTAGCTCCCAACATTTTGTTACCTAAACTCCCCTACTGTGGATTACGTCAAGGATGCATTTCAACAGGATTTATGTATCAAATGGACCTAAGTGAGCGACCATATTTTATTTTTCTCACTATGTATCTCAATGATCACTGAACCCCAGTGTCTTTCTGAACGTTTACGCTCGATAATTTATTTTAATTTTACACCGATGTTACTTATCAAACTATTCATATCGGCAGACGTTCGATAGATGACCCAGACATATTTTGATTTCATCATATTCACCTCAACCATCTTACGGGACGTGTCAAGCACTTGCTTTTATCCCGTGATAAATCATTGTTCATTGTTCATTGCGGACACTACGATCTAATGTAGCTAGAATAGGTTATCCCGATCGTAAGGACTTTACTGAAATTCTGTGAAGAACAGAGGTGACGTTGCACCATTGGAATGCTGGTTGCCTTGTTATCGTTTGCAGAAGAGTTGGTCGAGCGGTCTTATTGGTACTGGCACTCACGTTTGATGAGGATTCTATGAGCCAGGCGTGTACATGACACACAAACACGGCAGCGTGTATTGATCGACCTGCCTTACACGACGATAGAGATGCGGCGCTGATGAGGGTCCCTAAGTGCCTCCGACGTGATGTTCAGTAGATGAACGATGCAAAATAACCGTAACTTTGTTATGCTGCAATCTGCAGGAATGCTTGCCTAGTAGGCTGGGCGTCTTCAGCTTCTTCTTCCAAAATGTTTTCCGAAAAGCTCCGGATTTGTATGGGTACACACGTAGAACTCGACAAAGAAAATGTTAAAATTACGAACTGAAGCACGAGTATAATATCACA
>OX104065.1:52464025-52514634 GCA_944474145.2 Dicrocoelium dendriticum
ATGATATCAACGTCCACGAACGGTAGTCGGTTTCCGGACTCCGCCACCTTAAGCCGGAATTGTGCGTACAAAACAGTTTGTATGTTCTGTACCTCTAACTTGGCCTATAACTGCTGTGATTTGCCCCTGTACGTAATTCGCCACCCTTAAGAACTCGTGATTTATTGTATTGTTCCTGTTGGAGTAAAACATTCTGATCAATACGCAGCCCAATCCGACACATTTAGCACTTTGTCGTCCTCACTCAGATGTTGCCTCGTTTGATTCACTCCCCGATGTCCCGCTTTCATTCCTACGCATAAGTATACAGCTGACCACAATAGACTAAAGAGCAAATGATAAATGGACTCAAGGAAAAAGTTGCAAAGGTTTTACAGGATGGTCACGGTTGCTGCACAATATTCAAGGCCAGTATACAACTACAACCAGATGCTTTAGCGGTTTTTAAACTGAAACGTCCAGTATCATATGCTGCTCTAACAATGGTTGATAAAGGGTCGGATCGTCTTCAACGACCTGGAGTTATTCATCATGGACAGCTCCTATTGTTATCGTTAAGGAGTTAAATGGCAAAGTACGTATATGTAAAGATTACTCGACTGGACTTAACTACGTGTTGGACTCGCACCAGTACTCACAACCAGTTCCAGAGGATTTATTCACCAAACTCAATGGTGGCACCTGTTTCGTGAAACTAAATCTTGCCGATGCATACCTTCAAATACAAAGCATGGATGATTGCAAAGAACTCCTTACGATTAAACACACCGCGAATTACTCCAAGTTAACCGTGTACTATTTGGTGTAAAATCGGCACCAGCCATATTACAGCAAACAACGGATTCCGTGTTAACTGAGTTATCAAAAGTAGCTGCTTACCTTGATGACATCATCGTCACGGACCCCACTCAGGAAGAACCGTCACATCGCCTACATTGCGTACACAATCGAAATCAACATTATGGTTTTCGTCTTCGCGCAGAAAAATGTATTTTCGTTTTAAATTTCAGTAAATATTTCGGATTTATCTTCGACTAAAGTGGTTGTCATTCTGATCCTGAAAACATTTCTGCCATCCAACAAATGTCCCCACCGACTGATCTAACTACCCTACGATCTTTTCTCAGATTGGTAAGCCATTACAGTACTTTCTTACCGGATATGCATCATGTCCGAGACCTTCGCAAGAATTTCTAAAGGAAGTGCTGTGGAATCGGTCAAAAGAATGCAAGTCCGAGTTAGATAAAGTTGAATCACTGCCGAGTGCTGACTTGCTTCGCACATATTACAACCCTGCTTTGGATATAGCTCTCGTTTCAGACGCTTCCAAATACGGAATCGGAGCTGTCATCTCTCATGTTTCTACAAATGGTTCAGAGAAAGCAATTGCTCATGCGGCCATATCACTGATTGTTACGAAACGCAATTATGGCCAGGTCGAAAAAGAAGCTTTAGCCACTGTCTTCATTACCAAGAAGTTTCATAAAATGCTTTGGGGACGTCATTTTACCACCGCAACGGATCACAAGCCTCCTTTTGGTATCTTCGGATCCAAGAAAGGTATCCCAATTTACACAGCTAATCGGCTTCAACGATGGACTACTATGCTACTGGGGCATGATTTTTGCATAAAATACCAGTCGACTGAGGATATTGGCCAGGCAGATGCATTGTCTCGAACCATGGAATCTCACCGGCAAAAGCATGAAGATATAGTTGCCGCGTCAGTATCCGTAGAGCCAGAAATAAGCACCGTGCTTGCTATTTCAGTCCGCGCACTACCAGTTATTTCTACTATGATCCGTGACTCCACTGTTTATGATTTGTTGCTACAGGAAGTTATTCGTTTTATCGAACTCAATGGCCGTCATCGTGTCCTTCTCATCAACTTCAACCGTTCTACCAACGTCGTTCTTCTTTGGCCGAGGTCGATGGGTGTATTCTCTGTCGAGCGTGTTGTAGTACCTACACATTTGCAGGAGTATTCTGAAGCAGTTTCACTTCGGGCACCCTGGAATAAATCGCATGAAAGTCTTAGCACGTAGTTACGTGTATTGGCTGAACAGCTGGAAGAACTTGTCCAAAATGCCAATTGTCCGCAAAATCCCATCGCAAAACGGAATTGTGCTCATGGCCAGTACCAGATACCGCTTGGTAACGATTTCCGGACCAATCAATGACCAACACTATCTGCTCCTGGTTGATGCCTACAGTAAAAGGCCGGAAGTTTTACCATGGATTGTATTACATCTCATGTCACCATCTTAAAGCTATAAAATGTGTTTAGCAGTCTTGGTTGTCACACACGCTTATCTCAGACAACGGCACAGCTTTTACTTCCGCAGAATTCTCCGCTTTTTGTGAACAAAACGGTATCCAGCATATCTGATAGCCACCATTGCACCTACAACCCAACGGCCAAGTGGAGCATTTCGTTGACAATTTCAAGCGATCGTCGTTAAGGCTCAAAAGGGGAACTACTCTGGATATCAGCGAAACCTTGCTGAGTTACAAGTCAACGCCAAATGTTAATACACCAAATGGAAGCTCACCGGCAGAAGCTTTAATGAACTGGAAGCTACGCTTACCCCTCGATGTCATTCGTCCAGCCTCACGTTCGCTAATTTGTCGAAATATCCGCATGGAGAACCATCACAACTGTTATCACGGTGCCGTGAATCGTACGTTTTACGTTGGCCAATCTGTGTTGGCTAAAGATTATTATTATTATTTATTAGGGATTATCGTGATGGTGATGAAATGTGGACGCAGGGTATGAATGTATGCCGCGCGAGTCAGGTAACCTATGTAGTGGATGTACGCTCTTTAACATGGATCTGCCATGCCAACCAATTACTTTTGTCCCCCAGCCAAACAACGCCTCACGAGCCTAACCTTCCCATCGACATTCGCCTGGATATTTTTGAGCTCCTACAGAGGTCCGAAACCCAGGAACAAATCACTAAACCAGTCCATACAGTCGATTACACACCGAGAAGATGGACAGGTCGAATCAGACGGCAGTGGGTGCCTATGCAGCTGGATCCATGACAGCAATCATACGAACATCTAATTACAAGGGAAATGGTTAGGAGAGCTGCCTCCAAAGGAATTCATTTCCTTTGTTGACACGTATGCTCAATAACTACAACTACATTTTCTTCCATTTCAGTTCGTCACTGAATCTATCCTGAACTGTGACGCCCTTTCCTTTCCACTGTACTACGTTCAATCTCTCCGGACTTCCCACTCGGAGATACATCTTCCATCAGTGCTTGTTCGTCTTCTCACCTTCCGTGCGTTGACACTGTGGTTGATTGAAGGACACCAAGAACATAACATGTTCTATCCAGTGTGGAGCGGACTACAGCTCAGCCACTGCTTGGTGTACGTCTGGTACGCATGATTCCCTGTAGAGATAGACAGGAATGTTGCTGTTGCGCATGTAGAAGAGGTATGGGTCGGCCCCGTCGATGAAACGTGACTCCCATCCACATGCCTCTCGGCCTTATTACTTCGGGTTTACACTGGACATGGGTGTGTGGATGGAGCTGTGGGTGGTGCATCGCAAGCCACCCATGATCCTTCTGTAGGCGCAGGCGTCTTGTGGCCGTACTATGGAGGCCACAGTAACAGGCAAATCGGGAGCCGGATGTCGCCAACCATGTAGTTGCGTTCACATGCGAGTTTTTCACCTCTTACACTGACCGTGTTTCATCCACAAATGTATTGTAAACAAAAACGACCCCCAAAACTTAAAAACAAGTGCAGTGCTTTTTGCACCATATACCTGACTCGTTTTCCGTACACCGACTACGTCCCAACCTACCGTGTGTTTTACATTTAAAAACCCCACTGGAAAAGTTGCGACATTTTCTGACCCACTTGCCCGCAGCCTCAGACGCCATCACCTTGGATCCAAACGACCACCATCCGTCTTCTACAGGTGATGGCGACAGCTCATCTGGTCCGTGACCAATTGGCTACGTTGTTCTGACAATACTTATGATTCTCCGTGGGAAGTAGACCGCTTTGGCATTGAACTGGGGTGCGGTGGGGGAGTGACACCTAAGTGCACCATCGGACCCGCAGCGGAGGAAATGTCCTGCGGCTTTTTTGGACCAGCCAGGTTTTTCAGTTCGACGGGCGCGCCCCGACGGTCAACCGATGGTGCACTACAGTCCACGTTCAAATAATAAATAACCAGCGAACGCCACGCACCCCCTTTCCGTCTGCTTGCGCTTGCTCTATTTTCTACTAGACTCCACCAGTTTCATCTCATCTCCCAACCTGACACCTCTATCGCAGGTTTTTCAGCATCCTAAGGGGACCTCCGTAGTGAACACGAAACATTTACGCTTTCAATATTGCGCAGCATTGGAGTTTATGACTATTTGTATCTGCCGAAAGTCAATTCGGTTCACTGATGGTATATCCCGTTCACTATAACTCTCCAGGTGAGTCGCACTTCTACGCCGCTCTCTGCACTTACTTACCTGCTCACCATTCATTTTAACCCTTGCCAATATACTTTACGTCCAGCCGCTCTTAATGTTCTCGGTATTATCGTACCTGGTGCGTCTTGTATGTGTCATCGCTTGTGATTAGCATCCGAGTGGCTGTCGAAGCGATACATCAAGTTCAAATGGGGATCGGAACGATAGGATTAGCCCATGAGTGTTCTACCTTCAGCGGGTAGTTGAACCAATTGACAAGGACCGCATCACACTCTGAGCAACCAATTACTGCCCACGTATCCTGCACTAGCAGTCCCTGCTGGACCGGTTACGTGAAGTAAGAAAAAGAAAACAGCGATATCGGAAGGCAAGAAGCGGGACGTAATTAAGTAAATGTAATACCAAGATGTGTGAGCAGCTATAAAAAAAGAAAACAGCTGAAAACAAGTCAGTTGGGAGAAAGGAAAGGTTTGGTGTTGCCACACCCTTAAGCCCATCGCAATGAGGCTGGACCTTACCGTGGTGCGATGGTTTGTGTGCCTCAGTGATCTATTGAGCTATGCTGGGTGGTGCTTTTGGCACCTTCAGAGTCACTCATACCACATTGGCCAATGGTTAGAGGCCAGACAAACTCAGTCTCCTGGCCCTCCAGGTTGAGGGTTGGAATGAGGGTGGCTCCTTATTCCTTAAAACGGACTCCTTGTATCCCAACGCCAAACCCGCTGCCTTGAGGTCAGGTTTTTGAACCAAAGGCTTTGGTTGAGAACCCTAATCGTTCTTGTGTCCAGGCCTCGGCAAGCTGACAGTATTCTGCCCACGCAATACATCATGACCTTTCCTTGTAACAATCTCCTGATGCTCTGACCGGCACAAAGGATAATCAACGGTGTCCTATCTGCTGCATCGAGCAGGGTGGATAGGGGTCTGGATGCTACTGCTCAGGCCTTCCCGCCTTCTTATTCCCTCTCTTGCGCTTTTTCGTCCTTAGCCTCCTGTTCCAACTTCACTTTCATCCCCCGTTTCAATCCCCCAATTCTTAGCCCTACCCCACCGTGCTTGAATAGTCGCTTGGCTGCTAGTTTCAACTCACACACAATCGCAGGGCATCGCTCCAATCCAGTCGACAAGTCCAAGTTCAACCAACCGGACAACGTCAGTTCATCCGTTTCTCTTTGGAGTCCTCGATCCTCGCTAAGACTGGCAGGCCTCAACGTGCGCACTTTGCTGCAGATTGGCCAACAGGCAGCACTTGCCCGCACATTAGAGACCCTATCGATCGATGTTTGCTGTTTATCAGAAACTCGCCTGCAAGGTTCGAACTGCGTGCTTACCCTGAGATCCCCCACATGCGACACTGGCGGCACATTCTCACTGCGCCTGTCTGGCGATGATGCAGCTTCAAATGCTCGTCAAGCTGGCGTTGGCATAGTTTTGAGTCCCCGGGCTGAAGCTGTCCTGATTGATTGGATCCCAGTCAGCAGTCGGATGGGCGCCGTTAGGTTGGATGGCTCGTTCCAGACTTCGAACTCGCGCGGGAACCAACGGTGCCTGTTTGTCATTGCGGCTTACGCCCCCACAAACTACAGCCCTGATTAAGTGAAGGATGACTTCTATCACCAACTTAACGAGCTTTTCCGTTACATAAGAAGCACGGATACTGTGGTGCTTACTGGTGATCTAAACGTCCAAGTAGGAAAATTGTCCTCTGATGAGCTTCATCTGAGCGGTCGACATCGTCTCGACTCCCGGAATGATAATGGTGAACGACTGCTACACCTGTGTGAAGGTGCTCGTCTCTTTATGGTAAATACTAACTTTCGATACAGCGCCCGCAGAACAGTGAGTTGGTGCCCACCAGCCTCAGGCCAGTCATGGTCGCAAATCGATCACATCGCGATTAGTTACCGCTGGAGGGGTTGTGTCCAAAACTGTCGCTCGATTTGAAGCATCAGCATGGAATCTGACCACGCATTCGTTTGAGCCGACCTCCGGGTGCGTTTCGGTGGATTCCGCAACGCCGATGTGAACGGATTGACACCAGCCAGCCGGCGAAGTTAGGTGTTCTAAAGGTGTTTCAAAGTGCGCTGGCATCTGGGCTGAGTAAGCGCTCGCTGAAGACCGTCGAAGATCACTGGTCGCATATTCCTCCAACGTTACAATAAGCAGGCATGTCTTCATGTGGCAAATCAAACTGCCGAACTGAACATTGGGTTTCTACAAAGTCTCTGGAACTTATGGATGCTCGCCGACGTGTTCCGGCTGGAAGCGAATACAATGAGACTCGCAACATTCTCAGGGCAAAACTGTGTGCTAGCCTAAAGAGAGATCGCGTAGCCTGGTGGTCTTCCCTTGTGTCGGAGATTGAAACAGCCGCTGCCGTTGGTAATCATTGTGAGTTATTCCGCTTGATACGGTAAAAAGGTAGCGGGAGACCTGGCGTTAGTGGGACCATAGGCGACGAGAGTGGAAAGCCGATCCAACGTTTTTCAAAACGCTTGGAGCTTTGGGTCGAACACTGCACGAGGTAATTTAACCATTCTGAGTTATCGCTTTCACTTTCCGGCATTGAGTGCACCTCCTCATGGACGGTCTCTTAAGATCCGCCCACACACGCTGAAATCGAACGTGAGATCAGACCGTTGCAATTGGATAAGGACGCAGGGGGAGATATAATTCCCTCAGCTCTCTACAAATTTGGAGGACCTGCACTTTTGGATGATTTGCACGAGTTGTTAGTAAAACAATCGGAGCAGGAAAGTGTCCCGACAGACTGGAGCCGCTCTGTCATAGTTCCAAGTTTCAAGGGAGGATCCCATTCGAAATGCGGCAACCATAGAGGGTTCAGTCTTATCACAATCGCATCTAAATTGCTTGCGTCTGTCATCCTCCACAGACTGATTGACACTCATGAAATCCAGAGTCGTGAAGAGCAAGCCGGGTTTCGTCGAAATCGAGGCCGAATCGACCACATCTTTACCCTGCCTCGATTGTTGGAGCACCACCATGTTTATTGGCGACCCACAGTTGTCGTGTTTCTCGACATCAAAGGCGCCTTCGGTTCCGTAGATCGATTTGCTCTTTGGGACTGCCTACTCAGGAAAGCTGTGCCTGATGAATATGTAAACATTATCAAAGCACCGTGCGCGCATAGTTCGAGCAGAGTGAGGGTTTATAGCAAACTGTTGCCACCCTTCAATATCTCCATCGGTGTGAGACAAGGTTGTCTGCTGTCACCTTTCCTACTTAACTTTGTAGTTGGGGAAGTCATGGAAACGACATTCGCTGGACACGACCTAGAAGATGTGGAGCCACTTCCTGGTGGACGACTTCTAGATTTGGGGTATGCGGACAATAGTGCCCTAATCTGTGGCAGCTCCCAAACGTGCCAAGCAGTACTGGACCGATTAGCACTAGCTGTCTATCGTTTTGGACTGTGATTTGCTCCATCAAAATGCAAAGTTCTTCTCCAAGATTGGCAGGAACCCACCCCTGCGCTTATTCTTGATGGTGCTCAGCTAGAAATCATGCAGGATTTCAAAGAACAATGCACAATGAACAATGATTTATCACGGGATACAAGCAAGTGCTTGACACTTCCCGCAGGATGGCTGGGGTGAATACGATGAAATCAAAATATATGCGGGTCATCTACCGAGCGTCTGCCGAGATGAATACTTTGACAAATAACGTCACTGTAACATAAAAACCGAGTGTAAGCATGCAGCAACCCACTGGGGTGCAGTGGTCGTTTATGTAAGGCATGAGAAAAGTAAATTATGGTCACTCACTTGGATCCATTTTATACATAAATCCTGTAGAAAGACATGAATGGTGTAATCCAAAATAGAGATGTTTAGGTAACAAAGTGCTGGGAGCTAAGAGCAACATCTAATCGTTTTTTGAAAACGTTCAAGGTAGGGAAGGTTATAACTGAGTCTGGGAGTGCATTCCAGGGTTGGCAAACCCGAAGGGAAAAGTAATTACCTCGACACTCTAGACGGCTATATTGTTCCTTCAATTTTAAGCAGTAACCCCTGAGCTGTGTGTTGTGGCTAAGTTTCAGCAAGTGGCGGCATCCGTGGTTGGAATCACTCAATATCTGATACGCTAATATGAGATCGCCGCGCAGCCTTCGATAGCGTCTGCTGAAAATTTCCAGGAACTTTAGCCTTCAGTGGTAAGAATGATAGCGCGAGCCCTTTACTTTCTTTGTTGCTCTTTATTGTGGTGCCACTAACGCCTCTTGGTCACGCTTCAACCAAGTTTGCCAAGCTTGGATAGTATATTTAACATGCGAGCGCACCTACGAAATGTGCATCATTGGGAGGATTGATGGGTCAAATCTCCCGAATGCCCATCGCAGCATGCCGACGTGCTGGTTGCCATTTTTTCGCAGCTCTCGCAACGTGTTTGAACCAGTGAGATCGCTCCATACGAGCCCACCAGGGTCACTATCCTGAGAGCTGGTCTGCAATCCGTGTGCGCCAAGGAAATATGTGTAGTTATGTCTATGGCGTAATTGCACAACGCGACATTTGTCTACGTTGAATGGCAGGGCGTTTTGAACTGACCTGTTCGACACCGTGGTAAAATCGCACTGAAGCACTTCGTGGTCACCCGGTCCTCTGATCCTTTGCCATGTCTTGATATCATCAGCAAAAGATGGGAAATCGGAGGCAATTGATCTCGCCAAATGGTTAATGAACACCAAGAATGGACGAAGCCCAAGCATCGAGTCTTGTGGTTCACCACACTCCCCATCAGTTGCATCGGACAATGATTCTCGGACTCTCATCACTAGCCGCCGTTCTTGTAGAAAACTCTCAATCCAACTCAGGATTGGGTCGCCAACGCCGTAGTTCCGAAGTTTCTGAAGAATAATTCGATGGTCTAATTGATCAACTGCTCTTGAGAAATCCGGGAAGATGACATCGACTCCTGTTCCATCATCAACAGCTTCAAACCAGCTATTATGTGTAATTAATAGATTAGTATTACATGATCGCTTTTGACGGAAGCCATGTTGCTCTGGGGCTATTAAATTGTGGCTTTCCAGATACTGCATCAGCGCATCGGCGATGATTGATCCCATAACTTTGGATAATATAGGAAGTAGTGTTATTGGACGGTAGTTGGTAGAGTCAGTGCGGCTACCTCCTTTATGGATATGAGTGATGACCCCTCGCTTCCATACTGGTGGAATACTGTTTTCTTCTAAACATCGCTGATAGATGGATGGACAGCTGTATGGTCTGATTGGATAACAGCACTCCATGTTAGGTTGGGTCCCGTATACGACACCTCCCTCTTCTTTTGACACGTCTGCCTGTAGTTGCCAACCGTTGGGTATAGATGAAACGATGGGGTGGTCGGCGGTTGCGTATGGGGCGTCTTTGAACCGCATCCGAATATGACATCAACGCTTGACTTTTGTTTTCCACTCGATCAGAATTTGCATTTGTCGGTTTCGGCAATGAGAACTCCTCCAGTGATAACTGAAAATCAAACTGAGAATTGGGACGAGGTAAATACTGATTGTTATCAGAGCGGTGTCTGAGCTGGTTCATATGCCTGTGCCATGTCTGACCGTTGACCTCTACTAGGTACGTGACTCGACCAATCCGTCTGGTGATTACATCTGGCGTCCATTTTTTTTGCGACGGTCGGAAGTCTCTTGTCCAAACCAAGTCACCTGGTTTTAATGTTCTCGCTATTACGTGCTGTTTGGGTTGCGCAGATTCGGTTGTTTCCGGATTGGCTAATTCTCTCACCTCCGGAACGATGATGTCCCAACTTGACCTGATCTGACGGTTAAACAACATTTCCGACGGTGACCTTCCGTTACAAGAGGGGTGTGGTGTAATTCGATACATCATTAGGAATGTGTGTATGCAATCGTCCCTGGAGCCGTCGCCTCGCCCTTTGGTAAGCGCACGCTTGAACGTGTCGACGAATCGCTCAACCTGACGGTTCGATTGCGGGTGAAAGGGGGTGTGCGTATGTGTGCCACCCCATTGGAACGACAAAATGTTGCGAATTCTTCGCTAGTATATTGTGGGCCATTATCGCTGACTAATGTCTCCGGCATTCCGAATCGGCTGAATATTTGATGCAACTGTCTAATTGTTGCGACTGCAGTGGTCGTCGGCATTGTTACAACTTCTGGCCATTTACTATGAGCGTCAATCACGATTAGATAAGATTTACCATCTACTGGGCCAGCGAAATCTACATGTACTCTTGACCACGGCGTGGTCGCTGCTGGCCATGGCACAGGGGCCAATTTGTTTGGTGATTTTTGCTTGATAGCACAGTTTTCACACCGCGTACACAGGTGTGAGATATCATCATCCATCCCTGGCCAATGCACGTAACTTCTAGCTGATGCTTTGGTGCGGGTGATTCGTTGATGGCCTTTGTGAAGTTGGGTGAGAATGGGCCGTTGTAAAGCTGAGGGAACAACCACACGTTCAGCGAACAGCAAACACGAGTCAACGATTGATAAGCTGTTTTGGCACCGATGATAGGGGATGAGTTCTGCATCTGATACCCTCGATGGCCAAGCTTCTGTCACGTGCTTCATCACCTTACGTAGTACGGCATCCTGCGATGTGTGCTGCTGGATGGATTTTAGCGAGACTGGTAGGGATTTCGCGGTGTCGAGAATTACCCCGTTGATCTCTTGATCCACTTTAACACTAGCAATCACTGTCTCGTTGTTGTCTGCTGGATTATCCGCAATTAACCGAGACAACACATCGGCTTGCCCAAAATCTGTGGTAGATTGGTAATGGATGCTAGAATCGTAGGCCAGTAAGGATAGAGCCCATCTCTATAGACGGCTGGCTGTAGTTGCCGGGATGCCTTTATGTGAACCAAGTATGGTCAGCAACGGTTTGTGATCCGTCAGTAACTTGAAACGTCTACCATATAGCATTTTGTGAAATTTATTGACAGCAAATATGATAGCCAGGCCTTCCTTTTCAACCTGGGAATAATTTTTCTCTGCTGATGTTAACGACCGTGCCACGTGGATAACCGCTTTCTCAGAACCGTCTGGGAAAGTGTGGGACAACACAGCTCCGATGCCATAGTTGCTTGCATCGGCAGCTACCAAGATTGGAAGTTTGGGATCGTAATGCGTGAGAAGGAGATCGGAAGTCAGCATATCTTTAATCCGATCTACCGCTGCTTGACACTCTGCTGACCAAGTACACTTGACCTCTTTCATGGGTAATGCGTTTAGAGGTGCTCGCAGTTGATGCATTTCCGGGAGAAAAATAGAATAGTGGCTAACCATGCCAAGAAAAGAGCGTAACGTACTGACGTCTGTTGGTGCCGGCATGTTAACAATAGCTGAAATATTGGCTGGGTCGGGACGACGTCTATACTGATCAATAATGAACCCCAGATATTTAAGTTGTGGCAAAAGTAAGCTGCATTTGTCTGGTCGCAAGCGCAATCCGTACTCTTTTATACGATCCAAAACTTGGTCGAGCCTCACTGCTAGCTCTTCTGGACTTGTTCCGACCACTAAGATATCATCTAAGTAAGCTGCAACGCCGTCAATGCCCGTGAGCATGGTATCCATAAGCTGCTGGAAAATAGCTGGTGCTGTTTTAACCCCGAATGGCAATCGGTTAAACTGAAACAATCCACGGTGTGTGTTAATTGTCAACAATTCCTTTGACTCATCGTCAATGGCGATTTGTAGATATGCATCAGCTAGGTCAAGTTTAGCAGACAGTCTACCGCCTGAAAGTTTGGCAAAAATGTCTTCTGGGACTGGTAGTGGATAACTGTGTGTCTGAAGGGCGTCATTGAGACCAGTTGAAAAATCTACACACACACACGAATTGAGCTATTGACCTTTCGTACCACTACGATTGGAGCAGCCTAGTCCGAGTAATCGACTGGTTGTATGACATCTGCTAGCTGTAGGCGATCCAGCTCTAGCTCTACACTGGTTAATGCAGAATAAGGCACCGGACGTTTAGGACGAAAAACGGGTTAAGCATCCGCTCTCAGCTACAATTGAGCCTTCATTTTGCTACAAAGACCAAGTCCTTCCTGGAAAACTAGTGCATATCGCTGAAATAACCGTTGTGGAATGGACTGCTGTAGCCCTGCATCGATTATTACGGGAGGAATGCTGCTGCCCAGTGTCAGTTTGCAGACTTTATCAAACGGAATACTCCAAAGATTGAATTTATCTAACCAGTTAATGCCGAGAATATTCAATCCTGGTTGGTTAGTGAGGTAGCATATAGACTCAAATTTTTGACCACTATAAGATACCAAGCAACGTAACCCATCAACCAAACCGAGAGTTGTTCCGGATGCACTGAGGGCTGTCTGTTGAGTGGGCATAACTGGAGGACGTCCGATGGATCCTCAAATCGTTTGCGAAATAATCGTGATGTCCGATCCTGTGTCTACCTGGAGAGTCGCGGGATACCCGTTTGCATTCACTGTTAGATAGTGTCTTCGCGATGGCGCGTTGACTTGGTAGCTAGCAACAATGCTGCGACTAGCCTTCTGTGGTGGCTTCGGAAACAGTTTGTTGAAATTGTCAGCTTTAGTTGAGTTGCGTGGCTTGCAGAAACCATCTTTGTGACCAAAGCGTTGACACTGATTGCACCGATGTCGGCGAAAAGTGCACTGTGAGGCGTAGTGCGATGCGCCACAGTTCCAACATGCTGTTGGTGGCTTTTTGGGCTCCTGTTTGTGTGCTCTGACCGGTCTGACATCTGCCATGTTGATCTGCTGCTGTTCCACCATACGGGAATCATGCTTCAAGTTGATCAGGCGCTGACAATCCTCAGCCATTTTCTGCAACGTTATGTCTGGGTCTTGCTCCAGTCTGGTGAGAAGACGTGTGCGGATGTCCGCGTCTGACGGAGATTGTAGACCACAAATAAACATGAGACACTTGAACTGTGTCTCGGTCAAAGATGCAAGTTTAAAACGCTCACACTCGCGGTTAACGATACTTGCGTAGGTAATGTAGTCGTCCATTGAGTGCTTGACGAGTTTTAAGCAATGATAACGCGTGCTGAAGAGCGAGGAACGTTCGCCAAAAGTCTGTGTAAGGCACTGAACCGTGTCATCAAAAGAAAATTCGCGTGGGTGTTTGGGCAAATATAGTTTACGAAACGATCATGCTCCGTGATCCCCAACTTACGTAGCAGTGTTCGGGGTCGCCATGAATCCTCCTTCCCACCGAACTCAACACGAAAAATGTCCTCATAGCGCTTGAACCAGGACTCAAAAGTAACACCCGATGCAACGTCATGCTGGAACATCTGAATTGTAGAGACAACTGACTCAATGTTGGTATGTTCATCCTGCGGTGCCTTGACCTTGGAAACCAGGGAGAGGTTACGCGTTAGAGTATCGAGTAGACGGAGCTGAGCGGCCTCGAACTGCGACTGCTGTTGTTGAAGAATGGCGCGGAGATCGTCTGCTGAAATTGCCATTTTAATTACCAATTCCGTCGCCAGTTGATATAACCCGAACTGTTGTAGTAGGTGGATAGAATACTAGATCGTGGAAATGACCGGTAGTATTGTAGAGCGGATCAAGAGATACTGACAAGCAGAGTCAACAAAGTGTCAACAGGAAGTTCACGTGTTTACCAGAATCACTGGGGTATATCGTTTGGTTGGTTCCAGCTTAGTAGTGATTGGCTGGAGAGTTGTATGGTCTGATTGGCTGACAGCACTCCATGTTGGGTTGGGTCCCGTATACGACAGATTCCATAACTTTGGATAATACAGAAAGTAGTGTTATTGGATGTTAGTTGGTAGAGTCAGTGCGGCTACCTCCTTTATGGATATGAGTGATGACCCCTCGCTTCCATACTGATGGAATATGGTCCTCTTCTAGACATTGTTGATAGAAAACAGCCAGCGGTTCTGCTAGATCCCTATCTACCGCCTGCAGAGCGTTCGGTCGAATGTTGTCGATTCCAGAAGAACTGTGGATGCGCAAGGACAACAACTTCTTCAACACAGCCTTCGCAGTGAAGCTGATGTTATCTAAACTCGACGGTGAAATACTAAAAACGAGGAGAATATTTGGGCTCGTTACCTGCTCGAACGTTTGGGAGTAATGAAGCCGTAGGAGATCGGCTGCCTCCATTTCTGACCGCGGGCATTCATCAGCAGTGACCAGTGCTGGAATCCCCCGCTTCACCTTTCGAAGGCCGTTAAGGTGCCTGTACAGAGGTTTGCGGTTCATGCGGAATCAGTTCATTAACTTTTTTTGATGTGTGACCTTGTCTTCGCGGATCAGTTTCACACAGAATTTACGATGTGTCACGTATGCAGTCCAGGTTTCCGCATTCGGACAGTCCTTGTGAGCTCGCCATGCCAAATCCCTCCGGGGCATACATTTACGTGTTCTGCTCCTCAGAAATGAATTATGCTTGTTTTTGGGTTGGAAGGACTTCTGTTCTGATGCGTGCGCTACGAGTGTGCTGAACGTCCTTGTAAATGTTTCCCAGGCAACATCTGGGGGGCGTTCGGTTAATAAAGTCCAAGATGTATTTTTAACAAGCTTAGATAACATATTGTAGTGCGTGACAGTATACACTTTATCCTCCTCCTGTTCAGGATACTCCGCATAGCCTATATAGTCAAATAGAGGAGAAACCTGGCCACTACGACTTAGTGGTGTGCTTGTCACCATTCCCTCTACCATGAGTTCTCCGTTAGGGAGCACCAGATTCAGTATCGACGGCTAGTTAGCAGTGCGAAATCTGGTGGGAGAGGTTACGAGGTTGTACAGAGAGTGGTAAGCAATGAGCTCTTGCAAGCAGGCTTTAAACTGCATACCGTCGGTTGCTTGCGTTTCTATATCGTGCACGTTAAGATCTCCAGCGATAAGAATGTGGGTGTAGGACTTGTTCAAAGCAAACTGAAAGACGTGATTCAGTTTGGAGTCCATTTCCGACGTTGAGTATGATGGGTGGTAAACCACGGCTAGTGGAAATGCATCCTTGTTCCGCAATCGTAGGCGGCACCAAATCGAATCAGAAGCGCAGATTTCCGGGTGATCGACAACTTCACATCGGAGGTTTGTATTATAATAAAGAATCACACCACCATCCCTTCCGGTTCTATCGTTCCGAAGCAGCGACATACCGGGTACATTGATCTCAGAATCGGTTACCTCAAGGTTTAACCGGGTCTCTGTAATCATGACGGGGTCCCGCGGTTGTGAGTCGTGGAGTTCTCTAAGTTCGGCAAACTTACTTAAAAGGCGTTGGGCGTTTGTGTACATACCAGATAGTGTTTTTGTTGTTGGGCGTGCTTTGATGGATGTCAATTTTGTGTGAGTTTTTAAACCGGCCGTTAGGTGGCTGGCTATTAATCGTTTTTGGTTTATGAATTTCAGTCGAGTTGCATGACATTATTGAGCGTTCCTTAACAGAAGTTCCGCTCGAGCTGCGTTCTCCGGCTCTGTACCGTGGGTGTTTTTGTGTTGGTCTCTCAACACCACAGTGCAGTCAAAGACCTTACAGCGTATGCAAGTCTATGGAATTCTTTGGACTCGTGGCGTGCGCCTGCTGCATTTAGCGGGATGTGTTTTAACAACCTGGCTTGAAACATTGACCACTTCTCGGATCGAACTTGCGTCATTATCTCGATGTGTAATACTACTTTCATTGATCTTAGACCGCAGCCCTTGTAGTTAGATGATGACGGAACTCTTGTCAAGGATTTGGCATTAACGTTGTCAACAGAAAGTGCTTCGCGGATGTATCACCACTGCTCTCCGTTGCGTTTTTGCGCATCGTGGTCAGAAGAATCCAGAAGCTCGGGAACACCATGAACAAATATGGTTTCCCTGTTTTGGTTATTATGGATGCCACGTTGGTCATCTGCTTCCTTTTGGCGAACTTTCCAAGGGAGATCGGGTAATATGCGCACTCCGTTCGGTGAGCCGCGAAGACAAACTACTGAGAGGAGGACAGCCTCTGTCTCATCTGCTGAGTCTAGTGTTACCCGAAGAATTCGAGATTCACCAGAGTGCACTGAGGTCGGGTGATGCGCTACGTGCTGCAGCATTGCAGACTCAACCCGAATACCAATAGCATGGCAGCTGGAACTCCCATGGTTGCGATCGTCTTTCAACTTGCCTTTTATTGTGCCAGATTTGAACTCGGGGACATTGGTGCACATGAGAGTTAACGCAGCGTGGTTTTGTCTAGCGAGTGTCGACTTTAAAGTTTTGCTGGCACTTTGAGCTGTTTAGAAGGCACACATGAAGTTGACAGTGAAAGCTGCGTTGCCCCGTGTGTGCTAGGTACGTAAATAGGCGTATTTGTGTCCCTCCCAGTGTGTTTGTCGAGGCAATCGATGCATATGTTACCTGCTTGTTATCTGCACCGGATTGCCTTCAGCTCTGAGTTGTCGGTGTCATGGCTGAATCTCCAGGTGGAACGTCTATGGTTGGAGAAGTGGAAGCAGACATGTCTGTGGCTTGTCCACTAATGGGAGTGAGGTGACGAAGAAGATTTAGAGAAACAGACGCTGCAGTGCGGTTGGAGCGTCTAGCTCTTTTCTTCGGCTTAGATGCAGAGGTTAATTTGGTTGGTTGAAGTATTAACGTGGAAAAATTTACCTCCGTGGAATCGATCTTAGTACTTAGAAAATGCGCGATTATCTCAGTCATCCTATCACATTTTTTCATGAGCAACGATAAACAGTTGACAAGTGGAATGACTTAACATGTTGGACAAAACCAACTTGTGTCAGCAACTTTGTTAATCTGTCTCACTTCTTGGACGGATTTGCCTACACATTGCGGACCCTACGATCTACTGCAGCTAGAACAGGTTATGCCGATCGTAAGGACTTTACTGCAATTCTGTGAAGAGCAGAGGTGACGTTGCACCATTGGAATGCTGGTTGCCCTGTTATCGTTTGCAGCAAGAGCTGGTCGAGCGCTCTTATTGGTACTGGCACTCACGTTTAATGAAGATTCTATGAGCCAGGCGTGTACATGACACACAAACATGGCAGCACGTATTGATCGACCTGTCTTACACAACGATACAGGTGCGGCGCCGATGAGGGTCCCTAAGTGCCTCCGACGCGATGCTTAGTAGATGAACGATGCAAAATAACCATAACTTTGTTATGCTGCAACCTGCAGGAATGCTTGCCGGGTAGGCTGGGAGTCTTCAGCTTCTTCTTCCAGAATGTTCTCCGAAAAGCTCCGGATTTTTATGGGTGCACATGTGGAACTCGACAACGAAAATGTCAAAATTACGAACTGAAGCACGAGTATAATATCACATGTGAGATCCAAGAAGTGGGAAGCACTGCGTGGAGCTCGTGGAACTGGTTCGAACGATCACACGCACAATATTTTGTGGGGAGGATTAGAATGGCTACAGAGGGTGTATCGAGAGCCGAGTTAAAGTGTAGCCTACAGCGTGACAGGAGTAGCGAAGGGCTAAATTCCCGCTGAGGATTGGGCGTAGGCACATGTTTGTCATCAAAAGAGACCATTTAAAAACCTTTGGTAAGATGGGAAGCAACCCAAATCAAAAGCAAGTGCTGGACTCCAAACGGTTAGATGTTTTTCAGTAATCGTTTTAAGGTACATGGTCCGAAGTTTTAAGTCCAAAAAGATCAGTGCGGAGTCAGTGAATTCCGAAGTGTTATTAAGTTCGTGTAGGAAAATCTGTCAAGGAACCCATGTTGGGATGTGTTAAACAGGCCCAAAGAATTAAAAACTCTATCAGGGCTTTGTTGGCTAGTCTGTCAAACACTGTTGGTTTGCGGGACTATGATGCATCTGGCGGTAGTTGGTGACCACTTGTTTGGGACCATTTTTCTGACGTGAGATGAACGAGATTTTCCACTACTCAGGTAGATAGCCAGTTTGCAACGGCACAATGAACATATTCAACAAAAGTAGCGGCAAGTCTTAATTTTAATGGCAGTTGAAGGGATTTCATCGACTTGAGTGATGGATTGATGGTCTTCATGGCTTGCTCAATACTGCTGAGAGAAATTTCAATATTGCATGGGCCGTTTGTTGTTATGGATTGAAGGCGCTCAGATGTAGGGCCAGATTCAATCGTCATAGCGGCAGCAAAGATATAAAACGCGTCACTAATGACAAGGTTAGTAAGGGTTTTACTCTGTTCATCCATTACTTCCGATAATCCAAACAGGCGTCAGCAGTACGCCGGTACGCAGTACCGACGCTTCCTTGCCGCGCAAACACCACCGGTCGCACGTGGGCTAAGGACACTGTGTGGGTCGCCCTGCCGCTACGCAGGCTCGAACCCACGCCGT
Organism: Dicrocoelium dendriticum; assembly: GCA_944474145.2. Classification (NCBI taxonomy): domain Eukaryota; kingdom Metazoa; phylum Platyhelminthes; class Trematoda; order Plagiorchiida; family Dicrocoeliidae; genus Dicrocoelium; species Dicrocoelium dendriticum. Next base: position 52,482,801 of record OX104065.1, read on the forward strand.
CTAAGTACAAAACAAACTCGTTACCTTTGGGCTACGGGTCGGTTAGTCCCGTGAAAGAGGAAGACCAATTGCTGTAGCGACCTGGAGATTTCGCCGTTTGTCTGGGTACGACGTATACAATAGCATAAAAATATAGCTTCATCTGGTACCTAAGCAAAATAGAAAGCTTGCCTCGTTGGAACGTTGACTACGTGAGTTTGAGTCAACCAGACGGATCGCACTCCCGCCTCCAGCCCCGAAGGGTACCCAAGATGTCTGTGATAACCACCAAATTTTCTATCCCTAGATAGAACCTTATTGAGATATCTTTTAGCTAGCGAGACTGTACGTATCGACAATAAGGGTATATTTCGCCGACTTATCCTTCTTTGTGCATTTTTCACAGAATGGAGTAGAACCTGTGTATATAGTGACTGATCGATTGCGCCATAAATGTGTTATGTATGCCATTCGTAGAGAATTTGCTTCTTTGCTGTTGTTTTATGGTTTGCGTGTTTGGTACTGAAGGTCCATTTGTACGGTTGTAATATTGTTGCAAAATTTCCAGTCTTTTGAAATCCTGCTGGCAGTTTTCACACCTTCAGTTTGTGCAAGCGTCCACAAATATCTGTAGAGTCTTAAGAGAGGCTTTTTATTTGTGGAGTGTGGTAAACCTAAAACATACACTCTTTCAGTATTTCCCAGTGTTGCATTTTGTTAGTCCTTGAAACCTCCCGCTACTCATTTTTATTACTGACTATAATCCCCTAGAAACCTTCTTCCTGGTGAGTACTCGCCACGTTGTTCCTCACAGTCGCTGATTCGCTCTCCATTCTCTGTATCCGATGCAATATACCTTGGGTCTAGCTGCCTCTATCTTCTCCACTGTTCTGTATTCTGCACCTCATGTGTCACTGTTACATGTGTGTCGTCCGCTAAACCGCTGAGCCGATGAGCAAACACAGTCACATACAGATCGATTGACCGATAGCTGATTCGTCCACTCTTTTTCCTTGTGCTGATCGGTTCCTTTTCGACTTATTCAGCTGGTGTAACCTACGAGCTATCTATTACAGTTTTTGGCACGTGCCGTCCGGTGTGTGTTCTTATTCACTTATTGCGCGGACTAAGTGTCCAGGTGCGATCCAGCAATACCCGAAAAATACGTATCAGTCACTGCTACCGATTGGTGCCCCGGGGCTCACCCAACAGGAGTAAAGTGACTTATAGCCTGTTGGATGTAATTATGGAATTGTGCAACTGCTAGGCAAACATTGATGTACAGAAAAATACTTCCCAGTTGAAAAATCAGATCAAATATTGGAGATGTGTTTAATTGATTCCCTGGATGAAAGCTTGTAACAGCGGGTACAGATTGACGTTTATCTGATATTGAAGATTAAGTTTGTCATTTTGTGGTCACCACTAAAGTGACTGTCTAGTAGACCGATTTGGCATCGAGGGTTACTAATTTGGGAAGTAAATTTAGCAAATTAGTTTACCTGGTAGGTTTGTAACCCAGTGCTTCCATCCTGCAGCCATAACAGTCCACAATAAGTCCGCACGTTGCGGCGAAATGGATGTGGGGACCATGATATTTGATGCTAACTGATGTCCGTGGCTATTATTTTTTGTTGTCGTATGATAGCACCGATTGAAAACATGGTGCGGAACAGATAGTAGCAACATTCACGATTGGGGCACTCAGAGGGCTGTAGATGCGGCCGAAACGTATATGATGGGTGAGGCCGGTAACAGTTAATCACCGCGGATCAAGGGCGTGTACTTGTTCCTGGTGGACAGAAGCACAGTTTTAAATGCCAGGTGGAGATATATACTACGACTGCTGCTGTGCCTTGTGAAGTAACCTTTACGGACTAATTGGTAGTTGGAGATCACTAAACTTAAGCCCAACGTTTTAGTATAGCAGCTTGCTTCAGTGACGAGGAATGCAATTGGATTGTTCCGCTGTGCGATCATGTTTAGGAAGTGAAGCCGGTTACTTATACATAGATCTTGCATTAGTCACTAGAGGAAAATGTCTGGTGGGGAGTTGTTTAACGGACAAGGGTAGGCTGCGAGTTGAGTAAACACTTTGCAGGCATGGAAGGTGTGTATAAAGGTGAAGGGGTAGGGAAATTCTAAACTGTACCTGAACGTACCGGCCTATTGTCGATCGAGGTTGAGAATAAAGCTGGTTGAAGAAAGTGGGCTGATGCGTGTAGGTTTTAGCCGTTTCTGCGTTGGCAAACGGCAAGAAGAGTAACATGTATAGTTCGTTTATTTGTCTGTGTGTCGTTGCTGGGAATGGCTGTAAGTACCATGTCTGCATCTGCTAAAAATTGAGTGTTGCTGTGCGAGGTATCTTGAGAAGCCCCACAAAGTTGAAGTTTGGCAGGATGTAGCGTTCAATGTTCAATGCTCCTCTGATTATTATTACCCTGTCTTGTACTGTGGTAATCCAAAGGAGGAACTGAGGGTTAGTGACGCGGAAGCTATTTAGCAGGGTAGACAAGAGACAGTTTGCTCCGGTTTTGATTTGTCTGGTTGGCAAGTGATGTTGCTGTGGCTAGGAGAATCTTCCTTTAAGCTTTTAAGATCTACAGGAGTTTCCTAGTCAAATATATTTTGTGGGTATCGGTCACCGAGAAGTCATAGAAGTCGGTCTGTGGTGTTGCCACGCTTACATCATGATTAGGGCTTACCTCACCAGGCTATTCGTTGCTAATAACACTTTCTAAAGCCATAATATCGATAGAGGTAGATACATTGGGAATATTTGTGTTAGGGTCAGAAGTTTCAGTTTGGCTCTGCGAATACACAGAGGAAGTTGCGACAGGACTCGGGGAAATGCTTGTGTTTTTGATTCCAAATAGCACCTATGAAGCTTCACACAAGAAGTCATGGGTGTTCTATTTCGCATTCAATTTTAAAGTTAGGCGCATGAAACCACGACATAACTGCTCCAATTTTTCAACGCCGCGGGTACAGGACCAAGGAGGACACGTTACAGAGTTGTACAGTCCGGATTGGATTGGGTCTTTGGGTTATGAGAATTCGGCTGCGCAGAAAAGGAACTACTGATTCTTTACCTGCGAAAGTAAAAATAGTAGCACAGGAACTACTTGGCGTCTTTTTAGTGGGGCATTAACATCTGAATTCGGTCGCGGATATTTTGCAAACCAACAGGGTAACCATTTTGGCTTTACCAAGACTGGATTTGTCTGGAATGTTAAAGCTAACCATATTTTCCGTTCTGTGGAATTGAGCGCGTATCTTGGACGCAGTGGAGGCAATTACAGTGTGTCCGATATAGTTGGACGATCCCCATAATGTAGCCATGACTCGCACCTTACAACGAAGCACTTGCGCTTGTGCGGCTGTTCAATCGGCAATTTGTGTTAGCCAGAAAATGCACTCACGCATGTGCCTGCTTTGAGGCACACAAGCGCGTGCGAAGCCATGGATTTTGCTCTGCCCTTTAATAGCATGCGTCGCGGTCCTACAAAAGAGTCAGTCCGTTAGGAGATGGGCACAGAGAGACCACATGAGTCAGTCGAACGATCGAGAGCTTCGGTCGCAGTGCGGCATTCTGACTATCGTTCGTTCGGGTCGAACGGTTATCAGGAGCCAACTCACAGCCAGCGTTCAAGCTAGAACCGTGGCGCAATATTGGATCGTTCTACATTTGGAGATTGAACTCAACTATGGGTCAAATGCGCGTCTCCCTGTGGGGTCAGCAGCTGGTTGAACCCTGATCTGTAACCATTTTGATTTGCGTAACTTGATATTACTTAGCATATCCGGTGTTTCTGTGTTTAGTAGCTGCCTTCAACCTATTTATTCCGCTATGCTCTCACGCAAAACTCCCGGTCCGGCTGGCCGTTGGCATTCTCATTACCGTGCAGTGTGGAACTGGTTTGGAGCTGCACAACAGATTTTGGCAAGTAATCCGTACAATCAGTAGAAACCATAACACAAACTAAGCCAGAGGATACCAAAACTTTAGTTGGTAGTGACTGCGAACGGACTGTCTTTGGACCACGCTTGTGTAAACGAGAAATGCTGCATTTGGTGCGGTGCCTACTCGTTCAGACATGTTGTTTCGAAGCAAATAGTATCCCTGAAGATGAATGCACCCAGCTGTGCGACGCAGCGTAGTGTCGAAACAGCTTACATTGTTTCCGTGGTGAATAGTAAACTAGCATATGCAGACACTGCGATGAGCATACTTAAGCAAAACGTCTTCTTTTTCAGCCGCTGACACAATGCCTAGTATCACTGTCATAAAAAAGGAGAGCGTTTCCTAATCGCTATCAGCCGTGCATACGGCAGGCGGGTAAAGTAACAGAATAGCCGCTGAAATGCACCAACCATTAATCAGAGCGCAAAAATCCGAGCATCTTCAATGTCCCCACCAGAGATCCATTAATATCTGTGGTGCGCACCATACTTAAGGCTTACACTCTAACAGAGATTTTCTGTAGCATGCCAACACTTTACAAGAGGTCTCAGGAGCATGGCTGCCAACTAGTGTTTAAAACCAACGGTCCATCTGATGCAACAAAATGGATCCAGAACTGGCAGTCATTTCATCGTCTACAGCAGCCATTCGCAATCTTTATTCGGCCGCGGCCCCAAAGCTCAATCAGCACAATTTCAGCAATCCGCAACGCCTAATAGACGTAAATCCGTGATTTTCGGTGACCATTTTGGTATCTTTGCTTTTGTCGACTGAAGTTTCTTGTTGATATCACTGCTCGTTCCATCATGAGCCGCAATTTTTTTAACTTACCCAACCTCAACGTAAAATACATTTTGCAGCAACATCAAGCCACACTCTTTTAATTCAACTAGTCACCATTAATAATTGAAATTCGCTTTATTTATCCTTGGCTTTTAACCATAAGGCATGTCATTCCTTAGGAGATGTAACAACTTCTTAACATATGTTTGTCGAGAAGGTAATGCTAGTCTTGAGTCTGGTAGCTTTGAGCAAGCTTGATTATCTCCGGCTCCAAACTTGACAGCGAGAAGCGAAGATCTCTTGTTGTGATGTCAAATCAGTTTCTACGTTTTGTGAGAGCAAGCACTCTGTACAATCCACCTTCAACCAAGTATGCAGATAGAAAAGCAAGGAAATATACTTCAACGATTTCCCACAGTCTAGGATCTCTGATAAGGGCATCAACCTTTATTCGCAAATAGCTTCTATATTTCGTGAATTTGGATCTTGCTAGTGTATCACTTTGAAGCTTTATGGGACTTTTCTGGATTTTAACTCCGACATCACTGGGCTGTACATAAAATGGATCTAAATTTTAAATCAGCATTTCAATGTCAAGCAGGTCATGAAACGTGCTTTTCATTAGTTTCGGCGTTGTTGTAAATGACTGGCATAAATAGACAAGTCTTCATCATTCAGCTCCTCGGCGACTGTAGCGAGAATTTGGAAGAGGTAAAATTCCCGACATCCGATGTTCTGAGCATACACTCCCAGCTTTTTACGACAAGTGATAATGCTTACTTGTGCTTGAGATGAGATTACTCAATTTGCCTTGATGGGTTTTATTTTATAAATTGAGTCCTTCAAAAGTATCAGCCCGTTGAAACACATCTGGCTTAGCTGTTGACAGTACTCGTTCATAACCAGTTCCAGAAGGAACTGGGACGATAGTGTCTCAGAGCGCAAACAAACGGCGAGGAGTTGCCCTTGGAGATCACTCTAACTCCTGTATGCCACAGTAGATCCTGAAAATCATCACTGTTCTTCTCACGCAACTGCTGGAAAAGACTATCTTGAAGAGGGTTCGATTTCGTATTGTTGACTACTATTACAATAATCGACAGTGAATCGTTTAAGTAACCTCCCAAGTTTTTGCCTATTAGGTGCACTCGATGAATCACAGTGAATTGTGGGAACATTGTTCAGATGGGCAATACATTTTGTATTTCTTCTCACCATTGCGGCAGCACTATCTGTTGAACATACAACTATGTTCCGTATTAGAATGGAGTTTTCAGTCAGATAGCTATTGATTACCTCAAATATAGACTGCCTTTTGTATGAGTTTTAATTCACTTGGCAAACAGAATCAGTACTACCAATAGACTATCACCGAAGAATCGGGCATATAGCACGATAAGATCTTCAATAGCAGGTAAAGTAGATTCAACTAGTTGTAAGGAGAATTTTTTCGTACTGTAGCAATATAAATAAGGTATCTTCTATGTTCTGAGCCATCTCATCTGTTCGCTTAGGTACAGTCGAATTTCTGAGCGGAATCGCTTGAACTACTACTTGTGGATACGTATTCATCAGGTCAGACGGTATTATTGCTACCGTAGGCGGGATATTTTCCCCAGCTTTGTGTGGACTCCGATTTTTGGTAAGCAACCTGCTATTCTTATAAGACGCCGTAAGTCCATACGCCTACTTTTTCCCTGTCAGAAACCATAGTCTTTAAATTCAGTCTGTTTTTGAAACTATTCGAAAGATTTCTGTAAAAGTCAGACGTTCCATTTTCGTTCTTATGTACACTTTTCAAATGATTATTCGGTTAACTTGGTCGCTTACTTTCATTTGAAAGATTTTTCTGGCAAATTAACCACATAGGTAGAGTGGGGTTTTGTGATGATGCGATAAATCCCAATGTCAAGTATTCCAGGGAGTACTGCCGAAACTTTTGAACTATGCCACTGTAAATTGTTAATATGTAATATAATATATTATTGTTTTTCTTTTTGCCCAAGGTCTAGAAAAGCATGTCCACGAAGATAGAGCAGCTGCCATACTACAGGTGCTATGTTGATGACATTTTGGCTTTCTGTCCAGCAGAGCAGCATATACCCCGGTTGGTTGAGCTCTTCAATAGGGCTCATATCAACTTACGCATCACCTGCGAGCTAGCAGGAGAAAATCGGCTTCCATTTGCGGATCTTTTCATCAGTCGCAGAAATAACGGACAGGTTAGGAGATCTGTCTATCAAAAGGCAACATGGTTCTGCCAGTACCTACATTTCACAAGCTTTACACCAATGCGGTACAAGGGGACACTTGTGTAGACCTTATTTAGTCGTGCTAGAAGACTATGCTCGGCAGACTGGCTAACTGATGAGTTGAAGGACTTACAGCCACAGTCATGTCAAACGGCTACCCTCGAAGTTTTATGGAGAAGCACAGAGAGACACGAAGACCAAAGGACTTGGTGCAGGATTCAGGATGTTTTTAATAGTGATTTCGCCACACTAAGGACCACTAAGCGCTTGATCGCTGCTGTACATTTGACGAACTATGCTGCTCATATCGTCATCATCAACCGAACCAGCAATTAGCTAGTACCTTATCCGAAGGAAGCACTGCCAATCGGCGCCAGCTCTCATTGTGTATATCAATTCACATGTGACCAGCGCAAGTGGCATTGGCAGAAACAAGCGAGAATTGTCTTCCCGGATGAAGTAACCCGTACCGAAGTGGATTCTACGTGTGATAAACAAACAGCCTCATCCTCCCCAAAACCTGCCGGTGGGTAAATTGCCGGCATCCTCGATAGTTGAACACCTATAGATTGCTGGTCACCACATGCGGCTCGATACCACATTCAAATGTTTGCTACAGCACTCTAATCCGCGAGTTCTTCGGTTTGGAGAGGCAATCGCGATCAGACGGAGGCAACCAACGCTGTGCGTACACCAACAGTTATCCGTCAGCCACAGACTTCCGTGGACATGGCGATCTAATCGCTTTCATTTATCCTGATCCCCAAGTTTGTTACTTTGATTTATCACATCCGCCATTTGTTATTGTGGCTCATCGATTATTCTTATTTGTACTGAAGAGACAATACGAAATGCTTGCATCTGACAACTGCCGTCTTCTTGCCGTACTTTTCAAATATTGCTATTGTTTTATTTTACTACACAGTTATATCATGGGTACCAAATAACATCAATCGACAAGGCTAAAAGCGCAGGTAGTATGAATAGTTTGCAGTACTAACTTTATTCTTGCTTGAGCGTGAGGTTATAAGAAAAGACGTTCGGCAAGCATAATTGCAAACAAGCAAACACAGCAGAAGCGCCTTGGTTCTGCCAAGTATGCAAGTCTATTCCATTTGTTAGCTGTCTATCTGTGCTACTGAAGAGGTGTGAAAGACTAACTGAAGCGGTCGAGCAACTGGTGAGCGTCAGAGTTACACCCATGGGAAGAAACGGACCTGCACTTGTGAGTGAAAATAACACCCCGAACTCCCTAGTCAGGCCGAAGAAGCGAGCCAGGCGTCCCATACCAACCCCAACGACTCAGCCTCCAGCAGTATCAACTCCATTCTCTCTCCCTCTTATAAGTAAAAACAGTGCCTGCAGCGCGCCTGCCTTAACTTCTGTACTGGGTGCTGCACCTAGTAGTCTGTTCACTACACTCGAGGCTGTAAGCTACAGTCAGCCAACCATAGTGAACAACCCGGCAACGTACGCATCGGTTGCCGCCAAGCAAACACCGGAAAGAGCACCGGTAACCTTTGTGCCCGAACTAGTGAAAACAAAACTGCCGCAGCACGGATGGCACACACCAATGCCGTTCACAAATTCAACAAAAACTCCAGATACTAAGCCTCCAAATCCAAAACCAGTAGCCACCAGGCGCAACGATGGTGTCCTAAACATTGTATGCACTTATGTCCTGGAATCCAAATTCAGTACAATTAAGGGTAAGTTGACGGACGATCGAAATCAGTGGGGTTCCATCTGTACGTCGATCGATCTTCATGCCAATCCCACGAAATTAAGAAGAATCTCGCGCCACCCAAACGCTTTGCACTACGGCGAACCCCGGTTACTTCGGGTAACACTAAACTCGACGGACGAGACTGAGGCCGTTCTGCTGTCTGCGAATCGTCTCCGCGACGACTCAAGTGGAGTGCGCATACTACCCAAAATCCCGTGGAAAGAACGTTCAGGGGATCCCGCTAACAAAGATAGGTACAGAATAAGTCAAGATAAGAAAACAGTGATTGCTCACGGTGTTCCTGAGCTTACTGACTCCTCTTCCGACGATGCCCAGATGCATGACCGCGAGCAATGGCACTACATCCGGGAGGTTCTTTCTCTCGAAAGTGTGGTGGTCACCTCATGGACAAGGATCCCTATATCACCAAACTATAAGCGGTGCGGTCCCAGCCTCTTAAAACTTGTGTTACAGTCAGAACTAACGGCACAAACCCTACTAGCGAACTGGCATAAATTCTGCCGCAGATTGCCAACAGAAATTCGTCTGAAAGCAGCAAGAACACCAACACCTTTTAATGTCAATTCAGTAGAGGCACAACTCTTAGTGAAAACGCCAGCTGCAGGACCCGACTCGGGGACGGTTTCAAGAGTAGCCATACTATCCAGTGGAGCACAGCAGAGCACGAGCAAACACCTGGATTCGGAGCATCTGCTACCAGCTTATATATCAAATACTTCTCGAGAGTATGCAACCCATCCAGAAAACGATTAGTCGCTGACCCTTTAGTGGTCGGCGTAAACTCATTTGCTTCATCCATCCATCCAGTCGCCGGCCACTCACTGGTCGGCGAAACTTCACGTATGAGTTGTACAACTTCTGGAACATTGATTAAATCTGAGGTACTTTCATGTATGTACACCAACGCCCAAGGGCTCCTCAGTAAAATTAACGGATTTCCACTACGTCAGGTTGCGAATGCTTGGGACCTAATTTCTATTACCGAAACTTGGTTACATCAAGAGGTGACTGATGCTGAGGTTGTGATAGCCGGAATGTCACCCATCCGGAACCACAACCCCAGCAGAGGAGGTGGGGTCCTACTCTAAAACCGCAGCAATCTACACTGTACCATAGTTGCTGATCTGGAAACACACGTTACCGACTCACTCTGGTGCCGTCTCCGACTGAGACACAATGACACATGTCTCATAGCTATCGTTTACCGCCCCCAACGTCCACTCTGGAAATGGATTCCTGCTTGATCCGTGGCCTAAACAGAGTAACACGCACTAGGTACAGCCACATTCTCATCTCCGGGGACTTCAATCTACACAATCTGCAGGTTTCGGCATCGCCCAGTGAGCAGTTCAAAGCAGACTTGCAGGAAGTGATCGCTAATATTCCTTTGTACAATCATGTCACCACGCCCACTAGATTCAGGACAGCAAACAAACCGTCCATATTGGACCTTGTGCTCACAAATGAAGAGCTCATGATTGACAAGTTATTGATGGATAGTCCATTAGGTCTCAGTGACCATGTAGTAATAACTTTTGACTATGTGTGTTATGCAGAGTATCCATCTGAACACTCGGAACTAACTCATACAATCACACGCTACCACGTATTGAAAGAACTCGCCGATGCAGCTGCTTGAGAATTCTCAAACAAAAGTCCCCTTGACAACGTTTGGGCAGAGTTCGTTAATAAACTCAGCGACATCGTCAACAGAGCATCAGAGACCAAACCCCTTCGTCCCGCGAAAATGCCTTCAATTATAAGGAGTAGGACTCGCAAATGCCTGGCGATAAGAGATGCAGCATGGCGTGCCTACAAGATTAACCCCGACTCAGAGACTTGGGGAAATTTCCTGACCCATCGCAACCATTGCACTGCACAAAGTAACTTATCAACAGTGCCAAGCCATAAAGTTCATGGCAAACAACAAATTGCTATATAGGCATGTCAATAAGCTTCGTAAAGTGAAGCATGGAATTCCCCCACTATTCACGACAGGCGATAGAGCACAAAGCGCCGAAGAAGCAGCTAATGCCCTGCGGCTGCAATACGCCCCAATTTTTGAACTCGCAACACCTACTTGTCTCATAATATCGAGCTCATTACCGACACCTTTGTTTGCAAATGTTATTTTCGACCCATCAGTTTTGCTAAGGAAGTTACTCTCACTGCGTGAGCATAGTTCTCCAGGAGCAGACAACATCCGCCCGAAGCCACTGAAGGCTACGGCCACCACGCTAGCTGAACCACGGTCACAGTTCTTTCAAAGGTGCTTTGATGAACAACAAGTCCCCACTATGTGGAAGTGTGGCATTATAACCCCTATTTTTAAAGGCGGTAGCCGTTCCGATCCTGCAAACTATCGTCCAGTGACTCTCCTCCCTGTGCTCGCAAAGGTGATGGAAGCAGTCGTTGCTGAGGCTTTAATGGACCACCTAGAAAAATGCAACATTTTGGTACCGGAACAACATGGCTTCCGTCAACACCGGTCATGCACCAATAGCCTATTTATTGCACGAGGTAGTTGGATGGAAGTGGCCGATAATGGGGTCGGAGTCGACATCATCCATCTGGACTTCTCCAAAGCTTTCGACCGCCTTGATCACCGCATCCTACTTCAATGACTACAGAGTTACGGAATCGGAGATCCTGTACTTGGTTGTAATGGCAACTTCCTTTACCAACGAAAGCTTCAAGTACGTGTTAGGGGATCACTTTCTAACCTAACTGAGGTGGAATGTGGTGTCCCACAAGGCTCAGTGCTCGGACCGCGTTTATTCCTGGAGTTTATCAACGACCTGGCAAGGGTCATCTCCTCAAATTTCCTGCTTTTCGCCGATGATGTCAAGATATGGCGGGCGATTGGTAACAAGCCATTCAGGATCTGCTTCAACATGACCAAGATTGCATTTAAGAATGGTCAAAGAGGAACAAGCTTCAATTGAACATGGCTAAGTGCCAAGTGATGCATCTGCGTCACCAGCCGGTGAGGGCTTACAACATTGGAGACCACACCTTGGCGAAGGTATCTCAGGAGCGTGACCTGGGTGTATTGGTATAGGAAGTTCTCGGGTGTTCAAAACAAGCAGAGAAGGCGAGGCGAACCGGAAATCAAGACTTCGGCCTTCTTCGCAGAGCCTTCGGTCGGTTTGAACCATCAATATTTCCCCAAATGCTTAACGCCTACGTGCGACCTCACGTGGAATATGCTATTCAGGCGTGGCAGCCGTGACAGAAACAGGATCTCGTTGCTCTCGAGACTCCTCAACGACGGGCAACCTATCAGCTTAGACTGAAATCTCTAAGAATGTACAGCAGTCGATATCGACTTTTGCGAGTGGATCTCATAATGGTTTACCAGATTCCAAAAACCCAAACCACATTTGCCCTCCGCTGCTGGAATTGAACCACAACACTAAACTAAGAGGTCACCCTCTGAAACCGACAATTCATTATAACCGGCTTGAATGCCGTAGAAATTTCTTTTCTCTCAGCGTGTGCCAGCCTTGGAACGCTCTCTCTAATTACGTCGTCTCTGCTCCCCAATCTGGCGATATTCGGAAAATCAGTTGGCGATGCGTTGTTTCACTTACATTTCGTTTTATGACTTGTTAGCCAGGGTCTACAAAACGCAATCAAACGGTGTCTTTCCAAAAGCCTAACCAATGGACTGATGGATTTATACGTTTAATACGCGAACATCTACGCTATTCCACATAAGTCTATGGTGAGTCCACCACAACGTCTTTCACTTTATTATGCAATTGATTTTCGCAATAATTTCCATCCCACGGGACTTGTTAAGCGATGCTTTTTTACCCGTAATAAACCATTGTTCCATTGTTTCATCTGTTGGTGGCTACAATGTTAACATGTAAAAGTGTAGCAACACTGTTAGAAGTAACCCGAAAGTTGTTTCTGAGGATGACAACAAAAACACTGTGAATAGCTGAAAATGTTGAAGAAAACTTTTTGACAAAAGCCAATAAAGGAACCAAATGGAACTCAGACAATAAAACTGCTCAAATGACAGATGCATTACAGAAAATTTGTTGCAAACATTGACAACGGGTAAACTGTAGAACAGAAGAGACGAACACAGAAGAAAATGTCGGATACTTCAAGAAACCGATGGAGGAGAGTGAGCAACGAAAATAATTACGTACCTCTTCTATTGCCAAACATAGCGCTTAATGCGCGCTAGCAATGCAATTGATTATCATGAATATTAAGTGAAATATCCTTGTGTACACAATATGTTTTATACTCGCCAAACAAAGCTGTTCGCTAATTTGCAAAGTTCAGCTGAACTGAATGTTAAGAAAGCGTTATAGCGCGTACTAGCTGTTTCGACTTTTATTCGGAACTAACGCACTTTCTCCAGAGCTACTACCTCATGCACGCAGAGTACCCATTCCAATTGGGAACGTTGCGGGCTAACGTGACCTAGCTGCTAGTGGTGCACGAAAGCTGGGACTGAAGGCGAAACATGCATAACCTAGCCATACTGAACTGAGACCCGGCAAGAAATAAAGACTGACCGGCACATGAGTTGTCCCATAGTGTTAGTGTCCTGGAGAAAACTCAGTTAGTGTCACTGTGGCTTTGTGCAGTAACTCCCGCAGTGTTCTGACGTGACTTCGCTAGGCCCACTGCAGCTTGCCCAGTAGATACAACAGTGTCCGAGTAAAGCTCAGTTGGTTCATTGTGGATAGGCATCAAAGTCTTGAGAACGAATCGGTTGTTAGTTACACAGTCTAAGTCGCCGTATAACGATTGTATGTTTGAGTTGAGTCAAGCGAAATCTGTGCAAGTTTGGCGGGGCTCTACCAGCTCCGCAACGGAAAGCCTGCCCGGTCTGGATTCACACCTTCCTGAACAACCATTTGAGCGCACGTAATCCATTTCATTGACCGGTAGTTACCAGGGTAGAGTATTGCGTGGAGAGAAACGCTCAAAAAACTTGTTAAAACCATTTTGTTACTTGTGTTGTCACAACTCTTTATGACTACTCTAAAAAAGTTTCTCATCCCAGGGCCCCCTTGAATTCTCTATGGCCCCCAGTAGGGCCATATGGCTCCCGTTGAGAATAGCTGGTCTACAGCATGTAAACCCACCGTCACTAAACTGCATCACGTTCTGTGCGTCCAGAAACGACACTCTAGCTAAAGTAATGATTGTCGCTGATATACACTCCACCCGAGTGCACTGAAAACCAAATAGCTTACGTCTGAGCTGCATCATCAGGTTGATATGGATGCACATAAATTTGCAGAGATATTACTTGCTTCGTCAGGACTCGTTTGAATGACAAGTTCCTATTAATATAGGAATATCTGGAGGTATATGAGCAGCATTCACTTCATATGTGACAAAATTGCTAAAGTAAGCCGAGATAATTGACACCCGCAATGAAGGTTTTCAGTCAGTAGAAGATAGCGGAAGTTCCTATAGAGATCTTTGGATACAGTAAGTCTCATGAACAATTAAGGTAGTCACAATAACCCGGGTGAGCAGCCACTACACCAAATGCGAAATAGACCATGGGTTAGCGGTAGTTTTCGTCTACTGTACGCAATTGTAGGTGGTGGTAACTTAATTGACCAGTGGCTTGCATATTGCGGACAGACTTAGCCCCCACTCAAGGCTGGTTGCCATGCGATTCCGTACGCAACAACTACATCAGTACGCCGTATACTTTGAACGGCTTTTTAGCAAACATCACAATCATCTGGTGGGTTTGAGTCTAGGTAGTACGTAATCACTGAGCTACCCGGAATGTCTCATCCTGGAACGTCGGCACCATTGCCTTTCTCACTGCCCGCTTCTCCAGGCAAGATAGTTGGTCAGCAAAGTCAAACCACATAATGTCGAATGAACTACAGAGTGTTCGATATGCCATGACCTATACCTGCCACAGAGCGCTCTTAGAATACTGTACACCGCGACCCACTACTGGCACCATTCGCCAGTGAACCAATTTAGTATTTAAATCATTTGCAATCGTAGACAAGTATGTTTACGGAAAGGAGTCCACTCTATTGACAATGCACCGTTTCAAACGGTGCTTTCAATTTCGGAAAGCATCCTGGAACGCAATTTCTTGGTTGGCGCGCAGGTTGCTTTTCGCATTGTCCTGAATCTCCTCTATGGTTTGGAAACGACGTCATTTCAACGCGGCTTTTAGTTTGGGTACAAGGAGAAAGTCTGCAGGAGCTATGTCTGGAGATTAAGGTGGATAGAGCACAACGGGTGTGTGATGTTTTGCTGGTTTGCTACGAACAAGGCACGACGCGTGCGACGGCGCTTTGTCACAATGCAATATCCAAGGCTGGTTTTCCCACAGTTCAGACCTCTTTCTGCGCACGACATTCTTCAAACGCACGAGCAGTTCTTGACATGATCCAACGCTGATGCCCACTTTGTCAGCAAATTCTCGAACAGTTAAAAGACTATTCCCATGGCTCACCGTATGAACTCTTTCGATACGATCATCGTCTGTTGACGTGGAAAGTCATCGAGGCTTGGGATCTTCATCAATCGACATGCTGCTGTGTTAAAAACATTTAAACCACTTATGGCACTGCGTGCGACTCATATTGTCCTCTCCGTGTGCTCGTCTAAGCATTTGAAGTCTCCCTGCAAAACTTGTGCGAAGTTTGCAGCAAACTTTTACACAAAAGTTGTCCTGCAACCCCTTTCATTGTCCCTTTGGCACTAATCCGACGAACAGCCTGTGCAGTGTCCACTTCCGACGCTATAGCTCACTAACTAACGGCCAGAATGAAATGCGGCAAATGTCTGTTTGTTGTCTAAACAAGCGACTACATGTGCTCAGCAGCCGCAGCGTTCTCCCTCTGCCGGTTGGTGCGCTATTCCAAAACCGGTTTTTAACACACCCATATATATATATATATATATATATATATATATATATATATATATATATATATATATATGGTTGGCAGCATCCGGTTTCGGATTTGCCTGTCACTGTGGCCAGCCACAGGACGCCTGCGCCTACAGAGGGACCATGGATGGCTTGCGCTGCACCACCCACAGCTCCAACCACACACCCCATATCCAGTGTAAACCCGCAGGAATAAGACCGGGAGGTATGCGGATGGGAACCACCTTTCATCAACGGAGCCGGCCCACACTCCTTCACGGGCAAACACAAGCACGCTGTATTTGGGGAAATCAAGCGTACGCAAGGCATATATATATACATATATATACATATATGCCAGCGATGTTCAAAGTCGCCGCCGCCGTTCTATCTGCAGGGAAGAAGTCGCTTGATGCAGTTGGCAAGCACATTCTCCAAAGTCTTCGTTTTGACAGTGCGGGCTACCTTCACGATGTTATCTCTCAGCTGGTTCTGTGAATCCCGCCTACTTTAGTAAACTCCTTGTCACATATGGCCCCATAGAAAAATGTCCAGCGGATTAACATTTGGTGACCGTGCGGACCACTTAACTGGTACACCTCAGATGATCCAACGACAGCCGAATTTATCGCTGAGGTATTCACGAACCGTTTGAACATAATGTTCCGTTGTACCATCCTGTTGCCACCAAGTGGTACCGCATGCCCCCTCGGCCTACAGTTGTGGAAGTAGGCAGGTGTATAGCTTTTTCCTGTACGACGGGCTATGGAAAGTAGGGAATGAGGGCTATAAAACGAACAATTTTTGGTCACATTCTGGGAAATGGCAAGTGGTCCAACGCTTTTCCGGTCATTTATTCCAGCCCAAATCATGAGCTATACAGCATGTTGAATATGTGACGCCCTGTGTCGGTGTGGGCTAGAAGTAGCCCAAAACAGCTGTTTATCTGTTCCCCGCAACTGAAAAATTGTCCCACCAATGAAACTTATGGCGCGAATGCTCATGTGATCCAACAACCAAGGGCAAAATATGTTCTGTTTGCCCGGAGAGTTGGGGTTCAAAACCTGTAATTATAGTGTCCCAAATGTACGAAATTCCCTTCCTTTAAAACTTTGCGCTTCGGGTGGTGTCACACTGCTGCGCGATTCTACTGACGCTGAGCTCGTCCCTTCTGGATACTTCAAAGATAATAGCACATGCTGAAAAGTCAACCATGATCATTCGAGGCAGCTGCCAGCGATGAACCAAATCGAAGAATACCCAAATCCGTCTACTCATTAGTAATCAAAAACTAAGCCCAATCAGTCCTAAAATGATGCGTACATTTATAGCACTGGCAAGGGAATTACTGACCCGGACGGTCAACCACTGTCCTCTGCACTAGCAGTAACTTGCATGGTGGCGGAGGATAAGTCGGGTTATATAGCAGTTATCTTTCAATCCGTGATGCTTGGCTATCGTCCCCATGACTCTGTAGCATAAGCCTTTAGTTAGTGGAGCAAGCCACTAGCACTTATGGGTTCGGTCCCCAACTGAGGACAGAGAGAATGCGTACCGCAGACGAGTCCTAGCAGGACGAAACTATGGTCTAATGCTTTTCCGGATCGGTAGGTTACCAATGCGACTTTGAATCTAATCACGGTGAGCAATGCTAATCATACCCAAATCCGTCCACTCATTAGTATTCCTGGCTTTATCAAATTTTTCTACCAGTTTACACAAATAGCGGCTGCATTCCATTGTCCATAGTATTGTATCCTCGAGTAGTTTCCGCCGATTTACCCACACTCATCATAGCGTCACAGACTAAGCACTCACTGATCACAAATCATATAACGTAATGCAGTTTAGAGATAAGTCACCAACATGTGTTTGTTCGTGCTGCAATGATGAGGCAATGATCAACTAATAAAAGGACAAGAAGCGCACAGCTTATCTTGCACAACCGACCAGTTGTCAGACTACTAACCTGTGTAGTCTGTGCCTCATTCTTCTTTAAAACCAGCATAGTCTAAAGACAGCTGGTCCACATACACTACCAACTAACCTTCTTGTGTCTTCCGGTTTAATATGCCCCAATGCTTGATAGTTATAATGCTGCACGGCGACCGAAGCTCTCGATCGTTCGACTGACTCATGTGGTCTCTCTGTGCCCATCTGCTAACGAACTGACTCTGGTGTAGGACAGCGATGCATGCCATTAAAGGGCAGAGCAAAATTCATGGCTTCCCACGCACTTGTATGCACCAAAACAGTTGCATGCGTGAGTAAATTTTCTGTCTAACACAAACTGCCGATTGAATAGCCGCACAAGCGTTACAGAGGTTGGGGTTTCCTACCTGCGTGCAAGTGCTTCGTTGAAAGGTGTGAATCATGGCTGAATTACGGGGATCGGTCCAAACTTATTGGAAATACTGTAATTTTCCTGTTTACCTCAATGGGCATGGATCGGTGTTGTCTGATCCGGTACTTATTTGTTGCAGGGTTACCGATGGGTTTTAGAGTATTTTAGTTTGAGCTAACCATTTTGCATTTCAGCAGGCTATGGTATAATTGAGCAGACTTTGTTGATGAGTGCTAAGACAAGCTTTGCGTTTGGCCTGGAATAAGCCTGTTGTTTCCCTGTTTAATCCGATTGTCCTAAGCATGTCCACTGGATTGACTGTTGGAGCTCCCTGCTTGACCGTGTATTTTCCTCGGCCGTCTCAGTGAGACATCTTCGGGATGAATTGCGGTTACTCGGAAATGCTTTTCCAGTGCAACATCAGCATATACGTTAAATGCATTTTCTTGGCTGCAGCCGCCGTCTATCCTAAGCGAAAATCCATTCCCGTATCGTGTTTATGCAACACCGATGCCTTAAGGATGTAGCGAATATCTTTTGCGTGACCGAGCTCACTCCCATATGTGTCTCACTGATACGGCCAGGGGCATAAAACTGTCACTCATGGCGTTCAAGCCGGCAATCACGCTAACTGAAAATACGATTTTACTAAGACGTAAAAGCAAATAGCTAAAGCCCGGTGGTGCTAATGATGCATACTTATCTTTAACAAGATATCTTGGCATGGTATTTCATTAGTTATCTTAGTTCCTTTTTGCCCCTGCGAGAGACCAAAAACACGCCTAATTGGAACAGCTGGCTTTCCATCTGTGAGGATAGGACAGATTCTATTTTAAGTTTTAAACGCATTGTTCTTGCTGTGAAATATATAAACTTCTCTTTGCCTGTCGATTGAGATCTGGCTTTGTCGGGCCCCTAGTGAATTAGGCTTATTCGCAGTCTAAATGCTTTAGGAGCTAATAATGGTAGGGGGTATAAAAGCTAAAATCGGGAAAGTCTACCAGCTTATGCTACCAAGATGATAAGACAAGGGTGTTTAGCTACTTGTTGTGGCGATTGAAAAGACCAGAAATAGTAAAGTTAAAGATGTGTCCTCCTGATTTCTTGATCAAATACATTCGTGATAAGTCAGGTGTTTGCCGTTGCTGGAGCAATGTGGGTGAAGAGTTGTTATAGTTCCGACGACTGCGAGACGCTTGATAAAACGGAAGCGCGGAGGGGGTTGCAGGCTTCTAGGGTCAATATTGAGACGATGCATTATATCGGTCACAAGTACGTGTGTCCATCTGAGTGCGCACACGGCTAAGGGGACAATTGATCAGTTGATCTACATTGTGGGCGGCACGGCAATCAACACAGAGAAGTGAAGCTCGATGTGTACAATGGGTGCGGATGATGGGTAAACAATGGGTCACAAATTGTTCCGTAGCTTCCCTGAAATTCATCGTATAATAGAGAGTTTAGAGTAAGGGGACTACTCTGAGGTTGTTCAATCAACAACAATATACAGTTAACTAGTCTGAGAGCGACGAGGTTGTATCCAAAAGTTTGAGCACGACAGCTATAACAAGAGCTAGGATTGCTACTATTGTGGTCTGTACTGCGTGCCCTTGTGCACAATGGCACAATAGAGTAAATTAGGATAATCGGAAAAATGAATAAATGCAAATGGTTTATTCTTGATAGGATGGGGCAGGTCAATAGAGGAATAAGCGCAACAAACATAAGTGCAATGGAATAATTCAGATTGATTAAAACAAAAATGCAGATCGTACATGTGGAAAGCTTTTCGGCTAAACATCGGATCGAGGTGCACAGAAACCGATGTGATCAGCTGTGGCGGCAATAGTTAAGATTCCGTAAGCCTTCGCTATGTTGTGATCCACCGTTCGATGAGCGCATGAACCAAAGAAAGTACTGTTGGATGGCGCCTGGGATATTAGTCTGTAATCAATGACACTTAGGACACGTGTCAAATACGGGACAGTACAGAAGTTGGAGGCGACTAAACCCAACTTGTATAGGTCAGGTTACAAAAATAGGAAGCGAATCAATAATAGCGAAAATGTTGTAGCAAGGAACTCACCAAAGCAGTTTGTGAAAACGGAAGTGCCGTCAGTAAAACAAGTGGAAGCTTTGACGAGTAAAACAACAATAAAATCCAATGTTGCAAAATACGGAGAGTGTATTTGCAGGTGCACTACAAGAGCCTCCCACTAGAAGGCTGAAGGATGGAAGTCTTCGATGGGGTTGTTATGGGGGGAAATCCGGGAGGGAGGATGGGTGCGAATAGTAGCATGGGTTTGAACACGGGCTTCCAAGCTAGGGTGTGTAGCGGAGTTCGCTGGAACTAGGCTTTTGATTTTAATTATTTATGAGGATCTTGCGGACCAGAGTGTATCATTGGTGGGCCGTCGAGGCTGGCTGGTCGGACTGCAAAAATACTGGCTGGTCCAAAAATGGCCGATAGGACCTTCGCTTTGCTGCAGACCCGACGGTGCGCTTGGAGCTGGCACTTCCCCCACCGCCCTCCAGTCCACGGTCCTCGTCCCATGAAGAAATCCAGGCCTCTTCGTCGGCAACGCGTAGCCAGGCGATTGGGGACCAATCCGGTCGCCGTCGTCCGCGGTCGAGGGCGACTGACTGTTCCTTGGGTCAAGAAAGGGGCCTTGGGCCGGCTAGGGCGTCACTCAGGGGTTGCGTTGAGCCTGGTAGTGAGTCACTCAATGGATGACTTAACACATCCGGTGGTTGCGTTTCTGGAAGGCAGAACTCAGTGGGGGTGGACAAAGGTCGGGGGAAGTGGTTTGACGCCGGAGAGGGAACATGACATGCATGATGAGTACAAGTACGCTTTTTGGGATTTCAAACATTTTTAGCTTTTTGTTAGTTTTACGAACGTTTGTGAATGAGAAGCATGATTACCGCCAAAGACGAAAATGACGTGTTAATGGAAATAGCAAACGTCTGTAAAATCTGGAAAACGGACCGGACGTTTGACATGTCTACCATGTCAGTCGGTTGCCTTGGGTTGAGTGTCAAGAGGAACGGAGGGTTTCGG
This sequence comes from Dicrocoelium dendriticum, assembly GCA_944474145.2. Taxonomy (NCBI): domain Eukaryota; kingdom Metazoa; phylum Platyhelminthes; class Trematoda; order Plagiorchiida; family Dicrocoeliidae; genus Dicrocoelium; species Dicrocoelium dendriticum. The sequence goes on from OX104065.1 coordinate 52,503,820, forward strand.
GCTATCCAGTGTTCGGGAATTCACCGCAGGTGAGGGTGTTTGTGTGATAGCAAGAGGATGGGTTACAAGTTGTTTGTCAAAAAAGCCACTTTGAGGCGGTCGATGGACACCGTTGTTCGGTGACCATTCTGGTCTAAAATGAAACGTTTCGGACTCCGTTGTAGGACTCTGAAAGGGCCAGTGTAGGGAGGCTGGAGAGGGCGCCTCACTGCGTCAGTGCGGAGGAAGACATGAGTGCAGGTAGAGAGCCCGCTGTGCACTTACCCATCTCTGGTCTGCTCACGGGGCGGAGTCGGGCGTAGTGAACGTATGGTTTTGAGCTAGGGAGGAGGCAAAGTTATGCGGAGGTATACTCAACGATGCGAGGGACGAAACGAATTCTCCTGGAAGAGAGTTCGAAGATGCTCGAGATGCTCTTGTTTCGATGAACTGTCTACTAAAATATCATCCAGGTGGGAATAAGCGAAGTCTAGGCCACGAGTGACATCGTGGATGAAGCGTCGGTAGGTTTGTGCAGCCTGGCACCGTCCAAGTGGTATTCTTAAGAATTTAAACAAGCCGAACGGGGTGATAACGGTTGTTTTAAGAATTTCATTTTCTTCCACTGGTATCGGGTGATAGCCGCATACCAGATCCAACTTCCTGAAGATCGTCTTACCTGTGAGGCAGTCGGTATGTTCCTGCGCGTGTGGGATGTGATACTTATCTGGGACGGTTAGCTGACTGAGTGCATGGTACTCACCGCAAGAGCACCAGTCACCAGATTTCTTGGGGAACATCTGCAGGGGCGAGGACCAAGGGCTGTCGGAAGGGCGGATTATTCCAAGTTTGAGCATGTCCTCAAACTACGCCCTAGCTACCTTAAGTTTCACGGGAGATGACATGGACGGCAAGTAACGCGTGGGCCATTCGTCGTTTCTGATGCGTGACTTGGGATGCCACGAGCAAAGCTGTATTCATTGGCTGAACGAGCTTGGAATATTGGGAAACGAGGTTGGCATAGTCTGGCAAGGTCCGGAGAAAGGCGTAGACTGGTGTTATAGATGAATTATCGGTTATGATGCCAAGTACACTGAGTTTCGTTGCAGTGTCGACTACCATCTGGCGTTTCGCATGGACCAAGAAAACGAAATGACTGGGCGGTTCAATACCGATGATGGCAAAGGGGACTGCAGCGACGGTGAATACCCAGCGGAACGTGCGCCGAAGACCTAGGTCTAGGGTTAGCGACCGATGACTGTAGGTTATAGGTGTATCATTGGTGGCACTTAGGCTTGTCCACAAATAAATAGCTGGCTCACCTAAAGTGGGAAGGATGAGCTGTCTACCGCCCCGGTATCAAGTAAGCACTGGGTTTCGGAATCATAATCCCTAATTTAGCTGAGACGATTTTGGGCTTTGCCGACATCGTTAGTCGTCATTACAGGCCGGCATGAAAAGTTCCCTGCTTCGGGGCGGAGAAATGGCATGGTTGCTCGCACTTACCGAGGTTGTTACCAAAACGCGAGTGGTATAAGCAAAAGCCTGAATTGTTGCGCTTTGTGCGACGGGGTGATGAGCTAGAGCTGCTGTGATGCTTACGGTCTATGGAGAGGTTCTCCACTTGGCGTTGCAGTGACGCTATTTGCGATGATAAGACGTCCATTGCTGTCGGATCACAAGTCGCGGATGTCGCTGGGGCTGCGATGGTGCTAAGTCGAGTGATAGTCCTATGTTCTTTCGTTGGCTGATGTTGTTGGATGACACGGTCCGCTAATTCTGCTACTGCGTCGAGGTACAAGGCGCTTGCCACGACGAGAATAGCCTGCGTGTTTTCCGGGAGACGTTGCATCCACGTTTCGCGGAGAATTCCCGCGTCCATGCTGCATCTGCCTAGGAGCCATAGTATCCGTCACAACAAGGACGAAGGCATTCTGTCCCCTAGTTGCAGTCCTCTAAACAGTTGCTGGTGCCATGCATTGTCAGACAGCATGATTCGCTGTATGGTGGCATGCTGTAAGGTCTCATCTTTCGCATCAGGAGGAGGGCAAGCTATGATTTCTCTCAACTGGGAAGATGCACTTTGCGGAAGCCGAGACATAACTTGATGATATTTCGCAAAAGCAGAAAAAGTTCTACAAAAGTAAAAACTGGACTCCAAATGTGCAAACTATAATAACGGGTCATTGTGCCACAAAGGTGGGGAGGCAAGCTATACAGAATTAAACACGTACGTGGATGTTTTATCCTATGAACTTTTCATAGTGAGAAATGAATAAGTATATAAGGCAAATGAGAACACAAAATGACGAGAAATAATGAATCACAAAGTCACTGGAACGAGCACACCAGAATGAAAATTCAAAATGGCTGGTGGCCTCTTCTGGACCGGCGTCTTCAATTACTAGGCGGCGCCTGGGGTACTAGTAGGTAAACAGTGATACGGAAGAGAAGTGTCAAAAACGGGCAGAATAGAAGTTGGAGGCGACTAAACCCACTGTGCATTGTGCAGGCTACAAAAATAGGAAGCGAAGCAAACAGAGCAAGAAACATTGTTGCAAGATATTCAGCAAAACAATTTGTGATAACGGAAGTGCGTCAAGAAAACTAGTGGACGCTTTGAAGTTTAAAATCGGTACAATCCAATAATGCAGAATACTGAAAGTGTGTTTTTAGGTACACTACAGTACAACGCATGGAATTTTTATTAACTCTTTGAATAAAACAATAGGAAGACGAGCACGGCAAGGTGGCACCAATTCGTGTTAGCTGATCACTTGCACACTAACTGCATGTATAAATCACGCAAGAGAAGAAAAGGAGCGTCTTGAATTGTTCAGAAAAAACATGCAGACACTAAAAACAGGTGGTTGGGCTGGGGAAACGACCCCGAACCCCATGGAAGCTTAAGTGATACAGCCAATTGCTTTTGTACACAAAGAGTAGGACGGGACCGAGTAAAAGTCATAGCGTCGGCAAACTTCGGCTCTCTGGCATTTTTGTTTCGGTAAATGGCCACAAAAATTGAGTCAGGATACACTTGATGACCTGTACTGGTTAGGTGGCTAGCGATGAATGACGCCGGTAATATGGCGGCTGTTAAGTGTCCAGTTGCTTGTTGTGTCATCAGACTAGCAATTCGCTTCGGAATATGCTTTCCAATCCACTTACTCAGACAACGATCTGTTCCGCCAATGTAACTGCTTCCTTAGTTACAGGCGAATTGGTAAACGCAGAGTTCAATGAACGATGAACGATGATTAATAAAGAGTAGAAAAGCGCTTGCCTGACAAGTCCCGTAGGAAGACCAGAGCGGGAATTACAAAGTAGGTTTTTAAATGACGGAAACAACTGGAAATTCTGCTTTGAGTTGTCTCACCGAGTTATTCACAGGAACAATTATGCTGGTCTACTCACCGCTACTTAACGAAGTGGGCTGGTGAGCACACTTTTTGAGTCAATTCCTCTCTCGATGAAAACGGACTACGTCACGAAATGTAACTAGGGTAGGGTATAGTCCAATCGTTTTTGAGAAGCCTTAATGTGGGGGTGAAAATAAAGTGAGAAGGAAGAGCGTTCAACATGCTGGATACCTGAGGGGAGACGACGTTTTACCGGCAATCAACTCGACTGTGGTGTGTGGTCAGTGTGAGCTGATGGCCACTCAGGTGGGTTTTGTGCCTGACTTGCGACAGGCGTGATTGGTGCTGGTCAGTCTTTGGTACACTATAATAACTTCTCCTGGCAGGCGTCGGCATTCACCACTGTACAATCCTACTACATGCAGTCTGTGTTGGTATGAGAGGTGAGCCAGTCCTCTAACGATTTTCGTCACCATAAGTTGTGGAGCTTCGAGCGCAACAGCATGGCGTCTGCGCCAAGGTCGCCAGCCTTGGATCGCGTACACTACGTGGAACCTCACGTAAGCGTTCAGAGTGTGGAAATATTGACGGACCGCCCTACCCGAACATCTTTCGTAGGATGCCAGACTGCTGACTGGCTCTTCTTGGTGCCTTTTCGGCCTGTTCCGAGCAGTCAAGGGCGTTCTGCACGATTATCCCGAGGTCGTTTTCCTGCATAGTATGTTTCAGCTTCTGCTCTTGCGGTCGATATTCATAGGTACATTGGTGCCGTATGCACAGATCTTTACATTTCAACACGTTAGACTGAAGCCAGTTTTCGGAGGACTATGTGTAGGCCCGGTCCATATCTCTTTGTATTGCAGCCGGTCGTCCATTTTCTGGACGTCATGCTAGCTCTGAACGTCTGCTGCAATTATTATGAAGTTTGACTGGAGCAGCCCTGCAAGGTCGTTGATGAATATTAGAAATTAACGTTGTCCCAGTACCGATCCTTGGAGCACATCGCACTGGACTTCCATTGGGTCAGAGATGGATCTGCGGACTTTCACATCCAGCTGCGGTTAAATGAGGAGGTTGCTTATGCAACCTTGCACAGGGTCACCAACTCCATAGCATCGACGTTTGTGAAGAATAATTCGGTGTCGTGGTGGTCGAATGCTATGGATAAGTCCAGGCGCAGACACCGACTCCTTGTCAGGCATCGGTTGACTTCGTCCAGCTTGCTCGGACTGGTAACAGGTTTGTGGTGCAGGACCGATTTCGGCGGAATCCATGCTGCTATGCCACTATGATGTTATTACACTCAAGCTATACTATAAGCACCTCTGCAATTTTACTTTCCATAACTTTGGATAACACTGACAGGAGGACGATTGGAGGATAGTTAGAAGCCTCCGCAGGATTTTCACACTTAACATTGTAGTGACCATTCCTTGCTTCCACATGGTGGGAACCTGAATCTCCTCAAGTCTTTGTTGGAACAACTGAGTCAACAGTTCAGCAAGAGTCATGGTGACTGTTTTTAATGACGTCGATCTGATACTGACGACAGCAGAAGAGCTGTGCACCCGCAGAACAGTAGTTTTCTCATCTAATTTTCAAAAGTGAAGGATGCGTGGCTTATTCCTGGGGACGGTGTTAGTTGTGTCTTGAAAGGGTGTGGTGATGATACACTTTGAAAGTGCGCCAAACTGCTGCCGAAGCGAGTTCGCTGCATCTGGTGCATTGAGCGCCAAACTATCTACTGCAAGTAGAACTGGGATTCCGCGTTGCACTCTCCGTAGCTTGTTTACGTGCCTGTAGAGCATCTTATGCTTAGTAGTGAAGTTCCTCGCTAAGTCCTGTTGGTATTTGAGTTCGTCCTCGTGAACCAATTTGACACAATGGTTTCGCTGAGTTATGTAGACATCCCAGGCTTGCGCATCTGGAAAGGATTTATAAGCGCGCCAGGCCGAATCCCTTAGGGCCATGCATTTTCGTGCCCTGCTCCTCAGTAGGGGCTTCGTTTGCTCCAGGTGAAATAATTTGGTTTCAGACGCACTCGCCCCCAGCCCGCTGAACAGGGTGATAAATTCCTTCCAGGCGAAATCTGGATGACGCTCAGTTACAAAGGATCAGTTACTTTCCTTAACGAGTTCAGCCAGTGTACCGTAATGGGTGATGGCGTGCACTTCCTCGCTGTTTTCACAGATATCTTCCTCGTAGCAGAGGTGGCGGAAAAGCAGCGTCGTGTGATCGTTACGACCATGCGGTGAACCCTTGTTTACGATATCCAGCATTAATTTCTGCTTGGTGATTACAAGGTCTAAGAAGATGGTTTGTCGCCAGTTCTGAATCACGTGTTTGCGGTTGCGTAGTTGTATGGCAGCATATTGGTGATTACTTTTCAAGTCCGCTTTGAATTGTTCGATGAGCGAAGTTGGGATTTCCATTGCGTGCAGGTTGAAATCCCCCACCAAAAGGAAGTGACTGTGTGACTCTGATAGAATTCGACTTCTAGCAGACGTCAGGCTGTGGTCCCTTTCCAGAATGGATCTTGAGGGACGGTATATGATTACAAGGAAGCACACATCATCATGTTTTACTTGCAGGCAGTACCAAAGGCATCGACGACTTGCATTTCTGGATCGTCGATGATATCTATATGCAGGTCAACTCGGTAATAAAAGAGTACTCCGCCTCCTCTGCTTGGTTGATCGTTTCGTAGGAGAGTCATACCGGGCAGTGCTACCTCGGCATCAGTGGGGTCAGTATTCAGTCATGTTTCAGCTTTCACGACTATATCCAAAGGGGTGGAAGCCTGATGAATACGAAGCTCAGTTAAATTACTAAAAAGATCTTAAGTGTAGATATAAAAGCAGCTGAGGGCCTCACAGGCTAGCAGTGTATTTGTAGATGCGGCTTCTGTGTGCGGAGTTATGCCGATCACTGTGTGGTTGGCTGTCACACGTTCTTTAGTTGAACTGCAGTTGCTGGCCCCAGCGAAATGCCGGGTTCGCATGTGGAGTTCTCGGTATCAGTAGTTGGCTGCAAACCAAGACTTAAGTTGGCTGAGGAGGTTTTTTGAATTTATCCGGGTTCTGAGTGACATGCTGACACGGTCGCACACAAGAGCTGCATGTTCAGTATTATCTTGCCTAATTGTCGCCGTGTGTTCATCGACGTTTTACGTATTTCAGATGGCACTTTCTTGCGCTTTTTGAGCCACGTTTCCAACAAATTTTTAGCCATAGAGTTGGTTTGTAGTGTTAGTTTTATCACTAGTGGACGGCCCGTTCTCTAGTTAGGGGATGAGGGCAACCTTGAGAACGAATTGGTGATCACATTTCGAGGGCGAGTACTTCGCGGAGGAATTGCCAACATTCCAGTCATACATATTGGCCTCTAGCTCGCTTGGTATCCAAAGGGGGGGGACACCGTGGACAAGGAGCGATTTTACATCTTTTTGTTTATGGTAGTCAATAGAGTTTAGTCTGCATTTCAGGCGTACGCACCATAGAGAATTTGCAAAAATGTGAACAGTGCGTTGAGTTGTTCGGAGGCGAGTGGCTGACAAGGGAAATGTCACTACATCGTCTCACAACTGAAGAGTTACTTGGATTAGTCGTGGTTCACCGTAGTATGCTGTGATTAGATGATGGATAAGGCGCATCATACCGCACGGTTTTGCTTGGACTCCAATTACTTGACGGCTCATGTTTCACTGTTTTAGTCATCAAGCAGGTTGCGGGAGTTCGCCTCAGATTCAGGCACATTTGAGCCTGCAAGGAAATCGTGATATTGTCAAGTGTCCTCCGTTTTGGAGGAGTGTGTGGCTGCTTTCTCTGGTCGGACAACAAGTGGCACCCTAGGTGCCTTGGTTGTATTGGTGACCATAACTGCTCATAGATGGACTGCGATCGACGCTATGGTGGATTGTGTCGCTATAAAGTAGGTGAAAAAATGGACGATTCTGTTATAGCTTAAACAGAAGTGGTAAGTTACATGACGCATTGGGGAAGTATTTTGCACGGGAGGAGCGTTAGGAGATGGCCAGGGTACTGTGGCAGAAGTCAGCGTGGTTTGGGTGTCTAAATCTTGGTAAATGTATTCTGCCGGGCTTGGCAGATCTGTTCCGAATTTGAGATGGATGTTTTACCTCCAGTTCGACGCTCTTATTCCTCTGAGTTCAGTGCGGCAGGTGTTTCCACAGTTGCTTGCACCACAATCTTTGCCAGCCTGTAATACTTTGTAACAGCATTAAGGTGCATCTGACGATTTTAAAAAGCCATACTCGCAGTGCAGAACCAATAGGAATCGGCAGCGTTAGTTCGTTTCTTCACCTCACTTAGGCTAAAGAGACAGAACTTTTGGTGGAATATTTTAAAAAGTTAGTACATTCTTAACAAGACACCCGCGATTAATGTTAACTTGCAACGCTTTAGGCTTAGCTTTCCGTGGGCAGACAGTACTAGTGGAATCAACAAGTAAGATATAGAACAGAGCAAGCGGTGTATGTTATGCTCATCGCCAATTCAGTTCTGTACTTGTAGTGTCGATGGCCGACAGGTTTATCAGAACAGTCGCAGAGATAATGACACCCACACACGCTTGATAAATGTTCTGCGGGTTAGGCGTAATCGTGACGCAAAAAGAGTTAAAAAGTTCAAACGAGGTGAGATGAACTACGGCCAGCGGATTGTATGCGACAAAACTTGTCTTGACAGTACACGGAATGCCGATCGCTTCAGCGGCGATAAAACCGGTCGGCGGCATATCGGTGACTCGATTTTCATGTAGGATTTGACGGTAGGAATAGACGGGATAAAAGACGAAGCGTTATCGGTTTCAATAGCGGCTGAAAATGCGAAACCGAACGTTATGTAATAGCGATAAAGTGCTTGATGGAGAGCCCTGAGAATGCCTGTTCAAACGAGTGTAGACGTTTGGGTGTAAGCGCGGAAATGTAGTTTTATTCTCCTATTGGCAAAGAATGTGGGAAAATTGTGACCAGGACTGACAATATGATTCAACAGGCAATGCACACTGAGTAGCGCTCGTCGAACTGGTTCCAATGAGCGTAGGTAGGGTAAAAAATCTTTTTGTACATAATGGCCAGATGTTCCCCAAGTCTATGATCTCCGCTTTTCTTAGATTTACATAACCGTCAGTGTTTATATTTTTGTCTGGCACGCATTCGAAAGGTATGAAGACTGGGATACTTGACGATAAGAGTACTGCCTATGTAGGCGCTTGTTTATAACAAATGCGTGCAAGAATATGAATTCCTCTGGAAAATTTATTGATACAGTATCTCTCAAATCTAATTCTGGGGCTGTACCGTACACGAGAATAGGAGGGTTGTTTAGGGTAAGAATGCCGGGAGAAAAGTCCCTGGCGGGGTATAATACAAGACATTTGGTAGGAGCGGAAGATAACATGCAGCTGTTACCCCAGTTCTCCAAGATGGATAAGTCCGATTGAATACATGCAAAACTGGGATTACTTTGCCCAGAGAAGAAGCAGTACAAAATTTGCATGGTGAATAATGCCCCTTATAATCATGAAGAACGGTTTGGCAAACAAGCTCGCTTTCGATGATTCGTTGTTAGGCCAAAGACGATATATTTATGGTTGTTTTGACACCATTGTGTTCTAGTTACTCAATCCACCGTTCCTTGTTCGTAACCAAATACATGTGTTAAATTTCGTCTGACGATGAATCACCGAAAATCAGCTCGTTTACCTTTGAAACGTGTGTCATTGTCCCAGACCTCACCCCACGAGGTGTCCTTGATCGATTGCCGTGAAACCCTCCCACCTGTCCACACACCCAGGCGTACATCACACGTACCCGTGACATGTGATCATTCAGCGCACAGATCGTTTGTTGTATTCCATTCCTCAGTCAGTAGTTTGTGTCTGTCTACCGATCGATTCACCGGTTCTAAGCCAACCTGTTCAACCTCGTCCACTTGCAGTTCGGACGGTTGATAACGCCAACGAGTTCGTGTGAAGACTGTTTGAACGCAAATCCGGAGTAATTTGTTGTCGACCTATGGACGCAAACATTTGAGTTCGGTTTTTGCATGACATTAAGGTCTTGTTAATTGCACCGCTGACTTTGGATCCACTCCGTGTTTTAAATCATTTGGGAATGATTCTGCGCGTGACTAGAAGACTGTGTTTTGGTCGTTACAAGGTCCAAGTGTTGACTCACTTTTCTCGTTATTTTTTCGACCTGTCCTGAGCAACCGAGATCATACTGCACACACACACCTCAAGATCGCTTTCATGGAAACCGCGCTGCATGACGTGATCTGCTACTCGATATTTGTAGGTTCCCTGGTGACTTATGCTCAGCACCCTGCGTTTGGCAACGCTAAACTCGAGCATGTTATGAGTCGAGAGCTCGCAAGACCTGTCGAGGTCGTCTTGCACTACCATGTGGTCGTCTACCGACTTGATGGCCCACAAAATCTTGAGATCATCCGCAGACAGTAGAGATTTTGCGGTGATCTCTCCCGTGTCGATTATGAACACTAGGAATAGTGTTGGCCGTAGTACAGAGCCTTGTATGCCACCACACTGCGCCTCTGTCGGGTCAGGCAAGATGATACGAACTCTCAAATTCCAGGGGCATTGGAGTAGGAATACACTTATCTATTCCAGGACAGGTACGCCGCTCAAATAATTCTGAATCGTGTAAGAAACGTATACTTCATGCATGTAAATGTCTTCAATGAACAATGAACAATGATTTATCACGGGATAAATGCAAGTGCTTGACACGTCCCGTAGAATGGTTGAGGTGAATATGATGAACTCAAAATATATCTGGGTCACCTATCGAACGTCTGCCGAGATGAATAGTTTGATAAGTAACTTCAGTGTAAAAGTAAAATAAATTCTCGAGCGTAAACGTTCAGAAAGACACTGGGGTACATTGATTATTGAGGTAAGGAGTGAGAAAAGTAAAACATGGTCGCTCACTTAGGTCGAATTGATACATAAATCCTGTTGAAATGCATCCTTGGCGTTGTTCATTGCGATGTGATTCGCCTTCATTGACCAGTTAGTGATGCTAATGACATGGTTTTATGTTCATTTCGTTCTTTGTTCGCATTCATCTCCGAGAATGCTGTCTCCGCTCTGCATTTGGGACTAAGTTACTTGAAGTAGTCCCTCGCTTTTTATGAACAAGAACACCCTGATCCAACAGACTCTCTGTGGACTTGTCTTCGCTGTGCACATGGTGTACAGCTTGGATGGGCCCATGTTCTGCTAGCTTACCGTGTGACCCATAGCACCATAGAGAGCTGGTCCAACAAAACAGAAAGAATGTCATAAGATGATTGGAGTGGTAACTACAAAAGCAACATAAACTCATACACCAACATGAACCAGTGAAACGACCATTACTACGATATAACAGATGCATACTTAATTTCAGGTGGAATTATTTGTAACCATGGGAGAATGCATAAAGTGTTGT
>OX104065.1:52514727-52552234 GCA_944474145.2 Dicrocoelium dendriticum
GTTACGAGCAGTGACGTAAATCTGCTCGGCATCGACTGGATCGAGAAGCTGCATCTACTCGACGTACCATTGAGTCACATTTGTTCTGAGAATAATGTCGCGGTGCTTCATACAGCCGTATCGAATTAGCCGGGTCCAAGTATTGCAGAACTGCTTCAATCGAAGTATGCATGTGTATTTCAATCAGAGCTTGGACATTGCACGAAAATGCAGGAAAAGCTTACCCTGCTTCCTGCGGCAAAGCCAGTGTTCCGACCCAGACGTCCAGTCCCTCACGCATCCCAAGCACTCGTGGAGCATGAGCTTGATCGATTACAGCAGGCCGGAGTGATCGAGCAAGTCAGTTTCTCACAATGGGCGACGCCTATCGTTGTGATCAGAAAACCGAATGGCTCAGTTCGTTTGTGTGCAGATTTTTCAACCGGTTTGAATGCTGCGTTAGAACCCCATCAGTATCCGCTTCCACTCCCAGACGACGTGTTTGCAAAGCTGAATGGAGGCAAGTACTTTGCTACTCTGGATCTGGCAGACGCTTATTTGCAACTGCAGGTCGAACCGGAAAGCAGAAAGCTTCCAAAAATCAACACGCATCGCGGCCTTTACCAGTATAATCGTTTGCCATTTGGAGTAAAAACTGCACCTGCAATCTTTCAACAAGTTATGGACGCAGCCTATCTAGATGATATCATCATAATGGGCGAAACCCAGGAGGAATTGTTTCAACGATTGGATGACGTGATGATGAGAATTAAGGAATATGGATTCCGGTTGCGAGCTGACAAATGCAAATTTTTCCTGAAATCCATCAAGGCCATAGACAGATTATCGGCACCAACGGATGTCACAACCTTGCGCTCATTCCTTGGGATGGTGAGTCATTATAGCGAGTTCCTACCTTGCATGCATCGATTACGTCATCCTTTAAATCATTCGTTGATGAAAGATGTTGAATGGAACTGGTCCGCACAGTGTCAAGAAGCTTTTGACAAACTCAAATCTCTGCTGAAATCAGATTTGCTCCCTACGCATTACAATCTGAAGCAGGAGATTGTCGCGGATACGGATGCTTCGAGTTATGGAATTGGTGCTGTCATCTCACATCGCTTTCCAGGCGGGTCCGAAAAGGCTGTGGCACGAGCGCTGACTGCATCTGAAAAGAACTACAGTCAAATTGAGAAGGAGGCGTTAGCTATCATCTTTGCTGTACAGAGATTTCACAAAATGATATATGGCAGAAGATTCACGCTGGTGACTGATCACAAACCGCTTTTGGCAATCTTTGGATCTAAGAAAGGCATTCCGACATATACAGCCAGTCGACTTCAGCGCTGGGCAACTCTGCTCCTGAGGTATGATTTTGGCATGCGGTATTTGTCCACTGATTCTACTGGACAAGCGGACGCCCTGTCCAGACTGATCAATACCGGTAGACGCGATCAAGAAGATGCAGTCATTGCATCCAATGCAGCCGAATCGGACGTCAGCTACATGATACAAGACGCAGTGTGTAACTTGCCAGTGAATGGTTTAATGGTTGCGCAAGCCACTAAACAGGACGCTGTGCTACAAGAAGTATTAACCTATACAAGAAGTGGATGGCCAAAGAAGTGTCCAAACGAAGCTTTGACCCAGTTCTTTCCAAGGCGAGGCGCATTGTCGGAAGTTGATTCCTGTCTGTTCTTCGCAGATCGCATAGTCATTCCAGAACTGCTCAGACAGCGCATACTAATAGAGCTGTACAAGGGTCATCCAGGAATCGCCCGCATGAAGGCACGCGCTCGCAGCTACGTCTTTTGGCCGATGATGGACAGCCAAATTGAGAATATCGGTCGATCCTGTTCCAGATGCATCAGTGCATCCCAACTGCCGGTGCGTGTGCCATTGCAATCTTGGTCGAATCCAGAATCTCCCTGGTCGCGCATACATGTTGATTTCGCAGGACCAGTTGAGGGGGTGGAATTTCTTGTGATGGTTGACGCGTACAGTAAGTGGCCGGAAGTGATCCGGATGAAAACCACGTCCTCAAACAGCACGATCTCGGAAATGAGACATGTATTCAGTCAGCATGGCCTACCAAAAACCGTTATTTCCGACAACGGATCGCCGTTTACGTCCTATCAATTCGACGAGTTTTGCGCACAAAATGGAATCGAGCACGTGAGGACAGCACCATATTATCCGCAGTCAAATGGACAAGCGGAAAGATTTGTCCATGCCCTGAAAAGATCATTTTTGAAGTCAAAAGGCGAGGGAACGTTGGACGAAAGACTGGAGCGGTTCCTACTGAATTATCGAGTGACTCCCAATCCCAATGCACCCGATGGGAAGTCACCAGCTGAAGTCCTAATGGGTCGCAGATTGAGAACTACACTGGATTTGCTGACACCCAGGCGTCCTTTCCCACAAACAAGGAACTTAGCAATGGAGCAGCAATACAACAGGCGGTACGGAGCACGGAGAAGGATGTTCAGAGCTGGCGAATTTGTATCTGCAGCGGCTATTCAGGGACGGCGGATCAGCTGGATACCAGGACGCATCATGCGACGTCGGGGACGGGTGATGTACGATGTTCAAGTTGGTGCGCAGGTATGGAGACGTCACGCAAATCAGCTGAAACCGCGGTGTACACTGGAAGGTTATGTTCAGAATGCCAACAGACTTGATGTTAATGGGTTGCTTGACAATGGCAAAACAAGTGCTTCTACACGCCGAGAATGTCAACCAAGGGAATGCCCGGAACAAGAAGGTCGGAACAGACCCCAACGAACAAGAAGATTTGTACAGCCGTTTCAAGTGGACCCGCGTCGGAAAAGCTATGTTCCGTACAGGTAACTAAATTTTTAGAAGGGGGAAATGTTAGGAAGCTGGCTACTTAACCCTCAGCTTCATGAATTATGTTAGCTGCCTATTTCTTTGTTTGCTCAGTTACCTGCTTCTCTGCTACATTTTGGACACGCCGCTTTCCTCAGCCTCATTCGCAATCGCTCACAGCTAATTTCAACCGTCTCATTCTGTGGACATTCTGATTGGTTTCTTTTGCTCAGCGTTCCTTAGCTTTTTCACGTGAATGTATTATTCAGCCGACACATATTTATTATACCTGTTTTTATTTTCCTGGTATGTATCATTCTCACTATCAACTGTTCTGGCATTTGTTTAAACACATCAATTCTCCACACTGATTGGACGCTACTCATCGTTTTTAATGGTCGCTCACCAGAAGGTTACCCCCAGGGATTAACTCCGCAGACACTATTTTCTTTGCCGCACTTCAATGGTTCGTAATTTCCGCGATTCTCATTTGTTTGTTCCATTTTGTTTTTTCTCCATGCGTGTTGGATCTCATGCGTTTAGTAGCTTGCATTCGCTCTTGTTTGTAAAGCTATATAACTGGTGCCGTGCTGTAATAGAAAATCTGTTCATCCCGGCTCACCTTGGACTTCTTCTTGCGGTCGTGGGGTGAAGGCATACTGGGCGTCACAATAGTCCCGTCCTACTATTTGTGCACAAAAGCAACTGGCTGTATCACTTAAGCTTCCATGGGGTTCACGGTCTTTTCCCCAGCCCAAACACCTGTTATTTGGTGTCTGCGTGTTTATCTGATCAATGCAAGACCGTCGTATTCTTCTCTTGCGTCATCTATACAAGGACTTAGTGTGCAAGTGATCAGCTAACACGAACTGGTGCCATCTTGCGTTTTACGTCGTATCATTGCTATCCTATGTAGTACTACTAAACGATTTATATTAATTTATGCTACCTATCCATAGCATTATGAGGGCAAAGCATTCACGCCGCAAAATGGGTGTACCAATTGGCACCACAGAAATTCAAATTTAACCGCGTTTGTGCAATCAGAGGTTCCCCTGTCAGGAACACGCCGTCCGCCATTTTGCATTTTCATCCTGGTTAGCTCGTTCCAGTGATTTTGTGATTCATTACTTGTGAGCACATTGTTTTCTCACATACCACCTTTTTCATCTGCTTTTTGCAATGGATTATCTAGAGGATAAGCCGTCATTCTGCGCGGTTAACGACGTTCAGCCTGTCATGGTCAACTCTGTTGCATTAGCCCCTCCCCCTTTTTGATAGAATGATCCTTTATTATGGGTGTGCACCTAGAATCCCTATCTTATATTCGCAAGATTCTTCTGATTTCGCCATGTATAAGCAGCTAATATCTTGCCTTCCTCATAGTATGTTTTCGCAGGTGCAAGACATCATAATTTGCCCCCTCTAGTAACGAAATACGAGACTCGCAAAAAGGCTATTATTCAGCGAATCACGCCTTCTGACAAGGTCCGTCTGCAGCAACTATTTAGTGATCTGCAGCTAGGAAATAGGATGCCCTCAGCCTTGTTGCGCGAAATGCAACAACTCTTCGGCACCTCCAACACGAACGTAGGGAATCTCCGCGGGCCTCGGATGCAGCGCCTTCCTGAATGCACACAGGCTATCCTTGCAGTAGCAAGTGACTTGCCCATCATAGCAATTGCAGGTCTTGCAGACCGCGTCATCGAACGGCACCAGCCAGAGACTGAAACAAAAACACCTAAGCAGCTTTGCGCTGGCACAACCATAACGACAGGCGCGACTAGCCCGCCGTCAGCAACAGACGCATTATCATTGCAGATAGCGTCGCTTCAGCGCCAGATCGAGGAACCCACTTTAAACCGTTAGCACTGCAACCGCTCTGGATCACCGCCACGTCGCACAAAACCTGATGCCTCAGGTTACTGCTTTTACCACTCGCGTTTCGGTACTAAAGCCCGTAAGTGCATACAGCCGTGTAGCTACTCCGCTATGAATGATCCGCCACGCCGGGCTGTAATGGCCACGAACGTCGGCAAAGCACAAGGTCGTCTCATCTACATTAGGGGTTATGACTCCGATACCCAGTTCTTAGTTGATACCGGGGCGGAAGTCAGCGTCATTCACCCTATGCCAGGTGAACCTACCGCTTCTCTGTCGACAAGCCTCAGTGCCGCCAATGGCACGCCAATAGCTACCTACGGTCATCGGTCGCTTACCCTGGACTTAGGTCTTCGGGGCACGTTTGCTGGGTATTCACTCTCGCTGCAGTCCCCTTTGCCATCATCGGCATTGACTTCCACAGGCATTTCGACCTCTTGATCGATGCGAAACGCCAGATGATAGTCCACACTGCAACAAAACTCAGCGTACGTGGCATCACCGCCGATGTCACATCTATATCCCCTGTCTATGCATTTCCCCAGACCTCGCCAGACTACGCTAATCTCTTTTCCCAGTATCCCAAGCTCGTTCACCAAATGTACACAACTTTTCCCGTGGCAGCTCAAGTCACGCAACACATATGGACGAACGGCCCAGCTGTGTCAAGCCGTCCGCACCGACTATCACCTGACAAACTTAAGGTAGTTAGGGCGGAGTTTGAGCACATGCTTGAACTTGGAATAATCCGCCCTTCCGACAGCCCTTGGTCCTCGCCCCTGCAGATTGTCCCCAAGAAATCTGGTGACTGTCGCTCTTGCGGTGATTACCGCGCACTCAATCGCCTAACCGCCCCAGATAGGTATCGCATCCCAAACATGCAGGACCTTACCGCATGCCTCACAGGTAAGACGAGCTTCGGGAAGATCGATCTGGTTCGCGCCTATCACCAGATACCTGTGGAAGACAATGCCATTCCTAAAACAGCCGTCATCACTCCTTTTGGTTTACTTGAACTTTTAAGAATGCCATTTAGACTGTGCAACGCCGCACAAACCTCCCAACGCTTCATCCACGATGTCACTCGTGACCAGACTTCGCCTATTCCTACCTGGATGATATTTTAGTAGCCAGTTCATCGGAACAGGAGCATCTCGACCATCTTCGAGCTCTCTTTCAGCGCGTAACCCAACACAGTGTCACAGTCAACCCGACTAAGTGCGAACTCGGCCAATCAACGGTAGAATTCCTAGGCCACCTCGTTCCATCGTCTGGTATCGAAGTCCTTCCTGATAAAATACAGGCAATCAGCGACTTTCCAGCACCGCCTTCGTTCAGGCACCTCCGTCGATTTTGGGGTTTGGGAAACTACTATCGACGCTTCATTCCCCTCTGCGCTCAGCTCATGCAGCCACTGACTGACATACTCAGAGGAAATGAACATAAGTTAGCCTTCCATGGCACAGCACAGACAACCTTCGCCGAGTACAAAGATTCTATCTCCAACATACAGGTTGGTGGACAATGGCAACCCCTTGGCTCTTCTCCAAAAGCCTGCAATCAGCAAAACCCCGCTACAGCACGTTTGGCAGAGAACTGCTCGCCATTTACGTAATCCTTCGTCACTTCTGGCAGACACTCGAAGGCCGCGCTTTTATGGTCTACAAAAACCATAAGCCCCTCATCTTCGTCTTCAACTCTGCTTGCGACAACTACTCACCAAGGGGAAACAGGCCCCCTAGACTTTAACACGCAGTTCACAGCTGACCTACGTCATGTCTCCAGCGCTGACAACTTCGTCGCCGACGCTCTCTCACTCGTCAACCTCACTCTGCATTCTTTGCCTACCGTCGACCATGCCGCCATGACATCGGCTCAGGCTCAAGACGAAGATATACAGCGCAATCTGCAGTCCACTTCGCTGCATGTGCAACGTGTTCCTCTCCAAACCACGGAAGGATCTATTCTCTGTGACACTTCCACAGGTTGTCCTAGACCTCTCGTGTCCGTCTCCTTCAGACGCACATTCTTTGACGCACTGCACTCACTATCACATCCCGGTATCCGTGCATCTTTGAAACTGGTCACCGAATATTTCGTTTGGCCACGCGTAAAAGAAGATGCTCGTACCTGGGCTCGGGCCTGCCTTCAATGCCAGCGCCCTGAAGTACATCGTCACACCCACAGTCCTCTTGGTTCATTTCCTGCCCCGGGCTCTCTGTTCTCGAATGTACACTTAGATCTAGTAGCTACTTTGCCTCCTTCACACGGATTCGTATACATACTTGCATGTGTCTCCAGTTTCACCATATGGCCAGAAGCCATGTCCGTAACAGATTGCACAGCTGAGACTGTTATCCGGGCCCTCTTAGATCGGTGGTTCTCGCACAACTGATGCTCATCCACCATCACAACTGACCGAGGAACGCCTTTCGAATCTTCACAATTCGATACGTCATGCAACTTCTTAGGCTGTCGCTGCATTCATACCACAGCGTATCACCCAGCAGCCAACGGGTTAGTTGAACACTTCCATAGACAGCCAAAAGCCTCTCTCTAAGCCTCCTCCGACCCTAGCTGGAGCGAAAACATTTCGCTCGTACTCTTAGGCATTCGCAGCGGCATCAAAGCTGACTTGCAATATGCACCAGCAGATCTAGTTTACGGCACAACGCTCAAGTTACCAGGAGAATCCGGTTCACCTCCCGCATCGTCTGTCTGCCTCCGCCTAACTTTGCGTCCTCGCTGGCTCAACGCAGGCGTTCACTACGTCCGACTGCGCCTCGTGAACTGACTAGGGATGTGCACATGCACAGCGGACTCTCTACCTGCATCCAGGTCTTGCTCCGCACCGACGCAGTGCGGCGCCCACTCCAGCCTCTCTATACCGGCCCTTTCAGAGTTCTGCAACGGAATCCGAAACATTCTACTTTAGACCAGAATGGTCACCAAACAACGGTGTTCATCGACCACCTCAAAGTGGCATTATTTGACGAGCCCCTTGCAGCCCATCCTGATGCACTCGCACAAGCACCCGCACCTGTGGTGACTTCCCGAGCACTGGATAGCCCGGAACCCACCGTCCCGCTTGACCCGCAACCGATCCCGCCGCAACCCCAGGCAACCGGCCGACGCGGTAGACATTAAACGTCTGGTCCGTTTTGCAGATTTTTTAAACGTTTACTATTTCCATTAACACGTCTTTTTTGTCTTTAGTGATAAGTGAGCGTCTCATCCACAAACGTTTTGCAAAATCGACAAGAAGAACCCAAAACATATTGAAAACTTAAAAGGCGTATTTTATTTTATCATGCATACCATGTTCCCTCTCCGGCGTCAAGCCACTTCCCCGACCCTTGCCCACCCCTCTGAGTTCTACTTTCCAGAAACTCAAACGCCGGAACTGCCCAGGCAACCCTGGAGTGACGCGCCAGCCGTCCCAAAGCCCCCTTCCTCACCTAATGAACAGACAGTCGCCCTCGACCGCAGACACCCACGAACGGATTGGTCCCCAAACGCCGCCTAGGCATTGCCGATGAGGACGCCGGTTTATTCGTGGGGCTTGAACGCCTGCGTTTCCTCGCGGGACGAGGACGCCTGCATTTCTTCGTGGGACGAGGACCGTGGACTAAGGTTCGGTGGGGCGTGACACCTCCCAAGCGCACCGTCGGTTCTGCAGCAAAGAGAAGGTCCTTTCGGCCTTTTTTCTGGACTAGCCAGTTATTTTGCAGTCCGACCAGCCCGCCCCGACGGCCCACCGATGATGCACTCTGGTCCACTCGATCGTCATAAATAATAACTAACAAAAGACTGGACCCAGCGAAATCTGCTACACACCCCACTTTGGAAGCCCTTACTCAAGCCCCTGCAAATTTTCGCATCCACCCTCACCTTCGGTTTTCCCAACTAACAGCTCCATCGAAAGATTCCATTCCTCAGCCTTCTAAGGAGGGGCCCTTGTAGTGTACCGGAAAACAAGCTCTTTCACTATTTTGTAACATTGAATTTTACAGTTGTTTTAACCTTCGAAACGTCCACTTGTTTTACTGACTGCACGTATGTTGACACAAATCGTTTTGGTGAGTACCCCGCTACACGTTTCTCGCTCTGTCTGATTCGTTTCCCATTCTTGTAGTCTGCACAATATACGTTGGGTTCAGCCGCCACCGACTTCTATACTGTCGTATTTGACATGTCTTACTTGTCATTGCTTACGGACTAGTATCCCAGGCTCCGCCAAACAACCACGTTCACTGTTATGGCAAACATGTATTTTTGTGCATTTTTGTTCACAAGTTGCTTTGATATCCTGATTATTTCTGTAAGAGCGTGCTTCGTATTGCCAAGAATAAAACGTTTATTAATGTATTTAACTCTCAGTGATTCGCACGCATTCTTGCTCTGAGCTCTTGCTAATTTGCTTCTATTTCATTACAACCCGTTACGATACGTGTTGGTCCCGGCAGCCTAAGCACTTCTGAAGAATTGTTATCGGTATCGCTTCCTGTTAGTTCTCGTCACCATCAGTACCTGAGTTTTGCTCCACAAGTGGTGACTTCGACCGTGGGTATGGTTCCGATGTCGCCATAATCATTTTTGGTGAGCTCGTTGTTTTTCTTCTTTAAACTGCGTTTTGCTAACTATTATTTGGTGATATTCTATGGCTCACTCAGAGATTAACATGTTCGGCTTAAGTATTAGGGTCGCATCGCTGTCTGTCCCCGCCTATCCCATTTGATGACTCTTCTTTTGGCTGGTTTTGTAGAGTATGAGTTTACGTGTCAGATCTTATTTCCGACCAATCTAAACGTAATAATTTACTAGCTGGCCTTCCTAGGGACTTTGTTTTACAGTTCAGGGACACTCTTTCGATCAGGAATACGAATCCCTCATGAGTCTCTTATGCAGGAGAGCGTGACCCGACTGGAACAACCAGTAAGTACACGATGCAAACAGCTATTCCATGGCTTGCATCTAGAAGACGCGAGGCCATCCGCCCTATTGAGATGATGAGTCTCCTCGGCTCAGACTCAATGGAGGATTCTATCCTCTAGAGCTTTACCTTCTGCCCCTACCCGAGATAGCTCAAGCTATCTTCAAATCCGACAAGGTTTCTTCTATCACCATAGCCGCGAAATTGGCCGACGCAATCATAGATCATATTCCTGAAGAAGTAGATTACGCAACGCCAGCCGTTACACATTCGTCGAATAGCAATAACGCATCTCAACCGCCACGTACTTCATGCAGATATCTAGCCGTCTCTCCATCTGAGCTTGCCTTAGTAGTTAACAAACTAGAGGCATTACGCTGTGCTCTCGATTCTCCTTCAGCACACGATAACTAACCGGTAACTAAGAGTATGTCGGCCAAGCCCAGTAGCTAACACGTAACATACTTTGCTGCTATCACTGTCGTTTTGGTCCTCTGGCGAAATGATGTACTACGACTTGCAGCTTTCCCTCCACCCAATCGGGGACACTTCCAAGCTCCAAATCAATTACCAATGACGTCACCGGCTACATCTCCGGCAGTAGTCTCCTTTACTTCCAGGACTGTAAAGCTGGAATAACTTTCCTGGTTGATATCGGGCTGAAGTAAGGGTAGTTCCGACCGCGCCTAGCGGGATGACTCGGCCATCTACGCTCAGCCTTTGGGCCGCCAACGACACACCCATCCTTACTTACGACCAACGCTAGTTATCCCTTAAGTAGGGTCTCCGGAGGACCTTTCGCTAGGTGTTCAGTATTGCCGACGTTCCGTTTGCCATCCTCGGCATAGACTTCCTTAGACATTTCGACCTGTTGATCGATGCGAAACTAAGGAGGATAGTCAACCCTTCAAAGACTCTCAGCGTCACCGGCACCAACCCCGGCATCTCAGCCATCACCCCAGCCTAGGTCCGCCCACAGGCCCCACCCGATTACCCTGAACGTTTCTCTCACCGCCCTAAGGTCTTTCAGCCAATGAACGCAGCTGTGCCAGTTGCATCTCAAGGCACGCACCATATTCGAACCAACGACCCACCCGTCTCATTGCGTGCGCGCCACCTTTCGCTGGAGAAGCTTAAGTTAGCTAGTGCGGCGTTTGAGCACATGCTTGAACTTGGACTAATCCATCCATCAGATAATCCCTGTTCCTCTCCACGCCAGACGGTCCCGAAGAAATCTAGAGACTGGCGTCCTTGCGGTGCCTACCGAGCACGAAAGCAGCTTGGGATATCTGATAGGTACCCTATCCCACACATGCAGGACCTTACTTCAGCCCTTACAGATAAGACGGCCTTCAGCGACATCAGTATTCTTTTTGTCTATCCTCGGATACTTGCCCAGGACGCTGACATACATCAAACAGCCGTCAGCACTCCCTTCGGCTTATTCGAAAGTATGCGAATGCCTTCTGGACTATGTACCTTCGCACAGACCTTTCAACGCTTCCAGCACGATGTCACCCCTGGCCTAGCTTTTGCCCACCCCTACCTCAAGAACGTTTTAGCGGCCAGTTCGTCCGACGAATAGCATCTAGCTCATTTTCAGTCCCTCTTCCAGCAGTTGGCCCAACACGGCGTCACCGTCAGCCCGAATAAGTGTGAACTAAGCAAGCCCTCGGTAGAAATCCTAAGCCACCTCATCTCACTAGCTGGAATCGAGATCTTCGCGGAAAAGGTCCTATCCATCAAAGAATTCCCGGCGCCGAATTCATTTAATTGGTGTTTGTGATCTAGTCACTACTACGGACGCTTCATCAAACGCTGCGCCCAACTCATGCCGCCCCTGATTAATCTCCTTAGAGTAAACGAACTTAATTTTGATTCCTCAGACAAAGCACGCAGGCCTTCACCGAGCTCAAGGATCCTACCTCCAACACGGCTCTGCTCGCTCACTCCGAACTGTCTGTTCTTCGTTCAGTTGCGAGTGTCACTTCAGACGTTGAAGTGGGGGCTGTTCCTTAACAACTCGTTGGTGGGCAGTAGCAACCACTCGGTTTCTTCGCCAAACGCTTGCAACCAGCGGAATCCCGCTACAGCACGTTCGGTAAAGGACTGCTTACTATCTACTTAGCAATTCGTCACTTCCGACACACATTAGGAGGTCGGGCTTTCGCGGTCTACACTGACCACAAGTTTCTTAGCACCTTCAACTCCTCTTCAGACAAATATTCATGACGGGAAACTGGACAACTAGACGTTGTCAAGCAGTTGACTGTTAACATTTGTCATGTCTCAGGTGTCACTAACCTCGTCGCTGTAGCTCTTACTCGCGTGAACCTCATTCTTCCCTCTTGGTCTAATGTCGATCTCGTTGCAATACCATCGACTCCGACCCGTGATGGAGACCTCCAAAGCACCCATGGCGCCCAGTTCACTTCATATACAACCCGTTTCTCTCCAAACTGCGGACAAATCTATCCTTGGTGACACTTCCACAGGTTGTCCAAGACATTTGGTGCCCGCCTTTTTCACACACACACACACAGCCTAAGACACCCTTCACTCACTGTCTCATCCTGGTATTCGGGCATCTTTAACACTGGCCACCGAGCGTTCTGTTTGGCTAAGCAGAAATAAAGATATACATAATTGGACTCAAGCTTGTCTTCGCTTCCAGCGTTCCAATGTACATCGACACCCCGTAGTTCCCGCGACTCATTCCCCGTGCAGGATTCGCGGTTCTCACGTACACTTAGACTTGGTAAGACCCTTGCCTGCCTCTCGCGGATCCGTATACATACCGACCTACGTCGAGCGTTCCTCTAGATGGTCAGAAGCCATACCTGTACAAGTCTACACGGCCGAAACTGTCATTTGTGCTTTTTAAACCGTTGGGTGTCCCACTACGGATGCCCATCTACCAGCACTACCGACCGCAGAACGCTTTTCGAATCTTCGCGATTCGATACGTTTTGCAACTCCGTTGGCTATCGCTGTACCCATACCACGGAATGCCACCTTGCTGCGAATGGCCTCGTCGAACGCTTTCATCGACAGCATAAGTCCTCTCTCTGTGCCACTTCTGCTCATACTGGGGCGCAAAGGTTCTGCTAGTACTTCTGGGTATTCGCAGCAGAATAGAAACTGAGTTGCAGTGCGCACTAGCACAGCTGGTCTACTGCATGAAAATTAAGCTGTCAGGAAAGTTCATTTTGCCCTCCTCGCCAAGCTGTAGGTTACCTTCAAAGTTCGCAGCCCTTTCTCAAAGCTTGCGTTCGGTGCGCCCGACCTCTCCCCGTGAGCAGACCAGAGTTGCGCAAATACACAGTGAACGTTCTACCTGCCCTCACGCTTTTGTCCACACGCATTCAGTGCATCGTCAACTTCAGCCTCTCCACACCGGGCCCTCCTGAGTTCTCCAACGAACTCCTAAGTATTTTACTTAGAAAAGGACGGTCAGCGAACAACGGGGCCATCAACCGTCCTAAGGAGGCGATCTTCGAAACACCGCATGCGATTTTATTTGGTACAGCCGCAAAGGTAAATTCCTTAACAGCTGCATCTTTCGCAACAAGCACTCCAGACCCCTCCGTTATCCTTGACCCTCCTCCAAGCCAGCCACAAGCCCAGGCGATAGAATGGCGCGCTAGACAGGTCAAACGACCAATCAGTTTTGCAGATTTTGTTAACTTTTGCTAGGTTCTTTGAAATGCGTATTTTCCACCTTCCAGGCTAAGCGTGTGATTCATTCACAGTTTTACAAAACGGCAAAAAATCTAAAATCCCTATTGTGCAAAACACAAACAAAAGGTGTGTCTTTTTGTTTCGTATACTTACCTTGTTATCCACATGGCATCACGCTGAATATCCCAACCATGTCCTTCCCACCGTGAGTTTTACATTCCATAACTCAAGTCCCCTGAGAAACCGCGGATCCCGCGACCCACCTGCCGGAAGCCTCTGGCTCCATAATCCTGGCTTCAAGTGACCGCGACTCCCCACTAATGGTGCCAAACCGACTGGTTTGGCCCCCAAAGACAACGTTTGGGATTCTTCGTGAGACGAGAATTGTTACGGCCGTCGCCTCGGAGTGCGGTGGAGTGGGTGAGAACTTTTAAGCGCACCGTCGGGCCGCAGCGGAAATGTTCTGTCGGCTCAATTTCTGGACTAGCCAGTTCTTTTCTGCCCGACCAGCCCGCCCCGACGGCCCACCGGTGAAGCACTTCAGTCCACGCTCAAATAATTAGTAGGAAATAACAAAAAATTGGGGACCCAACAAGCTCCAAGCGAGCCCTCTCTGCCTGTGAGCACCCAATGCAAGTATTACTCTACTTTCCCATCCTCACTTTGTCCCCCACCTAACAGCTCTAGCGAAGGCTTAACTTATTCAACTGACAAGGGATTTTCCTCCTGCTCTCTACAACTCAATGAACTCAATCCTAGAGGGGGGGACTCCTGTAGTGAACCCGAAACACTTACGTTTTCAGAATCTTGTGACTTTGTATTTTATCCTTGTTTGTATTTTTGACCGTCCATTTGTTTTACTGATGGCTCGTCTGGTTCACTTTCGAACTCCCTCTGCCTCGCACGCTGCCTTGCTCTTTGCTCTTGCTAATTTACTCCTTGTTCATTGCAGCTATTCACAATACACTTTGGGCCCGGTTACGCACTCACTTCTGAATAATGATTACCTTTATTGGTTCCTACTGGTTCTCGTCGCAACCAGTACCTGAGTTCCATTCCACAGACTTTTCTAGGCGTAGTCATTTATTTATGGGGTTGATGAACAATATGCTTTAAACCTTTGCTAAAACACACCTGACGGTCTACATTAGGTTTATGTATGGCCTAAGTAAAACACACTCCTTCCAAGAAGAAACCCGGTTTTGTCAGGGACTTATAATGTGAGTCTCCCAAGCCGTCAAATGTAGTCGCACCGTGACGCGCAAGCGTATATAACCCAAAGTTTGTCCCCATGCGGAAGGCGAAAACTAATTCGTAAGAGCTGAAACCTCTGCGTTGATTCCAAAATTTGCTATCCCCCGAAATGGCAACCTGGATATAGATGCCCATTGGCGCGATCTCACTTATTGAAACCCGCAAGGATAGCGTGGGCAATTCGGTGTTTTACGAGTGTGTTCGTTTGTTTTTGCGAATTGGGGTGAAATCCTCTGCGAAGTTACAAAAAGGTGGCTGTTTTACTAACAATATTTGCTACCTCATTCAAATTTCGACTTATTGTAATCCTCAAATTCGAGGTGCTCTGGACTGTTGTGTTGAATTGTTGACTTCCATTTCAGCATTTGGACGCATGGGATCAACATGGACCTTTTGCTGAAGACCGCTAAATTTGTCACAGGAATATTCATCGTCGAATTCATTTGTAGTAATGGTTGCGCCGTAACGTGCCGTCTGAGAACGCAGAGAGTGAGAATTTTTATATACCTATCCTGCCTGACGTGATGCAACATACATCTGTGCCGGCTGGAGCCTCTATAACAGTAGGTAACAGGTGCAACTACCATGATCTTTGGATATCTTTTAGATTTATGGATTCCTAAAATTGCTCACAGTAGTAATCTGTAACAAAGTTCTTTCGAATTTTCCTATAGTGCTGGTAAAAATGCTACGGCATTTTGAGAAAAATCATGCGGAGTGTAAAGATAGAAAAATGAGTACTTTGAGTGCAGGTGAGATCAACTACTGTACACCCAAAAGTACCTAATTCACGCGCCCCAGACTGTGAATGAAAAGGCTACTAAAGCGTCTTACATAGTTAGTTATCGTATGCACTAAGAGCATAGCCTCACAAAATAGCCGAGAAACTTCTCAAGACATGTGCATTAGAAATGACTAGGTGCATGATAGATGAAAAATCAGCAAAATAACCGTCGGTAATACCACTAACAAATGACACGATATCTCGAATAACAAAGGCACCAGCAACGACTGTTAAGGAGGAGTTAACTGCCCGCATCAAGTACATTCACTTTGTTCTTCAAATGAATGAGTTGACAGGTGTGACTTGACTTGCCATGCTGATTGTAATTTTGGGATGGCAACACCTACGACCCTTGGAAGAAGATAGACTAATGTGCAAACCTCCATCGAATAACACTAGTGCTAATGAGATTTCCAACTTCGTGAATAATTTTATGTGAGAAAATAACATTCCATGGGACAACTGCACCAATGTTTACACTAATAATGCCAAAGCAACGACAGGAAAAGTTGTTGGTATGACAATAAGCAAAATCGTTGCAAAACCTACACAAATAACTCAAATATTCTTCATTGGCAAACACCTGCTGTAAAGAATATGCCAACCAAGCTTGAAACGGTCCGCCATGGGACAGTGAAAATAATTACTTTTATTAGATTTCTGCCTCCGAATAAGCGACTGCACAAGGTTCTGTGTGACAACATGAGAAATGTTTGCACAACTTGACTGCTGAATACTTAAGTACCACGGCCATCCTGGGGCAACATTTTACAGCGTTTGTTAAAATTACGTACAGGAAGCATCGACTTCTTTATAAGTCACTATGTTGCATTACAGATCCTGAGGACTGATAAAACTGATTGGCAAGCCTTGCCTATTTTTGCAGATTCTTCGCAATTAGATTCAGCCAGACAGCCAGCACATATCCAAAAAAGCGCCAGACGGCCATTTCGTCATATTGCGACTCGTCAGTACCGTGCACCCTCCGAATTCTGCCGGGTTCGAATCCACGACATTACTCTTGCGGGCCAGTGACTTATGCTACTGTGCCATGGGCGACGGCAGCGGACAGTCATGACTGATATCCAACTGCGATACAGTGCGGCTCATTCTCCATTGTCATCGAAGTTACTAATTCGCGGAGGATAGTGATGGCTCCTAGAGCCACGACTTCCTTTACGAGCCGCCACCGATCAAGGTGGCCTAAAAACTGTCAAGACGATCACTACTGCGCTATATCGCAGGTAGATAACAGTCATGGCGGTCCGCTGCCATCCCCCATGGCTCAGTAGCATAAGTAGCTGGCTCGCAAGAAAAATATCCTAGATCCGAATCCGGCAGGATTCGACGGTTGCGCGCTACTGACAAGTCCCAATAGGAGAAAACGGCCGTCTAGAGCTTTCCTGAGTGGGTGGTGGTTGTCTGGCTGAGTCAGCCTACGATCAAGCTTCAAAAATACCCAAATAACCCTCTACTACTTTCAAATAAGCAATAGTCACATCAGAAGCTTGTATTCTGTCTGGATTGGTAGCTGCTTACAAAGGAAGTCGTTGCTCTGTGGGCCAGCCCTGTCCTCTGCACGTTCATAACATGCATGACAGTGTGGGGTGAGCTGCACTATATCGCAGTTAGATGTTGGTAATAGCGATACGCTGCCATCGCTCATGGCTTAGTGGCATAAGTGGCTGGCTCGCAAGAGTAATGTGGGTTCGAATCCAGAAGGGCACTGAGGATTCGCGCTACTGACGAGTCGCAATAAGATGAACCGGCCGTCCAGCGCTTTCCTTAGTGTGCGGTGGTTGTCTGGCTGAGTCTGACTGTCTAACCACGCAGTAGGCCCCCTACTACTAACAAACTTGCCTATTTGTTCGATATCTTCTCAACAATAAATGAAGTAAACCTAGCACTGTGTTGGATCCGTTTGCCACTTTCTCAAAACAAACATGTTTGTGGAACTGCACTTTGCACCTAACCTGCATAGCCGAGCCTAACTACACACCACGCGATATACACCACGAGATCCACGCCGGTGTCCACATAGTGCCTGATTACTAACGATTACTAATGATTACTAACTACCCCGGTGCACCAAAGCACGTGACAAACGTAGGCCATTGAGAGTACACTTTATCGCGCCTCCATTGATGCACCTGCGTAGCATCAAGGCGCACACAGCTCAACTGGAAAGGCCGGACAACGCACGTGTGCGCTTCCGTTCACTTACACAAAGCTCGAGGCATCCAGTCGCAAACGCACCGCATTCGGAATTGGATTCACAACCAGCATGCCAGTACATGCGATAAGTCTCTCTCACTTGTATATATCCCTTTTACTCGTACAATATTATGCTTTCTATTAGTTCCCCGCCTTCTGATATTGTAACTAGTCTCCATTTAAGCGAAACTAATAATTGGTGACTGAGACAAATTGTACTATCCTGACTTTTAACTCCTTTTACTTTCGTCTATCACTATGACTGTTCCATCACACCAGGCTGATTTCTCACACTCCTCCCCACCAAACATTAACCTTGTTTCTGTGTACCTTCCGCCTTTTTGACACCATGACCCACAGATATGGTTTACTCAGGTCTGTGCTCAGTTTGCTCCTCGCAATATCACACACGGAGAACCCATGTTTTAGCATGTGCTAGCCTTACTACCACCAGAGGTGGTTGCTGACATACGAGATATTTTGCCGTCACCGGATGACGTCAAGCCTTATTCGCAGCTTAGACATACAGTCATCCAACAAACCGTCGTTTCTGAGCATAAACGTCTTGAACAATGGAATATCGGCGAATCACTTGACGGACGCATTTCTTCTCAGTTTCTAAGGCGTCTTCGCAGTGTATTAGGCGACTGCAAACTAGCTGACGCGTTAGTTAGGCAGCTATTTCTGAAGCGTTTACCTACGCAGTTACAGGCTATCTTAGCCTGCAAGGCTGACAGTGTTCTCTTGACACAATTCGCTAGTGTCACTGACCATATTATAGAAATCCAGCCTAGCACAACTGAAGTCCATGCCGTTGAAACGCGCAGTACACCAAACTCGACTAACGACGGTCTGGACGAGTTGGCTAAATAGATAGCTGAAGTACGGTTAAATTGAAAAACACGACATCGTTCTTCTAGTGCTCATTCATCTACCAGAACAAAAAGACCTTCTTCATCGCGTACTTCAAACACTTGTTAATACCATCGTCGTTTCGGGCATTGCGCCCCTAAATGCACGTAACCCTGCTCCTTCCGTCAAACGTAACCATCAGATGTCATACCGTCGGGAAACGAACATGCCAGATGATGGAGGTGAGCTCCGTCCTTGGTCAAGAGTAATCCAACTCTCACCGACCCATTGTCCTAGATAAGACCATTGGTTTCCGGTTTCTTGTCGACACTGGTGCTGACGTCAGCGTGATACCTCCAAGTTGCTCTAATGTTAAACGCACTCCATCCTCGATGTGCTTAACAGCAGCTAATGGGATCAGTAATAAAACATTCGAACAACGAAACTTACTATTCCGCTTTGGCATACGGCAACAGTTCAGTTGGATATCCATCATCGCAGACGTACACCTACTCATCTTAGGAGTGGATTTCCTGACACCTTTCAACCTGTTAGTGGATCTACAATCTGCAAGGTGTCAAAACGCATCTTTCTGTTCTTAATAACACAGCGTGTACACCATCCATATGCCCCTTTACCCTTTTGCCACAGAACTCTTCTCCACACTACAAACTGCTTCATAGATTTTTAGATCTATGAAAACCAAACTTTCATCAGCCGAATGCCACACATTCTGTATGTCACCATACAACCACCAATGGCATTCCACTTTTCTCTTGTCCGCAACGTCTACATCCGGAACGACTCAAAATAGCCAAGGGTACATTTCAACACATGCTCCAGTCGGGAATAATTCGACCATCTCAAAGCATGTGGGCATCACCGTTGCATATGGTAACAAAGAAGACAGCATACGATTGGGGAGACTGTGACGACTACAGAGCACTCAACTGCATTACTATTCCCGATGGGTACTCCATTCCACACATACATGCTTTTTACGCATCATCTTTTTGGATGTTCTAATTTTTCGCAGTTTTTCCCCATTTTCTATTCAAATTGATGCTATTCATAAGACAACTATCACAACACTATTCGGTTTGAACGAATTCTTATACATGCCTTTTGGTTTACGTAACGCTGCACAAACCTTTCAACCCTTTATTGATCAGACACTTTTCGGCCTTCCATTTGTCTTCGCTTACCTTGATGAGATTTTGACTGCAAGTGCTAACAAAAGCGAACCGTTGGACCATCTACCAATCTCATTCGCACGTCTCCCCAAGTACGGAGTGGTTATCATATATCTTTACTTCATCTTCCTTGGACTTCTTTGGTCACACCAATGATAGCAATGGCATTTCGCCAACCACAGAGAAACTTGATGTCACAAGAAACATTTCCACACCCACTTCCGTGGAACAGTTAGAACGTTTCTTAGGCATGCTTGACCTTTACCACCGTTTCATTCCAAACGCCGTAAATATCTTGTTTTCACTCACGAATTAGTTGGTTGGTGATCCTAAGCAGTTCCATTTCACTGATACCACTACACGTGCTTTCAAAGAAGCCAAGTCTTCTCTGACTAATCCCATGATGCTTTTCTGTCTGCAGTTCGATGCTCCACTGTCGTTAAACGTTGATATATCCAATACTGCTATCAGTGCTGTCTTTTAGCAGACCGTTGATAAAATCCAATAACCACTTGGATTTTGAGGATATAAGCTCACACCAGCCGAAACTCGATACCATACTTGTGGTCGTGAGTTACTCGCCATATACTCTATCATCCCACACCTACGACATCTTTTAGAGGGGAAACAGTTCGTGGTGTTTACTGGCACAAACCTTCGACATATGCTCTATAGGCTAAGCCATACAAGTACTTACCTCGTGGAATACTTCAGCTAGACTTCATTACACCGTACACCAGTGATATCCGCCATATTACTGGAAGAGATAACATTGTCGCTGGCACACTCAAACCCACAAGTCGCTTTGCTGAACATGAATCCCATCGATTTGGAATGCATGGCTCAACTGCAAAGGACAAATCATCTCAGCCGCAGATGAAAGACAAACAGCTTTCACTGAACATCCAGTCAGCACCTCAGCACACTACACCAGGTACTATTGATTGCAATGTTTCCACGGCAATTAAGAGATCACTGGTTTCTGTATCCATAAGAAGAACTATGTTAGAGACCCCTCGTAACATCTCGTATCCCGGTATATGTCCAACTGTCCAACTGATCTCCGAACGCTTTGCATGGTCGAACATGAACAAAGACATTTGCACATGAGCAAAGACGTGCTTAATATGTCAACGTTCGTAGGTCACTCGGCATAACCAATCGGACATCGGAACGTTCGCACAACCAGATGGCAGATTTGACCATATCCACATCGATATCGCCGGACCCTTACCCTATCGCAGTGGTAATTCGTACATCTTGACATGCACCGACCATTTCACGCGATGGCCCGAGACCATTCCCATTGCAAACACATATGCAGAACCCATCGCACGTGTACTTGTCAATAGATGGGCATTATCTACGAATTAAAAATGAAAATCGTTGAACTTAGGTGGAAAACCAACGTACTTTAAGACTTAATCTGTGGGATGACATAGTTTCTGAC
The DNA here is from genome assembly GCA_944474145.2 of Dicrocoelium dendriticum. Classification (NCBI taxonomy): domain Eukaryota; kingdom Metazoa; phylum Platyhelminthes; class Trematoda; order Plagiorchiida; family Dicrocoeliidae; genus Dicrocoelium; species Dicrocoelium dendriticum. The sequence goes on from OX104065.1 coordinate 52,535,781, forward strand.
ATGCGGCACTGACTTATTTGATGTTTGTTGTTTGGAGAAATGCAGCAACCTCATAAATGATTCAGATTCAAGTCTATTGTGTTACTTTGTTTTGTATAGTTGTAATGCGAAATTTCACCTACACCCAGATAAATTGTGTCGAATGGGATAAGCAAGGCAACAGCTACCTTTGCATTGACAGGGTACCCATCCTTCAGTTTGCACTAGAAATCAGAGAGTGTCGATATTTGAAACTCTGATTTCAGGTCGACAAATTTCGCCTACTGAAGTGATGTGAAATGGGAGGCTTTCGAGTGCAAGTAACGGGGTTCTCGGCCCACGAAACTTCTATCACTTCTTCATTGACGCTGTGGAAATACAGAGACAATGCTTCTACCAGATCTTCCAAATGCTGTATAATTTACTCAGACAGATCCCCTGGAATTACAGTGTCCTCCCACATCTCTTCCGAAATATCTCTTAATGTCGGAAAGTTGCTAAGATAAGCACTTCGAAAAACAGCCCAGAAGATTTTTCCTTTTTGATATCGAATATTCTCATTTGCATTAATTATGGTCGCAGGTTTTCGTTGTAGTGTATTAGTGCCGCTTAACTAGAGACTAGTTAAAAGTCAGAAGGCGCGGCACTAATATAAATAATAATATTGTATGGGTAATAATTATATGTAAAAGATAAAGAAATTATCGGAAGTACTCGCACGCTGGTTGTGAGTCCCATTCCGATTGCGGTACAGTACTATACAGGTCAGTGAGTACAGGTCATCAAGTGTATCCGGACTCAATGTTTGTGGCCATGAACCGAAACAAAACGCCAGAGAGACGAAGTTTGCCGACGCTATGGCTCTTACTCGGTCACGTCCTACTCTTTGTGTGCAAAAGCAACTGGCTGTATCACTTAAGCTTCCATGGGGTTCATGGTCTTTTCCTCAGGCCAAACACCTGTTATTTGGTGTCTGCGTGCCATTTTTCTAAACAATTCAAGATGCACCTTTTCTTCTCTTGCGTGATCTATACATGCAGTTAGTGTGCAAGTGATCAGCTAACACTAATTGTTGCAATCTTGCGGTTTACGTCTTATTAATGTTTTATTTCGACTAAAGGGATTTTTGGTACTGATGCCTCTGAATGAGTTTGACATGAATGCTTTGTCAGAATTTCGGTGAAAACGAAATGTGCGAACACGATGTTACTGCATGAAGCACGGGGCACCCGACATCCATTTTCTGAATCACCATGAACCATCTGTGCTGACAAATCCAAACGAGTCTGGCCGGACTTATTGGAGAGGACCCCACTTTTGTTACGTTTTAACGTTTTTTGAACTTTTATCACTCTTATTAATGTAAGGAATATATATATATATGTATATATATACAGATATGGGTTGGATGCATTTGCATACTGATAAAACAAGTGACGTATTGAAAAAGCAGGTAGAAATTCGTCCCATGTAGACTCATTCGCCCGGAAAAGCACTGCACGCGCGTTTCATCCTTTCGGGAATCGTCAGCAGTGCGTATTCCATCGGACGTTGGTAGGGCTCGAACCCGCAACTCGACTGATGCCAGTCCCTGCTTGAGTCCACTGAACTATGGACGACGGCAACAACCATCGTAAATAAGTTACTAGATGTGATATAACGCCGCTCACTGCTGACGATTCCCGAAAGCATGAAACGCGCGTACAGTGCTTTTTCGGGCGTGTGACGGCTGTCTGAGTGAGTCTAGATGTGACGAATTACTACCTATACCATTCAGCTCCCCCTACTACTCTTCTACAATCAGTATTTACAAAAAGGTAAAGCAATCTTTTTATAAGAAACATTAGGACAGTGGAATGTTTAATGGCATTTTGGCCGTCCACACTGCATGTAAGATGTAGCTGTTAGCCCAACATATGTGTTGTGGATAAGTTGCAAAAACCAATGGCATACGTTGTGGAGTTGTTGAGAGGAGAATCGCCCCTACGAGCCGATTACGTTTCCCTGTTTACCCCATGGGCTTTCAGTCTAAGCTGCTATAGTAGACGAAATATATACATGACATAATCGTACACTTATCCTACTTCAGTATAGTAACAACAGACCCATTATCGGGCTCCAGTTATCGAGCTCAGATTAGATGCCGTTCACGGGATTTCACATCACTGTTTGCCGTTTGGTGGGATGTGTGAACAATCAGGAGTTCCCAAGTTTTCAGCTTTTTGACTTCAAACCACTTTAAGCAATACAGTAAAGTTGCGCTTCTAGAGGGTTTTCTGTGGAAAGCTCTAACCAGGCATTTACATGTATTTTATGTGAGTATACATTAGGTCTGCACCAATGAATCAGAGCCCATTGAGGTTACGATTTCACAGGGAACTCGATTTGAGTTCATCTTGAAGGTTACTATCCCTCGTGTAGACGCAGGGTGTAAGTGCATCCTGGATAATACACCATGCCCATATGGCTTGTTCGTGCTTCTAGCAATGAACTTTGGTCGCTTATTTTTATTCCTTTGCCAGTGTCGGCGTTGTAACCAAGTAACCTTTACGTCCGGAAGTATACCCATAGATTTAAGCTGTCACAACTAGTCTGTGAATATGTCGTTTTCAGTCTACTAAGTGCGAGAAACCGCTCACATCCGGACCGTACCACAGAATGGGTCCTCATCTTCCGTTCGTCACATGGCGATGAAGTCAGCTGACCAGTCTGGTGCGGTGGGGTTCAAATTGCCCATCAGTAGAAGTCTGCAGGGTTAGCTGTGTAAAAGTAAAACTAAATTGATGAGTACTGGTGCTTTTCCAGACTATCCTAAGCCTACTGATGGTGAGTGACAAGGGTGAATTAGCTGCATAAAAACTAAATTGTTTGTACAGGTAGGCGCAAGAAAATTGTTACTTATTGTCTTCATCTATTCGGACCGATCACCAACAATTCATCAGCGCCTTCATCGTGCAGCTGCAACGTGCGCTGCAGAGTTTTACTCCCACCAGCTAGGCACGCGGAGTACCTGTGTCGATTTATAACTGGTACAAAGAGACTCCTTAAGCTCTCGCGGGAAGGATACAGACATTGTAACTTTTACCTATGCATTCATATTACTGGTCTAAAACATGCCATTATATTCTTCTACTACAGAATGGGCAACGACGATGTATCACGCCGGTCAAAGCCAGAAAGCAATGGATGCTGACGAACAGTTGGATCATTGAGGTTAACTCATTTTCCTCTTCTGGTTCGATCGACTTTGTGCAAACTTAGTTATCCACTTTCTGTCCCGTTTACGCACACTGTTTGCTCCCAAGTCCGTAAATATACCTTCCTGCTTATTCCGCTCTTACTAGGTAGTTGTGATAACGGTAACCAACCGCCTACGAAGTATTTGTTATGTGTTCCAACTCCACCGGTCTTGTAGCGAAATCGGGGGCTTTCTTACTGTTTATACCGCCAGGAACCATGACAATATTGTCGCCGTGACTGAAGGCAGAGCAGCTATACGGAGGTCGCACAACCGGCTCAGGGTAAAGTGTACATTATTTTTCGATGGAATTAACGACCATTTGTGACACTTAGGTGAATGTGGTGGAAGTGATCCCAATAGAATAGATAAGGAGATCGCTGGGAAGAATGTTTGCACAAGTGTGACACCTGATGCGAAAGTGTTTTGATTATCCAGCGTAACATTCAAATATTCAACCCTCAGCTTCGCTCGAACCTTTGCTATTTATATTTGGTATCGAACAAGCAACGGTGTTAAACATGAACCCCTGTCAAGTGCTGTCAGGTTCAGACCGCCCCTGTCCCCACCTTGCTACGCTCCTGAGCAAAATCCCTCTTTATATCTTCAGTCCTACTGGCTTTTCATGTAACCGGAGTCCTTAAAACATAAGTAATAAATGCGTAATCACTTATTAACCTGCTTTCACTACCGCCATATATTTTCTTGTGTATTTGCTGATACACTTTTTGACCCGCGTGATACCGATACACTCGCTTTTGACGTGCTGTTCTAGTAAGCACAGAGTTCGATTCTGACTCACTGGATTTAATATTTGTGGTGCGATAACCGTTGAAATCGTGCATCCCTTCATTACAGCACATCGGATCTACATCTGCTGCTACTAGAACTATAGAAATGTACAGTATTTTAGGCCCGGTTTGGCAGCTCTGTTCCGAATTTGAGATGGATGTTTTACCTCCAGTTCGACGCTCTTATTCCTCTGAGTTCAGTGCGGCAGGTGTTTCCACAGTTGCTTGCACCACAATCTTTGCCAGCCTGTAATACTTTGTAACAGCATTAAGGTGCATCTGACGATTTTAAAAAGCCATACTCGCAGTGCAGAACCAATAGGAATCGGCAGCGTTAGTTCGTTTCTTCACCTCACTTAGGCTAAAGAGACAGAACTTTTGATGGAATATTTTAAAAAGTTAGTACATTCTTAACAAGACACCCGCGATTAATGTTAACTTGCAACGCTTTAGGCTTAGCTTTCCGTGGGCAGACAGTAGTAGTAGTAGAATAAACAAGCAAGATATAGAACAGAGCAAGCGGTGTATGTTATGCTCATCGCCAATTCAGTTCTGTACTTGTAGTGTCGATGGCCGACAGGTTTATCAGAACAGTCGCAGAGATAATGACACCCACACACGCTTGATAAATGTTCTGCGGGTTAGGCGTAATCGTGACGCAAAAAGAGTTAAAAAGTTCAAACGAGGTGAGATGAACTACGGCCAGCGGATTGTATGCGACAAAACTTGTCTTGACAGTACACGGAATGCCGATCGCTTCAGCGGCGATAAAACCGGTCGGCGGCATATCGGTGACTCGATTTTCATGTAGGATTTGACGGTAGGAATAGACGGGATAAAAGACGAAGCGTTATCGGTTTCAATAGCGGCTGAAAATGCGAAACCGAACGTTATGTAATAGCGATAAAGTGCTTGATGGAGAGCCCTGAGAATGCCTGTTCAAACGAGTGTAGACGTTTGGGTGTAAGCGCGGAAATGTAGTTTTATTCTCCTATTGGCAAAGAATGTGGGAAAATTGTGACCAGGACTGACAATATGATTCAACAGGCAATGCACACTGAGTAGCGCTCGTCGAACTGGTTCCAATGAGCGTAGGTAGGGTAAAAAATCTTTTTGTACATAATGGCCAGATGTTCCCCAAGTCTATGATCTCCGCTTTTCTTAGATTTACATAACCGTCAGTGTTTATATTTTTGTCTGGCACGCATTCGAAAGGTATGAAGACTGGGGTACTTGACGATAAGAGTACTGCCTATGTAGGCGCTTGTTTATAACAAATGCGTGCAAGAATATGAATTCCTCTGGAAAATTTATTGATACAGTATCTCTCAAATCTAATTCTGGGGCTGTACCGTACACGAGAATAGGAGGGTTGTTTAGGATAAGAATGCCGGGAGAAAAGTCCCTGGCGGGGTATAATACAAGACATTTGGTAGGAGCGGAAGATAACATGCAGCTGTTACCCCAGTTCTCCAAGATGGATAAGTCCGATTGAATACATGCAAAACTGGGATTACTTTGCCCAGAGAAGAAGCAGTACAAAATTTGCATGGTGAATAATGCCCCTTATAATCATGAAGAACGGTTTGGCAAACAAGCTCGCTTTCGATGATTCGTTGTTAGGCCAAAGACGATATATTTATGGTTGTTTTGACACCATTGTGTTCTAGTTACTCAATCCACCGTTCCTTGTTCGTAACCAAATACATGTGTTAAATTTCGTCTGACGATGAATCACCGAAAATCAGCTCGTTTACCTTTGAAACGTGTGTCATTGTCCCCGACCTCACCCCACGAGGTGTCCTTGATCGATTGCCGTGAAACCCTCCCACCTGTCCACACACCCAGACGTACATCACACGTACCCGTGACATGTGATCATTCAGCGCACAGATCGTTTGTTGTATTCCATTCCTCAGTCAGTAGTTTGTGTCTGTCTACCGATCGATTCACCGGTTCTAAGCCAACCTGTTCAACCTCGTCCACTTGCATTTCGGACGGTTGATAACGCCAACTAGTTCGTGTGAAGACTGTTTGAACGCAAATCCGGAGTAATTTGTTGTCGACCTATGGACGCAAACATTTGAGTTCGGTTTTTGCATGACATTAAGGTCTTGTTAATTGCACCGCTGACTTTGGATCCACTCCGTGTTTTAAATCATTTGGGAATGATTCTGCGCGTGACTAGAAGACTGTGTTTTGGTCGTTACAAGGTCCAAGTGTTGACTCACTTTTCTCGTTATTTTTTCGACCTGTCCTGAGCAACCGAGATCATACTGCACACACACCTCGAGATCGCTTTCATAGAAACCGCGCTGCATGACGTGATCTGCTACTCGATATTTGTAGGTTCCCTGGTGACTTATGCTCAGCACCCTGCGTTTGGCAACGCTAAACTCGAGCATGTTATGAGTCGAGAGCTCGCAAGACCTGTCGAGGTCGTCTTGCACTACCATGTGGTCGTCTACTGACTTGATGGCCCACAAAATCTTGAGATCATCCGCAGACAGTAGAGATTTTGCGGTGATCTCCCCGTGTTGATTATGAACACTAGGAATAGTGTTGGCCGTAGTACAGAGCCTTGTATGCCACCACACTGCGCCTCTGTCGGGTCAGGCAAGATGATGCGAACTCTCAAATTCCAGGGGCATTGGAGTAGGAATGCACTTATCTATTCCAGGACAGGTACGCCGCTCAAATAATTCTGAATCGTGTAAGAAACGTATACTTCATGCCTGTAATTATCTTCGGCATTGTAATACGCCTTCATTGACCAGTTACTGATGCTGATGACATGGTTTTATGTTCATTTCGTTCTTTGTTCGCATTCATCTCCTAGAATGCTGTCTCCGCTCTGCACATGGGACTATGTTGTGTGAAGTATTCCCTCACTTTTTGTGAACAACACCCTAATCCAGCAGACTCTATGGGAACTTGTCTTCGCTGTGCACATTATGTACAGCTTGGATGGGCCCATGTTCGGCTAGCTTATCGTGTGACCCATAGCACCATAGAGAGCTGGTCCAACGAAGCAGAAAGAATGTCATAAGATGATTGGAGTGGTAACTACAAAAGCAACATAAACTCATACACCAACATGAACCAGTGAAACGACCATTACTACGATATAACAGATGCATGCTTTATTTTAGTTGGAATTACTTTTAACTATGGGAGACTGCATACAGTATTGTTACAGTCAATCTCACTTGCGAAAATGCCACGATGCTTACCCGAAAGTACTGCAAGTTGCACACCAGTGGTTTACTAAGCGCAGAATTTTGGCATTTAGCGCGAAGGCTTAGTGGTGGACTAATCACATAAATGCACCTACTTTAATCGAAGCAACCATGAAATCATGGTTTCAGAGAAGCCTGAAAACAATTGGTGAAGTTTAATACCTCAACCTATTACTTTCAAACTTCTATGAACACATGATTTCCCGATCTATCCCGAAGGTACCCGAAAGCCAGTATGTCTTTCCTTCATCTTGTATTAGAAACCTATTTACCATCGGTCTCACGCTGTAGCTCACAGACACAGAAGAATGAGCGGGACATTCTCTTTCATACCCCCACAAGTCAAGTCAAGTGAGTCTATCCTGACGTCATGACAACAGTTTGGATCAGATGCTCCAGTTCAAGTAGGAGTCAAACGAATGGTGGATGACAATTGTGGAGATAGTCGTGGAGATCCCGAATGTTCATATATCGCAGATTATTAACTACTAGTCGTGCTACAATAGTAAATACTATTTGCATAATGCGGTACATTTGCGTCTAATGAACAAGTAACCCTTGTCGCGACTTAGATAACATTACGGTATACTAACGAACCAAACCCCGTCCATGGATAGGCCGACAGTAACACATTGCAATATCAAACTTGCCAAACGTCCTAAGTCCCTATGTTAGCTGACCCTCTAAAAACCAGCCGAAAGAGAAACGAACTTGTTTCGCCACGATTTTGACATCATCAATACCTGCTCTCCCTTTAGTGTGTTCAAGCGAAACCTGCTCTACTATTGGTCAGTTGTGGTGACCGTAAGTTATAAGCACTTTTGCTTCGCTACACAAAATATCGTTAACGCGTCACATGATGCAACTGGTAGGGAATGTGGTTTTGCTTTATGCGAACGTGGAGAAACCATGATGCGGACTTATATGAACCCTGCAGCCACTGAATGTCAGTATCATTAAGCCCTTTAAGTATACGCTTCAGGTCAGTTGGAATAACTGAATGGCATCTATTAGGTTAGCGATTATAAAGGGTGGCAATTTGAAAAATACTGACATTGGTACAATTACAGAGTGAGTGAAGGAAATGTGGCTGAACATTCCATTAGTAATTATCTTTCGATAACTCAAAAAGTGCTGCATCAATAATGCGATGGATGGAAGTAACGACGTTGCCACTTTTGAGAAACACGCTAATGACAAGAGCAATGAACGAAGATGATGATATTCACCCTGATGTCCCAATGATAGACGACCAAATGCACAAACTCTTTGGAAATTCTGTTTCGGATTCCAGTTCCGAAGGACACCGGTACTTTCTCTTGGCATTGTACCGTGTTTGGATGTGCGAGCCAATAAAATCTACCTGCAGGTGCTTTTCTATCATGTTTTGTTCCATGTTATTGTGTGTGATGGTGTTTTATTCTGTGTATTCCCTAATGTGTCTGTTACTGTCATCCGTCGCAAACGTCAAATGTGCAATATACCGAGAATTTTCGCCACAGAAATAATGTGGATAAATAAATAAATAAACTGATGTTCCACCACGATGCGAGAAGCTGTTCCCCCAAAAGGAACATATCAAATAATGCTACAACCTTTTATGACATTGTATCCATACATTTTCAGAAATAAATATGGGCGCAATTGTAAATTAGGTAACACAGAGTGATCAGAATCGTCCTGCTATTTTTTCCTGCCATTGAACCAGGATTCTTCACAATCACATGACAGATGTTTGGGCAGAGAAAAAAATTTAATGAACGCGGCTGTTGTCCGAAATGTTATGTGTATGTGTTTCGAAAATTTATTCAGGCACCATGGATATGGTTTTCCAATGCGTTATCTAGGGACTGTGATGTCCCGAACATATTAATCTCGTTTTGGACGGTTAAATGCTTACTAATCGCAAGCTTAAAGTTGCAAAGTGTATAGCATCTTCCGATATCACTCGTAGTTTGTTCCAAAGATTTGAGTATTGGGTTAGAAAGAAACGTTCTCTGATTCTCGTAGTAACTTTTGGAATCATAACATTTACCTTTTTGTTACCTATTTGATATCTGCTGTTTACAAATATGTGAACACCATTATCAAGACTGCGAATTTGATAGTTTTTGATTCTGTAGAGAAAATATGCGTTCACCTTCATTATCCGAAGCCCAAATGGGACAAATCCAAGTTTAGTTATAGGCATGCTGGTCGCACTGCTGAATGGACTCCGACGGAAAATATGAGGCACATCAAATCCCCGGCTAGTATACCGTCCAGCATTAGCGGGTGGTGCTAAGGGCAGAGGTGTGCAGTGAACTCCAGAGTGGATTTTGCATGTGCTCTTTTTCAAACTGCGTATAACTCTTTATGAGCCGACCCCCTCAAAAGAAATAAAAAGTTGCCCAAACATATCGGCTTATATTCGGTAATATACGGTAACTTTGCTACAAAGTAATACGTACACCGTGAAGGGGATCACTTAGCCTAGAAGGCATGTATGCCGAAACGCAGCGCTACCCTACTTTAGACAGCCGAGTAATATCATGCCACATTTCCATTGAGTTGAGCTCAACGTGTACTATCCAATTCGGTGGACCTCAATTGTACCATAAAAGCTGATGCAACTACTAGCTCATTTATTTGCCTCCTGATATTCGTTTTGTTACACGGTGATCCTTATGTTGATAGTCTGTGTCCCTGTTGGTGAAGTACTATACCACATGCATAACTACTGAGTAGTGCTTGCAATTTCCAGTGTACCGCCATCTTATAACACTCAAACAGACCACCCCACCACCAGGATTTAGTCACATGTCCCTCACTGTATCGGAGGTGCTGAAACATCGGGCATTATTGCGTGAACACAATTGTCTTGGTGCGCACAATGTACACCCAAGGAAATGGTAGCTACCACGGTCTTGACTGGAGCATCGCGTCGACTTTTCCAACACAGACTCGGCGATACGCAAATTCCTGTAATGTGGAAGGGTGGAATAGTCCCTTCATTAAAAAGAAGGAAATTGTGCGGAGCCTCCAAACAGCCACACACTAATTTTGCTGCTGGCTGTTTCTGAAGTTATAGTATTTGTCATTGCAGAAACAAACATAAGGTATTTGGAAAGACACAGTATCATCTATCTGCAGCAGCACGGCCGTCAACGAAACCACGCATCACGAAACGTTTATTAAAACGCACCAGCTGGACGGAATCTGTCGGTGCAGGGAAAAGTCAACGCTGTCTATCTACGTTTATTGATTGCTTTGGAACAACTAGAGTAATCTATGTTTGTTTACATACTTCAGAGTTATGTGATCGGTGTCCTTGTCCTGGAATAGATAAGTGCATTCCTACTCCAATGCCCCTGGAATTTGAGAGTTCGCATCATCTTGCCTGACCCGACAGAGGCGCAGTGTGGTGGCATACAAGGCTCTGTACTACGGCCAACACTATTCCTAGTGTTCATAATCAACACGGGGAGATCACCGCAAAATCTCTACTGTCTGCGGATGATCTCAAGATTTTGTGGGCCATCAAGTCAGTAGACGACCACATGGTAGTGCAAGACGACCTCGACAGGTCTTGCGAGCTCTCGACTCATAACATGCTCGAGTTTAGCGTTGCCAAACGCAGGGTGCTGAGCATAAGTCACCAGGGAACCTACAAATATCGAGTAGCAGATCACGTCATGCAGCGCGGTTTCTATGAAAGCGATCTCGAGGTGTGTGTGCAGTATGATCTCGGTTGCTCAGGACAGGTCGAAAAAATAACGAGAAAAGTGAGTCAACACTTGGACCTTGTAACGACCAAAACACAGTCTTCTAGTCACGCGCAGAATCATTCCCAAATGATTTAAAACACGGAGTGGATCCAAAGTCAGCGGTGCAATTAACAAGACCTTAATGTCATGCAAAAACCGAACTCAAATGTTTGCGTCCATAGGTCGACAACAAATTACTCCGGATTTGCGTTCAAACAGTCTTCACACGAACTAGTTGGCGTTATCAACCGTCCGAAATGCAAGTGGACGAGGTTGAACAGGTTGGCTTAGAACCGGTGAATCGATCGGTAGACAGACACAAACTACTGACTGAGGAATGGAATACAACAAACGATCTGTGCGCTGAATGATCACATGTCACGGGTACGTGTGATGTACGTCTGGGTGTGTGGACAGGTGGGAGGGTTTCACGGCAATCGATCAAGGACACCTCGTGGGGTGAGGTCGGGGACAATGACACACGTTTCAAAGGTAAACGAGCTGATTTTCGGTGATTCATCGTCAGACGAAATTTAACACATGTATTTGGTTACGAACAAGGAACGGTGGATTGAGTAACTAGAACATAATGGTGTCAAAACAACCATAAATATATCGTCTTTGGCCTAACAACGAATCATCGAAAGCGAGCTTGTTTGCCAAACCGTTCTTCATGATTATAAGGGGCATTATTCACCATGCAAATTTTGTACTGCTTCTTCTCTGGGCAAAGTAATCCCAGTTTTGCATGTATTCAATCGGACTTATCCATCTTGGAGAACTGGGGTAACAGCTGCATGTTATCTTCCGCTCCTACCAAATGTCTTGTATTATACCCCGCCAGGGACTTTTCTCCCGGCATTCTTATCCTAAACAACCCTCCTATTCTCGTGTACGGTACAGCCCCAGAATTAGATTTGAGAGATACTGTATCAATAAATTTTCCAGAGGAATTCATATTCTTGCACGCATTTGTTATAAACAAGCGCCTACATAGGCAGTACTCTTATCGTCAAGTACCCCAGTCTTCATACCTTTCGAATGCGTGCCAGACAAAAATATAAACACTGACGGTTATGTAAATCTAAGAAAAGCGGAGATCATAGACTTGGGGAACATCTGGCCATTATGTACAAAAAGATTTTTTACCCTACCTACGCTCATTGGAACCAGTTCGACGAGCGCTACTCAGTGTGCATTGCCTGTTGAATCATATTGTCAGTCCTGGTCACAATTTTCCCACATTCTTTGCCAATAGGAGAATAAAACTACATTTCCGCGCTTACACCCAAACGTCTACACTCGTTTGAACAGGCATTCTCAGGGCTCTCCATCAAGCACTTTATCGCTATTACATAACGTTCGGTTTCGCATTTTCAGCCGCTATTGAAACCGATAACGCTTCGTCTTTTATCCCGTCTATTCCTACCGTCAAATCCTACATGAAAATCGAGTCACCGATATGCCGCCGACCGGTTTTATCGCCGCTGAAGCGATCGGCATTCCGTGTACTGTCAAGACAAGTTTTGTCGCATACAATCCGCTGGCCGTAGTTCATCTCACCTCGTTTGAACTTTTTAACTCTTTTTGCGTCACGATTACGCCTAACCCGCAGAACATTTATCAAGCGTGTGTGGGTGTCATTATCTCTGCGACTGTTCTGATAAACCTGTCGGCCATCGACACTACAAGTACAGAACTGAATTGGCGATGAGCATAACATACACCGCTTGCTCTGTTCTATATCTTGCTTGTTTATTCTACTACTACTACTGTCTGCCCACGGAAAGCTAAGCCTAAAGCGTTGCAAGTTAACATTAATCGCGGGTGTCTTGTTAAGAATGTACTAACTTTTTAAAATATTCCATCAAAAGTTCTGTCTCTTTAGCCTAAGTGAGGTGAAGAAACGAACTAACGCTGCCGATTCCTATTGGTTCTGCACTGCGAGTATGGCTTTTTAAAATCGTCAGATGCACCTTAATGCTGTTACAAAGTATTACAGGCTGGCAAAGATTGTGGTGCAAGCAACTGTGGAAACACCTGCCGCACTGAACTCAGAGGAATAAGAGCGTCGAACTGGAGGTAAAACATCCATCTCAAATTCGGAACAGAGCTGCCAAACCGGGCCTAAAATACTGTACATTTCTATAGTTCTAGTAGCAGCAGATGTAGATCCGATGTGCTGTAATGAAGGGATGCACGATTTCAACGGTTATCGCACCACAAATATTAAATCCAGTGAGTCAGAATCGAACTCTGTGCTTACTAGAACAGCACGTCAAAAGCGAGTGTATCGGTATCACGCGGGTCAAAAAGTGTATCAGCAAATACACAAGAAAATATATGGCGGTAGTGAAAGCAGGTTAATAAGTGATTACGCATTTATTACTTATGTTTTAAGGACTCCGGTTACATGAAAAGCCAGTAGGACTGAAGATATAAAGAGGGATTTTGCTCAGGAGCGTAGCAAGGTGGGGACAGGGGCGGTCTGAACCTGACAGCACTTGACAGGGGTTCATGTTTAACACCGTTGCTTGTTCGATACCAAATATAAATAGCAAAGGTTCGAGCGAAGCTGAGGGTTGAATATTTGAATGTTACGCTGGATAATCAAAACACTTTCGCATCAGGTGTCACACTTGTGCAAACATTCTTCCCAGCGATTTCCTTATCTATTCTATTGGGATCACTTCCACCACATTCACCTAAGTGTCACAAATGGTCGTTAATTCCATCGAAAAATAATGTACACTTTACCCTGAGCCGGTTGTGCGACCTCCGTATAGCTGCTCTGCCTTCAGTCACGGCGACAATATTGTCATGGTTCCTGGCGGTATAAACAGTAAGAAAGCCCCCGATTTCGCTACAAGACCGGTGGAGTTGGAACACATAACAAATACTTCGTAGGCGGTTGGTTACCGTTATCACAACTACCTAGTAAGAGCGGAATAAGCAGGAAGGTATATTTACGGACTTGGGAGCAAACAGTGTGCGTAAACGGGACAGAAAGTGGATAACTAAGTTTGCACAAAGTCGATCGAACCAGAAGAGGAAAATGAGTTAACCTCAATGATCCAACTGTTCGTCAGCATCCATTGCTTTCTGGCTTTGACCGGCGTGATACATCGTCGTTGCCCATTCTGTAGTAGAAGAATATAATGGCATGTTTTAGACCAGTAATATGAATGCATAGGTAAAAGTTACAATGTCTGTATCCTTCCCGCGAGAGCTTAAGGAGTCTCTTTGTACCAGTTATAAATCGACACAGGTACTCCGCGTGCCTAGCTGGTGGGAGTAAAACTCTGCAGCGCACGTTGCAGCTGCACGATGAAGGCGCTGATGAATTGTTGGTGATCGGTCCGAATAGATGAAGACAATAAGTAACAATTTTCTTGCGCCTACCTGTACAAACAATTTAGTTTTTATGCAGCTAATTCACCCTTGTCACTCACCATCAGTAGGCTTAGGATAGTCTGGAAAAGCACCAGTACTCATCAATTTAGTTTTACTTTTACACAGCTAACCCTGCAGACTTCTACTGATGGGCAATTTGAACCCCACCGCACCAGACTGGTCAGCTGACTTCATCGCCATGTGACGAACGGAAGATGAGGACCCATTCTGTGGTACGGTCCGGATGTGAGCGGTTTCTCGCACTTAGTAGACTGAAAACGACATATTCACAGACTAGTTGTGACAGCTTAAATCTATGGGTATACTTCCGGACGTAAAGGTTACTTGGTTACAACGCCGACACTGGCAAAGGAATAAAAATAAGCGACCAAAGTTCATTGCTAGAAGCACGAACAAGCCATATGGGCATGGTGTATTATCCAGGATGCACTTACACCCTGCGTCTACACGAGGGATAGTAACCTTCAAGATGAACTCAAATCGAGTTCCCTGTGAAATCGTAACCTCAATGGGCTCTGATTCATTGGTGCAGACCTAATGTATACTCACATAAAATACATGTAAATGCCTGGTTAGAGCTTTCCACAGAAAACCCTCTAGAAGCGCAACTTTACTGTATTGCTTAAAGTGGTTTGAAGTCAAAAAGCTGAAAACTTGGGAACTCCTGATTGTTCACACATCCCACCAAACGGCAAACAGTGATGTGAAATCCCGTGAACGGCATCTAATCTGAGCTCGATAACTGGAGCCCGATAATGGGTCTGTTGTTACTATACTGAAGTAGGATAAGTGTACGATTATGTCATGTATATATTTCGTCTACTATAGCAGCTTAGACTGAAAGCCCATGGGGTAAACAGGGAAACGTAATCGGCTCGTAGGGGCGATTCTCCTCTCAACAACTCCACAACGTATGCCATTGGTTTTTGCAACTTATCCACAACACATATGTTGGGCTAACAGCTACATCTTACATGCAGTGTGGACGGCCAAAATGCCATTAAACATTCCACTGTCCTAATGTTTCTTATAAAAAGATTGCTTTACCTTTTTGTAAATACTGATTGTAGAAGAGTAGTAGGGGGAGCTGAATGGTATAGGTAGTAATTCGTCACATCTAGACTCACTCAGACAGCCGTCACACGCCCGAAAAAGCACTGTACGCGCGTTTCATGCTTTCGGGAATCGTCAGCAGTGAGCGGCGTTATATCACATCTAGTAACTTATTTACGATGGTTGTTGCCGTCCCCCATAGTTCAGTGGACTCAACCACGGACTGGCAACAGTCCAGTTGCGAGTTCGAGCCCTACCAACGTCCGATGGAATACGCACTGCTGACGATTCCCGAAAGGATGAAACGCGCGTGCAGTGCTTTTCCGGGCGAATGAGTCTACATGGGACGAATTTCTACCTGCTTTTTCAATACGTCACTTGTTTTATCAGTATGCAAATGCATCCAACCCATATCTGTATATATATACATATATATATATATATATATTCCTTACATTAATAAGAGTGATAAAAGTTCAAAAAACGTTAAAACGTAACAAAAGTGGGGTCCTGTCCTATAAGTCCGGCCAGACTCGTTTGGATTTGTCAGCACGGATGGTTCATGGTGATTCAGAAAATGGATGTCGCGTGCACCGTGCATCATGCAGTAACATCATGTTGGCACATTTCGTTTTCACCGAAATTCTGACAAATCATTCATGTCAAACTCATTCAGAGGGATCAGTACCAAAAAATCCCTTTAGTCGAAATAAAACATTAATAAGACGTAAACCGCAAGATTGCAACAATTCGTGTTAGCTGATCACTTGCACACTAACTGCATGTATAGATCACGCAACAGAAGAAAAGGAGCGTCTTGAATAGTTCAGAAAAAAACACGCAGACACCAAACAACAGGTGTTAGGGCTGGGAGAAAGACCATGAACCCCATGGAAGCTTAAGTGATACAGCCTATTGCTTTTATACAAAAAGAGTAGGACGGGACCGAGTAAAAGTCATAGCGTGGCAAACTTCGGCTCTCTGGCATTTTGTT
>OX104065.1:52552734-52779182 GCA_944474145.2 Dicrocoelium dendriticum
GGTCAAGCCAATGGGACCTACCTCTCAATGTCAACAAATGTCAACTATTGACTAGTAATGGTAGCGGAATTGCAGTTCAGTCTTCTGTGGGATCTCTATCATTGCGATGTACTGACGAAGCCCGTGATCTAGGTGTCATCGTAGCGAACAATTTTAAGCCTTCGGCACAGTGTCGCCATGCTGCCAATAAAGCACGACACGAGTTATTTCGTCTTAGGAGGGCGCTGAGTAACACTAAAGCAGAAGTATTCTTACCCTTATATAAAGCAGTGGTCAGGCCACATCTGGAGTATTGTGTTCAGGCCTGGTCACCTTACCTCCGGAGTGACATCATATGTATAGAAAAGATTCAGCAACTTGCGACCAGGATGATTGAAGGTCAACGAGGGAAGTCTTACGAAGATCGTCTAAGTAGCTTAGGATTATTTTCCTTGGAGCGACGTAGGTTGAGAGGGGATTTGATAGAGACGTTTAAGATCATTAAGGGATTTAGTGGTATTAGTTCCACCCATTTGTTTGAGTTGGCTACGTGAGATCATCTGCGCGGGCATCGCCTGAAGCTCAAACATCACAGAGCTCGTTTGGACATCAGGGCAAAGTTTTTTACGAACCGAGTAGTTAACTACTGGAATAAACTTCCTTCTGATTTAGTTGAGTCTGAGACCGTAGCAGCCTTCAAAAGGGGCTTAGACAATTGTTGGTCCACCCTTTTTCCAGAGCTATTGTAGTTGTACTGGTATATGTAGTGTATCTTGATGCTGGCATAAGAAAGTGCAGAGGCTGCTCTTGTTCTTGCATCATTCCATTGCAGAAGCAAGAAACAATCCACCGTCGAAGTGCTGGGGGCCGATTCACTTACCGGCACAAGAACTGGACGCTCGTTAGGCGGAAGCCTCTATTGTCCATCTGACCTGACCTGACCTGACCTGACCTACATGTGCGTAAATCCAATAGTGTTCTTGCTCAAGTATAACCCTAAACCTAACCCAAATTCTATTTATGTAATCATTTTTATCACAAAACGCTGGAAGCTGAGGTTGTACTAAAGGAAAGTAGGAACGCAGCTCTAATCACTTGTGCATGTCATTCCAGACATCCGACCTAGCCCCTATTCCTGGCCCTTTATACCCGTGAATCCGACGGTCCGGCATGCAGGTCCAGCGGCAGTTCAGCAGGTGGCAGGAATTTGAAAGTTATTTTGTGTGTTCTAATTCAAGTAACATTTTCAGTTTAGGTATGAGCGTTATACACCCGGGGTTGGACACACATAATCGTGGTGTACCAAATTTTTAATACCAATAGGTTGTCGCGAATGTTTTCCTAGGGTTCTGGGACGTTTCTCTTACTTAATTTTTGTCTCTGCAGAAGTTAAGGTTAAACGTCGAAATGTTGGGAGCCTTAGCTTGCTTACCGGCACACCTAACGGGACGCTCACTAGGCGAAGACCTGTTTATATTGACCTGGAGATTCTTCCTTATAACTGTGTAAACTATGCTAAAATATATTCAAATTATAGCTTTCTTATGTATTAGGGAAGTTAACGGTTTGCCTGTTGGAACGTTGTTCCCGTTTGTTGGCAATACGAACACGATCTCCGCCTTTGGCGCACGGCTCGACTGCGAACGACGATTCGTCAGCACACTTGACGCCAACTACATTCTCCCTAGCTAGCTCTCTTCTGATGTCCCATTTTTAGCTGTAGCTAACACTCCTCCCGTCCAATAAACGTTTTCCCTAGCTTACTTTTGTGTGTTCTACTCCTTGCTTTTGGATGGACGTCTAGTCTCGTACTGGATATATAGCGCACGATCATCGCGCTATATGTTTCTTCCCTGACGATTTGACCTGAAATGTCCTGTTATTCACACTCCTTCATCACTGTCAACACGGATACAAAAATATATTTAATATACAGCAAAAACAGCAATTATGTTGTAATGTAAATTTGCTTGTAAGCGCCATAGCGACTGAGGTCTGTTTGCATAAAAAGCGCGCCAAGAATGGGATTACGGATGAGTTTTAGGCCCTTTGTACGGAACAAACAGCTTTTTACTTTTGTCTAGTTTAAGCTGTTGGTATGCAGTCAGACAGGGCATCATCAAGAGAGTGGCTTGCATCAGCGAGTATTTTTGAATCAGGCCTTTTTCATGAACTGGAATGTCTAGCCAAACTAAGGTCAACAACGTTCGGCTTTAGCATACCATTACATCGAGAAAGTTGTATAGTAAAAATCTTCGGTCTTTATTAACCTAGGTTCGTCTCGCCTTAATGATAATTCGGAAAAGACGAATATATGTGTGAAATAGACATTTATTTGTGAGTAGTGCAATCCCGCTAGGTGGAGGCATCGCAAAAGGGTTCCAGCCGAGACGCAGTAAACGCGCTTGGTAGGCTGAAAAGCTAGAAGCGCACGAAATGCGATTCGTTTGGTGGACTCAAACACATCTAGCCATCGTTAAACAGGTATGCTTCCTAAGTTGGCTAAGTACAAATGATATGATATTTTACTAATATTTTACACAGACAAAGCGGGGAACTTCCAGCTAGCTACAGTTGTAGCAAGATCTAGCTAGGACTTTTAAATGATTCCTTAGGAAACCAGTGAAGGTCACAGGGAAGCAATAGGCCTAGTAATCCACAAGGGGTGACAACTCGCAGTAGTAAGTAGTGGGAGACAGAGGAGGGTCGCAAACGAGCAGCGTAAAATGTAAGCCTCCTTACGTTTGTAAAATCGTTATTCACATGGACTGACCATGAGAGATCACGGATGAACGTAACCCCTAGCTAACTCAAAGTATCGATGGAGTGCAAACGCTCACCATCTATGTGAACTGCAAGTGCAAATTCAAGTTCAAGTGCGACTGCAACGATGGCATGAATCCCGTTGGTGTTCCCTCTCGCGCGGGTCATTGATCCAGGAGTTGATAGGGGATGCTCCGACGTATTGTTGTATCTAAAACAAAACATCCGACACCCACCTTGGTTCACTAAGTTAATGCCTACGTTTCCTGCATCAACTGTCCATGCTATGCCAGTTACGTGAAGTATGGGTGGGGGATAAACCGATGGTAAAGAATAAATAAAATCACTTAGAAAATAAAGATAATACCAATTGTGGGGAAAGGTAGAGAAAATATATTCGAAGTATGCAGCTGGAGTCAGTCAAGAAAAGGAAAGGTTTCTTGCTACCACTCAAGAGCATCTATTTGACGTTCATACTCCTTAACAATAGCTTTCTTGCCAACATGTTTTGAAAGCGAGTTCCAGCGCTCGATGATTCGCCGCGATAAAAGAGTCAACTCACAACTTCGATCAGATCGCGGATTGTCCAGCTTCATAAAATACTCGCGGAGGCCAGATAAATATGGCACTAAGTAGCTAGAACAAACCCAGGCCCACCGACTTAGTCAAAATATGGTAGGTTAAAATTAGGTCCCCGATAATCTTTCGGTAATGAATTGATTGCATCCCCAACCTAAATATTTGTTCTCGGTACGTTTGTCTTCGTACCTTCTCGACCAACATAATACCGACACGCAACACCCTTGCTAGTGCTATTTTGTTTTGGATAAGGCGTTATGGTCAGGCCTGGACGCAATATTCTAGGTGAGGTCCCATGAACCCTGAGAAGAACTTCACAAACTTATTAACTGTTAGTTTCGAAAGAACAACGGATAAACCACAATCTCCGAAACATTTTGCTAGTTGCCTTCTTCCAGTTGTCTACAGTGTGTAGAGTGTACCGATGGACGACACCTAAATCAACTTGATGAGTGACGTGAGAAAGTTCACTCCCATAGATCACATATCATGTGGATAAATCAAGCTCTACAATACGCAGCACTGAACACCGCCCGGTTTATGGGTAGCAACCACAAAGTGGACCATTCCTAATGTCTATTAATAGCTTGTTGAAGATCCGCAGGACCTCCAGGGACATCAAGTATATCCCAGAGCTTTAGGTCCTTAGCAATTAAGAGCGATGGCACCTCAATCTCCCACGATAAATTATTCGCGCAAACTGCGAACAGCAGTGGTTTCAAGACAGTCTTGCAGAACGCTGCTACGGACCGCTTGTCGAAACAAATGACTGATTTTCACACGAATACACTGTTCTCAGCTACCCAAAAAAGCTGATACCAACTGGATAGCGTGACCAGAAATTCTATAGGACTCCAACTTTAGTAGGAGTGGCGAATGGAAGACAGTGGCCAAGGCCTTGGCGAAGTCAATTAGCCGCACGTCTAATACATGTCCACTGTCTATGTCTTCGGCCCAGCTTTCATGGGTGACCGGCATGTCTGGTTGACACAAAAATCCTTAGGACCACAACGTTTCGCATCTAGTAAAGCTGTTTAAAGCTATTCAAATGGTTAACATTAGTAAAACTCTATTTCTATTTCTAGGTTTAATCTATTTAAATGGTTATCCACCGTATCTCATACTAAGTTTTCAATTAATTTTAATTTTCAATTAATTTAACCAATTTTAATTAATTTAAATTAGGCCTGTAATTAGCCCGTAAGTTTTGCCACCGCAGTTGAAACTCGTGCAGACAATAGCCTCCTTCCATTCGGTAGGTAAGGCACAACAGTTGTGTGACTTCTGAAACACAGACTTTGCAGGCCGACTGAGTTCCACTGCCAATTCATGCAGCCATTTTGAATTAGTAGCATCTGGCCCGAAAGCCTTATTTGGATTTACCACTCCTGGCGCCTGGAGAACTTGAGAGTCAGTTACAATCATTTCATCCAGACAAGGATCCTTAAAGACCTTTGAAGCCAGTGTTCTGTATAGTGTCAGTTTCTTGGACAATGAAGCTTGAGTACAGCACACCAAGCACGTATGCCTTGTCATAGTCGCCACAGGTATGGGTCCCATTCCCTAGAAGTAACGGTGATAGGGACAAGTTTACACCACTATCATTTAACGTAGGCGAATAAATTGTTAGGATTTGTCAAGATAGTATCAGCCAAGCCCTCCTCATACGTAATCCGGGCCAATCTAAGTTATGGCTTGCACACATTTTAAACCAACCGATACATGTCAAACGTTCTGGTCGACGGAGCTGTTCGATACGCTCACCAGCATCTTGAACGCTTCTTTAGCAGGTCCTTCCTCAAGAAATCTTTCCACGCAGGCTTCGCTCTCGAGTTCCTTCTTTTCAACATTGAGGTGTAAAGTGCAGAACTGTCGACGAGGTGAACCTTAAGTTTTTCCCAGACTCCGGGAACATTGTCGCTCCGAAAAATCGCAACAGACGATGGTATAGCTTTATCCCACATGGCTTGGAAGTTCGCGGCCCAAATGTTTGGTTACAAACTGCTAGTAGCTTCGCTTAGGTCACAATGACGGCCATTAGCACCGAAGGAATAATTGACAGTTATCAGTCCTCAGGCGGAAGCCATAATACTGGATTCGTTCGAAGACAGAGACAAGACGTTCTCGCAGTTCTTCTGAGGTGTGGCTAATAATGAGGATATCATCCAGCTACGCAACCGTACCTCAAATGCCAGAGATCATCGCATCCATTGTCTACTGGAACAGAGCTGTGGCAGTCTGGTGTACTGGAGGATACCGCGGTGTGTGTTGATTGTCGGAAGCGGTTGCGAATCAGGAGCAACTTCTATCTGTAGGTAGGCACCTGCAAAGTCTATTTTAGCGATGCACGTGCCACCATTTAGCATCGTGAACAGGTCGGCTGTAGATGGTAGTGGGTAGCAGTTTGGCTGCAGCGCAGCATTGAGCGCAGTAGAGAAAGCGGCACAGATACGGAGGGATCTATTCGGTTTCTTCACTACAACGATCGGGGCTGCCCAGGCAGAGTAGGACGCAGGTACTAGGGCACCCAAATTTTCCAATCGATTGGGTTCGGCATCGACCAATGGTAAGGCTGCGGAAGGGACCGGTCTTTTTGGATGAAATACCGGCTGAGCTCCGGGAGCGAGCTGTTACACTAGGCGTGTGTGTTCAGCGCCCAAGAACATGTTATAACACTTAAGCAACCTGGCTGATGATGTCATCGGTTTGGTCAATTGATACTTCCGGATAATGTACGGTGCTGCAAATGGCCCGAAGTGGTAGATCGGCTAAGCCAAGGTAATCGGGCCAATCGAGACCAAGCAGATTCAGCTTTGCCATTGTAATGTAGCAGATCCCATCAAATGTGACGCCGCGAAAGGTGACGGAACACTACAACTGCCCAGTTAGGTGCACGAGACCACAGGCGCTGGTGGCGGATTGAAGGGTTGCGTCGAGTGGTGGGTGGCCTAGGGATCGCCAGAGTTTCTCGGAAATGATCATAATGTCCGAAGCAGTGTCCAACTGCAATCGAACAGGTTGCTCATTGATCAGGATGTCGACGAACTTTCTGCGGTCTGCGTTGACTTGTAAGGTGGCCAGCACGCTCATGGAGCTGCCAACCGGACCAGCTTTGGACTTGCGTCTAGATCGTGACCTCTTCGTTTGACTGCAGATGAGCGACTTCTTGACTTGGAGTACGCGAAAGATATTGTCCCAACCTGTGACAGCTCTTACACATGTCAAGCAGCACTGGACTGATTAGTACTGGCTGTCTACTGTTTTGGGCTATACTTTGCTCCATCGAAATGCAAAGTTTTTCTCCAAGATTGGCAAGGACCCAACCCTGCGCTGATTCTTGGTAGTGATCAACTAGAAGTACAAGTACAAGTACCTTTGCAGCGGTATTAGTGCCTGTGATATCGAAGCTGAGCTTACGAACGGTATAGCAAAAGCTCGAGGTGGTTTTGCCAATCTACGCCACCTGCGGCGCAGACGCGACATCACTCTCGTCCTGAAGGGCAGGGTTTATAATGCAGTCGTCCGTTCAAACCTCTTATACGATTGTGAAAGCTAGCCCATAAGGTAGACAAACCTAAAGAGGCTCGTCACGTTCGATCATAGCTGCCTCCGCAGCCTAACTCATGTCTGGTGGGAGTACCGCATGACCAATGAGCGTGTTCGGCGCCACGTATTTGTTGCAGGAAGGGCGAGTGAACCGCTCAGCACCACTATATCATGCAACAGGTTCCGATGGCTGGGCCACGTGTTGCGCATGCTAGCACACCGGCTCCCACAGCGTGCGTTGTTTGCGTGCCGGGGTTGCGCTTGGAAGAGGAGGAGGGGTGGGCAAGCGATGACTTGGTCGAGAGAAATGAAAACTCTCCCTTCAAATTTGGCGTCGGTTGGTACATCCTGACTGTCTGGCTGGGTTCCTATGGACGATGAACACATTTGGTTGGACACACTTACTGATATGGCTAGGAGCAAGCCTCAATGGCGTTTGTGTTGTGAGTTTCTTTGTCCATCCCCCTCCTGCTTAGCACCTGCAATCACGATCCCATTGGTTAGGCATACTATAACTTAATTTTTGCGGTACGATAGCTGGTAGTTAGCTCTCCGGAACGATGACCATCCGTTACAGGAGACTGACAGGTGTGGCTCTCTTGTTTTTTCATGTCTTTATATTGCGGCACAATAGCTGAGGTGTTTTGCACCTGCGGCTAAGGTGTTTACGGATTATGATGACTTGGTTAGCGGAACTAAGATCGCAGATCTAATCGTTTACCAAAAGACTATAGCAATTACGACTTCGGAGGAACCCGTAAATGTCCTTCTAGGAATCGAACTCACCTTTGTTCTTAATTCTTTTTAAAAGCTCCTTCTAGACTATCCTTTTGCTGGTATCAACAGCGATTTGGCTAGCATGGCAGCTCGTGTCGGCCACCCTGTCCCTTAAAACAACAGACGCAGAGAAACAGGCCAGCCAGCACGTGGGGGTGCTTGACGTATCTGAAAAACGCAGCCGCCTATTATTCGTCACAACTTGAAAAACGGGAGTGCATTATCTAGTTGATAACTGCTCAGGAGTCAGCGTCCTTCCACATATTTCCAATGACGGTACAGGAAAGGTGACTAATTCAATACGCGCAGCTAACGGGACCATGATTCGCGTGTATGCGCAGCGCTCGCACACGCTTAATCTAGACCTATGACGCACCTTCAAATGGATATTTCTTGTCACCGACGTCAACATAACCATCATGGGACACGATTTTATACAGCACCGTGACCTAGTTGTGGATGCGAAGCCACACCGCCGTATCGGCTGCTTAAACAACCTCATCGTAATAGGGACTTTGACCGACAATGTGTCAAGCAATCCTGTATATGCGAATCAAATGAGCTTGCCCATTGGGCAAATTCCCTCCCCCTCCAGACAATTTTCCACAGGTCTTTCGTTCAGCTACCTCGATGCCTCCCGCAACCGGCGCAGCAAAACTTCACTTGCTTACAAAAGGCCCGCCTATGTTCTCGAAGATCAGGCGACACAACAAATTTCAAATTGACAGAGTCGAATTCAAGCACTTGTTCAAACTGGCTATTATCAGATTTCGAAGAACTCGTGGCTACCGCCGATTCACATGGCGCCGGAAAAGTCGAGATACTGACTTTCATGCGAGGGCCACTGCGCTTTAAACAGCCGTTCCGTTCCAGACCGGTACCCTATACCTCACATTCCGGACTTCAAGATAGTCTACGTAGTCTCCCTTGTTTTCAAATTTGGGCTGGCGTGCGTTTACCATCAAACCTTGGTAGCCTATGATATATTAACAACTGATATTATTACCTCTCGGTTTATTTTAAACCTTACAAATGCCATTCGGCTTATGCAAATCAAAGCGAACCGTTCAACCATCTGTAGACCCTATCACTCGAGGATTAGACTTTGTCTTTCCCTACATTGACGATATATTTGTAACTGGAGGAAACAAAAAGCTCATAATGGGCACCACTCTGAGTAGACTAGTAACACTGACAATCTAACACTCTCTTTTCTTTGAGAGACTAGCGTCTAATATCGACGTCAACCCTGATAAGTGTATATTTTAGTAGACAGACATACCTTGTTAACCATCACATTGATCAGCTTGGCATGCGGTTCTTAGACGACAAAGTCCAAGCTCTCTTTTATTTTCCACTCCCGAACACGGTAGCTGCTATCCACCGTTTTAACGGCATGCTGCTGGTTCAATCTACCCATTGATCAAGTTACTTCCTAGTCGCAATAGACGCAGCTTGGAATTCACCCCTGCTGATATCGAAGCTTCTAATGATAGTAAAGTGCCTGTAGCTGTCACAGTTATGCCTCACCATTTTGACACTAAGGCACCGCTTAGCGTCGCTTCCAACACATCGAACTTCGCCACCTTTGCTGTCCTTCAATAATTCACTGAAGGAGGTTGGAACTTACACGAATTCCATTCACAACGTCTCCGACCAAAGAAACTGAAATCTGTTCAGCCGAGAACTGCTAACTGTTTACTCGACCATCCGGCACTTCTGCCACATGATTGAAGGTAACACCTTCATTGAACACAAACTCCATATTTACGCTTTTCGAAACCAATCAGCTTGACACACCACGTGAACTTTGACCGATATTCAACACAGTTCTGGTCAACGAAAAGTCGCCTCTAATGCGCTGTAAATAGTATCCGCAACCAACCCCCAGGCAGGCATCAACCCTTTCGCCATGCCAGCTGGGCAAGAAACCGATCGGCATTCTTTGGAACTCCACGATCCTTCATCGAAACTACAACTACATTCTCTGTCGTTATCCGATGTCACGATTATACTCGATAATCCTACCGGACAATATTGCCCCTTCGTTTCAGAAGCTTTTCACCGTCTTATCTTCAACACTCTCCATAACATTGCCCACACAGGCATCTGCTCAATTTTTAAGCTTATTTCTGAGATACAACGCGACTTACACGCTGGGCACGTAGCGTCCTACTTAACAGCAAGCCAAGATATAACGGCACATTTCTGCTATGGTTGGTCGTTTTCTACCCGTTTCAGCTTGTTTCGCCCATATACATCTTGTAATAGTTGGACTATTGTCACCGTTTGGAGGAATGGTCTACATGTTTACCATGATGGACCGTTTTACCCGTTGATCCGAAACCGTGTCTATCCCCGACGCACCTGCGGGTATCGCGACGTGCGTATTCGTTAAGCACTAGTTCGCTTCACATGGCTGTCTAGCCACAGTGAGCACTGACCGTGGTCCGCAATTTGAATCTTCGACTGTAAAGAGCTTCTTAACGTCATCAGAAGTGAGCTGACTACTAGTTGGTTCGGCGGAGCTGTACGGCATCGGGCGCATCTCCAGGTTGCGGATCGTGGAACGCTTACCTTGTGAAAGTAACTGTGAATAAGTCTCGGCTGTTCGCAGGCGAGATGAATAAGCAGTCACGGACAATCAGCGGCAGCGTCCTAGAGCGCGGGAGTTCTGGGCTGCTTACATGATTCCTCATTAAATACCACAAGAGCTCGCAAGACGCTGTACCAAAGCCAATGTGGCCGGCTATAGGGCAACTGACCACTCACTCCTGGTCACAGAAATGAGTACTTAACGGAGGGCGGATGAACAACCTCGATGACCATCGGCTTCTAGAAAGGTGTATGAGCCACCCGGCTGTCAACGGTCTTCGTACTTTACGGCGATCTCGGTAGTCCTTGCGGCTTAAATGGGTTCTTTGGGCGCTCTGAGTAGTTTACCTCTACTCCAAAGCCGTTCATCTAGAGATCCGGCTCTCAACGGTTGCGGTATAGGTCAATCGCCCCGCTGCCTTGCGGGTTAGGTCTTTATGACCCAAGACTCCGGGTAGAATACTTAAGTCAGCCCTCTTCCTCGGCCTGGGAAACCGGAAGCACCATGTCCACACAATCTATGGATCCATGTCTCAACAAGTCTGCGCTTGCTCTCTCCGCTCTCGCTCTATCTGCTCTCACTCTCTCAAACTGCTCTCCTCAGCCGAGGTGCTGCTGGCTGAACCAGCCAGACCACGTTCTACCGCACCACCCTTTAGTCACTTTATTCCACGTTTGTTCAAGCCTCATTCTTGGTCTTCCCACTCCGTTTTCAAGTTCACAACATCGTGCCGACTTAAGCGAACCTTCTCACCATACGGATCAGGAGCCTATGTCCAAAGATGCGCTAAGTCGTGTTGGCAAGCCATTCGCAGCGCCCAGTTTCCAATGCAAGCTGGCAACCTCCAATGTTCGGAAGCTGATGCAGATTGGATCACAGGCAGCCCTTGCTCGCACTCTAGGAACTACGGCCATTGATGTCTGTTTTCTCGGCGAGACCTCGTTTACAGGATTCTAGCACCACGCTGCGACTAGTTTCACCGTCTGCAAATTCCACTGGCATTTTCACTTTGCATCTATCTGGAGACTCAACCGCAGAAGCCGCTGGTTTAGCTGGCGCGGGGATTGCATTGAGCACACGTGCTGAGGCCGCGCTACTAGACTGGATTCCTGTTAACAGTCGACTATGCGCGATCCGGCTGAAACTGCAGTGCGACTGTCCAGGCGCGAAACCAGCAGGCACAGTCTATTTATTGTTACCGCGTACGCTCCCACAGATTGCGTCCCGGAGTTCGTTAAAGATGAGTTCTATAGTCCACTGGCCGACCTTCTATGTAAAAAGTGCCCTACCGACCTTGCCGGGGACTTGAATGCGCAGGTCGGTAGACTTGAAGTTTGAAGCACTGGGTTCCCTGTATCATTCTAAATAATACAATGAGCAGCGGGGTACATTGGAACATCGTATTTAATGGGAATAAAAGTTCGTGGTTTACGTGATTCATAGACTAGAGAGTTCGGGTCGGGTCTGATGAAAGGCCAAACAGGTCTAATGAAAGACCAAGCACGATGATAACATTTCGCGCTTTCTGATCACATGCAAAGGAGCGAGATATAACGATCACGAAATGGGAATCAATGATTTAAATGGTGTCGGAAGGATTATAGAACAAACACGAGGGTAGAAAAGCTAACAAAAGCACAATGTTTGAGACAAGTATCACTATCCCCAAGGAAGCTTGAGGATGAGCCTCTTATGCACAGAATGTACATTTCTTATTTGAAAGTGAGTCCTACCGACAATTGGAGGGCGTTGCAATGGGAAGTCCCCTCGGTCTCACGCTAGCAGACATTTTCATGTCAATGGTTGAAGCACCCTGTGAAGCACACCTCGACCAGGTGTGCATTTACAAGCGATACGTTGTCGATACGCTAGTGATCGCCCCCAACATCAGTGCCGCCCAATGTCTTCTCGAAGTGAGAAGCAATTCACACCTGAACGCTCATTTTACATGTTAGTTAGCGAAAAACAACTGTCTGCCTTTTTTGGATGTGCTTTTGACTAGAAGTGACGACCGCTCGATACGACGTTCTGTCTACGGAAAAGCCACTTGGACAGGACTTGCAGAAAACTTCAGCAGCTTCACACCAGTCCGGTACAAATGTTGCCTCGTCAAAACGCTGTTCCAACGAGCTCGCAAAATATGCATTCCTGAATGTGTCGGAGCTGAATTGCAATTCATCACACAGACGCTGGAAGCAAATGGCTAGCCGACAATATCTATCAAGTTTCACGATCGCGCGACGGAAGCGAACAAATAAAAGCTCCATACAGTGTCAAAAATACCCGTCTATCTCTAATTGCCATTCAAATGGGATGATGCGGCCAAGCAAGTCGAGCGGCGTGTTGCCAAAGCAAGTCGACGTAGATTCGTTGCTGCAAAACTGTGCCTAATTTGGACAATCAGTAAGTTACCAACGCCTCCGGTTAAGCCTACGTAGTCGGTCTCCGCCACAACGCACTGCGTTTACAACTTTGTCTGTAACTGTGGAAGCAGTTACATCGGCAGAACCGACCAATGTCTGCACAAGCGGATCGGTGAACACATCTCGAAATGGGTTGCTAAAAGTGTGGCAAAACAATCGCTGAGACAATAGTCAAGATTCAAATTGCCGGCCTCTTCGCTAGCCAGACATCTACTTGAAACGTGGCACCAAATTGATTCTAACTTGACATTTACGGTATTCTAGCGTAATGAAAAGGCCAAGGTCCTCAAGATCGCGGAGACTGTGACAATTAATCACAGCCGTCCGGACCTATGTGTGTAAAAACATTTGGTTGTCACCCTCAAGCTTCTTTGTCTCAGACATTGTGATTTTGTTGGAGTTTCTACCCATATGCTTCTTCCATTGCCATTTCGATACCATTTAAATCATTATTTTCCCCTCACGTGATCGTTAAATCTCGCTCGTTTGCATGTGAGCAGAAAGTGCGAAATGATATCATCGTGCAACATCTGTCTTCTCATTGTATTAGGTAGAGTTGAAGTTGACGAACGTAAACTCGGTGGTTAACATGGCCATGGCACTCGCAGAATTGACAACGGTGATAGACTACTTCAGCTTTACACCGACCACGGCCTCTTTTTGTCGTGCACTAGATTTCGGGGATCTGGCGCCAACGCGCCACTTGGAGACCCCAATCAACTGACCAACCGTGGACACAACTTGATCACATCGTCATTAACTATCGCTGGCCCCGCTGCATACAGGATTGTAAATCAATCTGAACTACCTATCTCACTTCGGATCACGCGCTGGTGTGTGCCTAGGTTGCGCTACGTTTTAGGGGCTCCCAGCAACGTCTCCGGAAACGGCTTGACATAGCCAAGCTTTTTGCCCCGAATGTTTTCCCCGGATTTCAGAATGCCTTGGCCTCACGGCTAATGACTGCCTCATGCACAGACACTGAAACACACTGGACACACATCCGCGGCGTCATGTACAACTCTGCAACCCTGGTCTGTGGCTTCACAAGTGGTCCTGCCAAGCACTGGACCTCCACACGATCCCCTTAAATTCTCGAAGCCCGTCGAGAAATTCCTGCTAGCGGTAAATATTATTCATTACGCAGGACTACTAACGCTGAGCTCAAACAGCATCTCCAAGAAGATGGTGAGGCCTGGTGGACCCAACGGGTCATTGAAATGGAGAAAGCGGCCACCCCGAGGAATTTCCTCCTGATCCGATCTACTGGCGGCAAAAGACCGACTGTAAGCAAAGTTTTATGCGAAACCAATGGCGAGCCAATCCACTGTCAAAAGCGTCGATTCGTGTGCTTGGCCGAGCACTTCGAGCAGCAGTTTAATTGTTCAGCAGCACCACTGAGTTCTCATTCTGTAGTGTATAGACGCTTCAACACCATCCGAGGCTGAGGTTGCCCACGAGTTTTGCTTCTTAAAGCGTTACAAAACCCCTAGGCCTAGGTAAACTCCACCCGGCTCTTTTTAAAGATCGCGGCCCATCACTCGTTCAGGAGTTAACTTCTCTTCTCCAAGATATCTGGGTCACTGAAGTTGTCCCATCTGATTGGAGCCTGCGGATATCGTGCACGTCTTCGAAAAGGTACCCGAAGTAATTGCGCCAATCACAGAGGGATTAGTCGCATTTGCGTTACTTCCAAGGTGCTCGTAGCTCTGCTTCTAAGGAGGCTCAGCCTGGTACGCGAACAGAACATAGGTGAAGAGCAAGCTGGGTTCCGCTCAGGTCGGAGTTGCATCGCTCACATCTTTACACTCGGCCAAATACTCTAGTGTCGTTAAACATTTAGCCAGCCAACGCTCGTTGTTTTTAGAGCTACAAGCCGCGTTTGACTCAGTCGACAGAGCTGCTTTCTGGTGTTGTCTACTGAGAAGGGGAGTGCACGAGAAGTATGCCACTTTACTTCAAGCCATCTACTCTCAAACTCGTGCCGAGTGAGGGGGTATGGCGGACTTTCACCCACCCTTTGGAATCACCAGTGGCGTTAGACAGGGTTGCTCAGCATCCCCTTCTTGTTCAATTTCCTTATAAACAAAATCTTGGAGTGTTCTGGAGAACTGCAAACCCAGCGGCGTCGAGCTGCTTCCGGGGGACCGACTTCAGAATTTGGAGTATGCGGACGACATCGCATTAATCTACGCTTCCTTACAGGCCGCTCAAAATTTCCTGTGTAGTTTGGAGATGTCTGTCTCCCAGTTTGGAATGACCTTTGCACCATCGAAATGCAAGCTTTTCCTGCAGGGTTGGCTAGGCGTTGCACCTGACCTTACCCTTCTTGGCCATTCATTGGAACTGGTGGACAAGTTCGTTTACATCAGAAGCTGCCTCAGCGCTAATGGTTTAACAGATGAGGTCTCTTTGCGCGTCTCGAAAGCTCGGATTGTTTTTGCAAATCTCCGCCATCTCTGGCGTCAAGGTGATCTGAGTCTAGCTCTGAAGAGCCGAGTTTACGATGCCACAGTGAGAGCAGTTCTCCTCTACGGCTGCGAGACATGGCCTTTTCGCGCAAAGGATGTTGAGAAAACTGTCTAGTTTTGATCACCGTAGTCTACGGAGCATTGCTGGTGTACGATGGCAAAATGACACTAAGAGTGAAGATATTCGACGAAGCATTTTCAGATCAGACAGACTTTGTTGGCCACTGAGCAGTATAATTTGTCTGCGCAGACTTCAGTGGCTTGGGCATGTTCTTCGCATGCCTACTCATCGCTTACCTCGCTTTGCCCTCTTCGCATACCAAGAAGTCGGTTGGAAGCGAAAGCACGGTGGCCAGCGTATGACTTGGGCCAGGAGCATGAAGGAGCTAACGTCAAAGTTAGTCGTGGTCGAGCGCTCTTGGCTCCCCAGCTGGAGTGTGAAGAATCCGGAACGCGCACCGCTGGAAACGCTCTTGTATATGGCAAGAAATTGTGCACAATATCGGACTTGTTGTGACTCACTATTCCAAAGAACCTCGATTCTTCTTCTATCTTCGTATGTTTATTGTCTTTTCCATACGTTGTGGCACTATGCTAATCGTATTATTGGCCGTGTTGAATATATATATATATATATATATATATATATATATATATATATATATATATATATATATATATATATATGGTTGGCGGCATCCGGTTTCGGATTTGCCTGTCACTGTGGCAAGCCACAGGACGCCTGCGCCTACAGAGGGACCATGGATGGCTTGCACTGCGCCACCCAGAGCTCCATCCACACAGCCCATATCCAGTGTAAACCCGAAGGAATAAGACCGGGAGGCATGTGGATGGGAGCCACGTTTCATCAACGGAGCCGGCCCACACTCCTTCACAGGCAGACACAAGCACCCTGTATTTGGGGAATAAATCGCACACAAGGCGGTGGCTGGACCGTAGTCCGCTCCACACTGACTGCATGGAACCACTCTTTGATCCTAACACGGCCACAAGGACCGTGTACCCTGTCCCCTTCAGCAACGACCAAATGTCTCCTAGAACCAGTATGGACGAGGAAGTGGGTAATAGACAAATAGGCACCTTGCAAACATGCACATTAAGCGCAGCCACACCGGGGATATCAAGCAACAGCCAATCAATTGACAGAAAGATAACAAAGAAACTAAATCGAGTAATGCATAAGAAGGGGTGACATATATCGTAAAGTAATGAGCATCTGAAGTAAAGTGTTTACAGAAGAATGCGAGATAAGTTCACGAGGTCAGAAAGTACACTTTACGGAAACGCCACAAACACAAAAATGTTTTCGAAAAGGACTAGAATTGGCTTAAATGAAGTGTGCAAGTTTATAGAAGAGAGTACAGGTAGACATTCATATGAGAAATCAAAGCGTTGGGACAAACTTGAAAACCCACCACCTGAAATAAACTGACTTAGCACGCAAGCAAACTGTGGCATAAATCTTAAATTAGTGAGTATTTGAAATAAGTTGTATACAAAAGAATGCGTTTACAAAAGAAAACAAGGTAAGTTCACGAGGTCAGGTTTATTTTACGGAAACGCTACAAACGAGAAAATGTTATCGAAATAACTACAAGTGGCTTAAGCGACGTGTGCAAGTGTATAGAAGAAAGTATAACTCGGCATTTATATGGGAAAGAAAAGCATTAGGGCAAAATTGAAAACCCACCACCTGAAATAAAGAGACTTAGCATGTAAGCGCGGTTGGTAAATCGAACGCAACTTATCTACAAACGCTGCGCCGGTTCTGTCTACCTTCTCTGCAGAACCCGTCGGCGCTGCGGTAGTAGTCCCGAGTGGCCTCGCTCATGGCTCACTAGGCCTGCCTGACTCAGGCACTCGCGACCGCATGTGCTACAGCACCATGCGCTTGATGTCGATGGAGAACAACCCATCAGTGCTTGCCGCTTCCGCACTTGCCGCTTCTTCTCTGCATGCATGAGGTCTTTCTCCTGCACTTCAGCAACTGCCTTCGTGATGAGATCGCGCCATGCACGCCGATCAACCGCTTTCGATTGTCATGACCTGCAATCAAGATTAGAACCTGTGAGGCTCACTTTAATCATGTCCTGGTAACGTAACTTTGGTTTCCCCACGTGCCGCTTCCCTATACTCAGGTGAACATATAAGAGTTGATTCGATATCCGCGTTGAATCCATACGGCTCACATGACTGAGTCACCTCAGGTGTCTCAGTAAAAGTATGCAGTCCACTGCATACATCCCACTTCGGCGCAACACTTCATTGTCCGCAACTCTGTCGCCTCATCCGATACGCAGAATCCGTTGCAAACACTGCTGATGGAACCGCTCGAGATATCGCACATCCCGACGGTACATTGTCCTAGTTTCACTGCCGTTTGAAGAACGGACAGCACCACAAATTTGTACACCATCAACTTCGTGCCAATGCTAAGCTGATGGTTGTTCCACACTCGGCACTCCAGCTTCCCGAATGCCGCCGCTGCCTTCGACACGTTTATATGAAGCTCACTGTGTATCTGCTGATCAGTCGACATCACACTCCCAAGGTAGCAGAAGCGGGAGGTGGTTTCCAGTACTTCAGCACCAATGCTGCTTCGCGGCAATATTGAAGATTGCACTTCCGGTGAAGGCTGAAAGAGACAGACAGTTTTGCTTGTGTTGATGGTGAGCCCGAATTTTGTCGCTGTCGAAGCCAGAGCACTAGTCATGTGCCGCAACTCATCCGCGCTGTGTGAAAACAACGCACAGTCATCAGCAAACAGCAACATACGGATAGTTGTCTCACATACTAGAGTTCTCGCACCGAAACGACGGATGTTCAGGAACCCACCATCAATACGGTGCTCCACACGAACACCGTAAGCACAAGCCGCATCAAAAGCACAAGACAACATTGCATGAAGATATATATTAAACAGGGCAGGAGCTAAGACACAGCCTTGCTTCACACCAGAGACAACTGTAAAGTCATCAGAGGTCTCTCCACTCAGCTGCACCCTCGCTCGCATACCACTGTATGGACATTTAATTAAACTCACAAACTTACGCGGGCAACCAAACTTACCCAACACCAGCCACAATGCCTCGCGGTTCACCGTATCAAATGCTTTGGTGAAATCAACAAAAAGCGAGTACAAAGGCTGGTGTCGTTCTTTGCGCTTCTCTTGCAACTGACGAGCTGCAAACACCATACCTATAGTGCTGCGACCCGAACGGAATTCACACTGCTCTTCCGCCACGTTAGGTTCCACAACCTAATTGACGAGGCGGTTGAGCAGGATTCGGGCAATCACCTTGCCCACACAACTCAGCAAGTTGATGCCACGATAATTCGTGCAACATTGTTTGCTACGTTTGCCGTTGTACAGTGATAGCACAAGGGCATCCTTCAGCTCAGGAGGCACCTCCTCCTTAATCCATACACGGCGGACCCGCGTTGTTGACTGCGCTGCACCACTTGGTTCAACGTGTATATATATATATATATATATATATATATATATATATATATATATATATATATATATATCGGATGCAAATGCATTCGTAGCACCACCCTCATCCATAATCAAATAGTATAGTGGAACAGTTCCACCGACAGCTTAAGGCCTCACTCAGCACAGCCAGTGTACTGAGTTGGACTGAAACTCTGCCTAGGATACTTCTTGGCATTAGATCAGCCTTGATGGTCGATCTGCATACGCTTAGCACCGAATTCATATTTGGACAACCACTACGTTTACTTGGTGATGTCTTTTCTGAGAACCCTAAAAATTCCCCGTTACAACACGAACTACGCTAGGTAGCCAGTCACGAACATGCGTCAACACAAGTCAACTGACGCCCAAGAACAACGACGCAGCTCTTTTACTCCTCAATACTTATGGCAATACTCGCTCGTTTTCTTCCATGTCGACAGTCTAGGCAGACAACTCGAAAGACCTTACAAGGGTCCTATTTGTTAAGGGAACGTGTTCATTGCATCCCACTAAACCAGTCTTCAAGTAGCAGGCCGAAGAAGATTGGTCCCACGCAGCTACAAGCTCAGTACCTAGCCAATGAGAGTGTTGCCTTAGAGTCCACCACGGAGAATGACAATATTGAGACCATCCGGCGAGCGCACAACTTGAACGGCCGAAGATCGAGATTTCAAGCATCGGGTAGTTACCAGAATTCTGGAACCTTCGAGTAGATCATTCTCTCATGAACTATTTATTCTGCTCCCATATTTTGGCTGTGTTTACAGTTTTCTGGTTGCTTCATCCAAGTTTTGAAAGTGGCCTTTGTCTTCTGGTTTGGGAAGTTGGAGTTTATCCCGGTTACCGCTGGCCGATAGACTTAGGTAAGAACGATTGGTGGACTTCCGATAGATGATATTTGTGTACTACTGGCTGTCCAAGGTAAAAAAAACCTTAAGAAAACATCGGTCACTCGAGCTGAGTGGAGCATGCAGCTTTGGTGGCCATTGGAGCCGTCCCGTCCAAAAGTTCAGTTTCGTCCTGCCCGGCGGGAGAAACTGCTTACAACGGTGTGAGACATCAACACGACTGACCCTGTTACTCTGAGTTATCCAAATATCCACTAGATTTTTGAAGCATTCGTTACTGCGTTTGGCACAGTGCTACCATAGAGCCATCAGTCGTTATCCAAAACTGAGTCCGCGGCGTAGCGACAGATGTTGATGAACCAGATAGGCCGAGTTGTGACTGGTAGGCTCCTCAGACCCTTTTATCCATTTAACGCGATTGATTACAGAGAAGCACACATAAATGAAACCGTTAGGGACAACGTTAGCGCTTTATTTCACAAGGAAATATGCCATCCATTTGGCTTAGTGACGTATTTTCAGTTACCAATGAATTGACCTTTCTCGTTAGGGCTGCTCGTCTCTCAGTGGGCTCAGGATAAAGCACAGCCACTTAGTTTAGTACTTAGATAGGTTAGTTAGGAACTATCACAGCCAGAAGCTATCTTCTCGCTGCCCGTTCAGGTTCTGTAACACCATGGTTGTTTAAGGTAGGTGTGTGTGTCCACTGCTCGCCGCGTAGATTAGCAGATATAGGGTCAGTACCCTCACGTAACCAAATGCGGGCAATAGCACACAGTGCTAATGTCTAAAAAGGCAGTTTCAACTTCTGTACTAACTATAATGGTATCTGCTTTAGTCTTTTATCGGTAAATGTACTGGTTCCACTATCCTTCACCACATTCTTGCGGAACGGATATCACGGATGAGAAAAAACCCGTCAAGTTTTGAAGGGGAAACAAAGTATTTTCCTTGATGAGATGGACTGCTGGAGGTCGGAACTTAATTTCCTATGGCAGCCTAAAAATCTGTACAATGATAACTATTAAAAATCCTAGCCTATCTGTCTTGTCCATGGTGTGCAGCACAAGATCTCCATTTGAGCTTTCACCTACTTCGAAGCTGACCTCAGCTATTTCGAATACTGAAGACCGCGGCGTCGGTGGTTTCATAGTAGCGGTGTCTGCTGGTTACTACCAAGTCCTCATTTTGAGTCCCAGCCAAGCTCTGTATAGAAATTTCACAAAAGGATGGAACTACTTGGTGAATTGCAGCGTTGTTAACGGCTAAAATTCGGTATGTAATTGTGCAATAATGTAGCGCCCAAAAAGATAACTGCTCTCTTTCATGTACAATTTAATCGTTGGCCGATTGTACATTATTCCTTCTTGTTTTAATCTTCCTTACAACCGGCTCGAGACTCGACTGCCTTGTAAGTTCCCGCGCTCGCGTGTTCGATTTTGTCTCGCTTCACCCGTCCGCGTCTTCTTATAGCCCATCGAATACAGTCCACTGTGTCCGACTCGAATTGCCTTCTGATATACGCGCTTAATTTCGCGCACCACCTCGGACTAATATTAACTAGTCCTACAAATTGGTGACCCCGATTCGCATGCGCGAATTCAACTTAGTTTCCTCTTTTGTATATCTTGGTGAGTTCGTTCCTTTTTCTCGATTATATCCCTGTATTCGTTTTCTTTTTGCGTAATTTTAGTACTTTTATCGTGTTTTTGTTCATCCTTTATCTTTTCGACTCACATTTCGAGAGTGGTATCTGAGTCGTTTCGCAGCGTAAACATGCTTACTTTGGCTGTTTCAAGTTTCATGGAACACAGCCCAGAGGTTTGCTTTACAATATTCGAGATTGAACTGGAAAATAAGGGCATTACGGAGGACCGTCCAAGGTACAATCAGCTCGTCCCACTTCTTTCTTCGTCGGTTGTGACGCTGATTGAAGACATTCTACTCTGCCCATCGAATGAGGCAAAGTAAAAAAACGATGAAGCAAGTGATTCTAAAAGAGTTACAGCCCAGCGCACGAGCTCGATTTGAACAGCTCAATGGTCTCAAGCTTGGAGATCGCAAGCCGTCGGCGTTTCTCCGCGAACTTCAGCGCATCGCTGGTCCCTAATTCTTGAGCGAAAAAGGGATAAAGGAGCTGTGCTTTGTACGTCTCCCAAAGCCATTGCCCGTAATACTATCCATGTTTATAGATACATCCCTGAAAGAATTAGCTACCAAGACAGACGCTGCGCTCGAACGTTCTCCTCAACAGACGACTAGTAGCTCCGGTGACATATTCTCACTGATGAAAACCGAATCCCATCTTTGCTCCCAGTTGTCAGGCCGATCTGACCCTAAAGACGAGCAAATTGCGCTACTTCGCAGCAGGATAGCAGCAATAAAAGCTTCGAAGCAGCGTGTGCCACAGTCAAATGCAGACCACGTTCTGGCTACCGTTCATTGCGGCTCGTCTGTGCCTGCACCGAGTACGTCTCGTTTGGCGCGAAAGCGTAACATTTTCCCCGCACGTTCTCAGTCAGGTAACACCGAACTCGTCGAAGAAGTATGTTGGTATCACAGCCAATACGGTGGAAGAGCTAGACGTTGTCGGGCTCTCTGCCTTAGGCACGACCCAGCTGCTTCAGGGAAAGCGAATAGCCCGCAAATTAGCACGACAAACATATCAGTCAATAACTAAGCAAATCGCCTGTTTTACGTTAAGGATAGACGTTCTTCCATCATGTTCCTCATCGACACGGGAGCGGAAGTCAGCGTCATCCCTGCGAACGCAAACGACAAGCACTCAGAGCCTAGGTACAATTTGCGTATGGCCAACGGTTCTCCGATAGCTTCATTCGGTCAGCGCATGATGAACCTGGACCTCAATCTTCGCCGAGATTTTCAGTGGATCTTCATAGTTGCGTCTGTACCCTTCGCAATTATCGGTATCGACTTCCTCCGACATTTTGGGTTGCTTGTTGATGCTGGTCGCCACAGAGTTTTAGACGACCGTACTAAACTAGCGGTCGGAGGCGTTCATACGGACACCCCGATAATCAGTCCTGTTTTTCGAACCGCCGACGTACCATCAGATTATGCGAACCTACTGTCTGAATACCCGCGAGTGATACGACCAGCTGCAGAGCTTCCGCCAGTCACGACAGATGTCGCTCATCACATAGTCACGCGTGGTCAGCCAGTTAGCTCTCGACCAAGACGGCTTGCTCCTGACAAACTACGTGCAGCACGAGCTGAATTCGACCACATGCTTCAGCTCGGTATCGTCAGACCGTCCAACAGCCCATGGGCGTCGCCTCTGCACATGGTCCCGAAGAAGGTCATGTGAGACTGGCGTCCTTGCGGCGACTATCGAACCCAGAATACGGTTGCCACGCCTGATCGCTACCCTATCCCACACATAGTGGATCTCACCGCCAGTCTGGCGGGTAAAAATATCTTCAGCAAAATCGACTTGGTACGCGCATACAACCAAATTCCGGTAGCCGAAGCGGACATCGCTAAAACTGCCGTGACGACTCCATTTTGTTTGTTCCAGTTTCTACGCATGCCATTTGGTCTAAAAAATGCCGCGCAAACTTTTCAGCACTTCATCGACCAAGTTGGTCGCGGCTTAGACTTCGCGAGCTCTTCACGAAAAGAGCACATGCGCCACGTACGAACAGTTTTTGATCGTTTATCTCAACACGGGGTGACGATCAACGCAGAAATGTGTTCGTTTGGTGTCGACTCAATAAACTTCCTCGACCATCGTCTCTCCTCTGCAGACGTTGTAACACTGCATGATAAAATTCAAGCCATCATCGACTACTTGGAGCCTCATTCTTTCAAACAGCTGAGGAGTTTGTCAACTTTTACCGACGGTTTATACCCAAATGCGCCTCGATGATGCAACCCCTCACGGACCTTCTCCGAGGGAAACTCAAGAAATTCGAATTTCCTACGGTAGCACGCGCTGCTTTTAAGTCGCTGAAGGAGGCCATCGCCAACATCGCTTCTATAGCGCACCACGATCCGGCCGCTCCACTGTCCCTCAGTACTGACGCCTCGGACGTGGAAGTCGGCGCTGTTTTGCAGCAACGAGTAGCCGACACGTGGCAACCCTTAGCGTTTTTCTCCAAACGCCTACAACCTACCGAATCTCGCTACAGCACGTTCGGTAGAGAGCTACTAGCCATATATCTAGCGATACGTCACTTTCGACACGTCTTAGAAGGCCACTCCCTTGTCGTCTTCACCGACCACAAACCCCTGACTTACGTGCTCGGCTCGACTACCGACCGATACTCTCCTAGAGAGTCGCGCCACCTTGACTATATTGCTCAGTTTACGACCAAGAGACGTCGTGTCTCAGGTGTGCACAACGCCGTAGCCGAGGCACTTTCCCGCATCCAAGCTATCTCCGCTGACGCCGGCACTGCTATCGACTTGGCAGCCATGGCCACAGCGCAACTCAACGATCCTGAGGTTGATCTACTACGCTGGTCTCCCTCATTGGACATACGATTCGTTCCGCTGACATCGACAGACGGAACTATACGTTACGATTTATCTCTGGGCACGCCGCGCGTAGTCGTCCGACGCGAGTTTCGGCAGACCAAGTTCGACACGTTGCACGGCTTGTTTCATTCAGACGTTCGTACATCGGTTAAACTCGTAACCACACGATTCGTTTGATGCAATGGTACTCGGGACGTCCGTACTTGGGCAGCTGCTTGCCTTCCGTGTCAACGCGCGAAGGTGCACAAGCACACGAGAAGCCCATTAGGCACATTTCCGACGCCAGACGCACGTTTTCATCACGTGCACGTCAACCTCGTAGGTCCTCTGCCGCCTTCGGAAGGCTATGTGTATCTACTGACCTGTGTCGATCGGCTCACTAGGTGGCCGGAAGCTATTCCCATACCTAACTGCTCTTCAGAAATGTTAGGAAGAAATACAAGAGTCGAACAAGCCAGGACCCCATCGCCTCGGCCGGCTATCCAAACTCATCCGCCCTGTTTGGGGCGAACAGAGAGCCAACCAGGAGAAGCGGCCATTGAACGCTAGGTTGAAGTTCCTTTATTGGCTGTAAGTTTAGCTTTCCAGAGCTTTCAACGGTCGCTTTAAATATACTATTCATTAACTTTCCATTTTACCTTTATAATGAACGGTGTGATTTGCTAATTCATTCCAGTTGCTCTGCTCGTCCGATTCGGTCTTCTCTCTGTCCTGTGGGGGGCCGGCGACTTCGGGTTTGATTGGCAATCAAGCATCCATTCAGGCGAGGGACGAACACTTCAACTGGCGACGGGTTGAATCCTAATCATGATGTCCATATCGGCTGACGAGCTCAAGGGCATTCTGCTGCAGCAACAAGCACAATTTGAGGCATCCCAACTCAGGTTGATTGAAACTCTTACGCGCCAACTCACAATCCAGACCGGTTCACTGTCTACAACCGTCAAGCCGGCCGCATCGGTAGACGCCATCACTAACAGCATTACCGAATTTTCGTACGACCCCAATGCTGGCCTAACTTCTGAATCATGGTTCAAGCGTTATGAAGATGTGTTCCGCGTTGAACTTGGAGACCATGATGACGATTGGAAAGTCCGATTGCTGTTAAGGAAACTTGGAACAGCAAAGCACTCCAGGTATGTCAACTTTATTTTGCCTAAGAACGCTCGAGACTGCACTTTTGAGGAAACTGTCAAATGCTTGGGCCAAATATTTGGAGAGCAGTCATCCATCTTCAACACGCGATATCAATGCCTGAAGATCACCAAGGTGGACGCTGATGACTACGTCACTTACGCTGGCATCGTAAATCGCGAGTGCGAAAAATTCGACATCAAATACATTACGGCAGATCAGTTCAAATGCCTGATTTTTATCTGTGGCCTGCATTCCCCACGGGATGCAGAGATTCGCACCAGGCTGCTGAGTAAACTTGAACAAGACCAGCAAATGACTCTACAGATCAAAACAACTGAATGCCAACGATTGCTGAACCTCAAGCATGACACGCTTATGCTGGAGAAACAACAATCAACTCCAAGTCTTAGTGTATTAAAAACAACCTCAAAGAAACCGTTTCCAAGTGAAACAGGTCATGAAAAGCCCAGACAGAATACCAAGTCCCCTACTGCCTGTTGGAGATGTGGTGAGTGGCATTTTGTTCGAGTGTGTCCATTCCTGCAACACGTTTGCCACAAGTGTCATAAACGGGGCCATAAGGAAACGCACTGTCGATGCAGACCGCAGTTCAAGCGTGCAAGACATACGCGACCGTATTCAATTGTTCCCAAAAGATTCAGCAACTATAGTACGGTTCAAGCGGCCTACTCTGATGAACATATGGCTCGCAGAAAGTACATCAGAGTTCACCTGAACGGGAAACAAGTGCGTCTTCAGCTAGATACAGCCTCGGACATCACAATTATCTCCAGCAAACGTTGGCTGGCTTGCCGAACAACCTCCTCGTGATGCCAGCTGGGTGGTTCGGAATTTTCCCGTTCAAGCAAATGATTCGGCGGCAGTGTTCCAGGACGTGGTGGGTTTTCGCCTGGCAAGCGTTCTCCCTATAAAAAGCCACATATGTCCGTTTAACAACACTGTGACGTGGCGGATGTGACTCGCCACTAAATAAAGTCACTGCCCCTTGCTTCATTCTGGCGAAGCATTGTATTCCAGCAACCTTATGCTGTCCTTCTGGGGAGCATTGGGCCCCTGTTTGACAAAGGAACAAACAAAAGGCGTATGAACTGAGCAATCAGTCACCGGCTCCCAATGGGCGCGATTCCCTGAATTCGCTCCGCTGCCTTGCGGGCAGGCTATTCAGCCAAAGGCTCGGGGTGGTGTCCCCTAAGTCAACACCCTACTTCGGCTTGGGCGACCGGGTAGTATCTCGCCCTCTGAGGGAACCATGAACATTGTTGTGTTGTGTTTTATTTTACTGTTTCTGTACCTTCGTTTGAATCCCATGGTTTCTGATGGCATTATGTCTGTTAACAGGCTTTTGCAAATATATATATATATATATATATATATATATATATATATATATATATGGCAGTATATTGGTGCTCCGTCAATCAGCCGAACGACACATGTTGCACTTAACGCTTCAGGAGGTCAACTTAATCTCATTGGTGAGCTGCAGTGTGAAAAGGTTTTTGGCGCTGCTCGGGTAAACGGTGTAGTGTACATTACGAGCCTGTCACATTTGAATCTTCTTGGACTCGACTGGATCCAGAAGCTCCACCTGTTCGACATCCCCCTGAAAAAAGTCTGCAATACCCTCCGGCTCGGATATACGAGGCCCTCTTCGGAAGGTGACGAACCAAACATCAACCTGATCGAGCAGCTACGAAGGAAATTCCCGTCTGTGTTTTGCAACGACTTGGGAAGATGCACAAAGACCAAAGCAAGTCTTACTCTCAAAGACGGTACCAAACCCATATTCCGACCCAAAAGACCGGTACCGTACGCTGCGCTGCCGATTGTTGATGCGAACTTGATCGTTTGGAGCGGGCAGGCGTCATCCAACCTGTGAACTATTCAGCGTGGGCAGCACCTATTGTTGTCGTCAAGAAGACCAATGGAGCCGTTCGTATCTGTGCTGACTACTCTACGAGATTGAATGCTGCTTTGAAAATGCACCAGTATCCTTTGCCAGTCCCAGAAGATTTATTTGCTAAGCTCAGTGGTGGCGCTTACTTTGCAAAGCTAGATTTATCAGATGCTTATCTTCAAATTGAAGTCGACGATGCTTCAAAGGAATTGCTGGCAATCAATACGCATCGAGGTTTATACCAGTTCAACCGTTTGCCGTTTGGTGTCAAATCAGCTCCCGCGATTTTCCAACAAATTATGGATACGATGTTAGCTGGGTTATCAGGAGTCGCAGCTTACTTGGACGACAGCATAATCAAAGGGGCTACCTTCCGAGAGCTGACGGAAAGACTGGAAGCAGTTCTCCACCGCGTTAACGACCACAGTTTCCACTTGAAAGCAGAAAAGTGCAATACCGGGATGAAGTGTGTAAAGTATCTTGGCTTCATCATCGACAAGGATGGCCGTCGTCCGGATCCTTCCAACATAAGTGCCATAATACAGATGCCTCCCTCTGACAACGTGGCGAAGCTCAGATCATTCTTGGGGTTGATCAGTCATTACAGCTCTTTTGTGTCCGAAATGCATCGGCTACGAGGACCACTCAATGAACTTCTGGTAAAGGATCGCAAATCTGTGTGGTCTCATGAATGTCAAGCCGCATTTGATAATGTCAAGTCTATATTGTGTTCTGACCTATTGCTAACGCATTTCAATCCGGAGCTGGAGATCGTAGTTGCTGCTGATGCGTCAGACTACGGAATTGGAGCAGTCATATCCCACATTTTCCCTAATGGTTCGGAGAAAGCTGTGGCGCATGCGGCCAGATCACTCATCCCAACAGAACGTAACTGTGGACAGATCGAGAAAGAAGCTTTTGCTATAGCGTTTGCAGTCAAGCCATTTCACAAAATGCTCTACGGAAGAAAATTCACGCTGTTTACTGACCACAAACCCTTGGTCGCAATCTTTGGATCAAAGAAAGGCATTCCAGTCTGCACGGATAGTCGCCTCCAACGCTAGGCAACGGTTCTACTTAGTTACGATTTCGTCGTCAAATATCAATCTACACACAACATTGGTCAAGCAGATGCGTTATCTCGTTTAATTGGTACACAGCATCAAGAATCAGAGGATTTGGTAGTTGCTCAAATCTCCGTAGAACCCCAAGTACATCAAGTTGTGTCTGACATTTTCGGTGCCTTCCCAGTAACGTTCAAAATGGTGCAATAAGCGACCCATCATGATTCTACCCTACAACAAGTGAACGATTTCCACCTCAATGGATGGCCTAAGAGAGTTACAACGCCGGAGCTCCAACAATTCCATTAACGGAAGGAAGCACTATCAGTCGTCAGAAACAGCCTGCTGTTCTCAGATCGCGTCGTCATTCCACACATCCTTCAAGAGAGAGTCCTCCG
This sequence comes from Dicrocoelium dendriticum, assembly GCA_944474145.2. Classification (NCBI taxonomy): domain Eukaryota; kingdom Metazoa; phylum Platyhelminthes; class Trematoda; order Plagiorchiida; family Dicrocoeliidae; genus Dicrocoelium; species Dicrocoelium dendriticum. The sequence continues at coordinate 52,581,239 of OX104065.1, forward strand.
ACAATTTCATACCGGCCACCCGGGAATGAATCGCATGAAATCTCTGGTACGAATCTATGTGTATTGGCCGTATATGGATTCCCAAATCGAGACTTTAAACAAGAATTGTCTCCGATGTGCTAGTGTATCTAAACAACCAAGGAAGACGGAATTGCAAAACCTGGCGAATACCAACGGAACCATGGTCAAGGGTACACGTCGACTTTGCAGGTCCAATTGATAGTCACCATTTTCTCATCGTTGTCGATGCCCACAGTAAATGGCCGGAGGTGATTCCAATGGTGAGAACCACAGCAGCAGCCACTGTCTCCGCTCTCCGACAGATATTTTCTCGTTTCGATGTTCCCACACGTTGGTTTCGGACAATGGAACACAATTTACCTCATCTGAATTTGTCGTCTTCTGTCGCAGAAACGCGATCGTCCACGTAAGGTCTCCACCCTTCCACCCACAATCGAACGGGCAAGCGGAACGATTTGTGGATACCCTCAAAAGAGCTTTGCTAAAGATGAAGGGGGAAGGTACCTTGGAGGAGATTGTTGACACATTCCTGCTGAGGTATCGCACAACTCCAAATCCGCAGACACCGAACGCCCTATCTTCTGCTGAAACCTTTTTTCATAGGAAAATCCGTGTGCCGCATGATGCAATCAGGCCCAGGAAGGATCAGTTGCTGTCCCGCAACTATTAGATGGAGCGTCAATTCAACATCCGACACGGTGCTCGGAAGCGAACGTTTAATGTTGGTCAACAAGTTCTGGCAAGAGACTATCGCATCCATTATCCTAAATGGGCTATGGGCCATGTGCTATACAAACGTGGTAACGTGATCTGCGGTATCCAGGTTGGGACGGCAGTTTGGGTAAGACATGCCAATCAGCTGCTAGAGGCACGGACTGGGGAACAAGTGCGACAACATGTACCAGCAACGCAGTTACCTCTGGACATCCTGGCCGACGCCGGTGAAGCGAAGACTCCCCAACATGCCCCAACACTGCAAACACCAAATTCACCCCGAAACCTAGCAGCACAGCGGCCGAAGCGGCGACGCAAATTCGTATCACCCATGCAAGTCAACCCCAAGCTGAAATCGTACAACACAACTCAAAGGGGGGAAGTGTTAGGAAGGAATACAAGAGTCGAACAAGCCAGGACCCCATCGCCTCGGCCGGCTATCCAAACTCATCCGCCCTGTTTGGGGCGAACAGAGAGCCAACCAGGAGAAGCGGCCATTGAACGCTAGGTTGAAGTTCCTTTATTGGCTGTAAGTTTAGCTTTCCAGAGCTTTCAACGGTCGCTTTAAATATACTATTCACTAACTTTCCATTTTACCTTTATAATGAACGGTGTGATTTGCTAATTCATTCCAGTTGCTCTGCTCGTCCGATTCGGTCTTCTCTCTGTCCTGTGGGGGGCCGGCGACTTCGGGTTTGATTGGCAATCAAGCATCCATTCAGGCGAGGGACGAACACTTCAAGCAACGGTAGCGGAAGCTTCTCTGGAGCGCTGGGTAGCTCAATACGGCTGTCCCGCCATCGTGACCACCGACCGAGGGTCACATTTCTCGTCAACATTTACCACGATGCTTAAGGATCTAGACTGTCGCCACGTTCAAACAACAGCGTATCAGCCGGCCGCTAACGGCATGGTGGAGCGTTTTCACGGCCAGTTGAAGGCAGCGCTACGTGCGCACGCAGATCCTTCATGGTCTGAAACACTTCCCCTCCTCCTCCTAGGAGTAAGAAACACGGTTAAAACCGCTTTCGACGACACACCAGCGCAGCTAGTCTACGGTTGCACGCTGCGGTTGCCCGGACAGCTGGTAGCACCAGCCCCATGTACTTTCACTTTTGACTACGGAACTTACACTGATCGATTGGCTCACCAGATGCGTGAGCTACGTCCACCCGCTCCTCGATCGCAGAAGACACCAGTGTACGTGCCCAAGAAGCTGTCTACGTGTTCACACGTCCTTCTTCGCGCAGATGGTGTTCGACAGCCTCTTCAGTCGCCGTACATAGGACCTTTCAAAGTGCTACATCGCGTGAGTAAGGCGTACACCATTGACCGCGGTGGTCGACACGAAGTCGTCACCATCGACCGTCTAAAACCCGCCTTTATGGAAGAAAGCTCCTCGCCTACTTCGTCTAGTAATGCTTCGTGCGCCGTCACAACTCACCGCACCAGCTTTCAGCATCCTAGTGTAGTTCAACTAGACCACGATCTCGGTCTACAAGCTTCAGCCATCCTGACATCTCCCGAATCTAGTCCGCTACCTCTCACGACCATTCGCAATGGTCGGGAGGTGAGTAAGCCCGTTCGTTTCTTCGACTATGTACAGTGTAAATCCTTTTAGCTTTGTAGATATTGTATATATTTGCCCCATTTTTGGTCGATAAACGTCTTGAAAAAAAACGAAAATATCAAAATCCTCCGAAAAACATTTTTTGAAAAAAATTCAAACAACGAAAAATTTAAGGACGCAGATCATTCGGTTGTTCATTTTGGCATTTTCTGCGCTGGTTTTTCCATTTTCTTGTATCTACATGCCCCAAGCACCCCCTTCGATCGACTGGCCCGCAAGAGGAATGTTGTCGATGACCCTGACGCTTACGCTGGTCGTTTCTCCACGGAACCGGTGTCGGTTCTCCGCGGGACGAGTGTCGATTCTTCGCAGGACGAGGATATATTCTACGTGGGACGATGGTCGTTTCTCCGTGGGACGAGGGTCGTTTTGGCCCGGGGCGAGGTGCGGCGGGTGGACAGACTACTCCCAAGCGCACCGTCTTGGCAGCAGCGGAGCTTGAGTTTCTGTTGACCTTTTTCTGGGCTAGCCAGTTTTTTTGTAGTCCGACAAGCCCGCTCCAACGGCTCGCCGAAATGCACCCTGTCTTGCCCCTAATAAATAACAAAGCACAATTGGCACAGGGAACTCCGAGTTCCGGCGAACCCCCCTTTGGCAGGAACTCTCGCTCATTTTTACTCGGCACGATTTTGCCTTACGAACCTCGATTCAACAGTCCTGTTCGAAATCGTAGGCTTTCTATGTTCAGCCTTCCAGGGGGGGGAGCTCTGTAGCGCCGAAAAAGATAACTGCTCTCTTTCATGTACAATTTAATTGTTGGCCGATTGTACATTATTCCTTCTTGTTTTAATCTTCCTTACAACCGGCTCGAGACTCGACTGCCTTGTAAGTTCCCGCGCTCACGTGTTCGCTCTTGTCTCGCTCCACCCGTCCGCGTCTTCTTATAGCCCATCGAATACAGTCCACTGTGTCCGACTACAATTGCCTTCTGATATCCGCGCTTAATTTCGCGCACCGTCTCGGACAAGTATTAACTAGTCCTACAATAACTCTTTCACCGCAAGGGACTTTTAGGAAGTTTAGTTTTGTTAGCTTAAATATATCTTTACAACATATGGTCAACGTTTCCAGAGAATGAACCTATCGGGATGGTTTACTTACCTCCATAATGAGTGAGAAATAAAAGTGGAACAATATCAACTGACCACAGGATTGCTTCATATTTGTCAGACTTCAATTGGGCACCAAATTTATCCATTCGGACACTGAGCACAAGCATTGGACTGGAGGCAAGTACGTAGAAGAGAATAAAACAAGGTATAACCTGCCGGTAGAAATGGAAAATCACGACGTTGGACCTGCCAACATAAGTTCACCGACACATTTACTTCGGTAAAGCAATCAAATGTTTAGTAGGAGTAACAACTGTGAAATAGACTTTTGGCGATTAATGAAGAATTAGGCTATTGCAGGCTAGAGCTACCAATGCTTTTGTAGTCCACGAGTTGACAGTATTCTGGTAAGCTGACATGAAACTGCACAGCGCTTGTTGCAATGTCCTAGATCTTCAGAACGCAATGTGTTTGGTTTAAGTTTCTAAATATCCCTACTTTCTCCCTTGCCTTAGTTACGTCCTAAACTGCTGTTTTCCCATAACGCATGGATGGCACACGGAGCTTGTATGTGATTAAACCTATATGCGACAATCGTTTATGGGCATATCTTCCACCTAAACATGTTGAGAAGATAAGAAATGCGGTAAACACCACAGACATAAAGGAAGTCTTGAAAGAGGCTGGGTTCTCCAGAGAAGTCGATCTTTTTAGTGAACTGCTTAACCAAGCCATTTTGCTTTCTGCGACAGAAGAATTTTCTACACAACAACTAACTGTTTTCATCACAATTCTTAACGAATTATGGGAGCTGTGCGCAGGTAGTTAACTTCCATCATTTAATCAGACAACATTAGCATGTCCTTTTGCATCCATCCAGGACGCTGTTAAAACTGCCAGCCAACTGCTGCTCCAACATTCCGTTCAGGTGCGTTTCCACTTTCCACTTAGCAGTATGGTTCGCTTTTCAGCATCCTCCACAAATGGTGGAAATATTCTCCATTCGTCAAGCAAGGCAATGCATGAAATTTATCTTGAGTACCTTGTTTCGTTACTGGAAACTGTACAAATACAATCTGACACCAGCGTTTAACCTACTTCCCAGATTTATCTACGATGACGGTGAGTTTGAGGCAACGTTTGACCCTCTGAGATTTATTTTGGTTCAATGGGTATGCATGAATGGTTGCCATCCTCCTAATTCGTGCTTCAAGTACTCTTAACTGTGAACATATAATATGATCATGGGAGCTACGACACAGCTAGTCAGCATATCATTTCCTTCTTTTCATTATGGTTCTTACTGGAACGAAACTATCACTATTGAATTTTGTCGTGACATCTTGTCGTGACCCTCATCCAGCGCAGCTAAACATGCTTGTGCACTACAGGGCTAACCTTCAGGTATACCGCGACTAAAATTGCGGTGATAGAGCAGCGAAGAAACATGACACAGTTGGTGCCGAACTAGCCGCCACACCGTAATGTGCACCACCAATCACTCATGAGCGGGACACGTTTGATGTGTAATTTCACTGAGAATTCATTGCATTACCATGCAAAACGGATAGCCCACCACAAAACCAAATAAGTTCTAGGCGGCTGTTTTGTTCTGTTGGAACTCGGCAGTACTGCGCAAACCTCAATTTTGTCAAAAACAAATCCATGACTTCTAAGTCTTATCAGTCTGTCACTAGGTCACAAAAGGTGACGGAAAACGGTTATAACTTATAGGTTAAATGCGATATAGCATCTAGTGCCATAAGCTACTGGATGTACAGGTGGTGATTGATATTACAAATATTCAGAGAACTGATTGTCCTGTAGCCGTCTGAGAGTCAAACAAAGTCTGCGCAACGAGCAGAGTCTGTTAGTGGAAATCATGGCACTGATTAACACAGTACAAAAATGAGGAATGGTTCGCATCCAACATTGCCTATATATTGGCCGCTTCCGCTTCCTATGCGCCTTTCGCGTTACTCTGCGTTCATTGGTCACACGCACGCCTTGTCTCCGACGTCTTCTGCTCCGTCTTCGGTCATTCGCCTTGAGCCACGGTTGTGTACGGCAGCTCCGCATTGTCAGTCTGGTCTGCTGTCTCCAGCTCGTCTGTAAGTGGATGTTCCGGCCAAACCGATCCACCACTGAGCCAACAGCGAGTTCTCTCTCTCTGGCTGGTCGATGAGTGAACCCGATTGGCCAATTCGCCATATGCTACTAACTCCCTATTGCCGAGGCGATCATCCGGTACCACACACGCCTGATTCATTTGCAACCTCCGATTGGCCCGCATGGGTAGGGCCGGCTTCTCAGCTTTGCTCAAGCGACTACAGCGCGTTTTATAACGCACGTCCGCAACTAGGAGCGGCTGCGCTCACGTGCTGACCTACCTCGGCGCGCCGAATTGCCAACTGTCCAATGGTGCAAATGGCTTTACCGAACGTGTAGGTAGGGGTGAGATGGAACACAGAGGCGGGACCTGTGTGTCTACGATCGCAGAGCACACCGAAAAACCGTGCCGTTCGGCTGTGAGGAGGGCGTGTTAGCCAAATAACGAAGCCGCACTGGACATGTCCTGCTTCGATCGATTCGTGGTCGAGTTTCACGAAGGTGTAAAAGCCAGCAAAAGGAATCACTTCGAAATAGATTTTGTCTGGCTGTTCTTGCAATTGAGAAGAACAGCCTGCCACTATGCAATGACCGATGGACGCCGGTTACTACCGCAATACATGGCAATAGACAAACGCGACAAAAGTTGTAAAGCCCCATGACTGGTTTCTAGCAAACGCAGAATCGTGCATTGGGCTGTTTTCGCTGCTAAGGGGAATCATAATACCAAGAATATTTTCTGAGCTTACAGTCCTGTTCGTTTTACCGTTTCGATCACGTGTGTGCTACGGCCGAAATTCACCCTTCATGGGTGCGTAAAAGCGAATACTTGACAATGATGTTAGATTTCAGTCTGCCCCGACGCACTAATGGGACTATTAGACAGCCCATCAAGTTAGTCATGGATGCAGTCAGACAATTGCTTGTTGTACCAATTGATCCTAACTTCAATGGTGTTTCTCGGGTGCAATCGAGACTATACATTTAATCAGTTATTTACTTCTATTTACATGAGTGGATGAAATGTCTGTAGATATCAAGGAATTAGGTGTTCGAAGTGCCCTCCATCGTTTTGGCTGCAGAGCAGCATTAGCCGGATGATGTTGGCGAGCACCTTCAGCAATGTCTCCAACGCAATCTGGCTATATTCTTTCACAACCTTCTCTTGCATTTCCTACAGGTTTTTGGGTTTATTAGGAGGACAGCTATTAGACATTCATTTGTTGTGAACGAGCTTGATAGCTATTCTTTTCCCTTCCTAGTTTCTATTTCTTGACTGTTGTTTAAACGCTCTACTGGGTTCGCCCGATTGGTACACCCGCGTCATTGTTAATGGACGCTCGTCGTCATGTCCTTTTCATCAGCGCCATTTGCAAGAACCTATTCCTTTGGTTTTTCGTCTCATCACTGTTCTACTTGGTTATGTTAAAGGAATATTTAGTTGTCACATGCTTATTGTACTAGTTTTCAACTTTTGGGTCTGCATTCCTTATTCTCGTTTGTTTTGTGACTTTTGTTTAAACGTTTCATATCGTCATTCTGATTGGCCAGTGCCCGTCACTGTAAATGGACCTTCGCTTTACGCTTGGAGTCCAATGATGCTATTATTCAGGACATATGCGATTCACTCTTGAGTACACGGTTGCTTATTCTCCGTTGCATTTGATGTTTTTCCTTCTGTTGGTTGGCTCAAGTGTACTTTAGTAGCTTCCCTTGATTTTGCCCTCAAAACTATATAAACAACTGTGCTTTCATGTATACAAGTCTCCTTCTGGCTCGTCTTTGGACTTCTTCTTGCGGTCGTGGGGCGAAGGCGTCAGCGGCGACACAACAGGTTTTCGTTCTAACTCTGCGCTTCAAGTATCCTCATAGGGAAAGATCCATAGGATCCAGGCCAATCTATGGGTCCTCCACGACCGATCCAACGTTGACCGCAAGTCTCGTTCAGCTAGGCACGAACCGATCGCGCCGATTGTGCAGGTGCGCCATCCTGATGCCACCAAATGTTATTCAGTAACCCTTCCGACTGCAGCTGCTGAATGACACTGATCTGCAACATTTCCATGTACGTGGATGTTAAAAATTGTCAGACATTAGTACTGTTACACAACAACCTAGCGGACACACATCAGGATAAGAAAAGACATATCACCATTCATGTAAATAGAAGTAAATAACTGAATAAATGTATAGTCTCGATTGCACCCGAGAAACACCATTGAAGTTAGGATCAATTGGTACAACAAGCAATTGTCTGACTGCATCCATGACTAACTTGATGGGCTGTCTAATAGTCCCATTAGTGCGTCGGCGCAGACTGAAATCTAACATCATTGTCAAGTCAAGTCAGGTATTCGCTTTTACGCACCCATGAAGAGTGAATTTCGGCTGTAGCACACACGCGATCGAAACGGTAAAACGAACAAGACTGTAATCTCAGAAAATATTCTTGGCATTATAATTCGCCTTAGCAACGAAAGCAGCCCAATGCACGCCTCCGGGTTTGCTAGAAACCAGTCATGGGGCTTTACAGCTTTTGTCGCGTTTGTCTATTGCCATGTATTGCGGTAGTAACCGGCGCCCATCAGTCATTGCATAGGGCCAGGCTGTTCTTCTCGATTGCAAGAACAGCGAGACAAAAGCTATTTGGAAGGGATCCTTTTTGTTGGCTTTTACACCTGCGTGAAAGTCGACCACGAATCGATCGAAGCAGAGCATGTCCAGTGCGGCTTCGTTATTTGGCTAACATGCACTTCTCACAGCCGAACGACACGGTTTTTTAGTGTGCACTGCAATCGTAGACACACAGGCCTTGCCTCCGTGTCCCATCACACGTTCGGCAAAGCCATTTGCACCATTGGACATTGGCCAATTCGGCGCGCCGAGGTAGGTCAGCACGTGAGCGCAGCCGATCCTAGTTGTGGACGTACGTAATAAAACCAACTTTTGACAAGTAGCTGTGATCAAGATGAGACATCAGTCGACTGATTTAACTGTAGTGGGAAAAAGGGCTTGACTTTATTTCATGGGGCACCGTATCCAAATTTTTTTCGCTATGTCGTGGATGCGACTTTTGATGGTGCAGTTGGAAAGTGCCACCAGACTTAGCTTCGGAGCATGTTTCTCTCTAAGAGTGTACCTAACCGTATCTACACTGCAAAGTTTGATGCGATCCTCTGCTATGGTATGCGGTTTTCTGTTTTCGGCGATTCGAAATGCGATACGGTACGAGGCTTTAAGACCAGCTTCAGTTGACCGAAAAAACGAGCCCGATGTACACAGGGGCAAACATTTCACCGCAACTATTTTACATTTGAAGGATGTAGCATATTGTCATACGAACTGAGAATAACTTCGTTCAGTGTTATTTTTAATTTGCTGTGTATCAAATTCTCCGCCGTGAGGACTTTGTTTCACAAAACACATTGCTGTTTCTGAACACTTTTATCGACAAACTAAGTGAGGTCTCAATACAGAAAGGGTCATTGTAAGGTCGTTTTTTTCCAGAGAACAAGGTTCATGCAAAAATATTAAACAGTTAAGTGTCATATATATATATCTATGACACCTAGCGGATAAACTCATTATTATAGATATTAAAAACCCAGGAATTAATGCACGCAGGTGCTGTGGCTTTTCGTCAAATACAGCTGTAGATGAATGTGATCAACCCAACATCTAATAATCACTCGCGTTTAATCTGCTCTTCCTGCTCCGGTTGTGTGACCCCAAACCCAATGTCTTGGTGCACTTCGAAGCGCTTGTTGTTATCCCGATTCAGGGCGTCTTCTGGACTTTCGTGTGTGATTTCTAAACGAAGCTGAACTGATCTCAGTGGCTGCTCATATGTTAATGGAGTGACTATTCCACCCTTCCACATTACAGGAATCTGCGTATCGCCGAGTCAGTGTTGGAAAAGTCGACGCGATGCTCCAGTCAAGACCGTGGTAGCTACCATTTCCTTGGGTGTACATTGTGCGCACCAAGATAATTGTGTTCACGCAATAATGCCCGATGTTTCAGCACCTCCGCTACACTGAGGGACATGGGACGAAATCCTGGTGGTGGGGTGGTCTGTTTGAGTGTTATAAGATGGCGGTACACTGGAAATTGCAAGCACTACTCAGTAGTTATGCATGTGGTTTGGTACTTCATCAACAGGGTCACAGACTATCAAAATAAGGAGCACCGTGTAACAAAATGAATATCAGGAGGCAAATAAATGAGCTAGTAGCGGCATCAGGTTTTATGGTATAATTGAGGTCCACCGAATTGGATAGTACACGTTGAGCTCAGCTCAATGGAAGTGTGGCATGATATTACTCGGTTGTCTAAAGTAGGGTAACGCTACGTTTTGGCATACATGCCCTCTAGGCTAAGTGATCCCCCGCACGGTGTACGTAGTACTTTGTAGCAAAGTTACCGTAGATTACCGAATATAAGCCGATATGTTTGGGCAACTTTTTATTTCTTTTGAGGGGGTCGGCTCATAAAGAGTTACACGCAGTTGAAAAAGATCACATGCAAAATCCATTCTGGAGTTCACTGCACACCTCTGCCCTTAGCACCAGCCGCTAATGATGAACGGTATACTAGACGGGGATTTGATGTGCCTCATATTTTCCTTCGGTGTCCATTCAGCAGTGCGAGCAGCATGCCTATAACTAAACTTGGATGTGTCCCATTTTGGCTTCGGATAATGAAGGTTAACCTATATATTCTTTACAGAAGAAAAACTATCCAATTCGCAGTTTTGATAATGGTGTTCACATATCTGTAAACAGCAGATATCCAATACGTAACAAAGAGGTTGTTGTGACGCTCAGTACGCCTTCACCCCACGACCGCAAGAAGAAGTCCAAGATGAGCCGGGATGAACAGACTTTCTATTGCAGCACGGCACCAGTTATATAGCTTTACAAACAAGGGCGAATCCAAGCTAGTAAACGCATGAGATCCAACAGGCATGGAGAAAACACGAAATGGAACAAGCAAATGAGAATCGCGAAAATTACGAGCCAATGAAGTGCGACAAAGAAAATAGTGCCTGCGGAGTTAATCCCTGGGGGTAACCTTCTGGTGAGCGACCATTAAAAACGACGAGTAGCGTCCAATCAGTGTGGAGAAGTGATGCGTTTAAACAAATGCCAGAACAGTTGATAGTGAGAATGATACACACCAGGAAAATAAAAACAGGCATAATAAATATGTGTTGGCTGAATAATACATCCACATGAAAAAGCTAAGGAACGCTGAGCAAAAGAAACCAATCAGAATGTTCACAGAATGAGACGGCTGAAATGAGCTGTGAGCGATTGCGAATGAGGCTGAGGAAAGCGGCGTGTCCAAAATGTAGCAGAGAAGCAGGTAACTGCGCAACCAACGAAATAGGCAACTAACATAATTCATGAAACTGAGGGTTAAGTAGCCAGCTCCCTAACAGAAGCAATGGTCATGACTCCAAAATTTACTACGAGAATCAGAGAACGTTTCTATCTAACCCAATACTCAAATATTTGGAACAAACTACAAGTGATATCGGAACATGCTCTACACTTTGCAATTTTAAGCTTGCGATTAGTAAGCATGTAACCGTCCAAAACGGGATTAATATGTTTGGCACATCACAGTCCCTAGATAACGCATTGGAAAACCATATCCATGGTGCCTGAATAAATTTTCGAAACACATACACATAACATTTTGGGCTACAGCCCCGTTCATTACATTTTTTTCTCGGCCCAAACATCTGTCATGTGATTGTGAAGAATCCTGGTTCAATGCCAGGAAAAAATAGCGGAACGATTCTGATCAGTCTGTGTTACCTAATTTACAATTGCGCCCATATTTATTTCTGAAAATGTATGGATACAATGTCATGAAAGGTTGCAGCATTATTTGATCTGTCCCTTTTGGGGGAACAGCTTCTCGCATCGTGGTGGAACATCAGTTTATTTATTTATTTATTTACATTATTTCTGTGGCGAAAATTCTCGGTATATTGTACATTTGACGTTCGCGACGGATGACAGTAACAGACACATGAGGGAATACACAGAATAAACACCATCATACACAAGAACATGGAACAAAACATGATAGAAAAGCACCTGCAGGTAGATTTTATTGGCTCGCACATCCAAACACTGTACAATGCCAAGAAAATGTACCGGTGTCCTTTGAAACTAGAATCCGAGTCAGAATCTCCAAAGAGTTTGTGCAATTGGTCGTCTATCATTGGGACATCAGGGTGAATAACATCATCTTCAAGTTCATTGCTCTCGTCATTATCGTGTTTCTCAAAAGTGGCAACTTCGTTACTTCCATCCATCGCATTATTGATGCAGCACTTTTTGAATGAACGAACGATAATTACTGATAGAATGTTCAGCCACATTTCCTTCACTCATTCTGTAATTGTACCAATGTCAATCTTTTTCAAATTGCCACCCTTTGTAATCGCTAAACTAGTCGATGCCATCCAGTTATCCCAACTGACCCAAAGCGTATACTTAAAGGACCTAATGATACTGACATTCAGTGGCTGCAGGGTTCATGTAAGTCCGCATCATGGTTTCTCCACGTTCACAGTTCGGTGTGGCTTAAAGGAACCCCAAGCCAGAATAGATGGTTTCACTAAAAAGGCACCGCGTCGCTTTCTCCAACCTGTACTAAGCCAGTCTAAAGTGACTCTTTCGTCCATCCATTCTTTCGCGTGAGCCCGCATAACCACGCCGTTTTGGAACCACGATCCATTAGACAGCGTCTTACGCATAAACATAATGAAAGGTGGCGAAAGGAAACCATCTGCTCTACACCCCAAATGAATTGTGAACCGTGTCTGCTTGTGTCAAGTCGTCGTTACAAGAACTGTATGTGCGCCCTCCTGCTCCACCAGGCGATTTGTAGGCATATCAATGCACGCGGGCGTCTCGTCCATATTTCTAAGTTGCGAATGTTCAAAATCGTATTGCATTCTCAGCTGAATCAGGAACTTTTGGAAAGCTGCATTGTTAATTTCCACTACTTTTGGAACTATCTGGGTTGGTTTTGTGCCGGTCCGAATCCACTTGTCGTATGGATTCATAAAACCATTGTATCACCTCGAGTAAGCAGCAAAATTCACCGGTGTTAATGGCTGGAATTCAGGATCTCTTAACATTTCATGCGCCCTGATCCGAATTTGTTGTTCGGGTAACAATTAACCCGCTGCGCCGTGATTTCATAACTCACTGTGCTAACTTTTCCTCCACTGCATGAAATAAAGCTTCTCTACAGTGTGTTGCTTTCTTCCCTGTAGGCATCTGTAACTATTCTCACTATTTCTCTCGTCATTCTCTCACTTGCTTTGCATTCACGGCGATATGGTGTGCAGGCATAAAATCGTTAGACTGGTCGGCAAACGCGACATGTTTCAATTTAAAACCAGCAGCATATGCGCATCATTTCTGTTGAGACATTTGGCAGATTTCAAAGGCTTTGGAAGATCGCATAAAACAAAACCACATTCCATACCAGCTGCATTATGTGACGCGTTAGCGATATTTTGTGTAGCGAAGCAAAAGTGCTTATACCTTACCGTCACCACAACTGACCAATAGTAAAGTAGGTTTCGCTTGAACACGCTAAAGAGAGAGCAGGTATTGATGATGTCAAAATCGTGGCGAAACAAGTTCGTTTCTCTTTCGGTTGATTTTTAGGGGGTCAGCTAATATAGCGACTTAGGACGTTGGACAAGTTTGATATTGCAATGTTCTACTGTCGGCCTATCCATGGACGGTGTTTGGTTCGTTAGCATACCGTAATATTATCTAAGTCGCGACAAGGGTTACTTGTTCATTAGACGCAAATGTACCGCACCATGCAAATAGTATTTACTACTGTAGCACGACTAGTAGTTAATAATCTGCGATATATGAACATTCGGGATCTCCACGACCATCTTGACAATTGTCATCCACCATTCGCTTGACTCCTACTTGAACTGGAGCATCTGATCCAAACTGTTGTCATGACGTCAGGATAGACTCACTTGACTTGATCTGTGGGGGTATGAAAGAGAATGTCCCGCTCATTCTTCTGTGTCTGTGAACTACAGCGTGTGACCGATGGTAAATAGGTTTCTAATACAAGATGAAGGAAAGACTGACTGGCTTTCGGGTACCTTCGGGATATATCGGGAAATCATGTGTTCCTAGTAGTTTGAAAGCAACCGATTGAGGTATTTAACTTTACGAATTGTTTTCAGGCTTCTCTAAAACCATGATTTCATGGCTGCTTCTGTTAAAGTAGATACATTTATGCGATTAGTCCACCACTTAGCCTTTGCTCTAAATGCCAAAATTCTACTCTTAGTAATTCCAAATTCTACTCTTAGTAAGCCACTGGTGCGCAACTTGCCGTACTTTCGAGGAAGCATCGTGGCCTTTTCGCAAGTGAGATTGACTGTAACCACACTGTACGCAGTCTCCCATAGTTAAAAGTTATTCCATCTAAAATTAAGCATGCATCTGTTATATCGTAGTAGTGGTCGTTTCACTGGTTCATGTTGGTGTATGAGTTTATGTTGATTTTGTAGTTACCACTCCAATCATCTTATGACAGTCGCGAGGAACATTCTTTCTGCTACGTTCGACCAGCTCTCTATGGTTCTAAGAGCAGTACACGGGCCCTTGCAAGCTGTAGACCACGTGCTCAACGAAGACAAGTCCACATAGAGTCTGCTGGATTAGGGTGTTGTTGTTCATAAAAATCGATGGACTAATTCACACAACATAGACCCAAGTGCAGAGCGGAGGCAGCATTCTCAGAGATGAATGCGAACAAAGAACGAAATGGACATAAAACCATGTCGTCAGCATCACTAACTGGTCAAAGGTGGGGTACCACAATGCTCAAATATTTACAAATATTGTGTAGCCTTAGCGGAAGTCAGAAGAGCCGTTCACGGTTGAAAAATGCTAGCGCACATTGCTGAATTTTCTTAGGTCTGCGGTATGCCTGCTCGCTGGTATGTATAACGGTTGCTTCTCAAGTAGGACATGTCTTACAGATGAAGCAATAATTTTAAGCTGGTCGATGCTGTGAACGCATAAGCGGACTTATTACAGTCTCCGCCAAGATTTCAATTCGAGACATACGGCAAATCCTTATCGTAGCCTCTTTGTGGTAACTCAAAAGAACACTGGTTTATGCAGAATCGCACTCGAGGATATGTTGTTGAAGCACCTATCACTCACTCACTTCTTGTTCCATGGCACGGGTATGATTTGATCATCATGTGGTTCATATTCCACCGGAAATAAAAATAATTGGAATAATAATAGTCATAATAATAGATATATTTCTCCTCAAGCGAGAAGTCGCACCCATATTTGACACAGCTCATATTTGCACAGGTAATACCTTGCTCTGGCATGAGCACTATAAAGTTGTGGCATGTAAAAAACTAAAAAAACGACAAATGGAAATAGGGTGTTGCCCACCTGAAAACATGACACAACCATGACGGATTTCATTGTCAGTTCATCTTATCAGGTGAAGATAGCAGGCATCGAACCTGCGACCATTGGAATAGTCGCCGCAACCTCTACCCCTTTAGCTACCGGGTCAAGGCGGGCAAAGCTTGGCACAACGGTAAATGACTAATTGGACGGTCAGTTTTGGAATACACGTTGTGTGATTGGATTGCGACGCGCAATCTCAAAGTGGACTGCGGCTCACATTGAAGTGAACCTTAGTCACTGTGATCACTGGGACCGTAGTCAAAGCAGATGGAAATTGGGTGCTGCCCGCCCGAAAGCACTGCACAACCGCGACGCGTTTCGACGTCATTTCATCTCATCGGGTGGAGATAGCAGGCCTCGAACCCGCGACCATTGGAATAGTAGCCGAAACCTCTAACACTTTGGCTACCGCGTCACGGCGGGAAAAATCTAACATTATATTTCTCGCCCGTTCTATGCATAATTCGACTGGATGGTATGATCATTATGCACGCAGGAATCGCATAATAGAACGGATGTGATTTTCTCGAGTTTGCAGACCTGTTCTTAAACTATTGTAAACGAGGTATGGCAGGGATAATTGGTCGGGTATACTTCGGGAATCTTGAAAGGTATTCAAACATAATAAATGTAGAAAAAACCAAATGTTGAACGGAAGTGAAACGGTCATTTATGGAACCGTCTCCTAAGGACCTGCTCCCATGCGGGATATTCCCTCGATGGGTTTCTCCCGCACTTGCCTACCCTATCTGGCCGTGTGCCGGTGTGGCTTACAAAGCAGGCAAGCCATTACTTATTTAACTCATCTTTAGGGCTCCTTTTCTATGTATATATTGTGCTCACTCAGGCCATCTAGCCCGCACCATCAATTGGCTTATTTGAGTCAAGCACTTTGTTTTTCTCACCAGTGAGCCAATAGCAATGCACCTTATCTCTGCATAATTATTAGTGTTGGAATTTTCCATCCGTCACCTCGGGAGACCGACTCAGTTAAGGCCAACAAGGAGGTAAAAGATATAAAATATGCGGAGGTAGAAGGGTTGTAATAGTGCTGATGCCCAATAAAGAAATAGCATGTTTTGCTACCTCACAGCAAGGTCGGCTCATTTTTCGATCAAGTTGTACAGGAAAAGTGTCGAAAACAAATGACCGCTTGAATTGACAATATGCAAGACAGTTCTGAGAAGAATTTTAGGTTCGTTCGTCAGTTGCATGCGATCAAAAAATACAGAAATTGCTAGTGTTGAGCAATGCCACTTGCCATCTGTTCCCGGGTTGTCGCCGTCGTGAAACATGAAGCTATACTAAAAGACAAATCACGGATGTAAAAATGTGAATCATTAATGAACAAAAGTAGCAGAAGTGTTGGTACGGCAATAGCGAGAGACACACTTGATGTGCTTAATGCGATCAAAGTTTGCAATTATATCTTCAAGAGAGTTTGTGTTCAAGCTGTTCATAAAGAAGGTGATTCGTAGAACAGGAAGGGCAAGCACGCGAAAAATCGGAGTTTATTCTGAGGACAGAACGTGAACCAAACGCGGATGGAGAATTCACACTGTACAGCCTGCACTAACCGAATGCGCGTTCGATCATTGGTCCTGATTCAAACCAACACTGACCTGCTGACCGATAACTTTCTGCTGCGTTATGCCTCAGCCATTTCAGCATCGGCTCAGCTTGTGCTGTTTTTTGGGCAGCTGGTTGCGTGAACGCGATTCACGTGCTCCGCTGGTTTGCGCTCGAGAAACTGTACCCTCCTAGCACTTTCCCCTTTAGGTTGTTCCATGTGCGGGCTCCGTCTTGGATCCATCTATCCCGGAGTTACTTGCTTACACGTACGCTGGATTTGCTGCGGCATCTCAGCTGCCATCGGGGCTAGGTTGCTTGTCGTTCCGGCTTCAGTGGTACATACCATTTCGAATGCATCCAATAGAAGATCAAGACTAAAAGATCCATCGCCGCTCTGTGGATCAAGACGAAGCGTTCGTCAACCTTCGTTAACGTGGTGCCTCCACAACAACGGACCCATCTAGACCTCGTGCAAGACAGGCCTAATACGTTCTTTAATGACGCCGACATCCCACAGCGATAGTCTCTAACACACGATCTCCTGGTCGCAACGTATGCTTTACTTGCATCACAACCGACTGCTGGCCCGATACTGGTCGGATGGCCGCGTGCACCATACCTAATTTCTGTTCATCAAGGCTACGGCGGGGAAACAGCTGTTCGGACTTTGCGGATTTCCAGTTGTTCTTTAGTTCAGTAGTTCCGCTGTCGTTCCCTCCCGCTGGATTTCAGTAAGGACAACTTAATATTATCGACAAATCCTTCGACCTATCGATTTGAGTTTGGCTGGAAAAGAGGCGCTTTAATGCGAGTGATTCCGCATCCTTTTGTGAAATCCACGAACAAATGGCATGTGAACTGCGTAGCGTTGTCGATCACAATTGTCTCCGGAAATCCAAAAATGAAAAACATGTCGTGGTTTTGCAATCGTTTCAGTTTCAGTGGTTGAACCCATGATTAAAATTTCTGGCCACTTGCTGCATGCATCCACGACGACTAGGAAACTTGTTCCGTTAGTCGGTCCAGCAAAATCAATGTGGAGACTCACCTGTGCTCCCTCTGGTTTTGGCCAGGGTTCTGTCGGGTGTCGCTTGGGTAGTGTTCGAGTGATGGCACAGCTTAAAGATCTTCGGTACAGGCGTTCCAATTGTTCATCCATACCGGACCAGTAGACGTAACTCCTTGCCAAATCCTTCATTCGGTTTATGCACGGTTGCCCCAAGTGAAACCGCGTCAAAACTCTGCTGCGGAGTTCCGAAGGAATGACAACGTGGTCAGAGAAAAGGATACAACCATCACTAACAGATAGTGCATTATGTCGATGGAATAGTTGTCGAAGTTCCCCAGTCTGGCAATAGATGGCCAGGCCGATCGGTGACACGTCATTACCTGTTGGAGAGTGCTGTCCTATTCAGTTGCTGTGCCGACCATATCAAAAGTCGCTGGTAGTTCGTTTATTGTCTTCAACACGGTGGCTGGTTCCATAGCAACGTTTGCGATAACCATTTCCTCGACTTCCGAGCTGTAATCAGGTATAAGTCGTGAAAGGACATCTACCTGTCCTATGTTGCTAGTGGAGACCTACTTGATAGTGGACTTGTATTTCGACAGTACTGTGGCCCGGAGTTGTGTAGACGGGTATGCCTTTCTTGGAGCTAAAATGGCAAACAGCGGCTTGTGGTCGATGACAAGGGTGAAATGTCGCCCATAGAGCAGTGTATGCAATTTCTTTACGGCAACGATATAGGCAAAGCTTCTTTTTTAATTTGTCCGTAATTGCGCTCCTCTGAGGTTAATGATAAAGCGATATGAACTATTGTCTTCTTCGTCCCATCAGGAGATTCGTGTCAGTTGTCAATCTGCTTGGAAGCTTTGGATCAAAATAGGTCAGCAGAACTTCAGATTTCAAGTGTATTTTTACCTGCTCAAAAGCACTTTGGTATTCGCTTGACCACGCCAATTAACATCCATTTATGAGCAGTCGATTCAGTGGTTCACATAATCCATGCATTTCCGGTAGGAATTCGCTAAAATAGCCAACCAATCCGAAGAATGACTTAATTTCAGCAACATTTATAGGTGGGGGCGTTTTATGGTTGGCACAATATTTGCCGGGTCGGGTCGTCGGCCATCTTTGTCAATAATGAACCCAAGGTACTTTATTGCGCCCAAGAAGAATTCACATTTTTCCTTTCTTAGTTGACATTCATACTTACGTGTTTGTTGCAAGACAGTATCTACACGAATGAACATTTTAAATCTCGTTCGTCTAATGATGACGATATCATCAAAGTAGGAAGCCATTTCTTCTAATCCGCTAAGCCTGCTATCCATAATCTGTTGCGAAATGGCTAGGGCCTTCTGTACGTCAAGACGTAATCGAGTGTATTGAAAAATACCACCATGTGTGTTGATAGTGAGCAGAATCCTGAACTCCTCTAAATCCACAACCTGTAGGTAATCATCCGATAGGTCAAGTTTAGCGAAACACCTGCCGCGGTTGAGTTTCGCAAAAATATCATCAGGCAATGGTAGAGGATAATGATGGTCATCGAGGGCATCATTCAGTCCTGTAGAATGATCGACACAAAGTCAGACAATCCCATTCGGATTCTTTATAACAACAGTTGGCACCGCCCAAGAATAATGGTTAACCCGCTCCAGAACTCCGATTTTGTCTAACCTTTTAACCTCGGAGTCAGCCATCGGCAAAACTGCATGTGGGGCTGTTCTCTTCGGACTGAAAATTGCTTTGACATCCGGGTGCAAATGAAGCATTGCTTTTTGCTTTCGAACAGTATCCAAGGGCATATGTAAAAACTGTACTGGATTTACTCAACAGGGTCAATATATCACCATTTATCTCAAGCAAATTAGATACGCTCAGGATTTGGGCAGATGTTGATGAGCACACCTGGTTGATGGGAATGTCGGAAAGTCCCAAACGAGCAAACCAGTCAATACGACGAAGATTGTGTTCACAATCAACTCGGTTTGTTCCTCACTTTCCCTTTTCTCTGAAATCATGAACTTCTTGGGGATCCGGGAGTGGACTGAGGAACTGCGTTTACGCCTGAGACTGGACGAAATAACCGTCGAGAACCTACCTGGACCATAGCTGTACACCAAAACGATTCAACTGCACTCACCACCACAACCGATGTCCAGTACGGAGAGCTGGACCTGTTGGCTCCCCACTCCAGAATTGATGCAAAATCAGAAAAAGCCGTACCCCAGAAACTTTGCCATTTTTACTCACCTGGACACTCATCAATCCGACTCTTCGAGATTTTCCCATCGTCGACCGGCCTCAAGGACTCTAGCGGCCCTGACTGCTATTTGGTCAGCCAACAGAGGAAATTGAAAGTCATTCGACTGCGAATAACCGAGAGTGAAATCGGTCGGCATGATGATTTGCCAGTTGTACCTTACTGTTCACAAGGATTTACGGCAGTGTTTCAGGATGTGGTGGGTATTCGCCTGGCAAGCGTTCTCTCGATAAAAAGCTATAAAAGTCCGTTTAACAACACAGCGACGTGGCAGATGTGACACGTCAATGATTAGTCACTGCCCAAAACTAATCGCTGGCAAGTTAACTAGTCATATTTTAACATTTCCTCGATAAGTACGATAGAAGATACTCTCTGTTTTCATCTACCATCTCTACTACCTTTGTAGTGCCTTTACTGATTACATTATGCACACATGAACCCAAATTATCGTCATTCACTGACAATTATGTTTCCTCATGATTACTTCTTCCATTTCTGCAGCCTGTACAACTTCCGGCCACTTCTGATTACATGCGTAGCAACTTGTCTATTGAGAAAGATAACTGTGTGTGCATTTTTGGTCACGCCTGCTTTGGTACGCCTCGATAAATTGGAGAATATTTATTTATTTACGTATGAATGGAAGGATTTTGGTGAGTATTTTTGTTCGTCGCAATCAGCCGACAATTCAGATATGTCGACCAGCTATCCGGGAAAGCACCAGACGGCCGTTTCGCCCTATTGGGGCTCATCAGTGGTGCGCATTCTTCAGTCCTCTGCGGAGGATCGAACCCATGACTGCTAGTGGCTCTTGCCAACTAGCCCGCAGCTTATGCAACTGCGCCATGAAGGACGGTATCTGACTATCGTGAATTGTTAGCTAAATGCGATATAGCCCGACCCATCCTTCACTGCCATGCAGGCACCTGCCATGCAGATGACAGCGGTTGGCCTTCCGGCGTCAGGACTTCCCGGTTACGGCAGCTATGATGAGCCCCAATAGGGCGAAACGGCCGTCTGGTGCTTTTCCGGATAGCTGGTCGACATATCTATTTATTTATTTATCCATTTAACTGGTACCAGGATCGCGATTGTCTGAAATTACCAGCTCACAATCAAGTTCTTCAAGCAAATTGATTTTACCGCCGGATGCAGTCCTGACCGTATTATTGGTACGACGATGTCCTGGCAAACCCAGTATCATCCAGGTACTTTTTAACATGATCATTATATCGGACACCGTATCAAGTTGCAAATGAACCATTATTACGTCTGGTCTCGCAGCCATATATTTGTGGTGGCGTTTAAAAGTAGGAGCAGTTGTTGCAAGCATGGCGCTGAATTTGGGCTCGATCCTATGTGAGCCAATGACCGATCGATATCTTTGGTCAGGTGTCCGGACACGTTTTTCCTTTGGGCATTGATTTTCTTTGTGGCCGCGTCGGTTGCCCACTGAGCATCTGTGTTTCTTATAGGGGCAGAAATTTACTGAATGCTAGTCGCCACATTGCCAGCACGCGGATGATAGTTTCGCTACGACCGGTGCTGCTGTTCCGGGGGTTGTATGGAGCAAGTCTTGGTGACATTGAAAGTGGAGTTAGATGAGGAACGCTGCAACATTGCTGTATCATGCCTCAGGTTTCCCAAACGCTGACTCTTATGCGTTGTCTGCTGCGGAGTAATATCTGGGGACAGTACAATCTTGCTCAATAACCTGATCCTGATATCACTGTCGGAGTGTGACTGGAGGCCACAAATGAAAATCAGACACTTTAACTGATCTTCTGTCATAGTAGACCGTTGGTACTGTTCGCACTCGCAATTGACTCTACCAGCATAGGTGATGAAATCTTCACCCCATGTTTGGCAAGTTTCATGCATTGGTATCTGGTATCAAACAAGGAAGAACGCTCCCCAAAAATTTCGATAGCTGGCGTACGGTTTCGTCTAAAATGAGATCCCTGGTGTATTTTAGCCGAATTAAATTCGAATATCGTATGTGCTCACTTGTAGAAAGCTTCCTCAGCAACAGGTTGACTAGCCCTGCATCGTCTTTATGCTCCAGTTCGCTTTTGCAAAGCTCCACACATCGTTCGAACCACGATAAAAAAATCAGCCCAGCAACAGCTTCACAGTGGGACTCCGTGATGACAGTCACAATCGTTTCAGCTGCATTTTCTTTCGGGACAGGAATTGACGACTTATTGTTGAATTGCCGCATCACGTTTTCCATTATTCGCATCTGGGTAGCCTCGAACTGAGTTCGCTGTTGGTGCAGGATTGCCTTTAATTCCTCTGTAGTGATTAGAATATTGCGTGAGTTTCCGTCGCCAAATCTGTTGTGTCGGTCGCTGCTAGAGTAGGGAGTAGGCCAGTCTCCAGCAGTGAAAAATCGGAGTTTATTCTGAGGACTGAACGTGAACCAAACGCGGTTGAAGAATTCACACTGTACAGCCTGCACTAACCGAATGCGCGTTCGATCATTGGTCCTGATTCAAACCAACACTGACCTGCTGACCGATAACTTTCTGCTGCGTTATGCCTCAGCCACTTCAGCATCGGCTCAGCTTGTGCTGGTTTTTTGGGCAGCTGGTTGCGTGAACGCGATTCATGTGCTCCACTGGTTTGCGCTCGAGAAACCGTACCCCCCTAGCAGTGTCATTATTGTGTTTCGGCACCTGTTGTGGTGCGTTTCTCCCCCTAGACTACCATGTACTGTTGAGGATGGTTAATGGTATATTGCGTATAAAAAAGCTGAAGTTTTACATGTCCCGCCGGATGATCGGTTAGGGGTGAGCAAAAGAAAGACAAAATGGCAATAGGAAATAGTGAACAACTGCAAATGCGAACTTGCCGACTACTGCGTTCCCGTCCGTTTTTTATGTACTATTCAAGCTTATCGTCTGTGGTCTCCGGGCAAAAATGGAAGTGCGTTAGTTTGTTGTTGTTTTTCTGATATTTGTTTGGGTCTTTTGCATTACGTGATCCGGTGTAATGTGGCCAGTGCACTGTCGACACGTGCTTTGATGACGGCTAACGTGGGGACTGAAATAACCGCTTCTGATGGGGTATTGCACGTGTGACAATCACGCAGCGAGAAGTTCCTTCGACACTCCAACCGACTGTATTGCCCTGCCCATTTGTGATGATGCCCTGTCAGTTGGCTGTTGTGACTCAACTGCAATAGATGATGGCAGGGGTGATTAGTGTCGCTTTATATTTGGTAAACCATGATTAGGTCACCACTTAAACAGCCTTAACGTCCGCTGTAAACGCCAAGCACTCTGAGGCGCTGTTCGTATATCAAGTGGCACAGCCCCTTGACATTTTTGGTCGCCCGACGTTGTGGAAGCTCCAAGACCGTGAGATCCCGCTTTAGCCGTGAGTGCCATGCTTGAATTGCATAATCAACATGTGGGCGTATGGAAGCTGGAAGTATTTGGCAGAAAATCGACGGTTCGAATTGCCCGAATGCTCTCCGTAAAAGCTTCCTGATTTGGATCCCCTACTTCGATGCCATTTTAGACTGCTACGAGCAGCCAAGATCTTCCAGGACCAACACACCGAGATCTTTTTCGAGAGAACAGTGTTGCAAATCCTGGTTCCCCAACTAATGTGTGTGAACCATTCGGTGTCTTCAATGGAGCACTCGACATTTAGCCACATTGAAGGAAAGGCAATTTTTGACCGATCATCCATAAATCTTGTTAAGGTCGATTTGAAGCTGGATACGGTTTTCTGGAGCTCTGCTCACTCGTCAGACTTGGAATTCATCGGCGTAGACTAAAACGTTTGACGTAATTTGACTCCCTAGGTCCTTTATGAAGACCAAGAATAGACGGGCCCCAATACCGAAACCTGTGACACTCCGCATTCGACGTGTATTGGGTCTGATCTGGATTCACGTACTCTCACCTCCAGACACCTGTACGAGAGAAAATTGCAGATACACCCGAGGAGAAGGTCCCCAATGCCACATCATGGAAGTTTGGCGGGAAGGATACGATAGTCCAACCTGTCGAATGCCTTAGTGTAATCAAGGTAAGCCACATCAACTCCTGCATCAGCGTCCACAGTTTCGGTCCAGCTGTCTGGTGCTAACAATAGTTTGGTTGTGCACGACCGATTCTGGTGGGAGCCGTGTTTCTGCTGAGCAATATAACCAAAGCCGTCCAGATAAGACGTGAGTGCCTCAGCAATGATAGTCTCCATAACGTTTGAAAGAACTGGCAGTAGAGTCACTGGTCGATAATTAGCTAGGTCGGAACGACTACTCCCTTTGTAAATGGGAGTTATTATTCCGTGTTTTCACATCGCAGAAACGTGCCGCTCGTCAAGTCAGTGCTGGAACTGCCGCGCCACAGATTCAGCCAAAATAGTAGCCGCCACAGCAAGCGTCTTTGGGCGGATGTTATCAATTCCTGGACAGGCGTGCAGGCGCATGGATTGCAGTTTTCTCATCACGATGTCTGCCGTAAAATTTATGTGAGTGAGTCGTAGTGTGGGCATCATAGATTCCAAAGATTCAGGAGACCACGGGATGCAATGAAATGTTGGTGCATATTATTGTTGCAGAACATTCGACGCTTCATTAACAGTCAGAGTTAGACCATCCGCTGTTTGAAGAGGGGGGAATCTACCTTGCAGAGGCTGTACACGTACTTGTACAGAAGCTTAGGATCTGAAGTTGATCGATCGGCAAAGGCATGTTGACAATGTATTTTGTCTGCGCGCACTAGTTGGGTACAATGGTTACGGTGGACAATATATGCCTTCCAGGGACTCGGACTCGGATTGGTTTTGTGGGTATACCACGCCGCGTTGCGCATCACCATGCTTTTGCGTGTCCTACTCCGTATAAACGACGTCATGTTTCTCGAATTGATAGTCTTGGTTTGCGATGCTCCACTAACCAGGGCGTTAAGCTTACTGACGAAACGTTCCTATGCAATATCAGGTACATCCTCGGCTAAGAAACTTCAGTCGGTCGCTTCAACGAGTCGGGTTAAGGTGTCGGAACTGGTTACGGTTCGCGTTGTTTGAGTTCGGTCCTCGGGATATTCAGCGTAGCAAGTGTACATAAAATGCAAAGTCGCATGATCACTGCGGCCTAGAGGAGTATCGACTGTCACTCTCTCGATCGTCAGTTCTTCCTTAGTGAATATTCGGTCCAATATAGCCTGTTATTTCCCCTGAATCTGGTGGGCGAAGTGACGTGGCTACAAAGCGGAAAGTCTGAGACTAAACCTTACAGGTCCGCTTTGTATTGCTCTCCTTATGTGACCTGGGATTTTAGAGCATGTAAGTTGAAATCGCTGACGACTGAAATGTGTCCGTAATTCTTGTTTATCACTTGCCTCAACGCAGCCACCAAGTTGTTGTCCATCTCAGGTCTGGACGAGGGTGGGCGGTAAACAACGGTCATTAGGCCAAGATCGTTCCTTCTCAGCCGGAAATTACACCAAATGGAGTCAGGTACATCGGTTTCCGAATCGTGCATGGGTTCACACTGCAGGTTGTAACGAAAGTAGAGGGCTATCCTACCACCTTTGCTGGCTCGATCCTTCCGGACAACGGAGAAACCTCTTAGCGCGATTTCGACATCAGTTATCTCACAGCGCAACCATGTTTCCGTAATAGCAATGAGGTCCCAAGGTGCTGACGGGTCGGAAAGTTAGTTCAGCTAACTTTTTGGGTAGACCTTGGGTATTTGTGTACATGCATGAGAGCTTCTCGGAGACTGAAAGTGTGTTGGGTGGAAGGGATGAAGAAACGGAGTTTACGCCGACCGATGTATAGTCGGCGGCTAATTGTTTTCTGGAAGTTACAGACTCTCGAGACGAATTTGATATATATTCAGGTGTCAGATGCCCCTGATCTCGATATTCGCTCGTGCGCTGCTGTGTCCCTTCGGATGTTATAGTTATTGTTGAAACTGTCACGGACTCAAGTCCTACAGTTGATGTTTTCATTGGAGTTGCGCCTCCACTGAGTTGTTCTTAGAAGGTGGTGGTGTTCCTGCAGCTTTCAGACGAATTTCTGTTGACAACCTGCTACGGAATTTAGTCCAGTTATCTAGAAGAGTTTGTGTCGTTTGTTCTGATTGCAACACCAGTTTCAACAGCCTGGGACCGCGCTCCTTATAGTTCGGTGATAAGGGAATCCTTGTCAACGAGGTGGCCACGACATTTTCGAGAAAAAGAGCCTCTTGGAGGTAGTGTCATTGCTCCCGGTCGTGTACCTAAGCATCATCGGAAGAGGAATCAGTAAGCTCAGGAACACCGTGAGCAATCACAGTTTTCTTATCGACTTTTTCTGTTCCGCTCTCTGTCAGTTGGATCTGCTGCACGTTTTTATCACGGGATTTTAGATAGTATGCGCACTACACTCGAGGCGTTTCAGAGTCGATTCGCAGACAGCAGAACGGCCTCTGTCTCGTCCACCGAGTTCGGTGTTATCCGAAGTAACCGGGGTTCACCTTAGTGCAATGCGTTTGGGTGATGCTAGATGCGTTTAATGTCGGGGGATCAGCATGGACACCGATTGCCGTACAGATGGAACTCCATTTATTTTCGATCGTCTGTCAGCTTACGCTTAATTGTATTGGATTTGGATTCAGGGACATTAGTGCACACAAGGTATAAGGCATTAGGGTTGCGCCAAGTGGCTATTGCTTTTGGAGTCTTAGTTTCCGGTGTTTTTGGTGAATTTGTGTACGGCACTGATAGGAACCATCCGTACTGCGACGTTTTAGTTTACTCTCTTGCGGCCACCAAGATTACCGGTGCTAGTTCCGGTGTTTGCTTGGCGGCAACCGATTCGTATGTTACCTGGTTCCTCACTATGAACGGTTGACTGCAAGTTAGGGTCTCTTAAATAGCGAACAAGCAATTAGGTGTAATCTACTGTACAGAAGTTGAAGCAGCCACGCTGCAGACAATGTTTTTACTTCTGGGGAGAGAGAGAAGGGAGTTGGTACTGATTGCGACTGGGTCGTCGGGATAATTTTGGAACGCCTGGCACTCTTCTTTAGCCTGAATGAGGAACTCGGGGTGTTATTTTCACTCACACGTGCAGATCCGTTTCCTCTAATAAGTTTAACCCTGGCGCACACCAGCTGCTCGACTACTTCTGTTAGTCTTTCACACTTCTTCAGTAGCACAATTAGACAGCTAACAACTGGGATAGCACTGCATACTGGGCAGAACCAAAACGCCTCTGTCGTGTTATTGTACCGTCTCCTTTTTATCGAATCCGTCCCAAGGCATTTTGTGTAATAGGTTTTCAAGCAACTGCTGCAAACTAGCCAACTCTTCAGCAATTTAACACACAACTCACAATTGCTTTTAACCTGAGACATATGCGCCGAGGGCATGAAGTTTTAAGGTCACGAGTTTGTCGGATGATCAGTTAGTAATGCTTGTGATTGACACAAAACTGACTGACAGCGATTACTGAACTTGTTAACTCACGGTACCATCAGGTTAAAAACACCCTGACATTGCTCTCGACCCCCCCCCCCCCATCAGTCGTGGATAACATCCATACTTATTACTCTTCAGTTCAAATTCAATTAAACGGTTCGTTTACCTACTTAATCTAGATTTATGATTGACGAAACGGGATCACATAGGTTAAACAAAACTTGGGATGGGGTGAACGATGTATCAGTTTTAAAAATTTCGTGTTTTGATTCTGCAAATCTACAACATCCACCTAAGAAACGAATCATCTGCATATCTACCATCGTCATTGTATGGAAGTTAGAAGTGAAAGTTTTATAAATCAGTAAATTGGGCACTAACCCTCGAATATGTTGATAGGAGTTGCATTTCGAGCTTCTGTTCTTGTAAGGCATTGTTCTTATATATTATTGAGTGAATAATGCCAAAGTCCTGCAGTTGATGCATGATAGCTACTAGACCTTCCAAACATGGAACGCGCTTACTTAATCTGTCACCTGTACTTCCACGCCGTTGGAGTTCAAAGCACGATTTGACCGTCCAATCATTTCTCTGCACTATTTCACATGACTCATCGCCCTATGCCAAGCACGGGCGCCGCTAGAGTTCACTTCCGGTCAGATCATGGAACACGTTCCACATTTGTATACGTGGTGACAAGGTCTATACAAACGTCCCATTTGTTGTCATTCTTTATGACTTTACAGTGGATTTAATGTTTTCAATGCATATACCTCGGTGAGTCCACCGGCATGCACTTCTTTTACTGGCAACTTCTCAGTATTTTGCGATATTCACCGGGACCACTCTTCGGGACCTGCTAAGATTTAGCTTTATGATCTGCATTAAACCATTGTTACACTTTTCCGTTTCCCATGTACAGTGCATTTGATAAGAGTCTTTCGTTTTTGCTCAGTCGCCGCGCTGGTCAGGGGTAGATTGGAACGCACTAATTTGCCGACCCACCAATGGCATGTAAGTCTACTGTATTTACTCACCCACACATGTCTGGGGGTGTGAATACGACGTGAGGACGCATTGCGGTGCATGTGTCCTTGAAATATGTTAATGACCCTCGTCGAATTCGACAAAGGCCAGCTCAGATTGGGTCGATGCCGACGTTTTTGGCTGGTGGTTTGCAACATCTCAACAGCAGTGCATAATGCACTGGCTACCGTGTTCAAATGTTGATGGCGCTTCGACAGTTGCTCAATGTTATCCCAGCAAATGATAAAAGGGTTAGTGACAACGCTGTTGTAGACTGAATGTTACCTTCACATAAACCACCTTAGCAAAATAAGAATTCGTAACAATTAGGCGGTGAAAATATGAGATGCTACTTCTGCATAAATGAGTCCGGAACAATGTCTACCAGCTACTGGAGGCTCATCGGATCTATTTGCAAGTGCGCGGCCGCCTAAGGAGTTAATTCCAGCAGAATACAGAAATAAAAAGAAAGCTGAGTGCAGTGCCTTTTGAACAGATTTTATCAAATCTCATTTTATTCCATCAGCTTGGACAATTAAATCAAATCAGTTTCGCAATGAGCACGAGAAGGAATTTTACAGTATTGGTATGGTAAAAGAATCCTAAAGTAGATAAAGAAGCGTTTAGGTCAAATCTAATCACCCATTTTAGAAAGAAAGGTGATGGAAGAATCCAGCGCGTACGATGCATTTATTTGATGAAGCCAGTCTGTTTACGGCTGAATATTCAAGCGTTGTTGGTGTATTAAGCATTTTATTGACTTGACTTGAGTTCCCCGCCTTGGCAGACTTGAATGTTTAAATATTCCTTATCGCCCAGATACGTATCCGGCCAATTTGGAAAACCTTAATATGCCATCGTATTAGAATTTTTGGTATTTTAAGTATCCATGGAAACTGTGTAAATAGATCACTGAGGATTCACGTTCAACCGTTTGTTCCACGGTCATGACACATTCAGTAGTTGCGAATGACTTAACAAGCGTAAAAGTATTGCCCATTAGTTAATTTCCGGTGGCCGGTGGGACTCTCTGGGACTCTTTTAACTTCCGATATAATTCCACGGGATGTACAGCTGAGCGGCTAATCGTACTCCCACAACGACCGAACAACAACAGATCATGGTGACGTGCTGGTATAGATTTGTTTTCCTATTTCGTTAGACTGCTGCTACCAAAAGAAATGCGGATGTTCTACGTGTGCCCTAAAGCTCGATCCACCTGAGTGTTGGCGAAATGTGGGTGGGTGAGATTTACTGTTTTATGTGAAGCTGCCGTTTGCACTAGTTGCAAAATACCCAAGACAAAATGAACCGTAATCGCTTTCAGCTCATACGTCCTTTTGACACGTCAAAGAAATAGAACAAGGGTTCAAATTCCCTACAGGCCTAGTGATCTGGAAGCAGAGAGTGCGGAGATGATATCTGAGATTGGGGCAGCACTAGTAAATAGATCACTGAGGATTCACGTTCAACCGTTTGTTCCACGGTCATGACACATTCAGTAGTTGCGAATGACTTAACAAGCGTAAAAGTATTGCCCATTAGTTAATTTCCGGTGGCCGGTGGGACTCTCTGGGACTCTTTTAACTTCCGATATAATTCCACGGGATATACAGCTGAGCGGCTAATCGTACTCCCACAACGACCGAACAACAACAGATCATGGTGACGTGCTGGTATAGATTTGTTTTCCTATTTCGTTAGACTGCTGCTACCAAAAGAAATGCGGATGTTCTACGTGTGCCCTAAAGCTCGATCCACCTGAGTGTTGGCGAAATGTGGGTGGGTGAGATTTACTGTTTTATGTGAAGCTGCCGTTTGCACTAGTTGCAAAATACCCAAGACAAAATGAACCGTAATCGCTTTCAGCTCATACGTCCTTATGACACGTCAAAGAAATAGAACAAGGGTTCAAATTCCCTACAGGCCTAGTGATCTGGAAGCGGAGAGTGCGGAGATGATATCTGAGATTGGGGCAGCACTACACGTATGCTGGTGGACTCGCACCAAACCGTGTATGCCAATTAAGGAACTACTCGCTGCACGTGTTTGTGGATAAGGAATGTTGATGAAATCGCATTGTATGCGTCATTTCACAGAAACGATCGAGGAGCTGTGTCTAAGCTAAGCCTAAGAAGATGCCATCAATTGCACATAATCGCACCCTGTCTGTGTATTCCAGAACCAGCTTGGGACAAATTTGTGGGCACGTTCAAATCCCTAGTCGCGAAGGCATCAGAACCGAAAGCTTTTCATCCTCCCCTAAAAAAGAAATCTTTTCAGAGAAGCCGAACACGAAAATATATGGTCTTGAGGGACCGGACTTGGCATGGTTATAGAAACAATCGCAGTTCAGAAAATTGGACGGTGTACGCAACTCAGGCGGACGACTCTGTGCACTTGGTGCTTGAGGACAAGTGCACAAAGTAGCAGTTTGATCCGGCGTAACATTCACTGCGGAAACGGTACTGAAAATGCCATTACCATCCTACACACATATCTCTTGGAGTGGACAATAGCCACCCCAAAAGCACTAAAGGTAACAATCACGCACCTAGACGGATTATTTCAGCCATCTCTGGACTGCAACATAGCTCGGTCAAAGTGGAAACTAGGTTTCATCAAACCTATTCACAAGGGAGCAAGTCGGTACCAGCCTGCCAATAACCGCCCGGTCATCTTCTCCCGGTGTTCGCCAAAGTTATGGAAGAAATTCGGGCCGACGCATTGACGGGCTATTTGGAATGCCATAGTATGTTTATCTACGATCTAGCCAGTGTTATCACCCTAACCCTGTCCGCCAACGAGACCTTTCGGCGCTGAGGCCCATCTATAGGTACAACGATTTCTTCCGTGTACGCTGCTCACGTTAACGTCTTGTTCTCTTCAGGCAACTCCCACGATATTCCCTCCACACCGACGCAATATCGGCACCATTAGCCATAGCCGCGATTTAGTCCTGAAGTCAATGGTTATGCGACATATGTATTGAAATGCAGTACGTAAAACAAGTCGAACAATTAACGAAGTAGATGCTCGAAATGCCCACCGCCGTTTTGCTGGCACAGCAGCATTCGCCGGATGCTGTTGGCTATAACCCTCTGCAATGTGTCAACGGATATCGCGCGACATTCTTCCACGATGCTCCGCTTCAGTTCTTCCACACACGTGGGTTTCACTTTATAAACTCTTCGTTTCAGGTATCCCCAAAGGAAGAAATCAAGGGGATTCATATCCGGTGAACGTGCCGGCCACTCCAGTGGTCCTCCCCGACCAATCCATCGATGACCGAATGTGTCGTCCAGGAACTGACTCACGGTTCGTGCTGAATGGGCCGGTGCACCATCCTGCTGCCACCAAACCGTACTCAACAGTCCTTCCGCATGCAACCGCGGAATCACCCACGTCTGCAACATTTCTTTGTATGAAGAGGCTAAGAAGTGTGATGTATTAGTTCTGCTACACAACTTACCCGTCACATTTTGAGAAAAGAAGAAAGGTCCGATGATTGTTCGACTTGTTAGTCCAGCCCAGGCCATGACCTGTGTGCCATGTTGCACACGTGAGGCGATGCATTGCCGTGGGTTATTGGTGGCCCAAACATGCCGCTTTTGTGTACCATGCAGACGGAAAATGGCCTCATCGGTAAACATGATGGAATGCACGTCCAAGGTATTCAAGTACAAGCGAGCGAATGTAAGACGATTCACCGAATCGTCTGGTTTTAACACTTGCACCTGCAATGCACCATACCTTCAAAATTCCCTTTCCTTCAATATCCGGTGCACAGCATATGGTGTAGTGGCACAGTGTTGGGCGATCCTCTGAATGCTGAGATGACTATTTTGACGAACCTCTTCGACAACAACACCAGCGGAAATCTCATCCGTGGTAGTACGAGGCCGCCCAGTTCGTTTGGCGTTGCACACGCTCCCAGTTTTGTTAAATTTCTTCACAAGTTGGAGTACGTACTGCGGGTTAACCGGCCTCAATGTGCAGTGCGTATTGTTGTAGAGTCGTGCCGTTGCTGCGGCGTTGGAATGACACTCAAAATAGAGTCGTAGAAGCATTACGCGCTGATCTACTGGCACGTCACGAGACTTCGTTTGCAGATCAACCGTGGACAGCGGTGCATGCACCTTCGGCATTGCTAAGAAAGCGAACTGACATGGATCGGTTTGGTTATCATATTACAAGGCTTCAGCGCAGCGTAGGATTTCATCGCGCCGAGACCAATCAGTGGACTGCGTGTTGGTTCACAGATGTGCGTCCGTGTGCATGACTAGCGGCTACAACCAATGACGCTCCCAACTAAGCAATACATCAATTGCATCAGAATTAACGTAACAGTGGACTGCGAGATCAACTTATGAGAGCAACATAGAAAAGCAGACAAAGATAGAAAGTGACAATCAATTAAATATGGTGAATATTTTAATCCGTATGACTGGTTACAAATAAACTGTTAAGGTTGCGCCTTATCAAGTCTTGCATTTTCGACAGACCTACAAATTGCTAATGGTTCGATAAGCGTTCATCTCATTGTCTCCAACGATCACTTCTTCCTTCCGAAATGAAGACGAACTGATAAGCCATCGAATTACTTTTGTTGGCAAGTTAACCTGGTTTTTCCAGTTCAGCATTCTGCAATGTTCTCATCTTAGTCTAAAACCTGACCAGCAATGGTTTGCGAGGACATGCGTCAAACCGACAAGTAGTGAAGCATATTTGAATGGTGGATGCTACCAAACCCACAATGCGACCCGCAATCTCAATGTGGAACATGATTCGCACAGATATGAAGCAGACAAGTAAATGCGAATCGTTAGGTATAGCATGTGAAGCACCGCCAATTACCAATGAATATCTTGCGAGCATCTACTATGCCGAAATTCTTCTGTCAAAAGGGGCAGGGCCTACACAAATCAAACTCTGTACCGCCTCCTAAATATTTGTGAATAAGGAATTGAAATGCACCACAAGTGCCGACGCATGGTCCCTCCTGGAAGTCAGGGACTGCCCGGCTGAACCCTTTAACATTGCTCCGTCATCTGTATTCCTCAAGTGCAGCGTCACTTAATGAATGATCCTCTTGTGGGTCGTCTTCGTTGTGGCTGGGATTTTTGAACACTGGTGCTGTTGCGTGAAATCAGCCATGATTATGACACCACGTAATCGGCGGCAGAACCCATCGGACTGTATTTATTCCTTAGTACACGTCAATGTCTAATGAAATAAAATATACTTGTCGAACCATTTTAGTTTCATTAGTGCAACCATCTGATAATTGAGGGGTACGGATCTTGCGCACAATCGTTTTCCATACTCCTTTAGGATTGCCTATATTGCTTCGATAGATGAATCTTGCTGTAGTGACCAGTCCACTTGATTTGTAGCTCAGGTAAGTTCATGGAAGCCAGTTTACAGTATTCCTAGGATGACTGCTATGGAAGCGAGTGTGACAGCAGCAGCTTTCGCCAAGCTAGGGCCACTGGATGTTCACTTGGTATTACTGGATTCATGCCTCACACTCCACGACAAGTTGTTAGCAGCTCGTCAACTTCAAATTCATACATGAGGGATCTGATTGCGGTTTGGTGCGAGTCCACCAGCATACGTGTAGTGCTGCCCCAATCTCAGATATCATCTCCGCACTCTCCTGCTTCCAGATCACTAGGCCTGTAGGGAATTTGAACCCTTGTTCTATTTCTTTGACGTGTCAAAAGGACGTATGAGCTGAAAGCGATTACGGTTCATTTTGTCTTGGGTATTTTGCAACTAGTGCAAACGGCAGCTTCACATAAAACAGTAAATCTCACCCACCCACATTTCGCCAACACTCAGGTGGATCGAGCTTTAGGGCACACGTAGAACATCCGCATTTCTTTTGGTAGCAGCAGTCTAACGAAATAGGAAAACAAATCTATACCAGCACGTCACCATGATCTGTTGTTGTTCGGTCGTTGTGGGAGTACGATTAGCCGCTCAGCTGTACATCCCATGGAATTATATCGGAAGTTAAAAGAGTCCCAGAGAGTCCCACCGGCCACCGGAAATTAACTAATGGGCAATACTTTTACGCTTGTTAAGTCATTCGCAACTACTGAATGTGTCATGACCGTGGAACAAACGGTTGAACGTGAATCCTCAGTGATCTATTTACACAGTTTCCATGGATACTTAAAATACCAAAAATTCTAATACGATGGCATATTAAGGTTTTCCAAATTGGCCGGATACGTATCTGGGCGATAAGGAATATTTAAACATTCAAGTCTGCCAAGGCGGGGAACTCAAGTCAAGTCAATAAAATGCTTAATACACCAACAACGCTTGAATATTCAGCCGTAAACAGACTGGCTTCATCAAATAAATGCATCGTACGCGCTGGATTCTTCCGTCACCTTTCTTTCTAAAATGGGTGATTAGATTTGACCTAAACGCTTCTTTATCTACTTTAGGATTCTTTTACCATACCAATACTGTAAAATTCCTTCTCGTGCTCATTGCGAAACTGATTTTGATTTAATTGTCCAAGCTGATGGAATAAAATGAGATTTGATAAAATCTGTTCAAAAGGCACTGCACTCAGCTTTCTTTTTTTTCTGTATTCTGCTGGAATTAACTCCTTAGGCGGCCGCGCACTTGCAAATAGATCCGATGAGCCTCCAGTAGCTGGTAGACATTGTTCCGGACTCATTTATGCAGAAGTAGCATCTCATATTTTCACCGCCTAATTGTTACGAATTCTTATTTTGCTAAGGTGGTTTATGTGAAGGTAACATTCAGTCTACAACAGCGTTGTCACTAACCCTTTTATCATTTGCTGGGATAACATTGAGCAACTGTCGAAGCGCCATCAACATTTGAACACGGTAGCCAGTGCATTATGCACTGCTGTTGAGATGTTGCAAACCACCAGCCAAAAACGTCGGCATCGACCCAATCTGAGCTGGCCTTTGTCGAATTCGACGAGGGTCATTAACATATTTCAAGGACACATGCACCGCAATGCGTTCAGGCCTACTTAGAAACTGGCAGTTTACACGTGCAAAGTTACAGGTAGCCTTCTTACTCATTTTAAATGCAGAGCCTAATTGGGAGGATTGGGGTTTTCTCTCTGCCGCGCCTTGGTTAGTGGAATCAATTGGTGTTAATTAATTTTCAAACATTTCCACCAATCTTTCGTGTTTCTGCTATATTTTATATACAGATACTTACTAGTAGGGTGATCATGCATACTTGACGGAACCACAGTGTATTATGACACCACGTAATCGGCGGCAGAACCCATCGGACTGTATTTATTCCTTAGTACACGTCAATGTCTAATGAAATAAAATATACTTGTCGAACCATTTTAGTTTCATTAGTGCAACCATCTGATAATTGAGGGTACGGATCTTGCGCACAATCGTTTTCCATACTCCTTTAGGATTGCCTATATTGCTTCGATAGATGAATCTTGCTGTAGTGACCAGTCCACTTGATTTGTAGCTCAGGTAAGTTCATGGAAGCCAGTTTACAGTATTCCTAGGATGACTGCTATGGAAGCGAGTGTGACAGCAGCAGCTTTCGCCAAGCTAGGGCCACTGGATGTTCACTTGGTATTACTGGATTCATGCCTCACACTCCACGACAAGTTGTTAGCAGCTCGTCAACTTCAAATTCATACATGAGGGATCTGATTGCGGTTTGGTGCGAGTCCACCAGCATACGTGTAGTGCTGCCCCAATCTCAGATATCATCTCCGCACTCTCCGCTTCCAGATCACTAGGCCTGTAGGGAATTTGAACCCTTGTTCTATTTCTTTGACGTGTCAAAAGGACGTATGAGCTGAAAGCGATTACGGTTCATTTTGTCTTGGGTATTTTGCAACTAGTGCAAACGGCAGCTTCACATAAAACAGTAAATCTCACCCACCCACATTTCGCCAACACTCAGGTGGATCGAGCTTTAGGGCACACGTAGAACATCCGCATTTCTTTTGGTAGCAGCAGTCTAACGAAATAGGAAAACAAATCTATACCAGCACGTCACCATGATCTGTTGTTGTTCTGTCGTTGTGGGAGTACGATTAGCCGCTCAGCTGTACATCCCGTGGAATTATATCGGAAGTTAAAAGAGTCCCAGAGAGTCCCACCGGCCACCGGAAATCAACTAATGGGCAATACTTTTACGCTTGTTAAGTCATTCGCAACTACTGAATGTGTCATGACCGTGGAACAAACGGTTGAACGTGAATCCTCAGTGATCTATTTACACAGTTTCCATGGATACTTAAAATACCAAAAATTCTAGTACGATGGCATATTAAGGTTTTCCAAATTGGCCGGATACGTATCTGGGCGATAAGGAATATTTAAACATTCAAGTCTGCCAAGGCGGGGAACTCAAGTCAAGTCAATAAAATGCTTAATACACCAACAACGCTTGAATATTCAGCCGTAAACAGACTGGCTTCATCAAATAAATGCATCGTACGCGCTGGATTCTTCCATCACCTTTCTTTCTAAAATGGGTGATTAGATTTGACCTAAACGCTTCTTTATCTACTTTAGGATTCTTTTACCATACCAATACTGTAAAATTCCTTCTCGTGCTCATTGCGAAACTGATTTTGATTTAATTGTCCAAGCTGATGGAATAAAATGAGATTTGATAAAATCTGTTCAAAAGGCACTGCACTCAGCTTTCTTTTTATTTCTGTATTCTGCTGGAATTAACTCCTTAGGCGGCCGCGCACTTGCAAATAGATCCGATGAGCCTCCAGTAGCTGGTAGACATTGTTCGGACTCATTTATGCAGAAGTAGCATCTCATATTTTCACCGCCTAATTGTTACGAATTCTTATTTTGCTAAGGTGGTTTATGTGAAGGTAACATTCAGTCTACAACAGCGTTGTCACTAACCCTTTTATCATTTGCTGGGATAACATTAAGCAACTGTCGAAGCGCCATCAACATTTGAACACGGTAGCCAGTGCATTATGCACTGCTGTTGAGATGTTGCAAACCACCAGCCAAAAACGTCGGCATCGACCCAATCTGAGCTGGCCTTTGTCGAATTCGACGAGGGTCATTAACATATTTCAAGGACACATGCACCGCAATGCGTTCAGGCCTACTTAGAAACTGGCAGTTTACACGTGCAAAGTTACAGGTAGCCTTCTTACTCATTTTAAATGCAGAGCCTAATTGGGAGGATTGGGGTTTTCTCTCTGCCGCGCCTTGGTTAGTGGAATCAATTGGTGTTAATTAATTTTCAAACATTTCCACCAATCTTTCGTGTTTCTGCTATATTTTATATACAGATACTTACTAGTAGGGTGATCATGCATACTTGACGGAACCACAGTGTATTATGACACCACGTAATCGGCGGCAGAACCCATCGGACTGTATTTATTCCTTAGTACACGTCAATGTCTAATCAAATAAAATATACTTGTCGAACCATTTTAGTTTCATTAGTGCAACCATCTGATAATTGAGGGGTACGGATCTTGCGCACAATCGTTTTCCATACTCCTTTAGGATTGCCTATATTGCTTCGATAGATGAATCTTGCTGTAGTGACCAGTCCACTTGATTTGTAGCTCAGGTAAGTTCATGGAAGCCAGTTTACAGTATTCCTAGGATGACTGCTACGGAAGCGAGTGTGACAGCAGCAGCTTTCGCCAAGCTAGGGCCACTGGATGTTCACTTGGTATTACTGGATTCATGCCACACACTCCACGACAAGTTGTTAGCAGCTCGTCAACTTCAAATTCATACATGAGGGATCTGATTGCGGTTTGGTGCGAGTCCACCAGCATACGTGTAGTGCTGCCCCAATCTCAGATATCATCTCCGCACTCTCTGCTTCCAGATCACTAGGCCTGTAGGGAATTTGAACCCTTGTTCTATTTCTTTGACGTGTCAAAAGGACGTATGAGCTGAAAGCGATTACGGTTCATTTTGTCTTGGGTATTTTGCAACTAGTGCAAACGGCAGCTTCACATAAAACAGTAAATCTCACCCACCCACATTTCGCCAACACTCAGGTGGATCGAGCTTTAGGGCACACGTAGAACATCCGCATTTCTTTTGGTAGCAGCAGTCTAACGAAATAGGAAAAACAAATCTATACCAGCACGTCACCATGATCTGTTGTTGTTCTGTCGTTGTGGGAGTACGATTAGCCGCTCAGCTGTACATCCCGTGGAATTATATCGGAAGTTAAAAGAGTCCCAGAGAGTCCCACCGGCCACCGGAAATTAACTAATGGGCAATACTTTTACGCTTGTTAAGTCATTCGCAACTACTGAATGTGTCATGACCGTGGAACAAACGGTTGAGCGTGAATCCTCAGTGATCTATTTACACAGTTTCCATGGATACTTAAAATACCAAAAATTCTAGTACGATGGCATATTAAGGTTTTCCAAATTGGCCGGATACGTATCTGGGCGATAAGGAATATTTAAACATTCAAGTCTGCCAAGGCGGGGAACTCAAGTCAAATCAATAAAATGCTTAATACACCAACAACGCTTGAATATTCAGCCGTAAACAGACTGGCTTCATCAAATAAATGCATCGTACGCGCTGGATTCTTCCATCACCTTTCTTTCTAAAATGGGTGATTAGATTTGACCTAAACGCTTCTTTATCTACTTTAGGATTCTTTTACCATACCAATACTGTAAAATT
The DNA here is from genome assembly GCA_944474145.2 of Dicrocoelium dendriticum. Taxonomy (NCBI): domain Eukaryota; kingdom Metazoa; phylum Platyhelminthes; class Trematoda; order Plagiorchiida; family Dicrocoeliidae; genus Dicrocoelium; species Dicrocoelium dendriticum. The sequence continues at coordinate 52,620,259 of OX104065.1, forward strand.
CCTTCTCGTGCTCATTGCGAAACTGATTTTGATTTAATTGTCCAAGCTGATGGAATAAAATGAGATTTGATAAAATCTGTTCAAAAGCCACTGCACTCAGCTTTCTTTTATTTCTGTATTCTGCTGGAATTAACTCCTTAGGCGGCCGCGCACTTGCAAATAGATCCGATGAGCCTCCAGTAGCTGGTAGACATTGTTCCGGACTCATTTATGCAGAAGTAGCATCTCATATTTTCACCGCCTAATTGTACGAATTCTTATTTTGCTAAGGTGGTTTATGTGAAGGTAACATTCAGTCTACAACAGCGTTGTCACTAACCCTTTTATCATTTGCTGGGATAACATTAGCAACTGTCGAAGCGCCATCAACATTTGAACACGGTAGCCAGTGCATTATGCACTGCTGTCGAGATGTTGCAAACCACCAGCCAGAAACGTCCGCATCGACCCAATCTGAGCTGGCCTTTGTCGAAATCGACGAGGGTCATTAACATATTTCAAGGACACATGCACCGCAATGCGTCCTCACGTCGTATTCACACCCCCAGACATGCGTGGATGAGTAAATACAGTAGACTTACATGCCATTGGTGGGTCGGCAAATTAGTGCGTTCCAATCTACCCCTGACCAGCGCGGCGACTGAGCAAAAACGAAAGACTCTTGTCAAATGCACTGTAGTCCCATGTAAAGCAATCACACTCCCTGCAAGTCTCCGATCTTAGCCTAAGCCAACGTTAACAACAAATAAAGTTACTGAAATAGTAGAAGTAGTGTGAAAATTAAGGCATATTTATCTCAGTCAAGGTAAGCGGTTGTTAAAACGGATAGTTACCGGGACTAACCGGATAGGACAGATTCAACCCATATAGGCGGGAGAGCCTATGGTGCGCTGAGGCTGGTGGTGGGTAGATCCTGAGAGATGGTTTACCCACAGCTGCTACTGTTGTGCCATTTGCTCATGTCCCGGGCACCTCCTCGTGGCGATCGCTGGGTAGGGGTTGGGTCTCGCCCTTCTCCCTGCTAAGATCCAGGACACTAATCCGCATGAGTCAGTGAACTGACCATGTGGTAGACCCGCTGCTTTTCGGGTGTTCATTTAATCGAAGACTTTGGCTGAGGACCCAAGTCTTTCTCCTGTCAAGAGTGGGCGCCTTGCCAGTATCCTAGTCCATCCTCTTCGGATGTTAGGAAGTGGTCGATGGCCCTCTTCCCGTAAAACCTAACCATGGGAGACAACAGGTCTACGGGTTATAAGCTCACAGCTCGATTGGCGTAGAGCACGAGCGGCACGTATTGTCTCTGACGGTGGGAGGGCACCTCCGGGTGTTCAATGGTTTGCTATTACCCGCTTCAAGCCAGGCAGCCCCTGGTCAAATGGGTGCAAACCGGTCGAAACCCACCTGCGTCTGGCCATGGTCGCAGGTATATCCTATTACGGTCGCAAAACATATATAAACAGTTCCAGTACCTCCAAGGCTGCGTGTGACGGCCATCAAGCAGATCTTAGTCTGTCTCTGCAATCACATTCCCGAGCTGGATCTGTTCCCCACTGCCTTGTGGGTCAGGCTATTGAGCCAAAGGCTCCGGGCGGAGTCCCTCAAGCAAACCTCCAAAGCACCCACTGCCTTGTGGGTCAGGCTATTGAGCCAAAGGCTCCGGGTGTAGTCCCTCAAGCAAACCTCCGAAGCACAGCGACCACCTCGCGTGCGATTGCCTACCAATGCAATCGTTTGCCTGCGCGCAAAGCACTCAGCATCGGGTGCTGGAACGTGCGCACACTAATGGACCGAAACTCCAGCGAGCTCCCGGAGCGACGTACTGCACTAGTTGCGACGAAACTGGCTCGCTACCACATCGATATTGCGGCCCTCAGTGAAACTCGGCTCGCTGAGCAAGGTAAGTTGCATGAAGCAGGTGCTGGCTACACATTCTACTGGGTGGGCAACGCCGCCTCAGCACCACGTGGTCATGGGGTCGGATTTGCAATCTCCGATCGCCTCCATGGCCTGCTGGTGGGTGAACCAACGGGCATCAGCGCGCGACTGATGACTGTTCGCCTACGACTCGGGAGAGGTAAGTTTGCCACTTTTATAAGCGCTGAAGCGCAGCTTCTGCACTTGGTCTGAGGACGTCGCCACTCGCCTCTTCTGTTCCATCGTCAGACCAGTGCAAGAGTACGGCTCGCGTGCATACTGTCCGATCACTCGCGGCGAAGCACAGAAGATCAAAGGAGTACAACACGCCGCCACCAAGTTGATCCCCAGTTTGAGAGGCTTATCGTATGAAAACCGGTGCATGAAACTTGGGCTCTACACCTTGTCGTATCGCCGTGTTCGAGTGGAGCTTATCATGACCTACCGTATTTTACATCTCGATCATCTCCCCATGCTGAGGTCGTTACTCCACTTGCGAGTACCATGCACCACAGGTGGGCACAGGTACAAACTCGTGGTACCTGATCTGAAGAAAATCTCACACCCCTGTGTTTCGAGCGGAGGGTTGTGCACGGCTGGAACAGTCTGCCAGAACAAGTCGTCGAGGCCGAATCTGTGCAGAAATGCAAATCTTTGTTGGATTTACACTTCGCTAACATACGTTTCAGAGAACGGTTGCCACTTGACAAATATATCACCCACTTGTGTGTGACTCACTGTGTGAACAAGCATTTTGTGTGCTACAGAAGGAGTTGCTGAACCATCTCAGGATAACCACCGGACGTGTTTATTTATTTTTTTTAAATGTTTTTGATTATCACCCGATGGAGTCGTACAGAATTATTTTCTACTTGCTCCAAAATACAGTATTCAGTATTCAGTTATCCTCCGTGTTACGGTCTGTGCCGAGGAGCGACCGACTATTTCTGCTGGGTGATTTCAACGCGCGCGTTGGGCGTGATGCATCGGTGTGGACAGATGTTATCGCTTCGCATGGCATTGGTTCAGCAAATGCGAACGGTGACAGGCTGCTCTCACTGTGTGCCACTCACGGCCTGACGATCACGAACACTCGGTTTGCACTGAGTGCGAGTGATATAGCAACTTGGATGCACCCACCGAGTGGTCACGCTCACCTGCTCGACTATGTCATCGTACGTCAGCGTGATATGCGTGAAGTGCGCATGACACGTGTACTGCGTGGAGCTGAGTGTGGCACTGATCACAATTTGGTGCGGGCCATACTGTACATATATTTTCGTAAATCTATATATTGCACTCCCGCTGTGAATCGGCGTAAATTTGACATTCTCTCCCTCGGTACTGTGGCGAAACGTATTGAGCTGGAGAAGGTAATGGCTGCACGCCTGTGTGATGTGGAATGTATAGCCACAGTGGGCGACCTGTGGCACCACATTCGCGACCAGGTGACAACTGCTGCCAAGGAGACCATCGGGTGCACAAACTGTAAACGGCCTGATTGGTTTGATAACAACAATGCGACGATTGGCGCATTGGTGTTGGAGAAGAATGCAGCATTTGCTGCACATGTGCAGACCCCAGTGACTTGGGGACGAAGATCCAGTTTCGCTAACTTCGACGGCGACTGACCCAAGAGCTCCGTCGCATTAAGAATGCATGGTGGACGGAGAATGCGAAGCAGATGGAATGCTACGCCGAACGCTGCCAACACAAGGAAATCTTTGACTCCTTGAAGGCGGTGTGTGAACCGAGATTGGAGCCGCTGAGGACATTTATCGATGGTAGTTCAGACGCTACCTGCACACAGACTGCAGACACAATGCAGGTCTGGCGGAAACACTTTGACTGTCTCTTGAACAACCGTTCAGAGATCGACTGGCCTACATTGCAATGCCTGAAGCAACACGATGTGAAGAAGAGTCCGGCAGACACACCGACACTGGATGAGACGCAGAGAGCACTTGCTCAGCTACGAAGCGGCAAATGTGCCGGAGCCGACGGGATCCCGCCTGACTTATTGAAACACGGCGGACCCACATTGGTGGCTGCTCTGCACCATTTGGTGCAACGCATATGGATTGAGGAGGAAGTGCCTCCTGAGCTGAAGGATGCCCTTGTGCTACCACTGAACTAGGGTAAAGGGAGCAAGCAATGTTGCACGAATTATCGTGGCATCAACTTGCTGAGTTGTGTGAGCAAGGTGATTGCCCGAATCCTGCTCAACTGCCTCGTCAGTCACGTTGTGGAACCTAACGTGGCGGAAGAGCAGTGTGGATTTCGTTCGGGTCGCAGCACCATAGATATGGTGTTTGCGGCTCGTCAGTTGCAGGAGAAATGTAGTGAACGACACCAGACATTGTACTCGTTTTTGTTGACTCCACCAAGGAATTTGATACGGTGAACCGCGAGGCATTGTGGCTGGTGTTGGGTAAGTTTGGTTGTCCGCGTTAGTTTGTAAGTTTAATTGAATGTCTGCACAGTGGTATGCGAGCGAGGGTGCATCTGAGTGGAGAGATCTTGGAAGACTTTGCAGTTGTCTCTGGTGTGAAGCAAGGCTGTGTCTTAGCTCCTGCCCTGTTTAATATATATCTTCATGCAATGTTGTCTTGTGCTTTTGATGCCGCTTGTACTTACGGTGTTCTTGTGGAGCACCGTATTGATGGTGGGTTGCTGAACATCAGTCGTTTCGGTGCGAGAACCATAGTCCGGGAGACAACTATCCGTATGTTGCTGTTTGCTGATGACTGTGCGTTGTTTGCACACAGCGCAAATGAGTTGCAGCACATGACTAGTGCTCTGGCTTCGACAGCGGCAAAATTCGGGCTCACCATCAACACAAGCAAAACTGTCTGTCTCTTTCAGCCTTCACCGGAAGTGCAATCTTCAATATTGCCGCGAAGCAGGATTGGTGCTGAAGTATTAGAAACCACCACCCGCTTCTGCTACCTTGGGAGTGTGATGTCGACTGATCAGCAGATACACAGTGAGCTTCATATAAACGTGTCGAAGGCAGCGGCGGCATTCGGGAAGCTGGAGTACCGAGTGTGGAACAGGCATCAGCTTAGCATTGGCACGAAGCTGATGGTGTACAAATCCATGGTGCGGTTCGTTCTTCTATACGGCAGTGAAACGTGGACGATGTACCGTCGGGATGTGCGATATCTCGAGCGGTTCCATCAGCAGTGTTTGCAACGGATTCTGCGTATCGGATGAGGCGACAGAGTTGCGGACAAGGAAGTGTTGCGCCGAGGTGGAATGTATGCAGTGGACTGCATACTTTTGCTGAGACACCTGAGGTGGATCGGTCATGTGAGCCGTATGGATTCAACGTGGATATCGTATCAACTCTTATATGTTCACCTGAGTATTGGGAAGCGGCACGTGGGTAAACCAAAGTTACGTTACCAGGACATGATCAAAGTGAGCCTCACACGTTCTAATCTTGATTGCAGGTCATGGGAATCGAAAGCGGTTGATCGGCTTGCATGGCGCGATCTCATCACGAAGGCAGTTGCTGTAGTGCAGGAGGAAGACCTCATGCATGCAGAGAAGAAGCGGCAAGTGGGGAAGCGGAAAGCACCGATGGGTTGTTCTCCATCGACATCAGTCGCATGGTGCTGTAGCACATGCGGTCGCGGGTGCCTGAGTCAGGCAGGCCTAGTGAGCCATGAGCGAGGCCACTCGGGACCACTACCGAAGCGACGACGGGTCCTGCAGAGAACGTAGGCAGAACCACTGCAGCGTCTGTAGGTACGCTGCATTCGATTTACTAACCGCGTGCTTGCATGCTAAGTCTCTTTATTTCAGGTGGTGAGTTTTTAAGTTTGTCCTAATGCTTTTCTTTTTCAAATAAATGTCTACCTGTACGATCTTCTATAAATCTGCATAACTCGCTTAAGCCAATTTTAGTTAATTTCGATAACTTTTTCGCGTTTGCGTCATTTCCGTAAAATATACTTTCTGACCCCCTGAACTTATCTCGAATCCTTTGTTACAAACTTATTTCATTTGCTCATTAATTTAAGCTTTTTGTCACGGTTCCTTATGCATTATTCTATTTATTTTCCTTGTTAGCTTTCTCTCAAGTGATTGGCTGTTGTTTGATATCGCCGGTGTGGCTGCGCTTGCTGTGCATATTGACAAGGTGCCTACCTGTCTATTACCGACTCCCTCCTTCATACTGGCTCCAGGAGACAGTTGGTCGTTGCTGAAGTGGACTGGGTGCACGGTTGTTGTGGCCGTGTTAGGGTCAAAGAGTGGTTCCATACACTCAGTGTGGAGCGGACTACGGTCCAGCCACCGCCTTGTGTGCTCTTGATTCCCTAAATACAGCGTGCTTGTGTTTGCCTGTGAAGGAGTGTGGGCCGGATCCGTTGATGAAACGTGGTTCCCATCCACATGCCTCCCGGTCTTTTTCTTCGGGTTTACACTGGATATGGGATGTGTGGTTGGAGCTGTGGGTAGTGAAGCGCAAGCCACCCATGGTCCCTTTATAGGCGCAGGCATCCTGTGGCTGGCCACAGTGACAGGCAAATCCGAAACCGGATGCCGCCAACCATATGCGCTGCTCGGCGAGTCTGGATCTTCTGAAGGAGGCTGCAATTTCCTCTGAGCATCTTTGATTCAGTACATTTGCTTATTAGATTAGTGGGTTTTCTGAAAACATCTTACTTTCTTCCTCACACTGACAGACCCGGTGCCAAACTAGTCTTTTCCTCCTCCAACTTGAACTTCGATAAAATTGTTTGTTTAGGCTACTGTGCGTTCAGAAAAGGTTCGCTTAGACGTAAGGCCTACCTTGACCCGATCGAACTGCGACTTTCGACACACAGAATTTTGTACACACGGCATCTCGAACCCAACGAATGGTTATCAGTGATCATTGTTTATGAACTGGGTCTATGTTATCGGCTCTTGTGTTGGTCCCAACAGTTCTCCATTCCCGTATCTAAATGATTATGCCTGAAGAGAAAATGTTAAAGATGTATGTTCGCTTGCACTGACTTTTAATCGTGTTAATGATATTTTTACTATTGATCTGTTATTTCCATTATTATTCTCTGTCTATCAATCATTTTTCTATTGTGATGTCAACCGAGCCCACTGTACCTCAGCCATGGAGGGATATTTATACTAACTGGTTCGAAGTAGATGGACAGTTTCCTTTCAGTGGAACTAGAGTAGGTAGGGACGTGTATGAGGGACGGCAATCTTTTGAAGGAGTATAACAGTACCGCCAAAAGATAAACGAAGACCTCTCCAATATTGAGCACGCAGTGGCAGTCGGAGTTATGGCATCGCCGTGCAATAAAGACGTCACCAATAAGCTGCTTAAGTGTCATCCTCTCAATCATAACGGAGCATTTTTCTGTGATCGAAACTACACATCTATCTTCCGAACTTATGACACGACTTTCCTCACCAAAACATCCTAACCAAGCGGACAATGTCAATTCATCCGTTCCTATTCTGAGTTCTTAATCTTCACTAAGGCCGGAATGCATCAACTTGCGCACTTTGTTGCAAATTGGGGCATATACAACCCTTTACCGAATATTGGAGGCTCTATCGGTGGATAACTGCTGTTTATCGGAAATCCGCCTGCAAGACTCGAGCTCTGTGCTCACTCCGAAATCCCCTTCATGTGACAATGGTGGCACTTTTAATTACACCTAACCAAAGGTAACACAGCCACAGTTGCTGGTGAAGCCGATTTGGGTGTTACTTTGAGTCCCAAAAGTGAAGTTTCTCTGGTTGACTGGATCCCAGTGAGTACCTGAATGTGCGGCATCCGACCGGCTGGCTCGTTTGAAGTTTCGAAGTTAGCGTGGCCAATAGGTGCCTGTTTGTCATCGTTGTCTACGCCCCAGCAAGTAACTCGGTGAAAGATACCTAGTATCACCAGCTGAACCAGATGCATCATCACAGAGGTAGCCCGGATACAATGCTGACTAGTGAGCTGAGCGCTAAAGTTGGAACATTATCAACGGATGAGGTGCGTCTAGCCTCCCATCATGACAACGGTGAGCGGTTGCCACACCTGTGTGAATATGCTCGTCTATTTCTTGTCCGCACAATGTTTTGACAAAGCCCCTCAGAATGGTAACATGGCACTAAAGACGCAACAAAAGGAGGTGGGAGGGAGCAGTCTGTTCATGACGGCATTGTTAAAACGTAGGATTGGTCGATAACAAGTGTAAATTCATCAAAGAAGGAAGGAATTCTGATTGATGACGGCGGTGGTCAGGAATTGGGCAATGCTTCTGTTATGATGAGCTGCCGATTGGGTGTCCAGAAACGCATCTACGAAATCCTCCCAAAAGCTACATTTGTGCCATGCACAAATCATTCCCTGATTCTCGATTGTGTACATGCAGCTTCGAGGACAGTTCACTTTGTGACATAATTTGGTATAATGTGTTCCAGAACTCAGTCTTTCAAGAACAAGCCTTTATTCGGCAAAGTCAACTCAGCGAAAATTACAGCACGTTCGGCAATCCGTACGCCTCGTTCACATACAAAACGACTCTTATAAACCAATGAGATTCCTCTTTTGACTCAGTTAACCAAACGGTGTGTAGCCCACACGAACCTCGGTCAATTCGTGTCTTGTGATCGAATCCGCTATGTGCGTCTCCCATTGGTTTTCAGCTCATTTGTTTGATCCATCAATTCACTCTGATAGGACACTGCCATCACACAATGGAGCGGTTATTCTCGTTTTTTTCTACATCTACATATTGCTGAAACGTCTTGGTTAAAGTGAGCGTTCTAAGTATCAAGTGGCTGTGGAAACTGGATGGAGTAGTTGAGCAGATGCTGCAAATGTTGTGGTGGAAGAAATACTCGGAGACCGTCATTGCTCTTGAGCAGTTTACAGCAGGCGAACATGCGACCATTTTTCCGAGCCTTTAAAGATCTATTTTCCCAGAAATCGATGACCTCGGAACTATCCTCAAACAAACTTCTGTTAAGCTCACAGCGTTAGGCGCTTCCTTTCTTCAGAATAGAGCGAAGATAGTGGACATTGCAATGGATGAATCTAAAACTTTGCTCTGAATTGGGGATAAACATGGAGCGTCTAATCCCCAAAAAGAAACGAGTGGATGGTGAAGAGTTGTTTGATACATTGATGGAATTTGGTGCTGAGTTGAAAGGGGAAATGCTATTTGTCATATATATATATATATATATATTTTTCATATAAAATATGTCGTATATTTCAGCCAATTTTATGGCTTCGCAAAACACATATGCTTAGCTTACACAGTCGAATCTGCTTGGTGATAACTATGATTGTTCGCCTTAGCGAATTTGAGGAAGATATAGCAAAAGAGGAATTCTTTGCCGAAAGAATAAGATAGCAGTATTTTGTGAATGATTCTGGAAAAGAGAATACCAAGGGACCTTTTGAGCTTTTGGGCTTCATACAGAAATATCACTTTTGGGGATTTGCACGAAATATTGTGCTCTTGCTCCGCATCTTTCTTATCCTAGCTACTAGCCTTGAGAGATGTGAGCGTTCTCTCAAAACCCAGGATTCTAAAGAAATACCGTTAATCAACAATAAACCAGACAAGGCTCACGAGCTTGGCAGTACACTCCAGGAAGAGTTATCTTGATAATGGACAGGATTTTGGTATTTTTGTCTGCAATTTTGCCGCAAGCAAGTTAAGAAAAGCATGGTTGGAAATTTTGTACACCAGTATTGTAATAATACAAATGCCTGCATTTACAGTAGTACTTTAAAAATTCATGTTTGATTGTTGTTTTATGAAACGAACTATTGTAGGGCTGTTCACAATTGGGAGTCGTGATACACTCCGAAGGAATGACAGAAGTCCTATTAAATAGATGATTGAATCATCGCTGCAGGTTACCTACCGAGATTAGGCTAAAGATAGCAGGCGCACGACCACTATTTGTCCACACTTTATGGAAACACGCAACCTCAATAAACTATTTGCTTCCACAATCCTGCAGAGCAGTAGCAATAATGCATTAAGGACACCTGCCGGGACAGGAAGAAACACTAGAGAAAATCTCGATCTGGGATGCTACGTGCTACCACGCAGCCTGCCTGAAATTCAAGAACCAGGAACATCTGGTGGGAACACCATGTGAGTAACGAGCGTGTTCGACGCCTTGTTTACGGCCCAGGAAAAAAATCTGAACCGCTCAGCACCGTTATTTCCTGCACTAGGCTCCGATGGCTCGGACACGTGTTACGCATGCCAGCCCATCGACTCCCTCGACGTGCGTTGTTTGCTCACCGGGAATGTGGGTGGAAGAAGAGGAGAGGTGGCCAAGCGATGACTTGATCCAGGGGAATGAAGTCCCTCACTTCGGAGCTAGCCTCGTTTGGAGCGTCACGGCTCCCTGGTTGGGGTCCAAAAGACGGTGAACACGTTTGGCTGGATACACTTGCTGACATGTCAAGGAGCCGACCTCACTGGCGTTTGTGCTGTGAGTTTCTTTGTCCCTCCCCATCCCTTTTAGCCTCCCCCTCCATCTACGATCTCATTCCGTAGGGCAAAACATAAATATTTTTGCATAGTAGCCGGCTGGTAGCTTACCGGAACGATGCTTATCCGTTGCTGGTAGCTCAGCTGACATGCAACTGTTGCATTCATTTTTTACTTGGTGTATTGCATTATATGTATTGCGGCACAATAGCGGAGGTGTTTTCCCACCTCTAGCTGACGTGTATAATGATGATAAATGATGTTCAGTAAAGTTCCGTCGTTTGATGTATGTGTTTAACCTGCTAAACACTGAACGCTACCATAAGACTCTTGATTGTTTATCTTCATGATTGTGAACCAGTAGTTGTTAGTACGTCTATTTATTAGGGGCGATTTACTTGTCACGAACAGTGATTCATTGAGTAAAAAAGCAAGAATTGTGCTCCACTATTAACCTAATTTGTTAATCCCAAATGCGGTCACAGCTGTAAGGAAGCTTATGTATGCAGTGCTATGATGACGTGGTCGACTCCGCAGCGGGGATCAGTATAGCTTCCTTAACGCATATATAATAATGAGTTTTCGATCATCGTTCGTCGTCTACCGGATGAAAGCTTTTGTTTCTAATTGGTCATAAGTGTTCATAGATTCAAACCACTAACCCGGTCTGGTAACATCACCACCTTAACTGGTGTTTTGCTTAGGTCCTCAGCTTACTTATGTATCAAAATGAGGCCCACATAACTCAGTTAAGGGTGACACGTGTTGTCACCATCGATACCGTTGATGCTGTCTTATCCCTCCTCTAGAAACTGCTCAACAATAAATAGCAGCTCTTCGTAAGTACGGGTAGAGTTGTTCGTGGAAAAGTAAAAAATTATAAAATAAATGAAAACTGTAATCATACAGTGTCTACACCGAATGCACGCATGCACACGTAGGCCAATGTCTTACAACTGTATGTTTTTGAAGTTATAAGCGCATTAACCATGTACGACAGCTTGCTTTCTTAGATTCTCTAGAGTCACTAGCTCGCTAAGTTCAACCAAAAGTATGACGGAGTAGCGATGGAACATTAATCATCGTACGGATGCTGATAATGTTATGTGTTGGTTTTCCAAATGATCTAGAATTAAGGTATGCCAAAAGTTCCACGAAGAAATGTGAACTTTTTACACCAATGGTGAATTCAGGGCAAGCCCTTTGGTGTTATAATATACATGCTTAGTTGAACCGCCTTCAGTGAATTTTCCCGAACGCTTTCCAACAAAAAACGTTGCAGAAACGTGTACCGAGCCTTATACAGTAAAGGTTCTATATCCGTTGATAATACGCAAAACGATTGATATCCTTGGATCACTGCATAACTGAATCTGATTGCATGAAAACACACCTTTTTCCATTTTTGCTGCAGAGGCGAAGACACCGAAATCAACCCCCAAATCTCCAGGTAAATCAACTCACACGTTTACCTACTCTTTTCCTTGTAGCTCCCTCGGGGAAAAGTATACTTCACAAACTACTGAGGTCAGCTGCTGGAGAGGATTTCACCACCGCAGACAACTTGTGAAGGGACTGGAGATCACTCCCGTATTCTGTAATTTTAGCAAACAACAATTATAATGTTTATCAGCATGATGATTATCAAACAGACGAAAACGCTTGTTTATCATTCTTCTTGGCGATGCTGAGCTTAACTATTGTAGTGGCATCGCTGAATAACGATACTGGTATATTAACTTCGCCAAATTTGGCTCCTATTTTAGACATATACACATGCATTTCACAAATTGATCATTGCCGCTTTGCATGCATGAGGGTGTGTGGTTAAACATGTGTGGCTATTTGACCAGTGATTTAGTGATTCACTGCTTTGAACATTCGGTCACATGTTCGTCAGCATTTATAGGAGCATGCTTTTGAAGACTGACCAGTACTAAGTACCTTCGGTACCACAGTAAGCAGTTGTTCTAACTAATACCGTAAGAAGCCAACTCGCACAAAAATTGTTGTTACGCACGAGTTCTATGAATACGTAAAGATATGAGTCAAAGGACATTTCAGTCAATCCAATGACCCAGCAGTTCTCTTACTATCAACCGTTCAACACTTTAGTAAATCGTCCCATGCAACTGGATCTGTTCTAGCAAATCTACTTCACTTACATCCTATTGAAGATTTCAGGTCGACATGCTTCCAACTCCGCTCATACTCCCCTGACCAGTGGCTCTCAACCTTTGTGAGGATGTTATCCACCGAGCGGGTTCAGTATAAACAATTACCCCGAGAAAAACTTGGTTTAAAAAGCTAATCAACTATTGCATCTTTCGCTTTAAAGTACGGAAAATGAATGCTATTATTCGGCTAAAGAAAACATGCAGTTTTGAGCCCTTTTTTTAATTTAAGTGATGATGTTCGTTAATTAGACGGTTTATATTGCTTAGTTCCAACAATTTCTGATATATTTTGTGTGGTTTCGGCTAATGCACCAAGTTCATTCGATTCATTGCCTTAGCGTGTGATCCCTGATCAAACAAGAACAGATGTTCATTGTTCATATCAGTGGATTCTCATTTGTTTCGAGTACCCCAGCTCTGTCCTGGATGACAGCTTCCCACCACCGATGATTTCGTTTTTAATTTTGTTTGGCTACAGATTGATGACCCAATCCTCATATAATTACCCCATTAAAATGCATTGTTATCCCATTGGTGGTAATTACCCCCAGGTTGAGAACCACTGCCCTAGACAGAATAAGACATGAGTTTATGTACGCAACGGGACTGATGCTTATTGTGATGGGACGGTATGCCCGCGTGTTTAATTCGCCTAACCATACCGATTCACTCTTTTAGGCACATTGAATACCTAAACCACCAGATTGCCTAATTGCGATAGGTCAGGAAACCTGTTCCTTGTTTCTTCACATTGTGTGTTGGAAGTGTGATGCGATCCCACTCCGCAAAACTGAACCAACTTGTGACCCGTTGTTATGATTCTATCTTCGGCTTTATGACATGGTCTAATGGTCCACCTGTCCAGTTTCGGCTATTGTCATCAGCAACATCATCAACAGCAACATCAACATCAACCATTCGAACTGATGCTCTACTGTCATGCAACCACATCCAGAAGAAGCAGAAGAACAGAAGAGAAGGGAGAGTTACCGGACAACCTTAATGCCCTAAGCAAATATTTTGGATTAAAGTGCATACACCTAGTCAACGACATTCCATCACAAACAGCTGGCCATCGTGCAAAGATAAGGCGACATCGGCAAGACGGCTTACTTGAGGCTTTTACTGCCACTCGTCATAATCAGCATCGAACACGGTCCTGGTGATCACATTAACCAAGATTCACTTCAAAGTGTATCGCGGTCTACATTGAGATGGCGCGTCGTAATCCAATCACACAACGTGTACTCCAAATGACCCACAGTTCAACAGTAAACACGTTTTAAATAGGCAGTCCGACTAGGAGACGGTAGCAGGCACGTCGCTGGTGCCGACCGCGAGCCCTGTCCCATAAAGTCTCAACCCAAACACAAGGCTAGCCAGTGGACTCCAGTCAGGAAGGTAAGACGGACCGACGGCACCTAGTTTGGTCGTCAGTGACTTCATGTCCGGCTGCCAAGTCAACTTTTGTCTATCTCGAGCCTTGTGACACCCTACCCCTGGCAGACAAAACAAGGCCTTTCTCGGCAAGCGGTGACCGGGCATACGTAGTACGTACCCAAGCCAACGTAACTTATTCCGTGATATCTGTTGTTCTAAGGCACTAGCTTGGTTATCACCGTTTAGTACTTGCCTAAGCACATCGATGCGGACATGTTGGTACAATCCGACACCAGCAATGCTCCACAGACAACGATGATCAAAGACTTGAAGGCGCCTCAGATCTTCAGACCAAAGGGACCAAGTCTCAATCCCATAGAACAGGACGGCCCTCACTGTGGCCTTGTAAACATGGCCTTTCAGACTGGCGTAAACTCGCTTCTATCGCAAAAATGTCGCAGATACAAGAAGGCCTTTCTGGACTTTTCAATACGTGCACTGACCTCAGTTACTATGCGCCAATCGTTGCTGATGCAGTTGCCAAGGTAGATGAAGAGACCAACCATATCAAGTTCATCGCCATCAATGATCAAGAGGTTGTCAAGTGGCGCGTTATCCTGTAACAGCACTTGACACTGAGGTTGTAAAGCGCATGCCAAATGATGAGACCCCTCTACAGAGACTATTCAAGGTTGATAGCGGCCACCCAAGATCGTTAAACAGCAAGACAATATCGTCTGCACAATAATCAACTAGCCTTCCCCGAGGCAGCACCTCAACGCCTGCGTCGTGAGGTTTCGCAAGGGAGCACTCCATGATAGAGTCCAGGGAGAAATTGAACAAACATAGGGAAATTAACAATGAATAATGAGTTATCACGGGATAAAAGCAAGTAGTTGACACGTCCTGTAGTATGGTTGGGGTGAATACATTGAAATAAAAATACGTGTGAGTCATCTACCGCGCGTCTACCGAGATGAATACTTTGACAGATAACATCAGTGCAAATGTAAAAAAAATCGAGTATAAACGTTCAGAAATACACGGGGTGCAGTGTTCATTGTTATAAGACGTGAGAAGTCAACATATGATCCCTCACTTAGGTCCATTTGATACATAAATCCTTTAGAAAAGCGTGATTAGCGTAATTCACAATAGAGGAGTTTAGGTAACAAAATGCTGGGAGCCTAGAGTAACATCTAATCGTTTTTTGAAAACATCCAAGGGAGGAAAGAATACAACTGAGTCTGGGAGTGCGTTCTAAGGTTTGCAAACCCGAAGGGAAAAGTACTTCCGTCTACATTCTAGACGGCTATATTGTTCCTTCAACTTTAAGCAGTTCCCCCTGAGCTGTGTGTTGTGGCAAAGTTTCAGCAAATGGCGGCATACGTGGTTGGGGTCACTCAGTATCTGATAAGCTAATATGAGATCGCCGCGCAGCCTTCGATAGTGTCTGCTGAAAATTCCCAGCAACTTCAGCCTTCGATGGTAAGAGTGATAGCGCAGGCCCTTTACATTCTTTGTTGCTCTTCGTTGTGTGCCTCTGTCGCTTCTAGGTCGCGCTTCAACCAAGGTTGCCAAGCTTGGATAGTATATTCAACATGCGGACGCACGTAGGAATTGTGCATCACTGGAAGGATTGATGGGTCGAATCTCCCAAATGTCCTTCGCAGCATGCCGACGTGCTGGTTGCCTCTTTTCGCAGCTACCTCAGCTTGTTTCGAACAGTTGAGGTCGCTCTGTACGAGCACACCAGGGTCACTATCCTGAGAGTTCTTCTGCAATCCGTGTGTCCCAAGCGAATATGTGTAGTTATGTCTATGGCGTAATTGCACAGCACGACATTTGTCTACGTCGAATGGTAGAGCGTTTTGAACTGACCAGTTCGACATTGTGTTAAGATCGCACTGGAGAACTTCGTGGCCGTCCGTTCCTCTGATCCTTCACCATATCTTGATATCATCAGCGAAAAATAAGGAACCGGAAGTAATTGATCTCGCCAAATCGTTAATGAACATCAAGAATAGACGAGTTCTAGACATTGTGCCTTGTGGTACACTACACACCACATCAGTTGCATCAGACAATGATTCTCGGACTCTAACCTCCAGCCGTTGTTTTTGTACAAAATTACTAACCCAACTCAAGATTTGGTCACCAGTGCCGTAGTTTCGAAGCTTCTGAGAAAGAATTCATTGATCTAAGTGATCAAACGCTTTTGAGAAGTCCAGGAAGATGACATCGACTCATACTCCATCATCAACAGCCTCAGTCCAGCTATTACGTGCAATTAATAGGATAATATTATATGAAGGCTTTTGCCGGAAGCCATGTTGGTCTGGAGTTATTAAATTGTGACTTTCCAGGTATTACATCAGCGCGTCTGCGATGATTGATTCCATCACTTTGGATAATGCAGGAAGTAGCGTTATTGGACGGTGGTTGGCAGGATCAGTGCGGCTACCTCATTTATGGATAGGAGTGATGAACCCTCGCTTCCATACTGGTGGAATACGGTTCTCTTCTAGACATCGCTGATAGAAAACAGCCAGTGGTTCTGCTAGCTCACTAGGTATATGCCTGTAGAGCCTTCGGTCGAATGTTTTCAGCTCCGGGAGAACTGTGGATATGCAAGAATAACAACATCTTCAACGCAGCTTCCGCAGTGAGGGTGATGTTTTCTAGACCAGATGGTGGAGTATTAGAAATGAGGAGAATGTTTGGGCTCGTTATCTACTGGAAGGTTTGGGAGTAATGAAGCCGTAAGAGATCAGCTGCTTTCAATGCTGACTACGGGCATCCATCAGCCGTGACCAGTGCTGGAATCCTGCGCTTCACCTTTCGAAGACCGTTAATGTGTCTATACACAAGTCTGCAGCTCATGCAGAATCGCTTCAATAACTCCTGCTGATGCGTGACCTTATCGTCGAGGAACATTTTCACACAGAAGTTACGGTGTGTCACGTATGCATTCCAGGTTTCGGCGTTCGGGCAGTCCTTTTGAGCTCCCTCCGGGACATACATTTACGTGTTCTTCTCTTCAGAAATGACTTATATTTGTTTTTAAGTTGAAAGGATTACTGTTCCGATGCGTGCGCTACCAGTGAGCTAAATGTCCTTGTAAACGTTTCCCAGGCAACATCTGGGGGGGGGTCGGTTAAGAAAGTCCAAGACGTATCTTTAACAAGCGTAGAAGACACCTTATAGTGCGTGACAGTACGCATTTTCTTATCCTACTTTTCAAGATATTACGCATAGCATATATAGTCGAAGAGTAGAGTGACATGATCACTACGACCCAGTGGTGTGCTTGCAACCATCCCATCGACCATGAGTTCTTCGTTAGTAAGCATAAGATCCAGTATCGACGGCTTGATAGCATTTCGAAATATGATGGGATAGGTTGCGTGGTTGTACAGAGAGCGGCCAGCAAGGAGCTCTTGCAAGCAGGCTTTAAACTGCATACCGTCGGTTGCTGGCGTTTCTTTGTCATGCACGTTCAAGTCTCCATCGATAAGAATGTGAGTGTAGGACTTGTTCAAAGCAAACTGAAAGACGTGGTTCAGTTTGGAGTCCATTTCCGATGTTGAGCTTGGTTGGCGGTAAAGCACGGCTAGTAGACATGTGTCCTTGTTTCGCGACCATAGCCGGCGTACACATTGCGAACAGTACGATATGATGCAGCTAGAACAGGTTACTCTGGCCGTAAGAACTTTACTGCAATTGTATGTGCAACATAGGCGACGTTGAACCATTGGAATGCTCGTCGTCCTCTTATCGTTTGCAGCAAGACCTATCTGAGCGTTCACCTTGATGAACGCCACTTGTTGTCGGAAAAATATCCGATAAGTCACCGTGGACTCTGACGCTGCCTGTGGTGTTCGAGCACAGAGCACGTAAAATATTCCGATTTTTCATGAGAACATCTTTACGCACAAGTATTTCGAACAGCAGGCATCGGTGAACTGAATCTAAAGCACACTTGAAGTCGCGGGACACAGCTGCTGTCGGTCTGCGGTGTGTGGCGCTGCTCTGGCACCTGCCGCAGTGTGAACCCATGGTCTAAACAGCCCCGTACTGGACGAAAACTTGCCTGTCCTTCCCTAATCCGGGATTCCCGTTCCACAGGCGATTGGGTCGCTGGGCAGAACATTTTGCTCTTCAATTCAACCACCCAACACAGCCCCCTGTGACATCTCCAGCTCCAATGGATGATTCTTGGCCTGTCTACACAGCCCCTCCAAATGAAGCGAAGATCCGAAATGCAATCCAATCTTTGAAACGCCACAAGCCTCCGGGTCCCGACAGTCTACTACCGGCTCTAATCAAACATGGCGGGAGTGTACTTGTCAGCAAAATCCCATCGCTGTTCACGGAAGTTTGGACAGGAGAAGGTTCAGAACTCATGGGGAGAATCGGTCATTGTTTCGGTTCACAAGAAGCGCTCCCGCAACGATTGCTGCAACTATCTCGGAATCACGTTAATCTCTGTCGCATCCAAAAGCTTTGTGTCGGTCCTACTTCGCGGGCTTTCAACGACTAGAGAGTTTTCCCGAGCAGAACAAGCCGAATTTCGTCCAGGCGGCGGCTGCATCGGCCATATCTTCACGCTTCGCCAACTTCTCGAGCTTTGGCACATCCATCGGCGGCCAACAATCGTAGTGTTTTTGGACATCTGAGCGGCACTTGTTTCAGTAGATAGGTCTGCGTTGTGGAACTGTTTACTGAAGAAAGGTGTACCTCACAAGTTTGTAACCATCCTGAAGGAACTTTACAGTCACAAGTCGGGCAAACCCAGGGTTTACGGCACGCTGTCTTCTTCATTTACTGTGACCAGCTGTCTTCGCCAAGGTTTGCCCTATTTCACCTTTCCTCTTCAATTTCGCCATCGAAGACGTCCAAAGAGCACTGGAAGGTGTCCAGAACTGTGGTGTTGAGCTCCTCCCTGGAGACAGAGTCACGGACTTGGACTACGCCAATGATATGGCCTTGCTGGGGGACGACCCAAAAACCGTCCAGAGCGCTTCGGACCGCTTAGTGATGGAGGCGTCTAAGTACTGATTATGCTTCACTCCGGGAAAATGTAAAACGCTGCTCCGGAACTGGCAAGTGCCTGGACCCGCGCTCACCATTGCTGGACATGTTCTGGAGCAAGCCCTTGCTTTAGGTATTTAGGGAGTTGCATCACGGCTGGCGACGGTGTTGGAGATGAAGTCTCACAACGGATTGCAAAGGCCCGCCTTGCCTTCATTACATTGAGACACATGTGGCGTCATGGTGATGTCAGTCTCAAGCTCAAGGGCAGGATGTACAATGTTTCTGTCCGTGCAGTATTCTTGTAAGGCAGTGAGACTTGGCCTATTCGCTCGGAAGACATGAAGCGGCTGTCAATCTTCGACAACCACCGTCTACGTAGGATTGCTCGATGTGGTGGTAACACCACGTAAGCAAGGCAGTGGTGCGAGACCGAGTGCTTGGAGCGAGTAGTGCCAATCTTCAGGACGTTATTCTCCGACATCGATTGCGTTGGCTGTGGCATGTTTTGCGCATGCCAGCTCATCGCCTTTCAGGTCGAGCGTTATTTGCACTCCCAGAGAGCAGTAAGAAAAAGTGCTGCGGTGGACAGTCAATGATGTGGAGAAGGAGCATGAAGAAGGCAACTTCAAGTTTGGCGGCGGTCGGACCAGTCCGTCTTCCATGTTGGGGACCATGAAATGCTGAATTGCAGTGGTTGGACTCTTTGGATGTCATGGCACACAACAGACATCAGTGGCGTCAATGTTGTTCTTCCATTGTATCTCCCTTTAATACACACAAAAGCTCGTAGAACAAAAACAAAAACATTCAAAATGACGTGTGTAAAACCAAAAAATTGTTTTCCATTTTAATCGCAGTTCGTGTTTCGATCTTTTCCACTATTTTTATGCTATGGTTCTGATGGCACAATGTCCGTTAACAGACTGTGAACATATATATATATATATATATATATATATATATATATATATATATATATTCCCCTACCACAGTGAGTCAACGAACGAAAATTGAGGCCAACAATTCTGTCACAACTGCCGTTAAGCTAATACCCCTTGTACTTGCCACACTCGGTGCGACTACGTTTCTTGTTTCTTGCCTCTATAATCGACTCACTCCAGTTATAAGGGATGGTCTCTTCCTTCCAGATATGTTCGAAAAGGGAAGTCAGTGCTTTGTAGAGGACGTCACCTTCATGCTTCGAAATTGCAGCTGCGTGTGAATCCGGGCCAGCAGCACGAAAACCATTGAGGGCCATGATCGAGTTTCGGACATCAGCCTCTGGTGGAACCCCTAAAGTAACCCGCCACAACTCAGCCTGCTCCACCTGAGTGGGAAATGTCCGGAAGCGTTGGCCAAATGAACTGCTCTGGAAAGTTCTCCGCTTAAGGTGCCATGCGGCCCCCGTTTCTGTGAATTGCTGCGCCAGGGCTGGCGCTGATTTTCTCGCTGGCAACTGGTTTCCTGGAACCCGTGGAGCGGACCAGTTGGACGAGCTTGCGTTCATTACCTACTGCTCTCGTCTTCTACATTTCTTGTGCCGGACTGTCAGCGCGCAGACTCCGCTTTATTACGCGCCTAATAGTCCCTCTGGTCATATTGTGCTCAGAGTCAGCCGGGAGGTTTCTTTTGGATTCCAACAGGTTCACCGACCTCTCGGATATCAAGTGACTGATGCGGTGATGATTTATAGTGTCACAAGCAGATGCTCTTACAAACGGCATAGCGGCCAAGATGCTGTTCCACTGAAACTCAGTGTCACTAGGAAAAAGGAGCGAAAAATCGGTACGCAGGTCACCCTGGTAGACTTACCTGATCGAGAGCTGAGATAATTTCTCAGTTGCCATTCGAGGGAGATGGTTTGTGCGCCTGTGCAAAGGTCGTGGAAAGACAACAGTGTACCAAGGCATGATCAGAGTCAACGTAAGTACTCCAGAACGGGCAACAGTCTAGGATGGAATCATGCCATCTGTAACTTATGGGAATGTGATCTATTTGGGTCCAAGTGGCGCTTCGGCGCCTACTAGCTAAGAGCGGGGCTACTAAGAAACCGCTGGTGCTCCGCGCACAGTTGCAATAGGCCCACGTCATTGTCCATCCATTTGGGCTTAAGCCCATACTTACCACCTAGCTGAGTTTCCTCAGAGCTCAGAGGACCATCTTGCACATTCGTATCCCCTGCAAATACAACGATTCCTGAACTGGTAGCACTGCGAAGCAGCGTGTTAAATTCGTGGTAGAATGTGTCCTTGGCAGCATCAGAACTGCGGTCGGTGGGAGCATAAGCGTAACCGCAAACAAACAGTGTTTAGCGCTAGTTCATGAATCAACCTTAATTGAAATCATCAAACAGGTTGCACATAACCGGCTGTTCACCTTAATCCAATCAACCAACGAGGACTCAGCCTTAGAGATGAGAACGATACCCACCCCAGCTTGACCAGTGATTGCTTTGTCAGCGTCCTTGGAGGTGTGCAACCAATAGAGCAAGGAAAAGCCGGGTGCAGTTGATTCAACAACTCCATGAGGGCCATTGATCCTAGTTTTGGATACGCAACACACGTCAATACCTAGGGTGTCTCACCTGCGTGCGAGCGCAGCCTGTTGACCTATTTGTCTTAGAGTGCGGACGTTGGACGCCACCAAGGAAACGGGATAGCGTGGCCTTATAAGAGGCTGTTGCCGATAGGATTACAGTAAGCGGTGCGGGAAGTTAATTGCACTTGCTGTGACTCCAGTGACGTTACGGCGGCTGTCAATTAAGATAGGAATTATCAAAAGGTCAGTAATGGGGATTAGGAGGAGAGTAAGAGAAACAAGTGGAAAAGAAAGAAATGAGGCGCCAGCAGTAACGTTTTCGCTTATCCGCCCTGCTGTATTCAGCAGATAAGGCGACTCTTGGCAAGCTGCGCGATGGCCGATGCAGGATGTGGTTGAAGTTTGCCGAAATAGTTATGGTTGTATGCGGCCTGCCAAGGTGCCCAAACCTAGACAGGAGGAGGATTAGGGTCCTCAAACAAAGCCGTTGGCTTAAAAGCCTCTCCGCAAAGCAGTGAGGTGGCAGTAATTTGGTTTTACAGAGATGGACGCCATCTCATTTCTAACCCCCAATCTGGAGGACCAGGAGACTTTGTCTGACTCCTAATCATTGACCAACCTGGCAGGAGTAGCTCTCAAGGCACCCTGCAGCACCACCTAGTATAGTTCAATTGGTCGACGAGGTGTGCAAACCGTGCCGTCTCGTTGCCACGGAGCTTCCTACTATGTGGTAGTACTTCACCAGTTTTGGATACGGAGAGTTTCCGACTATCAATCTGTTAACATTTCCTTTTACGACACCCAATGGTTATGACATAGTTGAAATAATGTTGTTAACGGTTCAGCTAAACTCATGGCAGATACTTTAGTGGTCTTTGGGCGAGTGCGTCTGTACGTGGAAAGCTGTACTCGAGCAACGATGCCAGCCGCTTCAGTACCTATGTGGTTGTCAACGCTATGTAATTAGGCCCTGATGGCGGTGTGATCTGCGTAGACAGAATGGAAGATGGTTGTGCATATTGGAATGTACTACCAAATTGTTGCCCAATTAGGTTGACCGACTATTGTGCCGTTTGCGTTAGCCCGCATGTCATGTGCAGAGTAGAAACTCCGCTTTTAAATCTACGAAGTTTGTTTATGTGTCTGTACTGCAGTTTGAAGTTGGAGTAAGCCCTTAGCACAAGTTTGACGCATTGGTTCCCTTGTATTGTCCTCACTCGGGAAGGCTATGTGGTCGAGTCAAGCCGAATTCCCCAATGCCAATCATTTACGAGTCCTGCTCCTCAGGAACGACTTCATCTTCTCCGATAGGTGGACTTTTGGTTTTGATGTGCTTACCCACAGCCGGTTGAGTTTGTCAACGAATCCCCTCAGGTCGCCTCAGGGAACCATTCGGCTTGGAAAGACCGGCTTGTTGCATAAATGAGGCCGGACCGGTTATTATAATCGGTTATGACGTGAGATTTCTCGGTAATTTCCCTAAAATGCTCTGCATAACACATGTAGCGGAACAATAGTGCCGCATGATCGCTGCAGTCCAAAGGAGTGCATACTGTTACTAGGTCAGTCGTGAGTTTCTCGTTGGTGAACCCGAGGTCCAAGGTGACCAGTTTTTTTCCTGTCTCCAAACGCGTTGGCGGAGTGACATGGATGTACAGTGCCCTGCCAGTGTGTAGCTCTTGACATTCCGTCTTGAATTGTTCCCCGAGAGTGGGTGGGGTTTCTAGGGCGTGCAGGTCGAAGTCTCCTACCAGGTGAATGTCGTTGTAAGATGGTGCCAGTAGGTACTTCATAGCGTAGGCTAGGGCTTGGTTCATTTCTAAAGTGGACAATGAGGGACTATATACAATGGCCACTAAGTATCTATGGCCCAATCTTAGGTGTAGGGTGGCACGGTTTGGAGTCTACGGTTTCAACCCCTGAGTCGTTTACTCGGTCGATTTGTTGGTCTAAATGGTCGTGAAGAATTATGCCGCCTCTCATTGTGACACACCAGGTAGTGTGATCTCGGCGTCCTTAATCACATCGCTCAGCCATGTCTCTGTTTACATGATGGGATCTTAACATATTAAGGATTGACAAGATCGAAGCTCGGCCAATTCACTAAGGAGGCCTTGAGAGTTTGTATGCAAATAATTGAGAGATATGGATGCCAGAAACGTATCTGAACACGTAAAGTTTGCATCTACCATTATGGGGCCGGCTGAGAATCTTATTTTGGATATATTTCTGGTCCACCGCCCAGGGCCGTTTCGGGCTGTTGCAGAGAGCACCCGGTAGTTAGTTCTACAGAACTGACGACCAGGAAGTTGCACTGGGTTCCGGTCCGGAAATGCAGACAGACAAAATTTCGCTAGTTTTTTGTTCCCTCAGCCAATGGTGGCCTGGTTGCGACCGCCTTCACAAGTATTCCTGACGGCAGTTTAGTGCATCACTTGTGCCAACTTCTGAGAACCCTTGTAACTATTTGTTTGTATTGGTGAAGGACTTTCAGCACCCTTGGACCACATCCTTTATAGCTTGGGGATATGGGTAACCTTGACGTTGAGTTGACAAGCATGGATAACTGCTGGTACCTCACATGGTTTTTTCCCACCGCTGCCGGCCCCAATTACTTATATTCACTCAGCAACGCGCAGCGCTTGATGACAGCTGCAGTTCTGCTGAAGTCTTAGCATCAGTTTCCACTTCACAATACGTACGCCCTAGTCGCTTTTTGTAGAAAAATAAGTAGTAGGCTACACTACCCAATCTCTTTGTTTACTGTAGACGAACCCATTTAAAACATTTTTGACAAAAAATAACATTTCATGCATACTGGACACCAGGTGCCCATATATACTACATCTCCGAACACGTAATTCAAAGATCCTACTCGGTTATTGTAACGAATACATGCTACTGGTTACGCAACCACAGGTGAAGCAGAAATTGACTATGACTACTACAACTAGTGAACGGGATGGTTTTAAGCACTTTTGTTCGTGTTCATTATCATGATTTAACCAAATGCAATCCCGGTACAGTCAGGGTTGTCTAAGGCGACCACTCATGGTACTAACAAAAAGTGGTCGCCTTGGAGAGGTAGTCACCATAGACAGGTACATGCATAGCGACATTACTCATAGGAGAAAACTTTGGAGATGTCGTTAGCTGGTGGCCATAGACAGGTGGTTGCCATAACAGGTTGGACTGTACTTGCAAATTCACTTTCCACCATAGCCACAGTACACTTTCATGCAGTTCCTTCAAGTAAATCTTGTTCTGGTTGCTTTGAGTAGGGAGATGAAATTACATTGTTCGAGTTCCTCGGAAGTACAAGAAGAGCACTGATCACAGGCTGCCCCCACGAAGCATCATTTACCATTTCAATTTGATGCTGATGTACCCTCTGGCCATAGATAGGTGATCCAAAAGGACTGGACCACTAATGGCTTCAGATACTCTGCGTTTCCACTCCTGAAGGCTGTTCATTGTTGACTACCAACTTCGTCACCAATGATGTCACCTTACAGATTTCCTCGTAAATTCACCAGGAAGCGCAGCAAGGAAATTCGCCGACTGTTGATCAGGAATTCATCTCATCTGGTAAATAGACAAGCTTACCATTTTTGACCCTATCGAAGTTCAGCGCGGAGAGCCACAGGGCTCAGTGCTTGGTCCACGCCCATCCTTGACTTACGTATACGATCTCGCGAGAGTGACCAATTACAATCACTTACTTTTCGCTGTGGATAGCAAGACACAAAGAACCATCACTGAAACAGCGGTACAGTAATATATTACGGGTAAAAAGCGAGTGAGTAGCAAGTCCCGTAGAATGGAAAAATAAGAACCAAAACATAATGAAAAGAAAAAATGGGAAAAATGAAAACCGTATTCGTGAACTCATAACAATGATTACACAGAGGCACGCAGAAAGAGCCAACCAAAGTTGTTTAGATTAATTCTGGTTATGAAAATTTCGTCACATCATATCGTCTGTTGAGACACGCAGGCTATATCTCGAAATGTACTTGGGATAAAACAACGTCAAGGCTTCTTGTAAACACAGGTAAAGTAGGGGCAGAAACAACGTAGCTTGGGAGGGCATTCCATAGTTAGCACACACGAAGAGAGTACAAGTTTCGCCGACATTCTGGCCGGCTGAAGAGCGTGGCCAAATTCAGCTGGTGACAGCTCAAATTGTGTTGTTGCTGATTTGCAATAGGTGCCAGGCAACGTGATTGGGGTTCCTCAAAATCTGTTAGGCCATACTTAGGTCGCCACGTAGACACCGACACCGGTGGCTGTACAATTTTAGAATCCTCAACCTAAGTTGATATGGAAGATGGAATAATCCTTTGACGTGCTTCGTGGCTCTTCGCTGTGGAAGCTCGACTGCTGCGAGATCCTGCGTGTGCCAGAGTTGCTAGACATGGGAAGCGTATTTCACATGCGGCCGTGCATACGTGTTAAGCAGTTGTGAACAGACAGAAGGATCAAACCGCTCGAATGTCTTCCGCAGCATTCCAACGCGTTGGTTTCCAAAATTTGATGCCTCCTCGGACTACACGGAGAAGCCTAAATCGGCCTGGATTAATACCCAAAGACCGCGCTCCTTGGTGACTGCTTATAAGACATGGTCTCCAAGCCTGTATATGATTTTCGGCTGGTGACGAATGTGAAAAACCTTAGACTTAGATGAATTACGCTGGAGCAGACGGTGGAGCGACCATCAATACGCCATGTCCAGGTCTAGCTGAAGTGCAACATGATCTTCTTGATCGACGATCGCCCGCCACATTTTAGCATCGTCAGCGAACTACAATAAATCCAAGGCAATCAAACACGTAAGTTGGCTTTTGAACACCAGAAACAGACGCGGCCCCAGAACTAATCTTTGTGGAACACTACATTCGGCGTGAATCGGATCGGACAGCGCACTTCGAACTCCAACCTGCAGTCACCGATACTGCAGGAAATTCCTGATCCACCCAAGGACAGGATCCACAATTCCATAGCTTTCCAGCCTGTGAAGCAATGTGATGATCTAGGCGCTCGAACGTCTTGGAGAAATCGAGGTAAGTGACATCGGTCCTTCTACCTTATCGACCGGTTCTGTTCAACCACTACGTGCAATCAGTACGTTGGCTGCTCAGGTGCTATGATGTTCTGGCGGTCTAGAAGGCCGACTAAAGCCTCAGCGATGATTGCCTCCATCACCTTTGAGAGCACAGAGAAAATGACCACTGGGCAATAGTTGGAGTTCCGAGCGATCACCGCTTTTGAAAATCAGAGTGCCTAGGCTATGTTTCCGCATGGTGGGTACAAGTTGCTTATGCAAACACGTTTGGAAGAAATCCGCTATTGGCTCTGTCAGCGTTGTTGGTGCTACGTTCAGTGTCCGGATGAAGATAATCGATTCCGGGAGAACTTTAGGTGAGTAGTGGGAGCAGTTGCTCCCACACAGATGCGGCAGTAAAAGCGATGTTATTAAGTGTTGAAATTGGGGCTATGCATGTAGATATGTTGCAGTGACTGACGTCTCGTTGGAAGGCGGGGGCCTAAGGCATCCGTTAGGCGTTGGCTGTTTCTTCAGTGCTCTGTGCCACTCAGACTGCCGTGTTGATTGGGGAAATACCGTGCTACACTTTTGGAATGGTGTTAACATGCTTATCTAGGAGCTATTTGTTGTTGGCAAATTTTCAAGCCACATGTTGTTGATGAGCCAATTTGTCCTCACCGACTAGCATATTATACTAGTTGCGCTGGGTCTCGCAATTGTTCCAGATTCCGGGACCAGAACGGGCTCTGTAAGTGTGCCGAGCTGCATTCCTTAGTGACATGCGCTTACGGCTTACACTTCTGATGAAAGGCGAGTGATTAGTGGAACGAACCTTCGTCGTTTCTGAAGCATTTGCGATCAGATTGCTGAAGCGCCCAACAAACTGAATCCAGGCGCTGTCAGGGGAGCCAGCTCTCAAGAATTCCCAATCGGTTTTCTCAAGTAGGTCGTTCAAGATGTTGTAGCGCGTGATGATACGTATTAGTTTAGTGTGTATCACCGGATATTCAGCGTAACGCACAGTTATACAGTATGCTGACATGATCACTTGACCTTAGTGGGGTGTCTATAAATGGAATGTCGACCATAAGTTCCACATTAGTAAGTATGAAGTCAAGTACCGATGGTTTATTATCGGCTCTGTACATGGTAGGTGATCTGATATAATTGTAAAGCGGTATACTTTTTATAAGATCTTGCAATTCGGTCTTGAATATTTCGCTGGGGGCTGCCGAGGATTTCAGGTAATACACATTAAAATCGCCGGAGATATGAACGTGGATATAAGTTGGGCGAAGGTTTTGTGTCACTGCTGATCTTAGATGGGAATCCACCTTTCTGGTGAACGATGTCGGGGGTCGGTAAACAACGCGTGACTCATTTGAATGACCTTGACAGAGTACACAACTGGGTAACGCAGAAGCTGCTTCATTTCAATGCCACCTAGTGTGAGACATTGAGTATACGCCATCAATCCACTTGAAAATACAGCTTTGTGATCAACTGTTGCAACGCGCTTCTACTGAATACGACCTAGGTATAATACTACAAGAGGATCTTGACCATTCGCGTTGGGTCAGAAAAGCATTCAAAATGGCCAACCAACATCTTAGGTGTTTGCGGAGTGCCTTCGGGTGTTTCGACCCTTCAGTCTTCTCTCAGATGTTTTATGCCTATATAAGACCCCATTCGGAATACGCCATGCATGCCTCGCAACTCCGACGCCAGCACGACCTCACCGCACTTGGAGTGTCAACGAAGGGCGACCAAGTACCTAAAGGTTCTGTTCTATCTGAAAACCCTTGCGGTATACAGTGGACAATATCGACACCTGCGTAATCATTTGATAATGAAATATTTTATGCTGAAGAATCCAAATCATGCTTGTCATCACCTTTTGAATTAGAACCATAGTACCACTATCCGAGGTCCCCAGTTAAAGCTGGTATCACAGTATATCCGCCTCGGATGCCTGGAATTTTTTTCGCTTTGTTTGTGCCAACCAAGAAATGCCTTTGTTCCTTCCCACACACTAACGGTATTCAAAAGACGTAGCGAGGATACACTCATGCATTTACATTACTCTACATAGCTCTATGTCCGTGCATCGACTTGACACTATCAGTCAACGTGCTCATTTTCACTTCAAGCACTTTTTACTAAATGCTGGCACTATGGAATATCGTTAGGATGTACCCAAACTGGAGTTACCTATCGTATCGGTCCAAGTAAGTGGCACACGAGTGATCACTGTCATTTCCATTTTTTATTTTTTCTCAAGGACTTCATGAGCTATAACTGCGCACCAGGTTACTTTGTGTGCACACATTCGATTCCCATTTCAAACCATAGTTATGCAGCAGTGCAGTTAAATCAGTAAACGCATAAACTGACGATTCACTTATCCATTGCTTTTTAAGTTTTCAGTCCAACTATCCTACGAGACTTGTCAAGCACCTGCTATTTTAACCGTGATAAAACATTGTTCATTGTTAAGGCATGTGCTCCTGTCTAGTCTCAGTAGGTTAGAATCCCTGCACCCATGCTTGACACCGGAATTTCTAGTTGCGACAACATGAATTGCCAACCCGCTGGGCACTGAATAACCGTAGGAATGTCGCACAGACTGGAGCCAAAATGGCTGCCACTTCTGAATTAAGACCTAATATTGTGGTGAACCAAAGACAGATACTACTGCGCCAAGTGTTAGCAGGAGAGAAGTGCCAGGAAACAAACGCTAACGGCCAACAGCGGACCACATTAACACCCCAAGGGAAGAGGAACACTTGGGAGCCGCAGATAAATGCCCGTGAGGAATAGACACGGAAGCAGCGTGCACCACGCAGCCTCCAGGAGAAAGTTCAAAATTAATGGAACTTCGTTCGTCAAAACTGATGCATACGCCTGTCGAGATTTGCCACAGGAAACCGCTCGGTTCTCGCATTAGTGCCGTGACCTGCCAGCGTGGATCATGTTGGTCCCCTGGACCGACCCATTTGAAAAATGGGCTGTGGAGATCTTGTTGAACTACCAGGATGTGGCGAAGACGATCCGCATGGAGAACGAAATAGCGACGCTTGCGGGTTTACGAAAGCAATCTTGGACGCGGCGCGAAGAGGCCCCATCAACTTGATGTGAGCGGCCGCGAAGGGGACGTTGCTCTCCGGATTGGACAGGTCGGTTAACCACCGGGAGACATTTAGGTAATTAAAGCCACCCGGCTTGGAGCAGGGGCGGTTCCTTCTTGTTCGCAGCTTACATCCGTGGCTTGCTGGATCGTGCCATGCCTGAAGTGATCGGAGCGTCGGAGCAGTTACTACTGGCAGATCATTTCCTGACCGGTCTCCCGCAACCGATCCCGGAACGTGTCCGGATTGCGAAAGCTACCCGGAGATTTGGCTTGGAGGAGCTTGTGCAAGCGTCCCGTGAGCTGGACGGCGGGCTGCTCGCTCTTTCGAAGGAGAAAACTTGTGAAATCATAGAGCGGTTAACTAAATTGGAGCAGATGATGGGACAGCTCTTGCACGATATCAGTGGGCTTCGCGTACAGTGCTCGGAGGAACGAACAAGAGGATGTTATTTCCTTTGCGGAAAGCCGGCACATTATAGGCAAGGATGCTCTGCGACGTGCACTGCGATTAATGTACGATATCAGCGCGTTCAGTCGTATCCTTTTTCTCGGATCGAGGAGTGTGCACTCGGAGCGTTGAATAAACGGACGATCGAACTAATGGGGAAGCAGCCGTAACGATGGAACGGTATCTGATACGGGCCCCACATGGTCGCTGATACACCATCGGCGGGGCGAAAAGCTTCCATCGTGCTCCATAGTCTTGACAGCTGTTGGCAGTTACTCAGTAAGAATTAATGGTATGGCAGAACATACCGTGGGAATCGGGAGACGGAAACTAACACACGTCATCATGGTGTCACCAGATACGAAACAAACAATATTGGGGGCAGAGTACCTGAAATTCAACAAGGCTATCGTCAACTTAAAACAAGAGAAGCGGTTGACTGAGTATGGTTCTTTACCGCACATTGGAAGTGAAGGAACTGTCCCTTTACAATCGGTTGTTACCGCGTTACACTAGGCCCGGCCTTGCGGTCACTGATCACCTAGTATGACCCCTTTTGGATGAATGATGGCAGCCCATAAGAATTTTACAACTGGATCAAGCACACCATCCATCTAACCCGCCAGACGGATCGGCTCAAGGGACCTAGAAGGATACCAATGCTTTTGGAGGTTGAATCGAAGAGGCATGTACAAGAGATGATAGACGCGGATATTACTGAAGAGGCACACAGCCCATACAATTCTCCCGGTGTCTTATTAAAGAAAACCAGTGAGAAGCACCGTTTCTGTGTTGACTTCCGAAGGCTGAATGAAATCACCGTGATTCCTCTCGTTCCAGTGTCATCACTTGCTAACATTTTTGATAGACTGCAAAAGTCGAGGATATTCACTGTTCTTGAGCTGAGATCTGGATATTGGCAACTGACGATCGAACAAGAAGACCGAGAAAAACGGCGTTTACCGTTGGTGGGAAATAATACCAACTTAAAAGTATTCCTTTTGGATTTTCGGGAGATCGGTTCACCTCGCCATGTTTAAGGTTGAGCTTACTAATTGGTTTGGAGAACGTTGCCGTATACGGGGATTACTTAGTGGTGTATAGCCAGTCAGAGGCGGAGCACAGCAGTCAAGTTGAAGCAAAACTTGAGACGAGTTAAACAGTTGGGACTCCGTATAAATGGTCCAAAACGCCGTATTGCAAACTTTGCTGCGACATGAGTGGGTCCCAAAGTGGGGCCAGGTGAACTGAATCC
Organism: Dicrocoelium dendriticum; assembly: GCA_944474145.2. NCBI lineage: Eukaryota > Metazoa > Platyhelminthes > Trematoda > Plagiorchiida > Dicrocoeliidae > Dicrocoelium > Dicrocoelium dendriticum. The sequence goes on from OX104065.1 coordinate 52,651,653, forward strand.
ACTGACATTGCAACGCACCCCAGTCCCCATCTCAAAGCGTACTCTCAGGATGTTCTTGGACTGTGTTGGGCATTACCGGAAATTCGTTGTGGAATTCACTAATTTGACCTCACTCCTGAACGAACTGCTGAAACAGGATAATAAATTTGTATGGACTTTCAAAACCCAACGGTCTTTGATCGCTTGCAGCAGGAAATGGGAAAACAGAAGCTTGCTCTGAAGTTGTCTGTAACTAGAGATATGATTACATAGGCGTGGTTTTAAATCAAAACCATGGGATGATTAAGTGTGCCAGCAGAATTTTAACAACGGGGGAAGGCAGATACTAAACCGTTGGGAAAAAATGTTTCGCAATCGTCTGGGCGTTGGACAAATGGCTGCAAAACCTGATAAGTCAGCGATTTCAAGTCGAAACGGACCACAAGCCTTTGGAATGGGTTAACTCTGTTAAAGACACCAGAGGCAACTAACGCGATGGGGGCTGCCTCTAGAGGAATACGATTTCACGATCAATGACATACCGGGGAAGAAGAACCAAACTGCGGATTTTTTGTCACACATGATAAACGTAGATGACTTGCCGAGTTTGGTTTTCGATATTAATCGTATACCGTTAAAGCAGGATGCGGGACAGTTGACGGCCGAACAATGTAGTGACAAACTCTCGCACAAAGTGATCACTGCACGAAAAAAGCTGTCAATCAGTCCTAAACATTGGACAACACAAGCAGCTCGGATCGTTTGCAAGAAATTTGAAGAAGCTGTGAGTGAATGAAGTGGGAATTCTGATGTGGATATCAAAAGGTAGTAACAATTCGATGCCGGTGATGCTGATGAAACCGAGGCAGAAGCTGGTGATTTTTGTCACTTCGGAACAAACTGCCAATCGAGCTCTGGTCCAAAGCGGCGAGCGAAACTACCGTCCGACTTAAAGCCCCACTGCAGCAGGCAAACAAGTAGTGGTCTTATCCAAAATTCACACCGGAAGTAGGTCTGAAGGAAGTGAGGATCTTCCTGTGCAAACCTGCAGCCACTCCCCATGCATGGTGCAAACTGAGTTGTCAGAGGGGCTAATCACGATGCCACTAAACCCAACTACAAGCAACTCGCCGATAATACCAAAACATTGGCAACCGAAAGACAGTACCTTTCAACTTAGCCACAAGTGTTTGGGATCGCTGCTGAGAACCGAAACAGTTTGCTGCATGTAGAGGAATGCCCAAGGCCTCCTCAACAAAAGCAGCGAGCTTCGGTTGCGCCAGGCAACAAACGCTTGGGATCACATATCCATAACCGAGACTTGGTTGCCCTCAGGAGTTACTGATGACGAGATCGTGATAAAGGAAATTTCATTGTTCCCACACCATCGTCACAGAAAGGGAGGTGTTGCTACCGTTTACTATCGTAACGACTTACAATGCGAACCACTGGATGGTCCGGAGAAGCGGGTCGCCGATTCGCAATAGTGCTGTTTGCGTCACCGATACAACCACTATTACTTAGTGGCAGTCGTATATCGCTCCCCCACTCCCACATCGTCTACCACAAAGATGGATTCCCACCTAAGATCAGCACTGACACAAAACCTTCGCCCAACTTACAGCCACGTTCATATCTCCGGCGATTTCAATGTGTATGACCTGAAATCCTCGGCAGCCCCCAGAACCCATCGGTACTTGACTTCATACTTACTAATGTGGAACTTATGGTCGACATTCCATTTATAGACACCCCACTAGGGTCAAGTGATCATGTCAGCATACTGTATAACTGTGCGTTACGCTGAATATCCGGTGATACACACTGAACTAACACGTACCATCACACGCTACAACCGTTCCCTGCTCACTTAGTTGGTAGGTTACCTACACGTCAGGACAATCAAGGTGAGAATAGCCGACGCGCACTCCGAAAATCTGTGCGTCTCCAGAGGTGTACCGTAAAAATCCGTCCTCCGCCCGCTACTGTTTTTAGTCTACATCGATGACCTCTAGGCAAACATTTCCTCCCCGATGCAAATACTTGCAAGTGATGCTAAAATATGGACAGCAATTCGCTCAACATCCGGTCGTGGAATGATTTGGCCAAGATTAAGGAATGTGCGGAAATGAACTCTACAAAGTGCCAACTGCTAATGGTGTCCAGCAGGTTCATCAACATAAACCTTTTGGGGCAACACGTTTCACAATAGTTGACCAGTGAAAGGGATTTTGGTGTCATCGCACAAGAAAGGTTGGACAATTCGCTCCAATATTCGAATGCACCAAATGTGACAAACTTGTACTTGAAGCTTATGAAGTGAGCTGTTTATACTTTTGAGTAAGCGGTTCAGGTCTGGCGCCCATGGTAAAAATGAGATATTCGTCTCTTGAAGCTACCCCAACGAAGAGCCACCAAAACAACACGTAGACCATCCGGTCTCAGTTACGAACTGCGCCTTCGTTTATTCGTTGTGTTCTTCACAGAATACCGACGGCTTCGCGAAAATGTCATTCTCACATACCGGATACAAACTAAAAGGGAACACCCACGTGTATCACCGCTGACCATAGTCCCTTAGAAACAATACCGAGGCCACCATCTGAAAATAGTAACACAACACCCGTTTGGACTGTACAAAGATTTTTACTCTTCTAGATTTCGTTCTCAATGAAACACAATACCAGCACGTGATGAACTTACCAAACATCGCGACATTCGAAAGACCATTAAACTTGCAACTAAGTAATGAGCACCACGCTACAGTATGATAAAGCGCAATGTCTAGACCACCCATTCTCAACAGAAGCCATGTAGTCCTCCTTGGGGCCATAGAGAATGCCCGTGGGCCCTGAGATGAGAAACATTTTTAGTGGGGGCATTGGGGGGCCATAGCTTGAAAACGGGTTATGGTAACACAAATAACAAAATTCATTTTTAATATTTTCTAGTAGCTTCTCTCCACACACTAATCTTCACTGGTCAGTGAAATAAATTACGCACGGGCAAGTGGCGATTTACGAAAGTGTGGAAGCCAAAACTCCGCCAAACTTGCGCAGATTTCGCCGGGCTCACTACAAACATACAATCACCATACGGCGACTTAGACTGCGCACCTAATAACCGATTCGTCCTAAGGACTTTGATGCCTTTCTACAGTGAACCAAGAGAGCTGTACTCAGGACACTGATACATCTACTGGGCAAGCTGCAGTGAACCCTCCTAACTCTTCTCAGCACACTGCAGCAGTTACCGCACGAACTCACACTGATACTGAGTATTCCTCAGGACACTACCACTGTGTGACAACTCCTGTGTCCAACAGTCTTTCTCGTTCCAACTAATAGTCGAAATACAGTGGAACCCAGTTTATTGCCCACCATCGGGATATCGCCAAAGCGGGCAATAAAGCGGGATGGACAATTAACCGATATTGCTATTTTTTCCCAAAGGGAAAGGGCAAAAACAGGATATTACCTAAAGTGTAATGTGCTAAGAAGGGTACAATACATACTTGTAAGTAACTCCTACAAAAGACGTTTATTCAGAAGAGCATGACCTATAATTTAAAAATTATAAGATAATGCATCCTACCTGGATAGCTATAGAGACTGATGTCACTGCATATTTTTTGCTGAGAAAACAATCCAACTTCAGTTGTACCTTATTTTGAGCTGCTACTCCAGTCACTTTTGCACTGATGAAGTTCAATTTGGACAAGAAATCGTTGTTTAACCCATGCAAGTTCGTAGCCATACAGACCATTTACACAGTTCTTTGCTCTTGAATCCGACACGCGCTGTTTGCTGTTGCCCACGGAGGATTCTGACACATCATACCCTGAGTCGCTGCCTCCTTACTATTCTACTCGGTTCTCTACAATTTGATAAGACTTTCATCCCAACAGTTCACAAGCTACATGGCAGAGCCTAGTCCGGGAAAGCGCCAGACGCTTTTCGCCCTATTGGGGCTCGTCAGTGGCGCGCATTCCCTCGGTCCTCTAAGGAGGATCGAACCCATGACCGCTAGAGGCAGATGCTAACTAACCAGCAGCTTAAGCCACTGAGCCATGGGGGACGATGGCTGGGCTACATAATTTGCAAACTAGCTGGGATATAGCACCACCTATCTACTGACGATTTCACCTTCAACGGTCGTCAGACCTGAGGTACATTCCACACCAATGTCAATGGAAATGAACTCTTCTGTATGCATGAGTGGGATTGGGCAAGCGCTGAGCTCGTTCTCAGCAATGACGGCGTTATCCGAAAGAGTACAGGATGTCAGCTCACTGAAGCCAAATGTCGAAAGCAAACCTTTATTGTTGAACCCGTAAACTTGCTCCAACATTTTGAAACGAACTGTATTGTATCGAGCACAGAAATCTTGGTGCTGACATCCACCGCTGACGACGAATCAGATAACACGTTGTTTTCGAGGTGATAATGTATTCGGTCCACAATTGCCTTTTGTAGCTGATTTTCGGATTCATAATCACATCTTCGTCCATGGGTTGAAGAAGGTTGCTCGTGTCTACCGGAAAAATTCTATTTGGATGCTGCTTTTGGATGCGCTGTACACTTTTCCAAGAGCAACATAATTTTTTAGTCATTCTGTCCTAACTCATTGTCTCTTTAGAGGATCCATTCGGCGAAAGGTTCCTTTGGTCATCCATGCATTTTTGTTAACCCTGTAAGTTACGGAAAGTATGTCCATTTTCATGCCATTAAAACATCGTAATTTCTTACTTTTTCCAATCAAAACCACTTTTCTTTTTTCCGTGCTTATTATATTCGCGCATCATATGAGCGATTCTATCTGTGGCTTCTTTCGATCCGCTGGGATTGTCGGCAAAAAACAAACAGCCAGCTGGAGTTGCTTGTTAAGAAAGACCAGTTTCGTCTGCATTGTCCCCGTTGTCATCATCAAATACATTCATAAGTTCAGGCAGTCGATCTTTCAGCCAATTTCCCAGACTGCTCTGTGCACGGAATTTTTTTCCCCGTGTTCACGTTTATACACAATTTGAGTTCTATTCTTGCATCTTTGAGACCATCCTACTGTGGCAGCAAAGTTTTTTCCAAGTCATTCTTCGCATTCTTCTGTCATTTTCTCCAGAAGCTGGACTGTAATTGTTTGGTTATGCGTACAAACCGATACCAACCCGTCTTTCAATGCCGTTTCAACTACTTCATCATTTCCACATTGCTTCCTTTCCTCTCAGTGCCATGCTGCGTTTTCGCTGGCAATCAACCTGGCTAAGGTACAACGGGAAATGTGTAAATTACTCGGCAACTTGTTCTGTGGGGTTCCTGGTGGCTAGATTCTAATTTGTCCAAAATGTCCAACTTTTCTGTTAATGACTAATCCTTTCTCTTACTGACTCTGCTTATGTGTAACCAATAGAGTACCGACAAATGTGGAGCGGAAAGATTACCTTGGCTCAAGTATCGGGTTTTGATTAGGGCTGATGGTTTGTCCACAGCCGTCTGTGCACTTAGCTTGCTAGTGCATTGAATGACATAGGTAACCTTTTCTGATCTGCCAATAACGCCGCCGACTTCTTTATTGTTCTTGACACGATCGAACTGGTTAGCTGTGGGGTAATCGTAATAACAGATAGTCGTAGCGATGGCGTACAATTGTCAAAGCGATAAGAGCACAGCCAACGCAGCTGGCCATTAAGCGGGGGACGACCCCGGCAATGGGCAATTAGACGATGAAAAACTAGCATAGTTATGAGAAAAGAATTTGTATTTTGAAAACTGGGCAATAAAGTGGGGTGGGTTGTAAACCTGGTGGGCAATAAAGCGGGTTCGACTGTAGCAATGACGCGTTACCACGCTTTCTTGGCATTCAGTTCAGCTGAAGTTTTCAAATTACGGAGCAGTTTTGTTAACTTACATCATATGTGCGGACATCCAGCCCATAGCCTAAAGGTAACAAGCTTGTCATGTGAGCTAACAGTGTGAGTTCAAGCATGCATGGGGGCATGGCTCTCTTCGTAGTATTATTAGCCAAGGTGCGACCGCAGGTGGTTGAGCCGCAGCGAAGTGTCGGAACTGCTTACCGGCGTAATGCTGACGCTGTTTTTACCAATAACACAATGTGTACATAAGGATATTTCTCGTATTACTCATAATAGCCGAATGCCTTGCCAGCACACCTTGCGTGCCATGTTTGGCAATAGCCGATGTGTGTCACTAATTTCGTTGTCGACTCTTCCATCCCCCTTTCTTGAACTAACCGTCCTTTTCTTTCGTGTTTGTCTCTCCTCCATTGTACCTTTTGTCAATGATTGCTACAACTTTCCTGTAATGTATGTGTCCAGTGAGCATTGTCATTTGCCGAGTTCCATTATTTTCTTCATTGGCCTTCATCAAGAAGTTTTCTTCACTCATTTTAGCTATCGTCGGTAGTTTCAAAGCTAGCCTCAGAAACCACCTTTGGGTGGCCTCTAAGAGTTCAGTAGTTCAATAGTGTATGATGGGATAAAAAGCAGAACTTTTCAAGACCCACAGGATGAATATGCAAAAGAAAATTAACTTCAAAATGCTCCAACTTGGAACGTGAAGTATCAGTGGTTAAACCATTGGACTTAATCAAACTGTTGTGTAGCGTTTATCACTAAGATGAAGATCTAAGAATCTTTCGAATGTCGTCATGTCTGGTGTGTTCACCACATATCTTGGTAATTCATTCCAGTGAGAACAGATTCTAAGTGAGTAAAAATACTTTCTATAATTCAGACGAGTGTTGTGTCATTAGTTTAAGGTGGTTGCCTCGGTTTTGTTCGTAAGGCTCTAGGGTCAACAGTGATGTACATGGATGTTCGCTTTCAGTTAGTATCCTGGATGTGAGAGTAAGATTACCGCGAAGCCGTCGGTATTCTAATGAGACCACACGGAATACACGAAGAAACAGTTCGTAACTTAGACCGGATAGCCCCCGCGTAGCCTTTGTGGCTCTTCTTTGGGGTTGTTCCAATAGGCAAATATCTCGTTTCAACGATGGACACCAGCCCTGAATTGCGTATTCAACGTGAGAGCGAATATAGTTGTTAATCAGCAATGCTACTACCCGTCGCTCAAAGGTGCCCAGAGCTCGCCTCAAAAGTCCCAAGTTCAACTTCGCCACACTTGCAGCTTTCAAACATTGGAGCGAATTTCCAAGCCTCTCTTGCACGCTTATACCTGGGTTACAGGACGTGTTGCCCCAAAAGGTATGTGTTGACGTAGCTGCTGCGCACTGTCAGCAGGTGGCACTTTGCAGGGCTCAGTGGGAGCTGGTTCCTTTCTGCCCATTCGTTAATCCGAGTCAGATCTTCCTGGAGGTAAGCACAATCGGATGCTAAGCGAATTGCTCTCCATATTTTAGCATGGTCTGCAAATATTTGCATGGGAGATAAAATGTCTGCTGGAAGCTCATTAATGTAGACTAAAAACAGTAGCGGGCCGAGGACGGATCCTTGTGGTACACCACTGGAGACGCACAGACTTGCAGAGTTAGTGTCAGCTACTCTTACCTTGATTGCTCTGTCATGTAAGTAGTCTTCTAACCAGGTGAGCAGCGAACCGTTGATACCTTAGGCAGCAAGCTTTTGGAGGAAAAATAAGTGATTGACTCCGTCGAATGCTTTAGAAAAATCCAAGTAAACACATCTATGGCGAATCATTCATCAGCCGCCCTGATCCATGAGTCCCGAGTAATCAGCAAAGTGGTGAGACAAGATCATCTGCGTCTGAAACCATGTTGGGCATTAGAAATTATTTGTTGACTTTCAAAGTATCGCGTCAGTTCATCTACGATTACTGATTCTATCACTTTTGATAAAACAGGAAGGAGTGTAATAGGTCGATAGTTGGCAGGATCCAATCGCTTACCTCCTTTGTATACTGGAGTGATAATTCCATTTTTCCACTCAGATGGGAGTGTATGGGAGTCAAACAGACACTGGAAAAAGGTTGCAAGTGGTGCTGCTATGGTGGGAGAAAGCGTTTTCAGTACTTTTGTGCAGATCATGTCGATTCCAGGGGCACTGTACTCCCGGAGAGGCTGCAATTCGCTTACAACAGCTGCTGGAGTAAAGGTGACGCTGGGTAAGCCAACGACATTTGTTGGGAGTTGATAGGGTGAAGTTTCCATGGTATTTGTAGCTACCGAACCAAACTGCAGGAGTAGAGCGTTCGCGGTATCCACAGCAGTGGATTTAGGCCACTGGCCGTCTTGAGTGGTGGAATTCCGGGCTTAACCTTTCTTTTGCCATTCACAAATCTGTATAGTAGTTTGGTTTTACTCGTAAATCTCAGCACCATGTTCACCTGCCATTCGTACTTATCGACTCTAATGAGCGACATGCAGTAGTTTCTGATGACTTTGTAATTCTGCCACGTGGTATCACATGCGCTTAGCGAACGTTGCCTCAAGATTTCATCTCTTCTGTTGATCCATGTACGTGTTCTGCTCCGGATCCACCTATTGGTCCGGGGCGATTCTAGCTAGTAATGGTACAACCTTCGATGCTGATTGTCTGACCCAGTTAATTCTGTCTTTCAGTTCATTCCACGCGTCATTCGCTGAGCTGTGCGTCCGTAGGTCTCAGTCAAAGGTTGCTGCGAAGTTGTGCAGCTTAAAATAGTCCGTAATAGTCCGTTGAGTCTCACTTTCTTTAACAACAATACTGGCATAACACACATAACCAAATGTTAGGACTGAATAGTCGTTACGTCCGAGTGAAGGATCACATGCTACTGACACAACCATCAACTCTTGACGAAACTCTGTCACATTTACACTATATGATATAGCCCATGACCACCAGATGCTGGCACTAATGTACAACAGACAGTGGACAGTGCCATAACCCTACTCGAGAATGAGTCACTTCAAACCCTTTGCACACAATTTGATAAACTCTACTACTGTAGAAAATCTGGTTTTCTGTATCTTGTCGACCCTAGATAGCTGCCCACGAGTAAGCGTTGTCCTTGCTATTGCTACTATTTTTCTCGCCTATTACGTGATCAATGTTCACTCATCTTATGGTTTTGTGTGCGCACATTCTACTTTCAAACCCTTAAACAGCAGTGCAGCTAAATCTGTAACCGCCCGAACCGACGATTCCAATATCCTCTGATCTGTTTTTTCACTCTAAACACCCCACGGGACATGTCAAGCACCTGCTTTTTTACCCGTTATAAATCACTGTTCATTGTTCTCTGTTCATTAGTCAGGATTAAGTCCAAGATTGTTGGCTTGCTTGAACCGCGTGTCTGGTTGGTCGATGCACATGGTTATCCAAAACTGCCATATCCGTGGATTCAAGGAGTTTCGATTTAAATGATGGTCCATTAGGGACATTGATGCAGTTGAAGGAACATTAAAGTCACTCATCATAAGATAGTGAGAGTACTTTTGTGAAACAGCATGGCGAAGGGCTTTTAACAGAATGTTATCGCTGTCTGCTGATGAGTTCGGAGGCCTGTAGATAACTGCTAAGAGGCAAGCATCACTCATCTTCTGTGAACCAACATCTCGACCTGCTAGGTGTAATCGGCAAAATAGTGCGTCGGGAATAACAAGGGAATTTTCTGTAAGGGCCTCATATTTCAAGTAATCTCGATAGTAGTGAACAATACCGCCACCGCGTGATGGACGATCATTTCGAATGACTGACCTCTCACCAAGTTCAAGATCTGGATAAGGTATGTCGCTTGAGAGCCAAGCTTCAGTAACTGCTATGAGGTCGCAAGTTGTTATTTCATGTCGATGGCACAGTTGCGAGAGGTTAGAATACAAGCCCTGAGTGTTGGTGTAACAGCATTGTATTTGTTGACGCATCAGGAGCTCGGTTTGCTGTGAGTGAGCGGCACAAATAGTGCCGATCTGCTGAAGTTTGTTGAAATGTTTGTTTGCACAGTTGGCTGATTTGAGATAGGTGTAGTTGAGGTTGACCCATCTGTACCTGAGGTCTGTACTAATTGTAGCAGTGGTCTTGACCGTACTTCTGGTGGCCCAAGTTTCTTGTTATCATGCCATGCTTGGATTGCCACTGATACCATTTCGGGCGCAGCCAAGGTAAATTTCAAAATTCGTGACCCGCTACCTTGGTAGTTTGTGGACGCAATTAGACCGGTGACGTCAAAAGCCACGACATTTTGCATGTCGTAGAGTTCTGCGATGTACCGCCATTCTTAGATGTCACGCTTCTGTCGTTCGCTGCTATCGTCATGCTTCAATTCTGGCACACCATGAACCAGTACCACTTTCTTCATCTCATTTTGACGTGACGAACTAAGGTTGGATCTCCGCATTACAACCTGCAGCCACCAACAGATGTTACAAATATGCTTGTCAAATGTCTGAGAAACTCACGGTCAAGCAAGAATACATTTAGTGTCACCACTCATTCGTAATAGCTATCAAATGATGTAATTTAGTACCCATGATATAAGTGTGTAAGAAAAATAAAACAACAGCTATATATATATCTATGTATCCACTTATCGTATCCACTTATCGTATTTTGGCCAAAAGCGTATTGTGGTAACGCTTTTTAGATTTCGGAGTTCCTGGATTAATAACCCGCCATTCTTGGATGCCAAAAGGGATTGAAAACGTGTATTCCCATGATTGTATTTTGGAGCTCCCAGATGTCGTACACGGGGTGGTCTAGAGTCAGCCGGAGATTCAAAAAGGAAGGTTGGCCGATGTTGAAGTGTACGAGGTGTTTGAAAGAATAGTTGATACAGCTGGTGATGTTATCAGCTGACCGGAATGTTGTGTAGTAAAATGTAAAAGGTACACTACATATATCTATATATATTTCAAAAATGACCTCCTTGGCAAATTAGTGTCGGCAGTACTCTATGAACTACCAGTCATTTGGATTCATCGCATCACTTCAAAACCTCACTCTACTTACGTGTTTTATTCGCCAAAACACTCAAATGAAATGATTTAGAAAGCGTTCGTAAGGACGAACGCGTAAAGTCTGGAGATTTTTGCAAAAATCTCAGAGATGGCTTCGAAAACACCCAGTTTAAAGACTATGGTTTCTGACAGGGCAAATAAAGGCGAATGGACCTACAATGTCAGTAAGTTGATTACCAAAAATTGCAGTTCATAAAAGGTTAGAGAACAAATTATCTTGCCTTTGGTATCAATAATACTAGCTGACCTGATGAATACGTATCTGCAAGAAGCAGTTGAAGACATCCCGCTCAGCAATTCGACTTTATCTAGGCGAATGAATGAGATGACTCAGGGCATAGAAAGTACCGTGTTTGCTTGACTACAGTCCAGAAAGTTCGCGTTACCATTCGATGAATCTACTTTACCTGAAAACAATGCTCTTCTTGTGGCACATGTCCGGTTCTTCAATGTTAATGAATTAGTGGAAGCGATGCTGTTAGTCATGCGAATTAAAACGCATAAAAAGCGCCAGTCTTAATTTGAAGTAGTTAGTAACTATCTAACTGAAAACTCCATTCCAATACAGAACCTAGTTGCATGTACAACAGATGGTGTTGCCGCAATGGTCGGAAGATATACAAAATGTATTGCCCATCTGAACAATGTTCCCACAATTCACTGTGATTCATCGAGTGCACCTAATGGGCAAAAACTTGGGTGGTTACTTAAACGACTCACTGTCAACTGTTGTAATAGTAGTCAACAATATGAAGTCGAACCCTCTTCAAGATCGTCTTTTTCAGCAGTTGTTTGAGGGGAACGGTGATGATGTTCAGGATCTACTGTGGCATACAGAAGTTAGAGGGATCTCCAAGGGCAACTGTCCTCGCCGTTTGTTTGCGCTCTGAGACACTATCGTCCCAGTTCCTTCTGGAATTGATTATGAACGAATACTGTCAACAGCTAAGCCAGATGTGTTTCAACGGGCTGATGCTTTTGAAGAACTCAACTTATAAAATAAAACCCATCAAGGCAAGTTGAGTAATCTCATCTCAAGTCAAGTAACCATTATCACTTGTCTTAAAAAGCTGGAAGTGTATGCTCAGAACATCGGACGTCGGGAATTTTACCTCTTCCCGATTCTCGCTACAGTCGCAGAGGAGCTGAATGATGAAGACTTTCTTATTTATGCCAGTCATTTACAACAACCCCAAAAAAAAGGAAAACATGTTTCATGACCTGATTGACATTGAAATCCTGCTTTAAAATTTAGATCCATTTTATCTACAGCCCTGTGAAGTTGGAGTTAAAATCCAGGAAAGTCCCATAAAGTTTCAAAGTGACACATTAGCAAGATCCAAATGCACGCAATATAGGATCGATTTTTGAATAAAGGCTGATACCCTTAACAGAGATCACAGACTGTGAGAAACAGTTAAAATATATTTCCTTGCTTTGCCATCCGCATACTTGGTTGAATGTGGATTCAGTAGAGTGGTTTCTCTAAGCAAAAGGAGAAAAAATTGAGCATCACAGCTGGAGGAGATCTTCGACTCATGCTGTCAAATCTGGAGCCGGACATAAGTGAGATTGCTCAAGGACATCAGACACAAGGTTCGCAGTAATATCTCGACAAACACATTGTTACGCAGTCACTACACCTTCTAATTCATGACATCCCTTATAGACAAAAGCCAATAATAGTTAAGTACAGTTAAATATTAAAGATGACTCGCGTAGTTATAGACAACTGGCTTCATGTTGCCGCACAATGACCGTTATTTTGAGGATGTGCAAGTTTAAATAGAATGAGGTTTATAGGGGAAAAAGCACTGTTACCAACATTACAAATTTAGCCATCATAAGCAGCTACCAATATGACCACTGTAAATCACAGATTTACGTCTGTCAGTCATTGCGAATTGCTGAAATTATGGTGATCAAGGGTGGGGAGCCATAAGAAATGGAAAGGTTAAAAAGAGGGCCAAGGCTAAATACAGGTTGAGAATGCTTGGTCTAGGCTACCTATATTTCATGTACCTCGCCGGAACACTTTTATTTGCAATTACAATCCAGTGGGTCTTGCGCAGTCATTCCCTTTTCCCATCACACACTTTTGAACTGCAGAACTAGAAATGTAGACTGGTTCGTTCTCACAGAATTGTGGATCGATTTACCTCTCGCCGGACCCTATCTTAGATCTATCTTTGTTAGCCTCACCGCGTATTCTCTCGTCAGGAAACCGGTGCAGAAACTGGTGGCAGAGATGGAGGACAAACGGATCATTAAGAGAACGAACAGCCCGTATTCATCGCTGTGATGGTGGTTGAAACCTGGGGCGAAGGGAATCGTCTGCCTCAGTGCAGTTGATCAGGCGATCGATCGATCGAGTGGGTTAGTGAGTTTTAAGAACACATCTAGGTGTGGCTCATCTCACACTTGTGAACAGAACTCCTGTGTGCAGAGCCGGAGTGAGCTTCCTCTTGAAGCGGCTGGTAGAACCAGGCACGCAACATGGTGACAGAAGAAAAGAAGCTAACGTGCCGGACCCCGCTCGCTTTTGGTGGACAGATGTTGATTCCACTGCCGATTGCTCTGCAGGTGACGGAAAGCACGTTACCTGACAACTGGAAAATGTGGAAAGCGAATTGGATAGAATTCGCAGCATGGATCCAGTTGAATGGATATCCGAGGACATATCAGATGGCCATGTTCCGATCCGCTATCGGCCACGAAGCATGCCGTATAATAGAGGCGTGGAATATTTGTGACGATGGTGGAGTGATGTATCTTTCTCAAATAATAGCGAGCTTTGAGTACTATTGTAATGGCCGATTAAACCTTCTCACTAGTTGCGGACGGTCATCATGATAACATTATACACGTCAGCTAGAGGTAGGAAACACAGCTACTGTGCCGCAATACAAAAAGCAAAAGGAAAATAAATACAATCGTTGCAGGTCAGCTGAGTTACCTGCAACGGATACGCATCGTTCCGGTAAGCTACCAGCCGGCTACTAGGCAAAAAGCAAAATTATTATGTTTTACGCTACGAAATGAGATCGTAGGTAGAGGGGGAGGCTAAAATGGATGGGGAGGGACAAACAAACTCACAGCAGGAACGCCACTGGGGTCGGCTTCTTTGACATATCAGCAAGTGTATCCAGACAAACGTGTTCACCGTCTTTTGGACTCCAACCAGGGAGCCATGATGCTCCAACCGAGGCCAGCTCAGAAGTGAGGGCCTTCATTCCTCTCGACCAAGTCATCGCTTGGCCACCCCTTCTCTTCTTCCATCCCAATCACCGGTGAGCAAATAACACACGTCGTGGAAGTCGGTGGGCTGGCATGCGTAACATGTGGCCAAGCCATCGGCGCCTTGTGCGCGAAATGACCGTGAGAAGCTGTTCAGTTGCTTTTTCTGTGCCCTAAACAAGGTGTCGAACACGCCCGTTACTAACGCAGTGTTCCCACCAGATGTAAGCCAAACTGCGAAGGCACCGATGGTCGAACTTAGTAACAATCTTCATGTCCGCCGATCTTAGGGGCCAGATTTCGCAACCGTACAGTAAGGTCGAAAGTACCGCTGCATTGTACACTCTACCCTTCAGGGCGAGGGTAATGTCGCGCCGCCGCCATAGGTGGCGAAGGTTAGCAAAAGCATTTAGAACTTTTGCTATACGGTTCGTGATCTCGTCTTCGATCCCAAGGGCGCTGATACAACTTATCAGGCAGCTGAACTTCCGAACGACTTCTAGCTGATCCTCACCAAGGGTCAGCGCAGGAGGCGATCCCTGCCAATCTCGGAGGAAAGCTTTGCATTTCGGCGGTGCAAAGCAAAGCCCGAAGTAACTGATAGGCAGTGCTAATCTGTCCAGCGCGGCTTGGCACCTCCGGGAGCTGCCACAGATGAGCGCAATGTCGTCTGCATACTCCAAGCCAAGAAGTCGTTCTCCTGGGAGTTGCTCCACACCTTCCAAGTCATGTCCTGTAAATGAAATCTCCATGACTTCGTCAATAGCGAAGTTGAAGATGAAAGGTGACAACGGGCATCCTCGTCTCACACCGCTGGAGATATTGAAGGGTGGTGACAGCTTGCCGTAAGCCCTCACTCTGCGCGTGCTACGCGAGTAAAATGCCCGGATAATATTTACATATTTATCGGGCACATCTTTCCAGAGTAGACAATTCCAACGGGCACATCGATCAACCGAATCGAAGGTACTTTTGATGACGAGGAACACGACTACGGTGGGCTGCTAATATATGTGACGATGCTCCAACAACTGACTCAAAGTGAAGATGTGATCGATGCAGTCACGACGCCGACGAAACCCGGCGTGTTCCTCACGAATCTGGCTTACACGAGCGCCAGTCAGTCTGTGAAGGATTATGGAGGCGAGTAATTTGGGGGCGACGGGGATCAGACTGATTCCACTATGGTTGCCGCATTCCGAACGCGCCTCCTTTGAAGATGGAAACAATAACGGAGTGGCCCCAGTCGGTAGAGACAGTCTTCTGCTCCCACAGTTTCAATATTCATGTAAAACATCAACAATAGTAGTCGCCGAATTTGAAGAGGGCTGAAGGAATAGCATCTGGTCCCGCGGCCTTGTTCAACTTCCACAGTCCGAACTCACTTTCGACTTCTGAGCGAGAGGATGGATCCAAAGGGACAGCCCACGAAGCAGGGCGATCACTGGCCGGCGAAGAATCGAACAATTCCAGTCCATTGAATTGCTTTTCAAAATGCTCAGCCCAACGCTCCAAGCGTTTTGACAAATTGTGGATAGGCTGTACTCTCGTCACGTATAGTTTCACTAACACCAGGTCTCCTGCTGTTCGTTTCCCGTATCAGACGGAATAACTTACGATGGTTGCCGAGAGCATCGGCCAATTCCATCTCTGACGCACGATGAGATCACCAAGATCCGCGGTCTCTCTTCAGGCTAGCACGGAGTTTTGTCCTGAGCTCTTTGCGAGTTTCATTGTCTTTCCTTCCAGCCAGGATATGCCAGCGACCATCGATAAGTTCCAGAGACTGCGAAGAGACCCAATGTCCATGTTGGCTATTAGACATACCACATGAAGATTTGCCTGCTGCTAGCAGGGTCTGGTGAACATGTGACCAGTGACCATCAGTTGTCGCCAGTGAGCGACTGCTCAACTCGCATGCCAGCGTACTTTGATAGGCATTCAGAACAGCTGGCTTTGTCAATTGGCTGGTGTCAATGCGCTCACAGCGTCGTCGTGGGCGTCCGCCAAAACGCATCCGCATGTCAACACATACAAGTGCATGATCAGTGTCCACACATGTGCTCCAAATCGAGCGACAGTTCTGCATGCAGTCTCTCCAGCGGTAACTGTAGCAATATGATTGTTCTGCGTCCAAGGCTGGTTCGAGGCTGGTGGGCGCCAAGTCCCACTCCGGCGGGTGCTGTGTCGGAAGTTAGTGCTCGCAAGAAATAACCGAGCATCCTCACACAGATGAAGTAACCGCTCACAGTTATCATTACGGGAGCCTAAACCGTGCTGACCGCCTAGATGCATTTCATCAGCGGACGAAGTTCCAAGTTGAGCGTTCAGATCCCCAGCCAGCACAACAGTGTTCGTGCTTCTTCTGTGGCGAAGGAGCTGAGTCAGTTGGCGGTAGAAGTCGTTCTTTACCAAATCATCGCTACAGTTTGTGGGTGCGTAGGCAGCGATGATGAATAGACACCTATTAGTTCCGCGCGATTTCAAACCTTTGAACGAGTCAGCCAATCGGACCGCACATATCCGGCTACTGATTGGAATTCAGTCAATCAGAGCAGCTTCAGCCAGGGGACTCAGGGCAATGCCAACACCAGCTTGGCCGGTGCTCGAAGCTGCATCGTCACCGGATAGGCGCAATGAGAACATACTGCTTGCGTCACCTGTAGGGGATCGCAGAGTGAGCACAGAGCTCGAGTCTTTCAGGCGGTTTTCCGACAAGCAGCAGATATTGATCGAGAGGGTCTCTAATGTTCGGGCAAGTGCTGCCTGTTGACCGATCTGTAACAATGTGCGTACACTGAGGCATGCCAATCTAATGGATGATCGATGGCTCCAAATGAAAGCCGATGAAATGGAATGGACCACTTGGTTGGACATGGGCTTGTCGACAGGAGAGGAGTGAAACTCCGCGTCAGCATGAGTTGAAATTAGAAGATAAATGCTTAACAAAGCATGTTGGGGGAGGGCCAAGAATCGGACGGTTGAAAACTGGGGGATATAAGTGAAGTTGGAACGGGACGATAAGAGTGAAAAAGCCTAAAATAGGGAATAAGAAGACCGGGAGGCTTGAGCAGTAGCATCCAAACCCCTATCCACCCTGCTCGATGCGGCAGATAGGGCACCGTTGATTATCCTCTGCGGTAGCTAGAGCATCAAGAAATTGTTTGACAATGGAACAATAGTTTATTACGGGTAAAAAGGCATCGCTTAAAAGGTCCAATGGGATGGAAATTATTGCGAAAATCAATTGCATAATAAAGTGAAAGGCGTTGTGGTGGACTCACCATAGATGTATGTGGAATAGCGGAGATAGTTCAATAGTTCAATAGTGTATGATGGGATAAAAAGCATTGGCTTTACAAGACCCATAGGATGGTAAATGCAAAATAATTAAAAATCATTAGATTCCGACATGGAACTGAAATGCCAATAGTCTATACCTAGTACGTCACACCACAATGTGTTGTTTGTCACTCAGATGAATGTCTAACAATTGTTTGAAGGCTGTAATCTTCGGAGCGTTTACCACATGCGTTGGCAAGTCATTCCATTGTGAATAGATTCTAAGAGAGTAAAAATATTTTCTACAGTCTAATCGAGAGTATTGGATTATCAGCTTGAGGTTATGACCTCTCGATCGCTTATATGAGGCTAGGGTGAGCAGCGCTTTGCACGGGTGATCCCTTTCCGTTAATATCCGGTATGCGAGAATGAGATCTCCGCGTAGTCGTCGGTATTCAGAGGAAAACATTCCGATTAAACTGAGACGCACTTCATAATTGAGACCAGATAATCCGTGTGTTGCCTTCGTAGCTCTTCGTTGGGGCTGTTCTAAGTGATGAATATCCCGTTTTAACCATGGGCACCAAGCCTGGACGGCATATTCGACGTGGGGACAGATATAGGAGTTGACAAGCATGGGTACCAACCGTCATTCAAAAACACCAAAAGCTCGCCTCAAAAGTCTCAGATTCATGTTCGCCACGTTTGCTGCTTTCGAACATTGGAGCGAATTCCCCAGACTTTCTTGCACAATGATACCTAAGTCTCTTTCTGTGGTCACGCGCCGTAAAACGTACTGCCCCAAGAGGTGCGTGTTGGTAAGATTGCTGCGCAATGACAGTAGATGACACTTGGCAGGATTCAGGGGGAGGTGGTTTATATCTGCCCATTTGTTGATTCCATCCAAATCATCCTGGAGGAGGGCACAGTCTGATGTTGAGCGAATAACTCTCCAGATTTTTGCGTCATCTGCAAAAATTTGCATCGAGGATTGAATATTATCCGGGAGGTGGTTAATGTAGACCAGAAAAAGGAGGGGACCAAGGACGGATCCTTGAGGAACACCGCTGGAGATGCAGAGGGTTTCCGAGAGGGCATCGGCGACTCTGACCTTGATCGTTCTGTCATGCAAATATGCTGCTAGCCAAGTGAGTAGGGAACCATGGATACCGTAGGCACGAAGCTTATGAAGCAGAGCTAAGTGATTAACTCTGTTGAATGCTTACGAAAAGTCTAGGTAAATCACATCAAGGGGATCCTTCATCAAGTGTTTTGGTCCATGAATCCCGAGCAAGAAGCAGATTTGTGAGGCAAGATCGTTTGCGCCTAAAGACGTGTTGGAGGTGAGAAATTAGCTTTGGACTCTCAAAATATCGTGTAATTTCATCTGCAACTAACGATTCCATTACTTTTGATAAAACAGGGAGGAGAGTAATGGGTCGGTAGTTGGCAGGATCCGATCGCTTACCTCCTTTGTATATCGGAGTGACTATCCCGCTTTTCCACTCAGACGGAAGTGTTTGGGAATTGAGTAGACTTTGGAAAAAGCTTGCGAAGTGTGCTGCTATGGTGGGAGCAAGAGTTTTAAGAACTTTGGGTCTGATCTTGTCGACTCCCGGAGCGCTATTTTCTCTTAGAGCCCGTAATTTGCTAGCGACAGCTGCTGAGGTAAAAGTGACAGTTGATATGCCGATCACGTTGGGTGAATGCTGGTTTGGCAAAGGTTCTATGGCGTTTGCAGTCACTGTGCCAAACTGCAGAAGTAATGCGTTCGCAGCATCCACAGCAGTAGTCGTTAGGCCACCATCCGTCTTGAGTGGTGGTATTCCTGTTTTAACTTTCCTTCTGCTGTTCATGTACTTGTACAGCAGTTTTGTATCGTTCGTGAATTTAAGTACTATGTTTTTTTGCCATTCGTACTTATCGGCTCTAATCAGTGATGTGCAATAGTTCCTCACTATTTTGTAATTCTCCCAGGTGGCGTCGCAATTGTTCAGCGCGTATTGTCTCCAGATCTCGTCTCTGGTGCTAATCCATTTACGCGTTCTGCTTCGGATCCAGGTGTTGGTCCGGCGCGGCACTCGTAATGGTATGACTTTAGAGGCTGCTTGCGTGACACAGCTAATTTTGTCTTTTTTAGTTCGTTCCACGCATCGTCTGCCGTGCTCTGCAGATTGAGGTCCCAGTTGACGGCTGTCGCTAGGCTGTGAAGCACGGAGTAGCTTTTTATAGTTCGTCGGTTTTCATGTCTGATTTCAGTAGTATTGGCGTAACAGACAGGCAAAATTTAACACTGAGTGGTCACTGTTGCCTAATGGTGGATCGTATGAAATTGTCTCAATCATCAACTCTTCGTTGGTTAGGATTAAATCTAGAAGCGATGGCTTATTTGAACCGCGGTGTCTAGTTGGTCGGTGCACGTGGTTGTACAGAGCTGCTGTATCCATAAACTCGAGAATCTTTGATTTGAAGTAAGGACCACTAGAAGTCGCTGAGACAATTGGGGGTACATTAAAATCGCCCATGATTAGACAATGTGAGTACTTTTGAGAAACTGCATAATGAAGCGCGTTTAACAGAGTGTCATCTCGGTCTGCGGTGGAGTTCGGTGGCCTGTAGACAACTGCCAACAGACAAGCACCCCATGTCTTCTTCGAAGGTTCACCATCTCGGCCATTTAGCTGCATTCGGCAAAATAAAGCGTCGGAGACAGCAAGGTGACGTTCGTTAATAGCCTCACATCTCAGACAATTCCGATAGTACAGAGCAACGCCGCCACCGCGAGATGGACGATCATTGCGAATAACTGACATATCACTGATTTCGATTTCCGTGTCGAGCATGTCATTGGACAGCCAGGTTTCAGTTACAGCTATGATATCCTAATTGATTGTGTTATGTCGATGGCGCAATTCAGGTAGCTTAGAGTTGAGCCCCTGAGCGTTTGTGTAGCAGCACTGTATCTGTTGACACATTAGGAGCTCGGTTCGTTGTTGTTGTATGGTTGTATGAGTTAGTTCCGAGTGTTCAGATGGATACTCTGCATAACACACATAGACAAAAGTTATTACTACATGGTCACTGAGACCTAATGGACTATCTATCAATAACTTGTCAACTATGAGCTCTTCATTCGTGAGCACAAGGTCCAAGATGGACGGTTTGTTTGCTGTCCTGAATCTAGTGGGCGTGGTGACATGATTGTACAAAGGAATATTATCGATCAGTTCATGCAAGTCTGCTTTGAACTGCTCACTGGGCAATGCCGAGGCCTCCAGATCGTGTAGTTTGAAGTCCCCGGAGATGAGAATGTGGCTGTACCTAGTGCGTGTTACTCTGTTTAGCTATGAGACATGTGTCGTTGTGTCTTAGTCGGAGACGGCACCAGACTGAGTCGGTAACGTTTGTTTCCAGATCAACTGTTGTACATTGTAGATCATTGCGGTAGTTTAGTAGGACCCCACCTCCTCTGCTGGGGCGGTCGTTCCGCATGAGTGACATTCCGGCTATCTCAACCTCAGCATCAGTCACCTCTTGATGTAACCAAGTTTCGGTAATAGAAATTAGGTCCCAAGCATTCGCAACCTGACGTAGTCGAAGTTCGTTAATTTTACTGAGGAGCCCTTGGGCGTTGGTGTACATACATGAAAGTACCTCCGATTTAATCAATGTTTCAGAAGTTGTACAACTCATACGTGAAGTTTCGTCGACCAGTGAGTGGCCGGCGACTAATCGTTTTTTCGATGTGTACTTGGAGAAAGGTTTATGGTCTTATTCATCCTCCGCGTAGTTAGTCCCGTGTCTAATCTTCGACGTACAGTGTAAGGTGTCTGGTCAGTGTCATCTTCTGCAGGTTGTATGGGCTCATTCGGCACACTACTGGTGCATTGTTCTTTCATAGATCCCATCGCGTTTGGTACTTTGAGTAACATATAATCTCTAGGAAGCATATCGGATTGTCTTCAGCCGAACCTCAGATAGTAGCTTGCAACGGAACCTGTACCAACTTTTTAACATCCGCGCTACCATAAGTTTTGACTGAAGGACCACCTTCAACACTCTCGGGCCACTTCCTTTGTAGTTCGGTGAGGTTGAAGGACTACTTAATACTAGTCCGAGACGATGCGCGAAATTAAGCGCGGATATCAGAAGGCAATGGGAGTCGGACACAGCGGATTGTATTCGATGGACTACAATAAGAAGCGGACGGATGAAGCGAGGCAAGAGCGTACACGTGAGCGCGGGAACTTACAAGGCAGTTGTGTCGAGCCAGTTGTAAGGACGATTAAAACAAGAAGGAATAATTTTTCGGGTTTTTTTTGGAGCACCCGCCGTGTGTCTTGGATTGCGACACGCAATCTCATTAGTGGCGGCGACTGACTTGGAAGTCAGCCTCTGCCAAAACGGCCACTGGGACCGTCACCGAAGTGGAGGGTTTCGGTGTGGCTCTCTCCTATCCCTGCACTCCACAATCGGTCAACAAGCAATTTGTACATGAAAGATAAGAGTTATCTTTTTGGGCGCTACAGAGCTCCCCCCAGTGGAAGGCTGAACATAGAAAGCCTTCGAAATCGAAAAGGAATGTTGAAACAAATTTCGTAAGGCAAAATCGTGCCGAGTAAAAATGCGCGTGCGTTCGTGTAAATGGGGGTTCGTCGGAAGTCGGAGTCCGCTGTGCCGTTTATGATGTTACTTATTGATTGCAGGGCAGGGTGCATTTCGTCGAGCCGTTGGAGCGGGCTCGTCGGACTACAAAAAACTGGCTAGCCCAGAAAAAGGTCGACAGAAACTCAAGCTCCGCTGCTGCCAAACGGTGCGCTTGGGAGTGGTCTTTCCCCCCGCCGCACGTCGCCCCGCGCCAAAACGATCCTCGTCCCACGAAGAAAAGACCATGGTCCCACGGAGAAGCGACCCTTGTCCCGCGTAGAATCGACACTCGTCCCGCGGAGAAACGACCAGTGTTCGCGTCAGGGTCCTCGAAAACATTCATCGTGTGGGCCAGTCGATCGAAGGGGAGGGTTGGGGCATGTAAAGACGAGAAAATAGAAAAACACGCGCAGAAAACGCCAAAAAGAACAAACGAATGAGCTGCGTGTTTAAATATTTTTTGGTTTTTGAATATTTTTTTGATAAAGGTTTTTCGGAGGTTTTTGATATTTTTGTTTGTTTTCGAAACGTTAATCGACCAAAAACGAGGCAAATATATACAATATCTACAAAGTTAAAAGTATTCACACTGTACATAGTCGGAGAAGTGAAGGGGCTTACGTACTTCCCGACCACGGCAATTGGTTGTGGGAGGCGGCGGACCAGGTTCGGGTGATGTCGGGACTGCTGAAGCTTGCAGACCGTGATCGTGGTCTGGTTGGACTTAATTAGCATGCGGAAAACGGGTACGGTGAGTTGTGACATCGCACGAAGCACTACTAGACGAAGTAGGCGAGGTAGTTACTTCCATAAAGGCGGGTTTTAGACGGTCGATGGTGAGGACTTCGTGTCGACCACCGCGGTCAATAGTGTGCGCCTTACTCGCACGATGCAGCACCTTGAAGGGTCCTATGTACGGCAACTGAAGAGGCTGTCGAACACCGTCTGCACGAAGAAGGACGTGTGAACAAGTAGACAGCTTTTCGGGCACGTACACTGGTGTCTTCTGCGATCGAGGAGCGGGTAGACGTAGCTCACGCATCTGGTGAGCCAATAGATCAGTGTAACTTCCGTAGTCAAAAGTGGAAGTACATGGGGCTGGTGCTACCAGCTGTCAGGGCAACTGCAGCGTGCAACCGTAAACGAGCTGCGCTGACGTGGCATCGAAGTCGGTTTTAACCGTGTTTCTTAAGCCTAGGAGAACGAGGGGAAGCGTTTCAGATCATGAAGGATCTGCGTGCCCACGTAGCGCTGCCTTCAAATGGCGGTGAAAACGCTGCACCATGCCGTTAGCGGCCGGATGATACGCCGTCGTCTGGACGTGGTGACAGCCTAAATCATTTAGCAACGTGGCAAATGTCGACGAGAAATGTGACTTTCGATCGGTAGTCACGATGGCGGGACAGCTGTATTGAGCTACCCAGCGCTCCAGAAAAGCTTTCGCTACCGTTTCTGAGGAGCAATTTGGGATAGTGACGGCCTCAGGCCACCTAGTAAATCGATCGATGCAGGGCAGTAGATACACATAGCCTTTCGAAGGCGGCAGAGGACCGACGAGGTCCATGTGCACGTGATGAAAACTTGCGTTTGGCGTCGGAAACGTGCCTAAGGGGTTTCTCGTGTGTTTTTGCACCTTCGCGCGTTGACACGGAAGGCAAGCAGCTGCCCAAGTACGGACGTCCTGATTAACATTGCGCCAAACGAATCGTGCGGTTACGAGTTTAACCGATGCACGAACGCCTGGATGAGACAAGCCGTGCAACGTGTCGAACACGGTCTGCCGAAACTCACGTGGGACGACTGGGCGCGGCGTGCCCAGAGATAAATCGCAGAGTATCGTTCCGTCTGATTATGTCAGCGGAACGGGTCGTATATCCAATGAGGGAGACCTGCGTAGTAGATCAACCTCAGGATCGTTGAGTTGTGCTGTGGCCATGGCTGCCAAGTCGATAGCAGTGCCAGTGTCAGCGGAGATAGCTTGGATGCGAGAGCGTGCATGAGCTACGGCGTTGTGCACACCTGAGACATGACGTATATTGGTCGTAAACTGAACAACATAGTCAAGGTGGCGCGACTCTCTAGGAGAGTATCGATCGTTAGTCGAGCCGAGCACGTAAGTCAGGGGTTTGTGGTCGGTGAAGACGGCAAGGCAGTGGCCTTCTAAGACGTGTCGAAAGTGACGTATCGCTAGATATATGGCTAGTAGTTCTCTACCGAACGTGCTGTAGCGAGATTCGGTAGGTTGTAGGCGTTTGGAAAAAAAGGCTAAGGGCTGCCACGTGTCGGCTACTCGTTGCTGCAAAACAGCGCCACGTTCGAGGCGTCAGTACTGAGGGACAGTGGGGCGGTCGGATCGTGATGCGCTATGGAATCTATGTTGGCGATAGCTTTTTTCAGCGACTTAAAAGCAGCGCTAGCTGCGGCAGGAAATTCGAATTTCTTGAGTTTTCCTCGGAGAAGGTCGGTGAGCGGTTGCATCAGCGAGGCGCATTTGGGTATAAATCGACGGTAAAAGTTGACAAGCCCATCAAAACGCCTGAGCTGTTTGAAAGAATGAGGCTCGGGGTAGTCGATGATGGCTTGAATTTTATTCTGCAGTGGCACGACGCCTGCAGAAGAGATAGGATGGCCGAGGAAATTGACTGAATCGACACCAAACGAACAGTTTTCTGCGTTGATCGTCACTCCGCGTTGAGATAAACGATCAAAAAGTGTTCGTACGTGGCGTATGTGCTCTTCTCGTGAAGATCTTGCGATTAAAATGTCGTCAAGGTACGCGTAAGGTAAGTCTAAGCCGCGACAAACTTGGTCGACGAAGCGATGAAAGTTTGCGCGGCGTTCTTTAGGCCAAATGGCATGCGCAGAAACTCGAACAAACCAAATGGAGTTGTCACGGCAGTTTTAGCGATGTCCGCTTGGGCTACCGGAATTTGGTTGTATGCGCGTACCAAGTCGGTTTTGCTGAAGATATGTTTACCCGCCAGACTGGCGGTGAGATCCACTATGTGTGGGATCGGATAGCGATCGGGCGTGGTAACCGTATTCAAGGATCGGTATTCGCCGCAAGGACGCCAGTCCCCCATGACCTCCTTCAGGACCATGTGCAGAGGCGACGCCCATGGGCTGTTGGACAGTCTGACAATACCAAATTGAAGCATGTGGTCAAATTCGGTTCTTGCTGCCCGTAGTTTGTCTGGAGCAAGCCGCGCGTAACTATGTGATGAGCGACCTCTGTCGTGACTGGTGGAAGCTCTGCAGCCGGTCGAACCAGTCGCGGGTGTTCGGAGAGGAGGCTCAAACAGTCGGACGGTGCGTCTGTGATCCGAAATACAGGGCTGATTATCGGGGCATCTGAAAGGACACCATCAACACCTATTTTCGTACGATGGTCTAAAAGTCTGTGGCGACCTGCATCAACAAGCAACCCAAAGTGTCGGAGGAAGTCGATACCGATAATTGCGAAAGGTACAGACGCAACCATGAAGACCCACTGAAAATCTCGGCGAAGATTGAAGTCTAGGTTCATCATGCGCTGACCGAATGAAGCTATCGGAGAACCGTTGGCCATACGCAAATTGTACGTAGGCTCTGAGTGCCTGTTGTTAGCGGTCGCTGGGATGACGCTGACTTCCGCTCCCGTGTCGATGAGGAATGTGATGGAAGAACGTCCATCCTTAAAGTAAAACAGTCGGTTTGCTTGGTTATTGAATGATACGTTGGTCGTGCTAGTATGCGGGATATTCGCTTTCCCTGAAGCAGCTGGGTCGTGCCTAATGCAGCGAGCCCGACAACGTCTAGCTCTTCCACCGTATTGGCGGTGATACCAACATACTACTTCGACGTGTTTGACGTTATCTGACTGAGAACTCGTAAGGAAAATGTGGCGCTTTCGTGCTGAACGGGACAAACTCGGTGCAGGCACCGACGAGCCGCAATGAACGGTAGCCAAAACGTGGTCCGCATTTGACCATGTCACCGGATGCTTCGAAGCCTTCATTGCTGCTATCTTGCTGCGAAGTAGCGCAATTTCCTTGTCTTTAGAGTCAGATCGGCCTAACGACTGGGAACGAACATGAGATTCGGTTTTCATCGGTGAGAATACGTCAACGGAGCTACTGGTCGTCTGCTGCGGAAAACGTTCGAACGCAGCGTCTGCCTTGGAAGCTAATTCTCTCAGGGGTGTATTTATAAACATAGACAGCATTACGGGCAATGGCTCGGGAAGACGTACAAACCACAGCTCCTTTATCCAATCTTCGCTCAAGAATAAGGGACCAGCGATGCGCTGAAATTCGCGGAGCAACGCCGACGGCTTGCGACCTCCAAGCTTGAGACCATTGAGCTGCTCAAATTGAGTTCGTGCGTATCACAGCTGGACTCTAACCGCAAGTACGTATTTCAACTAGTAGTGAATAAGCAAGAAGACGCGT
Source organism: Dicrocoelium dendriticum (assembly GCA_944474145.2). Classification (NCBI taxonomy): domain Eukaryota; kingdom Metazoa; phylum Platyhelminthes; class Trematoda; order Plagiorchiida; family Dicrocoeliidae; genus Dicrocoelium; species Dicrocoelium dendriticum. The sequence continues at coordinate 52,678,160 of OX104065.1, forward strand.
CAGTCTGGCACGTAGTATACTGAACACTTAACGGTTTACATGTGAACACGGAAAGTTAGGGTGTGTCCTTGAGTGCGTGTGTGCGTGCTTATCTACGTGTGTGTGTAGGGCCAATCACGTTTACGGTCATAGTGAGCGATCATTGGTTGAACACGTAACAGTCCTCCCTGTTTTGGCTGACGTTACAGTCATGGCTGGAAACGTTCGATCGGTTTGCGAATCCGGGTCGATCGGCGTAATTGGGTTTCCCCTGTTGTTCTGTGTTCATCGTGCTCTGCAGCTTGCTCTGCGATCTCCGAGTGTGACTGACTCACGGCAGGTGTGTCAGTGCTCCTGGGGCGTACATGATCTGAGTGCCGGCGAACAACCCGGCCGTCCGGAAGCTGCAAATCGTTTTGACTTCCTGAAGAATCGAGCACAGTCGCCGGCTGCCAACATTGTTCATGCGGTAACCTGGTGTAAACAGGTTGATGGTCCTGAAATGTAACTTCCGGCTTTGATTCCTCTGAAGACACAAACTTTTTCTGACGCTCCTGTACTTCAACACGCGGGTTCGGAAACAACAAATGAAGCCTCGTTCTCAGATTTCTGCCGAACATCAATTCCGCCGGGGATTTCCCGGTAGCCTCAGTGGGTGTAGAACGGTAGGAGAATAGGAACCGATCCAGTTTTGTTCGCAATGTCCCCGTTCGCTGCTTTAGTAAGCCATGTTTCACAGTTTGTACTGCACGCTCCGCTAATCCGTTTGATGCTGGGTGATACGGGGCTGATTTAACGTGTTGGATTCCGTTGTTGGCGACAAATTTACCAAATTCGGCACTCGTAAAAGGCGAACCATTGTCTGTACAAATGGTTTCCGGAATGCCAAACGTAGCGAAGGACGAGCGCATTTTAGTGATGGTGGATTCGGCTGTCGCCTGAGTAACTGGATGTACGTCAATCCACTTAGAATGTGCATCAATAAGTAGAAGAAACATGGTCCCGTCGATCGGTCCGAAGTAGTCGGCGTGGATACGCTGCCAGGGCTTGTCGGGCCAACGCCAAGGGTGTATTGGACCTGGCGCCTTGCTCCGCTGATACGCCTGACAAATATCGCAATTCTTCAGTAAGTTCTCTATGTCTGAGTCGATGTTGGGCCACCAGCAGTACCCTCTCGCTAGTGCCTTCATTCTCGCCACACCTGGATGAGCATCATGGAGCTCTTTAAGTATCTGTGAACGCGCCTTGGTGGGAGGGACTAGACGAGAGCCCCAAAAAACACAGCCGTCGAATAGACTCAGTTCGTTCTTCCGAATCATAAACGGTTGTAATTCAACTGTCCCTTCAGGAGGCCAACCCATGTTCAAAAAGCGTTTCACCATTGATAGTACGGGGTCTCGATCCGTCCATTGACGGATTGTTGAACTCCGTATCGGTGTTGTGTCTAGATGTTGCATTAGATTAACCAGTTCAAACGGAGGGTCGTGTTCATGTGCAGTTTCCGTGATCGGCAGACGGCTGAGTGCATCTGCTGTGCAGTTGCTGACGCCGGTAATATAAACAATCTTGTAACTGTAAGCACTCAAGGTTATAGCCCATCTTTGCATCCTCGGTGATGCCATTTGTTGTATACCTTTGTTTTCCCCAAACAAGGATATCAATGGTTTGTGGTCTGTATGAAGCTCGAAAACGTTTCCCCATAAATACTGGTGAAACCTCTTAACTCCGAAGATAACGGCTAGCGCTTCCCTGTCCAGTTGTGAGTAGTTCTTCTCCGCCGTCTGTAAGGTGCGCGATGCATATGCTATGGGACGTAAAGAACCATCGTCCATGCGGTGGCACAGGACAGCCCCGACCCCCCAAGGGGACGCGTCGCACTGAAGTATGAGTGGCTTGTTAGAGTCATAATGGACTAACGTTGGTGGCGAAGCAAGAGCTTGTTTTGCTTTATTGAAGGCATTTTTTGACGGGAACCCCAACACCACGATGCATTTTTGTGTAACAGCTCATTTAATGGCGATAGAACCGTCGATGCATTAGGCAGGAAACGGCGATAGTGAGATAGCATTCCTAAGAACGAACGGAGTTCATCACAACTCTTTGGCTCTGGGCTTTCTAAAATAGGTTTAACCTTGTCATTTAAAACATGTAAACCGTGTTTATCAAGCCGGTATCCAAGGTAACAAACGGACGGTGAAAGGAACTCACATTTAGACCTTTTCAATCTGAATCCACTTCGCTCCAAACGCTCGAGCACGACCGCGAGTGTTCGAAGATGCTCTGTATCCGAGCGTCCAGAGATAAGAATATCATCCAGATAAGCACACGCAAAAGGAATGTCCTTCACTAGGTCGTCAATAATTCTCTGAAATATTCCGGGGGCGGAATTAATGCCAAAAGGTAAACGAATATATTGAAATAGTCCCATGTGCGTGGTGATGGTAGTAAGTTTCCTCGAAGGTTCATCGAGCTCTATCTGCGAGTATGCATGACTCAGATCGAGTTTGGTAAACTTTTCACCACCAGCTAGTGTTGCATACAAGTCATCAATACGTGGCAAGGGGTACCTGACCAGCATGGATGCTTGATTTATGGTTATCTTGTAGTCACCACAAATCCGTACGGAGCCGTCCGGTTTGGTTACTGGCACAATTGGAGTTCCCCAGTCGGAAAAGTGTACAGGAGTAATAATACCTTGAGTCTGTAGGCGGTTTAGTTCCTCTTCAACTTTAGGCCTCATAGCGTATGGTAGTGTGCGCGCCTTAATGAATTTTGGTCGAGCGTCTTCCTTTAGTTTTATCACAGCCTGAAATTCTTTCAACTTCCCAAGCTCCTCGGAAAAAACAGCTGAATGTTGTTTAAGTAATGTTTCAAGTCCGGAGATCTCGGTGACTAATTTTACCACATTCATTGCATCCGGGAAAGCACGTATCCAGTCTCTTCCAAGCAGATTTGGACGATCCCCGGGGATCACATATACAGGAAGTGTGCGTATTTTGTCGCCATACTGTGCCTTCACGAAGCATTTACCAAGGACACGTATAGGTTCACCGGTGTATGTACGAAGAACAGAATTGCAAGCGGATAAGTTCGGGAGCGTTTTTACAGCGTTTTCCCGGATTATCGTCACGGATGCTCCTGTATCTATTTCCATCTGTACCTTTTGTCCTTCAATGTAAAGCTCTAGAGTGTATGGCGCCGGCTGCATGCTAGAAACGGAATTAAGCCAAATGGAATGTAATTCAGGGTCGCTACCATCAGACTCGTCCACAGTTTTGATGGGGTTTGCTCCTCGATAAGCCCCACCTGAACGTCGCTTGACCGATCTACACACTCGCGCCAAGTGGCCCACCTTCCCGCAGCTTCGACATACTGTCTTCTGATGCCGACAGTCGGATGGACAACTGTGCTGCTCACCACAGCGATAGCACACAAACAAATTGACGCCAGTGGGTGGCTTTGGTTTTGGTGTAGTGTTAATCAATCGCAGCTCATCTGACGAGTCCTTCAGCGTAAATGTTGCGAGTTGTTGTGTAAGGTGTTCCCTCTGCCGGGCAATCGAGCAGGCCGTCTCCCAGGTCAGTGAACAATCATCTTGTGAAAGGAGCTTCTCCCGCATGCTCTGGTCTGAGATTCCGGCTATCAAACATTGGAGTAACATGGTCTCTTCAAATCTCGTTGAATCGACTTCATTGTATTTACAATCAGGTGCTGCTTGTAGTACACGAGCGATGAACTCGTTCACACTCTCCTCTGGTTTCTGACAGAGTTTCGAGAAGTAGTATCTAGCCGTAAAAACATTCTGACGAGCACCCCAAAGAGCACTGAAGGTCTCCAAAGCGCCGGTTATCGTAGAAGAGATTTGATCAATGCGAAGTGCATCGAAATACCTTTGACCCTCATCTCCAAGAAACTGTCTCAAAAGCTTCACTTTGGTTTTCTCAGTAAGAGATACTGCTGGATTCAAGATTGGAAGCAATTCCAAGTAATCCGTAAAGGTTTTCCGCCATCTATGCCACGAGTCCAGGGAAGGTTTGTCGGTAGAGCACGACCAGAAGACCGGTGGAGTATTTGTCATGGACATGTTGACCTCCGTCGCCAGATATCACAGCTGGACTCTAACCGCAAGTACGTATTTCAACTAGTAGTGAATAAGCAAGAAGACGCGTCAGTCTGGCACGTAGTATACTGAACACTTAACGGTTTACATGTGAACACGGAAAGTTAGGGTGTGTCCTTGAGTGCGTGTGTGCGTGCTTATCTACGTGTGTGTGTAGGGCCAATCACGTTTACGGTCATAGTGAGCGATCATTGGTTGAACACGTAACAGTGCGCTGGGCCGTAACTCTTTTAAAATCGCTTGCTTCATCGTTTCATACTTTGCCTCATTCGATGGGTAGAGTAGAATGTCCACAATCAGCGTCACAACCGACGGAGGCAGGTGTGGGACGAGCTGATTGTACCTCGGACGGTCCGCCGTAATGCCCTTATTTTCTAGTTCGATCTCGAATATCTTAAACCAAACTTCTGGACTGTGTTCCATGAAACTTGGAACAGCCAAAGTAAGCATGGTTACGCTGTGAAACGACTTAGATGCCACTCTCGAAAAGTGAGTCGAAAGATAAAGAAGGAACAAAATACGATAAAAGTACTAACATTACGCAAGAAACAAATGAATACAGGTATATAATCGAGAAAAAGGAACGAACTCACCAAAAATATGCAAACGAGGAAAAGAAACGTGGAATTCGCGCGTGCGAATCGGGGTCACTAATCTGTAGGACTAGTTAATACTGGTCCAAGACGATGCGCGAAATTAAGCGCGGATATCAGAAGGCAATGGGAGTCGGACACAGCGGATTGTATTCGATGGACTACAATAAGAAGCGGACGGATGAAGCGAGGCAAGAGCGTACACGTGAGCGCGGGAACTTACAAGGCAGTTGTGTCGAGCCAGTTGTAAGGACGATTAAAACAAGAAGGAATAATGTACAATCGGTCAACAAGCAATTTGTACATGAAAGGTAAGAGTTATCTTTTTGGGCGCTACAAGGTACGCAGTCGTGACACGGATTTCGCTAACACATCATCCAAGCGGAGTGCTTCAAGAATATAACACCACTGTTCTTTATCATGGGTTGTTATTTCATGCTCATCACATGCTTCAGTTTCAGGAACCCCGTGAAGAAGTATGGTTCTGGTTGAAGTTTCCTGCCGGTAGTCCTCTAAATATATATATATATATATATATATATATATATGTATATATTATACACAATCTGTGGTACAGATATTGTGTCATCGGAATCATGCCTGAATAGGAAAACAACATGAATAATAAGAAAAGAGCAACAAGCAATGTTTTTTTTGTCAAGTTTACCACTCACAGTTTTTGGAATTTTTTTCAGTTTGTTCTTTTTTAGGGGGAGGAAGAAGGGACACCGCAACACACTGATGCACACGTCCGCCATTGGCATCGATCTTGAGCCATAACTTTCAAGGTTTTCAACCAGCAAGTATCCTCATCTCTCGGACCCCAACCAGGTAGTCGACAACAACCGGCCGAGGCCAATTGTTTCGTCAACTTTTTCATGCGGCTTCTCCATGTTGTAGGCTGTCCACCAGACCGTCTCTTCCAGCCCTGTCCAGCAACCGCAAACAACGCACGACGCGGGTAACGCTGGATATGCATGCGCAATACGTGTCCCAACCACCGCAGTTGATGCAGTAAGATGAACTCCTCGAGCGAGTGGCTTCCACGTCCCAAGACACGCTGTCTAACTTCCACATTGCTTACGTGGTGCTGCCACCACACACGGGCAATGGACCGCAGACAGCGGTGCTCGAAGACGGATAGCCTGCGCAAGTCATCTTTACGAATGGGCCAGGTCTCGCACCCGTACAACATTACAGCACGAACAGTTACGTAATAGACCCGCCCTTTGATGGAGAGACGAATGTCGTGGCGACACCACAAATGCCTCAGCCTAGAAAAAGCGAGGCGTGCTCTCGAGATGCGCATCGAAATCTCGTCTTCAACAGCCCCGCCAGCAGTGATGCAACTTCCCAAGTAGACAAAGCTCTCCACAACCTCCCGTGTCTCACCAGCAAGCGTGAGTGCAGGCAGAGGCACCTGCCAGTCTTGAAGGAGAGCCTTGCATTTGGATGGCGAAAAGTACATACCGTACTTTGATGCTTCAACCGTCAAGCGGTTTAATGCAAGTTGGACGACCTGTGGATCGTCACCCAGCAAGACGATATCTTCAGCATAATCCAAATCAACAACTCGACTACCTGGGAGGAGCTCAACGCCAGCGTTCAACGAATCGCTCAGAGCGTTCTTCAGGACATCCTCTATGGCAAAGTTGAATAGGAACGGAGAGATAGGGCATCCTTGTCGAACTCCACTGGAGACCACAAAGGTAGGCGAAAGCATGCCATAAGCCCTAACCCTGCCCGAGGTCAGACTGTATAGAGCGCGTAGTATGGAGACGAACTTCTCGGGGACACCGTTCCTCAGAAGGCACTGCCACAGTACTTTACGATCGACAGAATCGAAGGCAGCACGGATATCCAGGAACACAGCAATCGTTGGCCTCTGATACACATGGCGGAGCTCGAGGATCTGGCGAAGTGTGAAGATTTGATCGATGCAGCCGCGACCAGGGCGAAACCCAGCTTGTTCTTCTCGTTGCAACGATTCGCGTGTTGGGGATAGCCTGCGAAGTATGATGGACACCAGCAGCTTGCAAACGACGGGGACTAAACTTATTCCTTTGTAGTTGGAGCAGATCGTGCGCAGGCCCTTTTTGATGATGGGTACGACTATCGATTCACCCCAAGATGATGGAACCTTCTCTTTCGACCAAATTTTCGAGAACAAAACGGTGAGTTCTCGGACCAGCGATGCGCCACCATCTTTAAATAGAGCTGGGTGAAGACCATCAGGGCCGAAGGCTTTATAACGCTTCAGGTGCCGGAGCTCCTGCTCGATTTCCCGGGAAGAGGGAGGGTCTGTTGGGGTAGACCACTCGGCCCCAGCGCGAGCGCCAGAGGTAGCAGATGGAGCTGGGGGCCAACAAAACTGCGAGCCAAAATGTTCGGCCCATCGCTCCAACCGTCGTTGAAGATTGGTGATTAAGGTGCCATCCTCTTCGCATATTGTTTCACTTATACCAGATCGAACACCTTCGGTGACTCGAATGAGATGGAAAAGTTTCCTGGTATTACCACAAAGACTAGCAAGCTCCATCTCCCTAGCACGTTCACACCACCAAGCTTCGCGGTCCATTTGCAGACTCCTGCGCAACTCTCGACCAAGGTATTGGCGTTCTTCAAAGTGTCTGGAATCCGATGGGATCAAGCGGCGTCTGTCCATCAGCGACAAGGAGTCGGCGGAAATCCAATGTTTCGGTGGGTGACGGGTAACTCCACAAGTGTCGATACTGGCGGAAACTAACGCATCTTTGATATGCGCCCACTGCGAATCGAGATCACCGTCAATAGTTGAGCCAAGCAAAGTTGACAGTGAGGCTTGGTACCTGGTTAAAACCGCAGCGTTTTGTAGATTCGCGACGTCCGGTCGGTAGGGGGCGCGCTTAGGTGATCCTCCGAAACGCATGCAAATCTTAGCACGAACCAATGCGTGATCAGAGTCTAGAAAAGTTGACCCGTACGATCGGCAGTCCGTTACGCTTCCGCGCCATCTGTAGCTGATTGCTATGTGGTCAAGCTGGGAGCACTCTTGCGTTTGTGAGGGCGGGCGCCAGGTAGCAGTCTGTCTCCTCGAGTGTCGAAAACTAGTGCTCGTAGAAACAAGCGATGATCAGAGCAAAGAGGAAGTAGTCTGTCTCCATTGTCTGATCGACTGCCACCGAGACCAAAACTACTCCCAATGTGGTGCTCGCTTGGTAGAAGGCGGCCAACCCGTGCGTTAAAGTCCCCGGTGAGAATGACTATATCCGTCCGTTTGGAGGAACACAGAAGTTCATGTAGTTGTTGGTAAAAGCTATCTTTAACTGCATCCGGGCTGCAGTCTGTAGGGGCGTAGGCGGAGACGACAAATAAGGCACGCTTAACATCTCGACGCCTGCTTACGTTACATGAACCTCGTAGTCTGACTGCACATAGTCGGCTGTTGACTGGGATCCAGTCAAGCAGAACTGATTCAGCCCTGGCACTTAATACAACCCCAACACCAGCTTGACCAGTGGCGGCAGATTCTGGGTCTCTGGAAAGCCGCAAGTAGTATTTGGCGTCAGAGTTTACCGGAGAGGCCGTTCTGATGACGGCGCTAGAGTCTTGTAATATGGTCTCTGAAAGACAACAGATGTCTACCGATAGCGTTTCAAGAGTACGGGCCAGACATGCTTGTCGTCCGATCTGCATCAAAGTTCGAACATTAAACGCTGCGAGGATGAATGGAGAACCAGGTTGAAGAACAGCTGGAGCTTCGGTGGAGTGAGAGGCGGTTGCGATCGCAGGACATTGAAAACCGGGAGTTTGGCTGTTGCTTCCATCGGTTGCGAGACGTGGGTCGTTTGTGACGGTGACCGTAGAAGACATAAGAGTACATGTAGGTGAAGGACGGGAGGTGGGGTGGTCTGTGAGTGGACGTTGAGCGGTTGAGTTAAGACAGAAGAGCGGCATAGCAGTAGTAGTAGTGAGCGGTGTAGTCCATGATTCGTCAGCGGGCGTGATACTACCCGGTTGCCCAGGCCGAAATAGAGGGTTGTTTTAGGGGGCCCTACCCCTAGTCTTTGATCAAAGATCTAACCTACAAGGCAGCAGGGCGATGTGAGGGCGTCGCAACCCGTTGGGAGCCGGTGACCAAGTAGATGGTTCATACGCCTTTCGGTCCGTGAAGGACCAGGGGTCCAACTCACCCTTAAAGTACAATGCCTCTCAGGGAGGGGCAAGGGGCAGTGACTTTATTTAGTGGCGAGTCACATCCGCCACGTCGCAGTGTTGTTAAACAGACATATGTGGCTTTTTATAGGGAGAACGCTTGCCAGGCGAAAACCCACCACGTCCTGGAACACTGCCGCCGAACCATTCGCTGGAACGGGAAAAACCCGAACCACCCAGCTGGCACCACGAGGAGGTTGTTCGACAAGCCAGTCCTCTAAGGTGCGGTTAAATCGACTGCGCTCGCCCCATGGGGTATCTGGAAATGTACGGATGGAGCAGCGTTCATTTCTGAGACTACCTGTCGACAGTAGTACTGATTCTACTTCAGTGATGGAGTTCAGCACAACGCGCAAAAGTCTTGGCTCACCGAAATGTTTGGAGTTGGGGTGTCGTGTAATACGCACTACGTGTACAGGTTTCAGTACAACTCCGATGAGATTACTAATAATGTCCCACTGGTTGAGGTCATACAACTGCCTGCCTCTTATCGATGTCGAATTTGATTCTGGGATATTGGAGCACAGTACGCTCAGTACAGGTAGTTGTTTCTTTACACCTTTCGACATGTCGCGGTTAGTGACTGAAGTACTCGGAGATTTACCGTAGGAAACCGGTGGTGCCTGCACCTGGAAAACTCCGCTACGCTCCTCAGTTTCCGATCCAGTTGGGGGTGATGTTACTTTTAAATGACGGCTCTTCTTGGAGGCAACCGTAACCCAACTTTCGCTCGTAACGGCTTGCTCTTTTTCTACGCACTCTGTCGGGAGTTTAGAAGTAGCCTTACGTGTAGTTACTTCAATCGAACTGGGAACCGCTTTAGTGAAATGTGAGCTACATGTGGTATTGGGACAGCTGTTGATGTTCTGGACTTTAGGTGTCGTGTTGCTTATGGTGTTATTAACAGTTCTTCGCGGCTTAGGAGCAGCAACCAAGGGTGAAGATTGGGTTGCACAGTCTGCTATACTTCCCCAACCCCAGTGATTTTGGTGGTCACCATTTCCTCAAACTTGGCTAGTAGCTGGTCAAACTTCTGAGATAATAGGAGCACGCTTTTTATCAGTCGGATTGATGTGCATTCCACACAGAACCATAGCGAGTCTGGTTTGTTTAATAACTTGGCCTGACTAGGTTGAACTCTGAGGCATCTCGCATGGGAGAACTTGCAACAGTTACGGCACAAAATGCCCCCCTTAACAAGTTTGGAACATGATCCACATAGGTCTTTAGTCTGTGGCACGCCGGGCATCACGCTTGTTGAGCAAATGTTACGGACCATTTGATTGACTCACCTTCTATGGTAAAAGGTCGTTCTGTTATTGACGTTGTCGGTAAGGTCACAGTGGACACGTTGCAGTTGTGCACTTTTAGACTGTCCTCTCTGGCTTGCCAGTTGAATGTGTCGGCTTGAACGTGGGGCAGAATACACAAAGGTGTGATTGAGAATTTTCGTGGTTTAGCCTATGGATCGCGTCGGGTGAATTTGCTTTGAGACCTATAGCTGCACCAAGCAATGTTGGATTTGAACGAGTGACAGTTCGTTCGAAAGCCATTGAAATGGTCTCTCTATTGAGACCAAACAATGTCTCCGACGGTTGGAGTTAGACAACTTTTGCCGCTTGGATATCAGCGAAACACGGCCCGGAAGTTAGAAATCAGGGTAAATGTAGGATGCATTTGGGGTATATTCGGGAAACTGGTATCACAAAGTAGAGCTTGTAAAAGCACGGCGAATGAGTGTGGATCCAAAGGTGTGCGACAAAATATCGCTGAACCACAGTTAAAATCCACGAGTGCACAAGTGAGCCATTATCACGCAACTTCTCTCAAAGTCACCGAGGAGAGCGCATTGCAGATGATATGACGAATGATACATAGTATTACTGCCGGTCGGTCGTCACCAGTTCAGAGGAGAGTGGATCCCAGCAAGCGACGAAGAATTCCACCATAAAGCACTCAAAAGGCCTTAGAGAACAACAGGGCGTCTTCCCAAATCCATTGACACAAAAGTGACCAGGGTCAACCCAGCCTGAACTAAGAGACACCGACAGCATGCTACCCTGCGAAATCTGCATCGGAAAAGAGTGCAGCAAAACACACAGTCAATACAAAGGGTAGAGCGGACCGAGGCTGTAAACGAAAGGTAAGATTGACATAAAAATTGGAAAGGAAATAAAGAAAAGACTCATAAGTGTCAAAGAGACGAATGAGGATAATGCCTGATGACAAGAGAAAGAAGCAAAACACTAACTACCGACATGGGGACAAGTAAGATGCAGAGTTCCTTTAGTCAGAGTCAAAGGAAGTAGATCACATGAGTACAGTTCTAATGAAATAACATTACTGGGAATTTTATTCCGTTAGAAAGAACGCTGGACGGTAGTGGTCAAGGGTAAAGAAAATGCAACGAAAAAGTGGCAAAAAAAAGTGGAAGTGATGATGGCTGAAACTTGTGCTTGGCTCGAGACTTTACAGGACATGGCTCGCAGCCGACACCAGTGGCCCGTCTGCTGCCGTCTTCTAATCGGATTGTCTGTTTAAAGTGTGTTTGGTGCTGAGTTATCTGCGGGGTAATGGCTGATTATGACGCGGGACAGTGAAAGCCGCAAGGAAGCTGTCTCGCCGATGCCGCCTTATCTTTGCACGATAGCCAGCTGTTTGTGACGGAATGTTGTCTACACAAGGTGTAGGCGCCTTGACCCTGAATGTTTGCTTAGGGCATTAAGGTTTTCAGGTAAGTCCCCCTTCTCTCCCTCTTATTATTCTTTATTTCATGGGTCATCATGGTTTTATGGCAGCGAAGCATCAGTTCAAATGGCTGATGTACTGCTGTTGATGATGATGATGATGATGACGAACTGAAGCAGTCACCTTGATTGGTGATGAAACGTTAGCAACGAAACTCTTCAGCTCGGAGAACAGGAGAAAATCTGAATAGACCACCCGAGCCACAGGTATTCCGATTTATTGCCAACAAGTATGAGCGTTCAAGGCTCCGGACTGCTCGCTGATGGGAGGATTTCGCTTATAGGCAGGGCTCAACTCGGCAGCAACTTACGTTTCTCCACGACTGCATGTAAAGAAACGTTCTTCCTCGAAGTGTGAACTACAAGCCGCCGGTTAAGCATCCACAAGCAAGGGCCGTTGCAAAACACTTTGGAAAACGCATAATCCGAATGATGATTTTGGACGCCCACAATCGCATCAAGAAATATGAAAGTTGTCTAAACGAACACGGAGCAGCCTGTCTACAAATTGTAAGACAATATCTGACAGAACAACTAAGCCTGGCAATAGATCGTAGTATAGCATAAGTTAGGGCGAAGATGCAGGCTGCTTTGCGAGAGAAGTTGTCTACGTCAACCGGCTACAAAAGCGAAAGTGCCAATGATAGCTGGGTCAGGAATCTGTCCAGCCGGTTGCTTAGTTATGTTGTAAGGCAAGTGCTTAGCAAAGGATTAAACTATAACTACAAAGACGCCAGACCCACAGAATTTTTGCCGGATTTGAACATGTGTTTGCAATCCAATGACTTTGACGAGGAAATGAAAACACAGATAAGACATGCTGTCGTTGCAATGCTAATACACAACAAGCAAAAAATGGATTACTATAACAAGCGACGAAAGCAATAAAATCCTTAAAGCTGATAAGACTATCGTGATCCTGCATACGAACAAAGGACGTATGAGTGTTATAAGGGCTAAAACAGAATATGTTGAACAGACGACGAATCTCCTGAGCGACAGCACAACATATAGCTGCTTGGAAAGATATCGAACAGTACAACTGAGAAATAAAATTAATAAGACCTTAAAAGGACTTCAGGATTCAAAGCAAGTCACAAAAACGAGCACAACAGGATGAAAGCTCGTGGCTCAAACATCGCCCGATTTTACGGAATCCCGAAGGTGCACAAAGCTGGTGTAACCCTTTGGTCAATCATGTCACTCCCTGGTACGCCCACCTAAAATGTGGCTATAGATTAATGGAGGCGCTTCAGACACCTGATTAGTGGCTCGCGGTATTCCCTAAACAACGCTCAGCAGTTTTTGGAGAAACTCGAAGGACTGCGGATTGATCCTGGAGAAATAATGGTGTCATTCGACGTTACTGCACTGTTCATTTCTGTCAATTTACAAGTGACGAAAAAAAAACATCACAGAACGCCTGAATGTTGGCGAAGGAACAATTGGGAATCTGACGACTGATAGTGTATGCGAGCTTCTTGACTTGTGTCTCACGACCTACTTTAACTTCGATGAACGAGTGGAAGGAGCTCCAGTGGGATCACCCATATCTCGACTTATTGCAGAGATTGTCAAGCAAACGTTAGAAGAAAATCTACTCCTAGTAATGAACCCGAAATTATGGGTCAGATATGTTGACGATACGTTCATCATACTCAAACGCAGCCAGTTGCAGACCGCACAAAGCCTACTGAACGATGCAATGGATGATATTCACTTCCCTATGGAGTCAGAAATGGAGAACAAACTACCTTTCTTGGATGTATTGGTTACTAGAACAGCGGACGGAGAGGTACAAACAGCGGTTCATAGCAAAGACACGCATACAGATCAAATCCTGAAGTTCCACAGCAACTATTCAAAGTGTCACAAAATCAGCTGCATACGCACCTTGTTCCGCAGGATGGAATCACATTGTAATACTGCAGAAGCAAAACGCGAAGAAGAAAATCCTTTGTCTACATCCTTCATGCGCAACGGGTATCCACGCGGTTTCATCCGAAGATACATAAACTACAAGATGTAAACTACCACACCTGAACCAACAACAACAAAACGGATCGCTTTGCCATACATCAAGAACGTATCGGAACTGACTGCTAGACTCCTCAAGTTTCACCATCTGTTATTGGCTCACATACCCACCAACGCTTTGAAACAATGGAACAATGGTTTATTACGGGTAAATAGCATCGCTTAACAAGTCCCGTGGGATGGAAATTATTGCGAAAATCATTTGCATAATAAAGTGAAAAACGTTGTGCTGGACTCACCATAGACTAATGTGGAATAGCGGATATGTTCGCGTATTAAAGGTATAAATATATAAATCCATTGGTTAGGCGTTTGGCAAGACACCGTTTGATTGCTTTTTGTAGCCCCTGGCTAACAAGTCATGAAATGAATTATAAGCAAGACAATACATCGTCAACACGTTTTTTAAATATCGCTAGATTGTGAGCAGAGACGACATAAGCAGGGAGAGCGTTCCAAGGCTCACACACGCGGAGAGAAAAGAAATTTCTACGGCATTCAAGCCGGCTATAATGAATTGTCAGTTTCAGAGGGTGACCTCTTAGTTTAGTGTTGTGATTCAGTTCCAGCAACGGACGGCAAATGTGGTTTGGGTTCTTCAGAATCTGTTAAACCATTATGAGATCGCCCCGCAAAAGCCGATATCGACTGCTGTAGATTCTTAGAGATTTCAGTTTAAGCTGATAGGGCAGATGAAAGAGGCCCCTGACGTACTTGGTTGGAACCAAAACGAGAGCACACGAATGCCGGATCGTTATTTACAGGACACAGTGTAAAAAATTGTGAAAAGAACTATGTGGGTCAATCGGGAAGGAAAGTGTTTACAAGTCTACAAGGACACAAAGGAACCTGTCGAAACCATTCCTCATCATCATCGATCTCAACACACGTTGATGAAGAAGGGCACAGGTTTGATTGGGAGAAAACGGGGATGCTAACGCAGCGAGATACCAGACATGGAGAGCATTTCTCGAAGCGTGGTTCTCTACAGAGAATTCAATGAACCAGTTCATCGAATTAGATCCGGTATGTCAACAGTTGCGAATAAGGAATTTACATGGGTCATTTAGCACATGAGTCGAAAAGAGGCGGTGCCCAAACTGCACACTAGCAATGGTCACTGGACCAAGTTCAAATGTCACTCGCTCGTCGGTATGAGTCGACAAACCACTCAGTTTGCTTATTACGCACTGAAGCAGTCACCTTGATTGGTGATGAAACGTTAGCAACGAAACTGTTCAGTTCGGAGAACAGGAGATATGATGAACAGGCTATCCGATTTTTGATAACACGTCTAGTTGTATATTGCCTCATAATTTTGGATAGGATGCTTGTGTGCAGAGCCGGTGTTTGTTCTCTTTTTATCGCTTATTTTATAACTTGGGCACTCGACGATCCCCGGTCCAATGGACGAAACCGGCTTATGGAGCCTGCCGGATCTTCGTCGGTTTTAGCTCCCTAATCTCAGTGACCTTGAAGGACGATTTCCATTGCGACAGATGGTGAAGATTGTCTCTAATCTTTAAAACGCAACGCGGATTTTGTTGACAGATCTCCGCTCGGTATACTGACTGCTTCCGATAACAGATCTTAAGGAAACATCTTTTTGTGTTTGGACGGCCACTGGTGTGAATTTGTTTGGATGCTATTTGGATTGTGTAACTTTACATACAGACGCCTAGTACTGTTTATTCTAACAAATCTTTAAGGTGTGTTCGTCTATGGAGTTCACATCATTAGTTTCTCTGAGACAGACCAAAATCTTGGGGCTAGACTCGCAGCTGTGCTACAACGACAAGATAAAGCCGGGTATAAAGTAACTCGTAAAAGGTGGCAACGCGTCCAATGGTCTATTTTGAGGCTTCATCGCCTATAATGTATGGATAAAACAGCCCTAAAAATAAAAAGACATTTGATACCCAGTTCTGATGGTCTATTTACTATTTTGCCACACTGGCCCAGAGCCAAATGGAGCATGGAAGTGCGGGTGAAACCCATCGTGGAAATAACCTGCATGGAAGCAAGTCCCCTGGGGACAGTTCCATGGATGACCGTGTTACTCTACTTGAACTTTCCGTGAAATCTACATTTATTATTGTTCCCAGTTTCTTTATCTCTCTACTATTTTCAAACTGCTAATCACTTCAAAAACCGATATGGGAAGCATTGAACGAAAGACGTAAAATTAACTATATTATGCGATCATGTTGTACATGTCGATAAGACCACCCAATTGGTCTGTGCTTTGCACTGTTAAAGAATAAAACGTTTATTTATTTATTTATATCCACTACCGCAGAAACATAAGACGAGCAAGACTTTCGAAGTTCTAAAATTCAAAGTTCAGCCTTTTTCGCTCCTGGGAGTGGTGGCGTATGCTATGAATCGCAACCTCATTATGCATAGATGATCATTCCTTTAATCAAGCTGCTTCACAAAAACGAGCCGAACGTTTGAACATCCGAAACAAAGCAGGCATGGATAAACCGTAAGAATTCGGTGTGGGAGGAAGCGTTGACTAAACGTCCACTCCGGTATCGAACTAGCAGGTAGTCGACCACAAAGGCTGTTCTATTCAAATTACACTTCAGTAGCGAACCAAGAACTGCACTCGACACCTGCATAACGGATGCTCGTGACTGGGAACATTCAACAGCGCATCATGAGAAATCAGAAGCATCCGCCAGAAGCGTAGTTAAATTTTGATAGTTACGGGATAAGCGGAATTATGATGTAGCTCGAAATTGGAAACCATTCAGTATAGGGGAACAGGTTGAGCTATGCAGCAACGATCGGCCAGAGCATAGGGGAATCAGTGCGAGCAAGTTCAAAGAAAGTTAGAATGGTCTGTGTGCGGTAACTGATAAAAAATCAGTGAACTTCAAAAGTGATAGTGGGACGGGGAAACAATAGATAAACGCAGCTCAGGCGCTGCCATGGTGTGTGATGGAAAAACAACTTCGAGCAAGGGTGGGTGTAGTGGTCCTGAATGTAAGGATCACGCGAAAGACTGGAAACCCCCTAGAACGAACAAGGACCGAGACAGGTACAGATATCATGGAAGAGTTCAGATGACGTAACGCAAGGCTCACAAAACGACCTGAGAGCGGATCGTGTGGGACGAACTATAACGGGCACTAACTAAGAGGAAATGAGAAGGTATTTGTCAAGAGGCCAATAAACCAAACAGAAGCGCCTTTGTCAACGCATCCAGGAGTACCTCTAAGCCGAATGACGCGACTGTTACCAAATAAATCAAAAGACTTAGAACAACTCCAGACTCATCAGAATGCGATTTATCGAAGCAAAGATACGGGATAAGACAGGCAGACAAATCCCTAAACTTTGAGATGAAACGATGCACGAATGTGACATGTAATTCCCCAAGTATGTTGCGTCGTAAGACGGAAACATGACCGATATATGCGCATTTGCGTAACATCTTGGTGAATAATGATCGGTGCAGCAAACATTGTGCTTTCTAGCCGCTTCGTTCTTGCTACACTACGACGCCACATCTTTCAAGATTGTCCAAGATGAAGTTAACTGGGACGGGTTCCGACACTCCTGAAAGCACCGAGGATAACGCCTATTAGCTGTTAATTTATGGGCTCGGTATTACCACTTCCATTAAAAACAGTGGTAGTGAGACCCTGCTTTCACACCGTGGAGGCGCGTTGTCAAGTCAGGAACCTTTGGAGGATAAGCAATACAATTCGGTCAGTTTCGCATACAACGCCTTTGGGGGTTGTCATCAGTTCCTGGTAAAATGTAGATGTGCATGGAATGTTGATTACTTAATAAAGTCGCTAGCATTAATGTGGCAAGATATCTCTTGGTTTCGGAGGGATAGATAACGAACCATGTTAAAATATTTTTGGTAGGGGCATTAGGGTACGTTGTGACGTTGCAGGGTGAGTTGTTGCCAAGGGGTTCAATCCAACATTGTATAAAACCCACAGCCGCAAACCGGTTCCAACCAAAGCTATAAAGCCATGAAGAACATGGTAGAAAATGTTAAGATCTACCAACGTACATTGCACGAACGTTATATAAAGCGACATCCTGAGCCGACATAAACAAGAAACCAATGTCTTTTTGATGCCTCTCGCCAAAATTCGCTCCCTTAATGCAAAATCTGGAACAGTAATGATGAAAGACAAAACTACTCACGAGGGCAAGGCCATCTGCCATCCCATCTCATATTTGTACAGCCCCTCCCGATACTCTTCAATACGACCCTTTTTAGTACAGGTGGGCCTGTCTAGGCCTGGGCAACCTGACAGTATTCTGCCCACGCAATACAATGAAACTTTCCTTCAACAATTTCTGGATGCTCTGGCCGTCGCAGAGGATAATAAACGGCGCCCTATCTGCTGCATCGAGCAGGGTGGATAGGGGTTTGGATGCTACTGCTCAGGCCTTCCCGTCTTCTTATACCCCTTCTTGCGCTCCTTCATCCTTATCGTCCCGCTCCAACTTTACTTATATCCCCCCCATTTTCAATCCCCAATTCTTGGCCCTCCCCCAGCTTTCTTCAGTAGTCGCTTGTCTTCTAATTTCAAATCGCACACAATCCCAGGGCCTCGCTCCAATCCAGTTGACAAGTCCATGTTCGACCGGATCCCCGATTCCCTACTTACGCAGCTTTTGGAGAAGGATTCGGTGATCTGAGCAGTCGAGCGCTTTAGAAAAGTCGACTTTAATGACATCAGTGCCGGTCAAGCTGTCGGCCATTTCGGTCTAACTGCCACGCGCAACCAGCAGATTGGTAATACATGACCAATGCTAACGAAATCTGTGTTGTTCCTGTGCTATGATGTTAAACCTTTTAAATTATCCCATCAGCTCCTCAGCTACGATGGACTCCATCACTTTTTAGAGCACCGGAAGGAGAATCACTGCGCGGTAGTTGGCGGCCTCCGAACGGCTACCACCCTTAAAAAATGGGGTGGTGATGTCTTGCTTCCATATGTTGAATATCTGCTGTTCATCCAGACATTGGAAAAATTTCGTTATTGGCTCAGCTATCCTCGTAGCTGCTACCTGAATTGCTTAAGTTGGAATCCAGGACCCACTCGTAGGCTGGCTATCGTCATATCTGATGGGCCGTTCTCAGGCAGTTACGATAGATGGTCACCACTCTTCACAAAGTCCAACTACTAGTGGTGTTATCTAAGGGAGTTTACTTGATGCCTTTCTATTTCTGCTGTATCTCAATGATATTAGTGCGGTTATTAGACTTGGTATGCCATTTCTATTTGCAGATGACATAGAAATAGTCTAGAAAGAAAGGAAGACATTCACCCCATTGGGAAACTGTGTGACACTTGGATGAAGAAGTTCTCGACGAAAAATCTAGCATCATATATCGCGGTTGTTCGATACCCGAGGGACCAATTAAGTAATGTGTCAGCCGTACGCCGTAACGGCGCTTCGCTTCCGTGCGACCACGACCAGTCGCACTGAGTGTATCGTAAAGGCGCCAACCCCTACGCGGATTCGAACCCGCGCCGTAAGACTAGGAGACAAGCACGTTACCTCTAGGCTACGGGATCAATTACGCTCAACGCCGAACACTTTTGTAAACAGCTATCTACCAGCGACCTCGGAATAAGGTGTCCTTACAATTGCAATTTTTCCGAACAACTTGAATAGCAGCTAGTCAGGGCCAGAAAATCAGTGGCTAAGATATTGTATAGAATCTATCTAACTCCAACCAAAGTCGAACTCTTCGAAATCTTCACTCATCCCATTTTGGATTATTGCAGTAGCATTTGTGGCAATATGAGAAAATCTGACGATATCTCTAGAAAGTCAGCAGAGGTCATTTACCAAAAGTTTGTTAGGCAAAACTTCTAGTAAGAACTATCAGGCTTTGGCAATGAAGATTGAGGCATAAGCTGATGTTTCTGTACAACATGATTCATCAAAGCGCCCACTGCTATTTGTCTTTCTTATAACTACAGCATAGTTCGACAAGGGAGCTGCGCATCAAGGACTGTACCCTGAGTGTACTCAGGTTCAGGATAAATCCGTGGTCCAAATTTTTTAAAATCAGATATGCTGTCCTGTGGAATAAGCTCTCAGTCATAATCAGATTGTGTGAAAGTGCAACGGCCTTTAGGGTTAAGCTCGCCAATTACCTGGACTTGAACATGATTATGACCCAGTTGCCCTGAGATAGGTGACTTGACGCCTTACTTGATGGATAACTACTAGATTGTCTTTGGAAAGGGCGAGCACAGGATAAAGAAAAGCTTGGTCGCTCTTCTACGAACGGAAGAGTAGAAACCGGATTTGTTCATGGTGTTGCTAAACTGCCGTATTCTCCGGATTATGGAGCGCAAACACATGATCGAGAGTATTACTGTTACATCCGCGAAACACTTTTTCTCTGGACGAGGTAATCACAAAATCATTGACGAGAATTCCTTCATCACCAAACTACAAGGGCTGGGTTCAAAAATATTGAAAGTGGTACTACACTCCACAAGAATGATAGAAATCCTACTGGATAGCACTGGTTGAAGTATCGCTCCCGGTTATCAACCGAGATGTGGCTAAAGATAGCAGGTGCAAGGCCATGAGTGGTCAACAATTAGTTGGAACTTGCAACCTCAGTACAAATTGTACCACCACAGTCATACATTGCAATAAACACAGTAACACTCTCGGCACCTGACAAGACCGGGAGACGCACGAGATAACATCGCGATCTGAAACACTCTGTGCTACCATGCAAGTTGACCGAAAGGTAAGAACTAATGACCCACGCAAAAACCGATTAGCGGCAGACCGAAAAACTGTCGGCTTAAAACTAAACACAGAGTTAACACCCATCAGCACCCTTTCAACATATAAGACATTCTATTGCTTTTATACAAACGTTTAAGACCTTCTCAGCAAACTGATAGCGCTTCGGTCACATGCTACTAGGTTGTGGGACCACATCATGGTGACCGAAGAATGGTTTAGTGAAGTGATCAATGACACGGAAATCGTACTACCAGGAATGTTCATACTGAGCAACGGCCGGCTGAATAGAGGAGGCGGCGTACTCTATTACGGCAGTGAGCTGCATCCCGAGCTAATCGATGAACCAGATATCCAGGTTGTTCTCGCGCTTTGATGTCCTCTTCACCTAAGACTTCGCCACACATGTTTAATGAGCATCCTGTACCACCCTCTGTCGTCCACTTCAGAAATCGACAACCGCATAGCTTCCACTATGAAAGTTATTCTCGCACAGGCACACGGTCACATCCACCTGATTGGCGACTTCAATTTTCATACCCTAGAAACCCCAGCCAGTCTCGATGAGAAACTCAAAATGGAATTGCAGGAACTAATTATTGGATTACCGTTATACAACTAAGTTGCCTTCCCCCAATATTCAGGACAAGGGACAAACCACGTATCCTCGATCTCGTGTTTAGCAACGAGGAGCATATGATCTAAACTGCATCGATAATTAGTCCTTTGGGCCGCGGCGATCATGCAACACTGGTTAAACTTTATCTGTTATGCAGAGTATTCCGCAGAGGACGTCGATGACACCCAGCTTATTACCGATTACACCGTTCTGATCACACTCATTAATGCAACTGACTGGTCCTATCTAGTTGAACTCTCCCCGGTGTCGCTTGATGGGATTGTACTTATCAATTCAACAAGTTAGTAGCTAGTGCTTCGAGAAACGTGCCCTGCGCTGGATGAGAGTGAAGCCATTCGAACGCAGCAGGACGCGGAAGCATATGATCACAAGAGATTCACTCTGGCGAAACTACCAGGTGTCATTTGTAAAAACATTAAAAGCCTACACTATCCAGCAAAACCATTGCGTGAACCTGGTACGCGAAGATAAGCTAAAACATCAACAGTGTCTAGCCGAAAAATTCTCCTTAAACCGCAAGCCGCTTGACAAACATGTTAACAAACTCCGTAAAGTTTAGCGGCATATTCCTGCCCTTCGTAAGCCAAGTGGACAAGCACAAACTACAACAGAAGCAGCCAAGGCCCTACGTCAGAAATTCTCCCCAAACTTCCAGAGCACTCCTTAGTCGCCTATGGTGATCACGCAAGTTATGCCACCACCAGAACTTAATCATATCCCGTTTCCAGCTATGGATGTTCTGAAAAGGCTGACTTCCCTACGAGAGCTTACCCCTCCTGGTACTGATAATATCTGACCAAAGGCATTGAAGTTACTTGCGTGGAATTTGGCGGACCCAATCTCTAGGTTCTTCCAACGATGTCTCGAAGAGATGTGTTCCCACAATGTGGAAGCACGGAATGGTCACTCCCATTCACAAGGGGTGAAATCGTGTACATTCAGCCAAATATCACACGATAACACTCCTTTCGGTGCCATCCAACGTCATGGAATGTATTACTGCAGAGGTACTCATGAAGTACTTGGAGACATGCAAAATTATAGCATCAGAACAGCATGGATTTTTCCAGAACCGGTCTTTCATCATAAATCTGCTGCTTGTTCGCTCCAGTTGGACTGAAATCGTTAACAGCGATGTGGGAGTTGACTCAGTATATCTGGACTTCTCAAAAGCGTTCGACCGTCGGAACCACCGCATCCTCATTCACAAGCTTTAGAGCGATGGAATTGCTAACCCAATTCACGGGTGGATAGGTAACTTTTGGATTCAACGGCATCTGAATGTGAGAATTCGCAGTGCCATCTCTGACCCTATAGAAGTGCCACAGGGTTCAGTACTTGATCCACAAGCTATTCCTGATTTACCTACATGATCTTGCCAGAATAATCACTACAAGTACTTACTCTTCACTGATGATCTCAAGATATGGCGGGTCATCAAAGCAACTAGTGATCACGTAGCGCTTCTGGATGATCTTGATAGGCCATACGAATGGACGACTCAGAACTTTCCTCATTGCAACGCCACCAAGGGTAAGACATTGAGCATACGCCATCAATCCACTTCCGAGTACAGGCTGGGGAGTCAAGCTTTGCAGGGTGCTAGTTCTGAAGGCGATCGAAGTGTGATAGTACAAGAAAATCCTGGTTGTTTTCGTCAGGTCGAAAAAGCGTCCAAAAAGCCAACCAACATCTTGACCTTCAGCGGACAGCGTTCGGGTATTTTGATCCTTCCAATTTCTCTCGGATGCTCAATGCCTACCTTAGGCCACATTCGCAATACGCCATCCACGCCCCACAACCCCAACACAAGCATGACCTCACAGCACTTGAACTGCCAAAATGAAGGGCGATCAAGAACGCAAAAGGTCAGCTTCATCTCCCTTACCAACTGTGGTTGAAAACCTTTTCGTCTACCGTGGACAATATCGACGCCTGTGTGGCGTTTTACTAATGACATTTTCGCTCCTAAGGAATCCAACCCACGTTTTTACTCATCTTCTGAAGCCGAATAACAACACTACTGTGAGAGATCAGTAGCTAAAGCTGACCAAACAATATTACCTTTGGGACAGTCGCCGGAATCGCTTATCACTTAGTGTATGTTTACCAGGGAACGCACTCCCCAATTACCTTGCTTCTTTCCCCACACCAACAATATTCAAAAAAGGTCTAGACGATGCATTCATACATTTACATTACACCATATAATCCTCTATATCCGGGAGTCAACCTAGCACTACAAAGCAACGTGCGCATTTGCACTTCGGCACAAAATGTAGTAAACGCTACTACAGTAGAAAGTGGAGTTACGGATCCCGTTAGCGCAAGAAAGCTTAACAAGAGTAAACGTTGTCATTTCCTTATTTATTTTTTTAGCACGTATTAAGTAAAATATAACCGTTCCCCAAATTACTTTGTGTGCGCTCTGCAAATTCTCGTTTCAAACTACCATTATGCAGCACTGCAGTTAAATTTGTAGTCGCTTAAACTGACGATTCACTTATCCTTGATCTATTTTTTCTCACTCTAACCACCCCACGGAATTTGTCAAGCACCTGATTTGTTCCCCGTGATAAATCATAGTTCATTGTCACTGTTCATCTGCGACCCATTTTATGCTCGGATTTTTCGTCCACATTTCAAAACTGACACCACTTCTCTATTACACTGCTCTGGCTGGCAACACGCCTAATGATAACGATAGTACAGTTGACTCTGGTACACCAACCTTGGGGGGATGCACCCGGTTTACTGCCAACTGAGTCTCAGATGATATTTGCACGCATAAAGTGTTATCAGACCAAATCCGGGGCCTGGCTATGCCCCTTGCATTCAATGAGCCCGAAGATAACCCTATGAGATTAGTAAACGCCATTTTAGAGCATCGTGGCTTCAACCCATCTCTAATGAGAGTGCCGGTGATCTATCGAAAGTGATGGAACTTGTTATTAGGCTGTCGCATCCAGGATAAAATAAACACCGATGGCTTTACTTCCTTATTGTTGCTTTCATCGGTCACTGAACGCTGATATGGAATTCTAGTGGAATCGAGTCGACCCTGAGTTTTATGAAGTGAAATCACCATCGGCAAATTACCGTATATTAGTTCGCAGACTATGTTTTCCCGGTGAAGAGAACACGTCGCGGTTGCTAGCGTGACTAGTCAGAATTAGTAGCCGTGGGGGTTATGGCCGCAGTTTGTAACCGTCTGCTCGCTGAGCAAGGTAAGTTGCATGAAGCAGGTGCTGGCTACACGTTCTACTGAGTGGGCAACGCTACCTCAGCACCACGGGAACATGAGGTCGGATTTGCACTATTCGATCGACTAAATGGCCAGCTCGTGGGTGAACTAACAGGCATCAGCGCGCTACGGATAACTGTTCGCCTACGACTCGAGAGAGGTAAGTTTGCCACCTTTATAAGCACGCATGGTCCGACCATGTGTTACCTGATGACACGCGTGGTCAATTCTACACTCAGCTAAACCCCGTGATACAGTCTGTGCCGAGGAGCGACTGACTATTTCTGCTGGGTGATTTCAACGCGCGCGTTGGGCGTGATGCATCGGTGTGGACAGATGTTATCGGTTCGCATGGCATTGGTTCAGCGAATGCGAACGGTGACAGGTTGCTCTCACTGTGTGCCACTCACGGCCTGACGATCACGAACACTTGATTTGCACTGAGTGAGAGTGATATAGCAACTTGGACGCACCCACGGAGTGTTCACGCTCACCTGGTCGACTGTGTCATCGTACGTCAGCGTGATATGCGTGAAGTGCGCATGACAAGTGTACTGCGTGGAGCTGGGTGT
Organism: Dicrocoelium dendriticum; assembly: GCA_944474145.2. Classification (NCBI taxonomy): domain Eukaryota; kingdom Metazoa; phylum Platyhelminthes; class Trematoda; order Plagiorchiida; family Dicrocoeliidae; genus Dicrocoelium; species Dicrocoelium dendriticum. The sequence continues at coordinate 52,703,042 of OX104065.1, forward strand.
GGCACTGATCACAAATTGGTGCGGACTAAACTGTACATATATTTTCGTAAATCTATATATTGCTCGCCTGTCATGAATCAGCGGCGTAAACTTAAATTTCCTTAGTGAATGCTGAGAAGAGGATGGAGCTGGAGAAGGTGATGGGTACCCGCATTTAAGATGTTGACTGTATCACAGCACCTGTGGCACCACATCCGTGAACTGATGACGGCTGCAACCGAGGAAACGATCAGTCGCACAAACTATAATCGGCCCGGTTGGTTTCATGGCAACAGTGCGACCATAGGCGTATTGGTGTCGGAGAAGCATGCAGCATTCGCTACACATGTGGCAGACACTGCCGACTTCGAGATGGAGAGCCGGGTTCGTAGACTTTGACGGTGATTAACTCGAGAACTCTGTCGCATCAGAAAAGTGTGGTGGACGGAGAAGGTGAAGCAGATGGAATGCTAGGCAGAACGCAACCAACATGAGGAATTATTTGACTCCTTGAAGACGGTGTATTGATCCACATTGCTGGCGATGAGAACAAAGAATCGATGGCAATGGTAATGCTTTATGACGGGTATAAAAGTGAATGTTTGGCATGTCCCGTAAGCCATGTCCCGTAGTAAGAAGCGCAAAATAAAAAACCGTGTAAGTAAAAGAACATGGGGAATACATGATACACCGAGGAGGTTCGATTAGCACATAAGCAAAAGCTTTTGAAAACCCAGAAACAGCTTCGCACATTTTCGCTTTGCAAGCTTTTGTGCATTGTTATGCATTTACGCTGCGGTTTTCATTTTGCTTTCTATGTACACACCGTCGGTTGGTTTCCACTTGGTTTCACTTTTCGCTGGATCCCCGCACCTCAAGTGGAAGCACTACGAATTTCTTGCTTAACCAGCTACGTGAACTTCACTAACCTTCCCCCCATAAACTTTTTTCCGTTTCTACACCATAGGAAAGACACGGGTGCGAGCCTGCTAGGGTCCGATTGCATGATTCTCCCCCCACAGCTGCACCAGGTTTCCCAACTGGTCCCGCAGAAGGCTGATCAGCAACGGACAGTCCCCACGTAAATCGAAGGACTGCTTACACATTCCCTGCTGGGAGAGGGCTATGTAGTTGTCTGAAGGTTTCCCTGTTTGCCTGTGTCAACTTCTAAACAAAAGCATCATTTCATGGTACACTTAGGCGACCGGTGTGGAATGTTGTGCTGGTTGCTGAGTTTGATTGTTTGAGTTGTGCATCGTCACTTTGCATGGCGCTCACTGTGATTGCAACGCGCAATTAGCTTGTGCGCTGTGCTTTTGCGTTCCCCTAGCTAGAGTATCAAAGATGTCATTTTGTATAGCTGGGCAAACAGGGAACCTTTTCTGTACCAATAAAAATTTCTATGCTACTCGATGTGGCTTTTCGAATCGCTATCCGAGCTTCCGCTAAAGGTAACTCGCTAAAAGCTTAACTCATTTGGTTGAATACACTCAAGCTTTTTGTACATCGTAGACAACTAGGTAACTTGCTCCATATCAGGCTAAGCTTCATAAGATAAAAGTTCTGTTCTATGCTAACGTTGAATGATGGTACTACAAGCATACATCCGCTGTCGCATATTTCATATCTGGTTTCCAACCTCTATTGCATAGGGCAGTGTGCACTATGCAGATTATGTCACGCAACTTTGTGCAGGAAACTAACATCTACGTGCAATCTACACAGTCATAAACGCTCAAGTTTTAATTCACTACATCTATCATTATAAAGAACAAGTGTAGAGTAACCAAAGACGAGTTTGGTGAGGACGCATTGAATCAATTCTTCAGATCACATGTACATAAATTGCTGAACGTGGCGCTACAGTATTCTAACTAAGGTCATACATTGAGTTTATATGCCATGATCCTTGTCTCTTTCAGCGTTGGTAACTGCCTAATATGTTCAGATACCTGCATTGCCTTGGTAACAACATAGTCCAGACGTTCGCTGAAATCTAAGGAGCTGGAATACAGTCCCAAATCTCTGACAGAAGAGCACACTCGAATGGAATCGCCATGAAGTAGAAACAATCCTGCCTCCATGTGGCATCCATAAGTCCTGCTATTGCATTTCGATGTGGAGAAGTGCATCTGCCACTTTGCGGCCCAGCCCTCTATGACTTGTAGATAACATTTAATATTTGCTATCTCAGTTACATATTGGGATGAATGGAACGAATACACTACCTTCAACCCAACTGCAAAGAAGTGTGAGCTTCCGAAGCGTTTGACAGGTATAAGATCGTTTATGTGCAATAAGCAAAGAACAGGACCTAAAACGTTGTCTTGAACGACGCCACTAGTAACTTGTTGGGGCGTAGACATGAACACATTTATGTTGACTGTCTGGGAACGTCTAGTCAGATTGGGTTTAAACTAAGAAAGGAGCGGATTTTATATGCGAAAACTAGCCAGTTTTGATAATAACCTTGGTGCGGAACTCGATCGAACGCTTTCTGCATGGCAAGATATAAGACAGTGTATTGAAGAGCACAGTCAGTCGCTTCGGTGAGATTATTTAAGAAATTAATCTAGAGTTATGCATGAACGAGACTTTAAAAAGTCATGTGAAATAAGACAGCGATAAGAGGAGAGAAGTGAGTTTTTCCTTTACAATTCTCTCCATCAATCGTGATAAGATGGGGGTGCGACTAATGGGGCGATAATTACGAATATCTGTTTTAGACCTAGACTTATATCGCGGTATGATAACAGATTCCTTCCATCTCTCAGGATACTGACCTGACTGTAAGGACAGGGAAAATAGTTAGTAGTAGTACTAGTATAGCATCATCACCACGCTTGATTACAGCTAAGGAGGTACCATCGGAACAAGGGTTATGAGACGGCCGAAATAAGTAACTCAAAATTTTAGTGACTCGGATGTTAAAGTCAACAACTGAAATAGTTTCGGGGCTGACAGATGAAACTGAAGGTATCAGACTCGTACTTTCGTTGCTGAACGATTCAGCGAAGTATTTGCTGAAGGAGTCTGCAATAGCAGTAGGCGTGTCGACACTGCCGTCTAGTGTGATAATATGTGAGGTCTTAATTTTGAGACCGGAGTAAAGTGGAAATGTGTTCCAGTTCACACTGAGGGAGGAAAGAATGTATTATTGAATGGGCCGGTTGGGAGTCGAGCTCTAGTTTGCAGACAACTAATTTGTGGTGGCATCCTGGAGTGGGTCGCCAACTTAACGACCCACCTGTATTTTGCGGTTTTCAGTTCTTTTTCGTTGCTTTCATGAACCTGGAGACTGGTCTCATACCTTCATGCTCGGAATTTAAAAAACAAGCGTGTTATACAAAGTAGAAATTTCTCTTTCGACAAAGCAACAGACTATGAAGTCCCTCAAGACATCGCCCAAATGGGATTCCGATGGCATCCCTCCATCCACTATTAAATTCGTGGGACCTGGCATCGCCGCTTTCGCTGAACATGTCCAAGTTGAAGTTAAGATCTGATCATTTTCCGGATAAGTGGTAAACATTGTTTATAACCTCTCGTCATAAAGGAGGCGCTAAACAGAACGTCGTTAATTATCGGCCTATTCATAATGTGCTCGCAATCACGTAACCGGTGGAACTCTTTAACAATTGCACTTTCTTACAGAAGAGTAGCAGAGGGAGTCGAATGGTATAGGTAGAAATTCGTCACATCTAGACTCACTCAGACAGCCGGCACACGCCCGGAAAAGCACTGTAGTCGCGTTTCATCCTTACGGGAATCATCGGCAGTGCGCATTCCATCGGACCCTCGTAAGTCTCGAACCTGCAACTCTGCTGTTGCTAGTCCGTGGTTGAGACCACTGAGCTGTGTGATCCTCCACTGAAGCGATAGCACGTCTTATCTTTAGAGCATCAGCAAATAGTAAACAGTTTGAGGACAGCACAGTTGCAAGGTTATTTATGAAGAGCAGGAAGAGGCGGGGCCCCAGTACCGAGCCCTGAGGTACAATGCATTGGACTTCGATTGGGTCAGATAGGGTACTGCGAGTCCTCACATTAAGGTGACGTTTAACAAGAAAGTCGCTTGTTCAGCCGAGAACGGGATCGCCGAAACCATAATTCTGGAGTTTGTGCGGTAGAATGCGATGATTAGAGCGGTCGAATGCCTTTGAGAAATCCAGGTAGGCTGCGCCTACTCCTGCGCCAGCGTCCACAGATTCCGTCCAGCTTGAACGAGCTATCAACAGATTAGTAGTACGTGACCGATTTTGGCGAAATCAGTAATGCTCCGGAATGAGAATTTCGTGACTCTGCATGAGCGCCTCAGCTACAATGGACTCCATGATCTTGGAGATCACTAGAAGAAGTGTTATCGGGCGATAATTTGCTGATTCTGCACGGCTACCACTTTTGTAGATTCGGGCGATGATGCCATGCTTCCACATCGTGGGGAAGTGCATATCGTTAAGGCATCGCTAATAATATTGCTAAGAGTTAGGCTAAACTCATGGCAGCAGCTTTCAGCGCATTCGGGCGAATGCCGTGCGCACCCGGGGAGATGTATTTGCGCAAGGACATCAGCCGTTTCAGTACAGCTGCGGTTGTAAAAGATATGTGGCTAAGGCCTGATGGCGGCATGATCTGCGTAGGCATGGTGTAGGATGATTGCACACTTGGAAACCTACGACCAAATTGTTGTCCAAGTACGTTGGCCGCCTCTTGTGCCGTTTGTGCTAACCGGGATGCTGTGTGCGGAGCATGAATTTCGCCTTTAACCCGGCGAAGTTTGTTTACGTATCTGCATAGCAGCTTTGGGTTAGAACAAAATCTTACCACAAAGTCTTGTTGGTTCTTTACTTTATCCTCCCGGAGGAGTTTGACGCAGTGGTTCGTTAGTGTTGTATAGACGTGCCAAGTGTCCTCGCTCGGGTGGGCTATGTGAGCGAGCCGTGCCAAGTCCCTCAATGCCATGCATTTCCGAGTTCTGCTCCTTATGAATAACTTCATTTTGCGTCGGCAGATTTTGGTTTCCGATGTGCTTGCGATGAGCCTGCTGAATCTGTTGACAAATTCCCCGCAGGCCACCTCAGGTGACCATTCAGCTAGGAAAGACCAGCTTGTTGCACCAAGGAGGCCGGACAGGTTATCACAGTTGGTTACGACATAAAAATTCTTGGTACTTTCTTCAGGATACTCTGCACAGAAAGAAAGTCATCAGCAGTACGCTGGCACACTGTACCGACGCTTCTCTGTTACGCGACCACCACCGGTCGCTAAGTACACCACGAGGATGCCCGCCCCTAAGCGGAATCGAATCGGTGACCTAAGAAATGCAAGCCAGGCGTGCAATACTTTTGGTCACCGGCCGATCACTGCGGCCAAAAGGAGTGCACGTTGTTACTACGTCGATCCTCAGTTCCGAGTTGGTAAAAACTAGGTCCAAGATGGACGGTTTCTTCCAGTCCTGAAACGCGTTGGAGAAGTGAGACGGTTGTACAGTAGATGACCAGCGATTAGCTCTTCCAGTTACACCTTGGATTGTTCACCCAGAGTTGAAGGAGGTTCCAGGCCGTGCAGATTGAAGTCCCTACCATGAGAACGTGGCTGTAAGATCGTTCCAGTAGGTTCTTCATAGCGGAAACTAGGGCTTGGTCTGTTGCAGAACTCAGTCCTTCAGGGACAAGCGTTTATTCGGCAAAGACAACGCAGCGAAAAATACAGCACAGTTGGCAAGCCAAACTCCTCGACATAAGTTACAAGTTTACGTCCATAACTAACAACCCTTCCGAGGCAATGTGGCTCTTCCTTTGACTCAGTTAAACAAACGATGATTAACTCACACGAATGTCGGCCAATCCCAGTCTAGCAATCAAATCAGTTACACCCGCTTCCCATTGGGTATCAGGCTCGCTCGGCTGACCCGTCCGTTCACTCTGGTATGACACTCCGACCACATGGTCCATTTAAAAATTGATATTGCTGGGCGATATACAATGGCCACCAAGCATATATCACCCTACATTAAGTGTAAGCAGCACCATAAGGCGTCCACGGTTTGAATCCCAGAGTCGTTTACACGGTCGATGAGAAGGTCGGAACGGTAGTAAGGAACTACACCGCCTCCCTTTGTGAGTCGGTCGTTGCGCAAGAGTGACATATCAGGTAGTGTGATCTCTGCATCGCTAATCACGTCGTTCAGCTGTCTCAGTTAGACCGATGAGGTCCCAAAACATTGAGGTTTGACGAGATCGAAGCTTGGCAAATTTGCTGAGGTTCAACACGTTTGTACACAAACAATTGAAAACAACGGGTGCCAAAGGTGTATATGAACACGCAAACGTTTCCCGTGGATTTACCTCGACGCTTGCGGGGTCGACTGACAATAGATTTTTGGATAGAAATTGGGTGTTGCCCACCCGAAAACACTGCACAACCACGACGCGTTTCGATGTAATTTTATCTCATCAGGTGGAGACAGCGGGCCTCGATACGGCGACCGTAGGAATAGTAGGCGAAGCCTCTACCCCTTCGGCTATCGGGTCACGATGTGCAACGATTGGCACAACGGTAATGACTAATCAAAGGGTCAAGTTTGGACTACACGTTGTGTGATTGGATTGTGACGCGCAATCTCAATGTAATGGACTGTGGTTCACATTGAAATGAACCTTAGTCACGGCGATCACTGAAACCGTTGTTAAAGCAGATGGAAATTGGGTGTTGCCCACCCGAAAACACTGCACAACCACGACGCGTTTCGATGTAATTTCATCTCATCAGGTGGAGACAGCAGGCTTCGATCCCGCGACCATTGGAATAGTAGCCGAAACCTCTATCCCTTTGGTTACCGGGTCACGATTGGCAACGCTTTGGCACAACGGTTGTGCAGTGTTTTCAAGTGGGCAACACCCAATTTCCATCTGCTTTGAGTACGGTCCCAGTGATCGCCGTGACTAAGGTTCACTTCAATGTGAACCACAGTCCATTACATTGAGATTGCGCGTCGCAATCCAATCACACAACGTGTAGTCCAAACTTGACCCTCCAATTAGTTTTTTGGATATATTTCTTGTCAACCCCCGGAGTGGTTTCAGTTTGTTGGATAGAGCACCCATGATTTAATCCTTTAGAGGTGAATTGTAACGAATTGTCTGTCCCTTCCTCTTCGGATGGCTTGGGAGTTGTACTGCGCTGCTGTTCGAAAAAATCCGACAGTATGGGTCGCGACAATTTCTCACTGGTTTGTGTTCCCTCAGCCAATAGTGGTCTAGCTTCGACACGCTTTCAAATGTATCTGATGATATTTTGGTGCGTAACTTCTGAGCATATTTTCAACCATTGGTTTGGAGTAGAGCAAGGCTTTCAGCACCATTGGACCACTTCGTTTATAGTGGGTGATATGGGTAAGCTTGACGTTGGGTTAGCAATCAGGTCGTGGAGAGAGAGATGGCTTCACAGATGTACCGCCACTCTTCCAAGTCATGAGCTTGAGCCCGAGACTCGTCTGAAGACTGGATCTAGGGGACATCATGAACAAATATCGATCTTCCGTCGTTTTGCTTACGGTATTCTCCTGGGTTTCGCCTCCTTTGTCGACGCCCACTCCAAGGGATTTCATGGAATCACAAAGACGGTGAGCTGAAAAAGAAGAGTGGTCTCCGCTTCGTCACCCAACTGAAATGTCACCTGAAGTAGATTTGGCCCGCCATAGTGAACTGAGTTTTGGTGACGGCCAATGCGACACAGGCTAGCCTGTTTGGCCTGGATTCGCATTACTTGGCACATGGAATCGCATGGTTTCATGTCGTCCAGTAGGTTGTCTTTGCTAGGGTTTGCCTTTGACTCAGGCATGTTGAAGAAACTTGTCGTCATCGAGTTCGGCGTCTTTTTAGTGTGCGTAATTTTGGATAAGTTAATGCCTCCTTTTACTCGCAGCGTCGTGGGCGGTCTTCTTGGAGGCGCACTGGTATTCGTGTCCTCTCTAACACTTTGTGGAGCAGTTAAAGATACGCCTGCTAACGTTGTCCCCGGTCTGCATGCAGCGACCACGGATTCGTAAGTTGTCAGACTTTCTGTAGTGTTAGATAAATCAGAATACAATAGAGTATCATGTGAGAAAGAGACACCCACAGGAGATACCACTCTCTGTAAAATTGGGGTCTCCGAGGTTAACAGACCCTGATTGCCAGAATGTTTGCTAGTTCTCGCAGATGGGGTTAGTAGCTCTACGCTGTTAACTATACCTTGGTTATGGTTATTCTGTTTCACGTTTGAACATACATTTGGGTGACGGGAACAGAGTGTTGATGTAGCTGGTTCTGATGCGGCCGTTATTCCAGCAGTCGCACGCTGCCCAGTCGCTGTCAGTTTGTCACATTTCGGAGCCAGCATCTTACGAGTGGGTTGATCAATGACTCTGTACAGAACCAAATGGAGTCTGGTGTGCAATGTCGTTCTTTCACTTTCGCTACACAAAGTTATGCACCTGGGATGAAATTTATTACTGTAGTTACTACATGTACTCCAGTTCGAATAGTCTTGCAGCACGATTTCGTATCGCAAAGAGCTTTAGTCTGCGGCTGTATTGCGAGGCATTGTCGAGGCGTCAGGTACGTGTGTTGAAACAGGCACACGATGTCGGTTGACCATATCCTACGAGTGCGACCACAGTTGCAAACAAAGCCGACTGAGGTCGGCGCACGACCTTTCTGGTGTGCGCAGTGGCCACTAGGCTATTGATCAAGCCGGGCTTCGGCTTGGTGGAAAGTGAAGTTTTGAGGAGCGTGGCAGAATCCACGCTAGTTTAACGAGTGTTAGGATAATGGCTGCTAAAAGTGCTGCAGCTATCAAACGGTGTGTCCGATACTTGTGGTAAAGGAATTGCCGGAAAACACTAAGAGCATTCTATCGACTTAGGGTACAAATGATGGTATGCACGCTAAAATAAGGATGATGCGCACATTGATAGATGTGGAAATCCCGTTGAAATTGCAATAACGGATGAAACGATGGTGTGGGCTAGACACTCCTGCAGTGGTAGGTCCACTGGACAGCAGTGCTAAATCCGAGTTGGATAAGTGTAAGTACAGTACGAGTGGTAGATCCAGAAAACACAGGAGCGTCGATTCAGTACGACCACGCGGCGTAGACCGTTGCAACATGGCTGATTCATGGTACACCTTTGGGAGTAAATAATTGCGTTGCAGGAGACAGGGGGCTTATGTCTTGGCCTGGGATGGCTAGTCAGATTATGGGACTAGATGTCGAACTGTCCAATCTGCCGCGCACATGACGTTGGACGAACGAAAGAACCACTGGTGCTTCGAGAGGTTCTAGAAGGGCCATAGCAGGTGGCAGATAACCTGTTCTCGCACGACGAAAGGATTACCTAATCGTGGTAGAGTACTTCAGTTACTATTTTTAGATTGATGCAATGCCCTCGACCAGTGCTCATGCGGTGGTAAACAAGATGCGCGGGCACTTTTCTTGACATGGAAAACCTAAGGTAGTGGTATCAGACAACGGACCGCACAGTTTACTGCTCAGGAGTTCCGAGCATCAAATGAGAAATGGGAATTTGATCACCACCTTGATATCCCTTACCACAGCCAGTCGAACGGAAAGGCTGAAGCAACGGTAAAGAATGCAAAAGAATACTAACCGAAGCTAAAGAACTGAACGAGGACCCGTACGTCATGCTTCTGGAAAGAAGCAATACACTGTTTTCGGAAATGAGTAAGCTCTGTTCAACCTTTATGTAGCCGCAGAAAGAGAACTTTGTTGTCCACCGCCAAAATCCTGCTTCAACCAGAACCACAATACACGGCGATGATGCATAACTGTTTGGAAAAACGAATGCTTAGGCAGAAACGGTATTATGATCGCGGATCTAGAGAGTTACCACCACTTCGGGTCGGCGAAGAGGTATGGATACAATTGGAGCTCAGAACAGTAAAATAGTGCAGGAGAGGAATGGTGGAAATGCGGGTAGGAGAAAGAAGTTATGTAGTCAAGGTGGGAAACGGTTTGTACCGGTGAGACCGTTTTCACTTGGGACAACATATGCCAAGGAGTGCGACGTTGAGCGAGTGACACAACCAGCAAGAAAGCAGTGGTGACGGAGAAGAAGGCAGAAAGAGGACAAGTACCGGCAGAGCGTACAGAATTTCAGCACCGAAGGAGCCCAAAATGAAAAAAGCAGGGTGCGGTGTGAGCATTGTAATGATAGCTGTTGGTGTTCGCCTACGCACTTGGAATGAACAGGTAAAATGCTGCTCGTGATCAGCGGTTCGCCGCCAGTCGAGCAGCAGCAACGGCTGCAGGCGTAGGCGAGAATAGATTTGAAAGCTCAAACGACCAATTGGCTCGGTCGATGAATATGCTCAGTTGCCGCTAGAGGCAGCCAATCAGGGGAGACCAAATCGGAATCGCTCAATAGAGCGTAGGTTACGCTATAAGTAAAACGTTGCTTTCTGATCAAAAGAGATTATGATTGCGGTCCAGTATTTGTAGTTGACCTCGGAGGGCATAATACAACACAGCACATTTCTAAGATTTCTAGATTGCCTGAAAAACTAATTAAAAGTGAAATCATGTGCGTTATCTATCGTCTTGAACTGCTTATCGAATCCCAGCATGGGTTCCTCGATAAACGCCCCTGTATAACTTGACAGTTAAACCCCCTGGACAACAGCATAGAATCCAATGACCGCAGGTACGTAGTCGTAAATTTCCCTCGGATATGCGTAACGCATTTGAGTGCCTCACAAGCGGCAATTGAAAAAATCGAGTCGCTTGGGTTCAGAAACCCACCACTGGGTTGGTTGACATCATAGCTAACTAGAGGTTACCAGATAGTCACTCTGAGTGACCATTCCTCTTCCCCACGTCTGGTCACTAGCGATCATCCGAAGGAGTGTACTTGGTCCGTCCCTTTTCCTACTCCACATAAACGATATAACGATATCAAGCACACGTAGGAGTCCATCTTTGTTCGCCGATCAGATTAAGATTGTTCGCAAATTTCGACGAGACGAACTCCAGAGCACAATGTTGCTGATTCAAGAAGACATCGATTTACTTGAGAAATGGTGCGACACAAGGATTATAAAGTTCGGTTAGTAAATCATGCATCATGTCCTATTGATGTTTGATCCATGAAGAGCCAGTTAAACTGGATAACCAACGCATTTGTGTGAAACGGTCCAACTGTGATCTAGGCATACGATACTCATCAAACTTCAATTTCCTAAAGCATGCTGTATCAAATAGCACGCGTCAAACGAGCTATGGCTAACATATGCCATAAGATCCATACAGTCCCTGTAAAGTAGAACTTTTCAGAATCCTCACACTTCCCGTCCTTGAATACTGCAGCATTATTTGGGGGAACATGCGTATGGGTGACAAAGAAGCTCCGGAAAACCTGCAAAAATCGTTCATTAAACGTTTGATCAATAAATCCTCCTTGAGCTATCAGGAGCGTTGCCAGCAGCTTAATCTAGAGCCTACTTAGTTGCGACGAACGAAAGACAATTTGATGCTCATGCACAGTCTCAAAAAGTAAAAACCAATCTGTGCACCTTAGAATTGCAACATAACTTCACCCGGAGGTTTCGCGACAAGCTTTGTAAACTAATTGTGCCAAGAACTAAGACAGCTATTCGACCCAACTTCTTCCTCGTCAGCTACGCTGTCGTGTGAAATAGCCTACCAGTCACCATCAGTACTTGCACAAATGCAAGGATATTACGCCTTAAAGATGGAAATTTACTGGTTCAGAAATAAATAGTGAACAGATTTTCTTCGGACGAATCACCAAATGAGTTCTTCCAAGATGGACTAAGGGATATAAGCTATTGGGGAAAGGTACTACAACAAAACAGCACCAACAAAAGCCATGTATTTCTGAATGTTTTGATGACACGGACGCTTCAGAATATCTAATGCGTAAGCATGCTCATTACTGTACTCACGATCTGTCCCGATTGCAGGGACAACCTCACGCACAAGAGAAAAGACACGCATTAGTATACAGGTTGCCAATGCGTGCACTGCCAGTAAGGTGTGGAACAACAACTAGAACACCTGATATATCAAGGTCAGTGGTTCAATGAGCCAAGCCCTACACAAATCGGATTGAGGTACGCAGTTGTACGTGAATTCCACTGGAGTATTGTCAACTGTCACCTGCACACTGTCCTCCAAGACAGTAATGCACTTTGAAGTCCACATGCAAACAACGACATACGGACGCTGGTGGCTGAGCACATACCAGCACCCGCAGAATGGTGCATATGGTCAATTTGATTGGATTAGACTCAACCATTGATGAGGGGATCGATACATAGTTTAACACTTCCGGTCATCATAGCACCGTGGGCAGAAGAAAGCTAGGGTGAGCGATACACTAAATGACATTGCGTGGGTGCACTGTGCTTTCATATGAACTTCACGGAATGAATAAGCATAGGTGACAGAAAAGTATAATGAATGCGTAGCAGGATAAAGCGCCAATTGTGCGCAGTCAGCCAAACCTGCCAAAGTGCGCAAGTTAAAGGTGGGCAACTCAATAATAGTATAAGCGGTGCAGGCGGATCTCAGTGGCTAAGAGCAAATCATGCAGTAGTTAGCAGTGAAGGGGAGCGAAATAATAGGTTAAAATTCCCCTGGTTGTTTTGTGCGCTGAATGGAGTTGTCCGATGATCAACGAGCTTCCATATGTCTCATCAATCGCTTCCTAGATCTGTTTTTCAATGCTTCGAAATACTATTCCACTGTGTTTAGGTATCTAGTGTTTGTATTGTTCCATCGCCACGTTTGCAAATCAATGAAAGTTTAAAGTCCTCGTTGCAGTTGGTAAGATGAGGTTTCACATTTGTCCTACAGTTAGGATATCAACCGCTTGTATCTAGTTGTGGCATGTTCTAGGAGGGGGATGATCTCACTAAGAAGACTAAACGGATATCGTGATTGGTCTTTTGTGAGGGCAGTACATAGCTTTGTGAGTAGGATAGACGGAGTCATTCTTGAATATATGGGCCGTACTTGTCCAAGAAATCATGAGTAGCATACTGTTGCATAGAGACGAGGTTACTCTGTGGTCGCTGCAACTGTTCCAAAATAATGATATTAATAGTTATACTTCAAGACTGGTGACTTTTAGCCATTTTGCTAAACAACCGCTGAACGTTCGCCACGGATATTTTATCTAGTCTGCGTAGATGGCTAAGGATACCGGCGTAGGTCGCAGCATGAGTCTGGATAGCTCTAGTTGTGCTTCAGGTGCTACAGCCTACCAGCCGTATGGTTCCGGCCACTTGATAGGCGACATTTTGGAAAAGTGAAAAAGTTGGAATATGATACTCAAATGACGAGACGAATAGATAAGTGGATGAGAGTATCGGAAACGCTGATGGCACTATTTGGCTTGTAGCATGCACACCCAAGTAGTCGTGATTGCAGAGAATCCCAGACCAAAAGAGAGTACTTCAGCAAGGTGGACTTTAAGGTGTGCAATCTGGCGCATCCATATCATCGGCAGCAATACATCAAAATATGGTACTGGTAAGTGACAAAATCATGACCATAGATATCCCCTTAACGGGAGAGGAGTTAGAGGAGAACCGGAACCTAAATGCTCTAAGTATTTGGAATAAAGAGGCCTACACATTGCGATTTGCAAATGCTCACAGCTTGCTGGTTTTCGTGCAAGCATAACATGGAATCAGCATGACAGATTGTTCGCGGTTTTCACTGTCCGATGTCACAGTCAATCTTACCACACAGATAACTTGGTACCGGACACATTGTAAACAGACATGCATGCAAGGAACCGCCCGCAGTCACACCATTAGTGTCAGTAGCGCGTTATGTCGTTTACTGTCTGCAGTAAAGCAAGGTGGCGTAGAACTCAGTCTGGAGGGAGAAAGGACCAGTAACGCAACTCCCAGTGGCCAAGAAGTTTAATTCCTAGTAAGTAGGAGGAGGATTTATTTGGTTTTTGTGAAGATTCGTCTCAGGCTACTGATGTGCTAGTTCATCGCTTGGAAGAGGGAAACAATGATGAGCCTCAACGCTTCATGCAATGTTCCGTCCAGAGAATCATAAAGCGGAAAATCGAAAATATCGGCGTGCGACCCAAATCGGTGCAAAGAAGCGCAAGTTACTTCGGGTTTACCTAGAGTAAGATGATAGGAACCTTGACATAGTGGATCCCAAAACAGCTGTCGGCCACCTCTAAGCATAAAAGGGATGATCTAAAAAGGAGAGTACAGAATCAGAATCAATAGAACCCCGGTCAATTTGGACCGACCGACCGGACGCCCATCCCATCAACTCACTCACTGTGCTGCTTACATGTGTACTGTTCGGCGGAACACAAGCATCACACCCAGAGGGAATGTTATACAAGCCCTGAGGAGCAAAACACCCACTAGTTGACTTCACTTTATTCCGAACATCTGCAATGTACCGATGGTCAGAATCGAACGACAAGTAAGTCACAAGGTGGACATGAGGGGCGACCGCCAAGGCGAGCGACCCAATGGAACAATGGTTTTATACGGGTAAAAAAGCGAATGTTTAACAAGTCCCGTAGGACGGTTATGGCGAAAGTTCAAAATATAAAATTAATTGTTAGCAAAATTGGGTTTACATCGGTGAACTCACTGAAGTATACGTAGTATAAACCGTAAATCCAAGGTAAATCCATAAGGAATGACGGCAAATGGGATGTTCATAATAATTGTGTCTCTTTCTGGTGTACACATACAAGAGGTGAAAAAGTGAAACGAAATCTGGGATTTGACCGCCAGTGAAATCTCTTACAGATACTTGTGTTTATCCATGGGTACTGGGTCAGGTAAGACGGTGCAGCGAAATGAGTGCACGGTCAACTCAGGCTTTGGAATCTGCCAGCGTGGGAGACATATGACAGATTCCGGTAGGGCATTCCACGTTCTGCAAACGTGGACGGAAAAGAAATTCCGACGACATTCCAAACACCTGTGCTGCTCTGTTAGCTTGACTTAATGGTTTCTCAAATTGCTGTAGTGTCTGAGCTCTAGCAAGTAGCGGCACGTGTGGTTGGGCTCTCTCAAAATCTGGTAAGACAAAATTAGGTCTCCGCGCAATCGCCGATACTGGCCACTGAAGACCCCGAGCACTTGAAGCCTTCGTTCATACGGCAAATTATAAAGACCTTTGAGATTTTTGGTTGCCCGGTGTTAGGGTATCTCCAAGTCGGCAAGATCTCTTCTCCGCCTTGGCTGCCAGATTTGAATTGCATATTCCACATGATAAGGTATGTTTGAGCCGAGAAGTCGGGGGAAAGTCGAAGGGTCGAATCGTCCGAATGAACGCTTCAGGAGGCCCACGTGTTTGATACCCCTTCTTGACGCCGCTTCAGTCTGATTCAAACATCCTAGGTCGACCTGGACCAAAACTCCCAAGTCCTTCTCGCCAGAAGCCATTTTAAGCTCCTGGCTGCCGAGTTTGTACGAGTGCACCAACTTGTGCCACAGGTACAGCACTCTACATTTGTCCACCTTGAATAAAAATAGATTCTGGGTTGACCACGCGTATACCCTATCCAGATCAGCTTGAAGTACTGTGACATCGACTGGTGTATTTATCGCCCTCTACACCTTGATGTTATCGGTATGAAGCAGGCTGTTCGAGCCTATGATGTGTGTGATATCTCTAGTATACGTCAAGAATAATCGCGGTCCTATACCAATCCTTTTGGTACTCCGCATTCAAATCGGATTGGAGCTGACAGGGATTCACGCACACGTACTTCCAGCCGCTGGTGCAGAAGAAAGCTTCTAATCCATCCCAGGAGTGGATCCCCAATATCAACGGTCTGGAGTTCGAAGAGCAGAATGCTAAGGTTAAACCGGTCGAACGCCTTTGAGAAGTCGAGAAAGACTACATCAACTCCTGTGCCAGCGTCTACTGCTTCATTCCAGCTGGATCGTGCTAGTGGTAGATTTGTAGTGCACGATCGATTTCGTCGGAAACCATGTTGTTCCGGTGTGAGGTAGTTAAATTCTTCCAACTTGGCCGTTAGTGCATCAGAAATGTTACCTTCCATGACATTTCTCAGGCACTTACAGTTTGTCAAAACAGTATTGGAAAAATCAAGCCAAAGGTTCAGCTAAACTCTCCTACTGCCGCTAGCGATTTCGCGTGTATATTACCAACTCCAAGAGAGCTGTGCTTGAGCACATTCAACAGCATTTTAGTACTGCTATTGCTGTGAAGAATTTGTGAGTGTTTTGGGGGTAAAACAACTATCGTCATAGGGTTAGGGGGCCAGTGATCGCACTGAAATATTGCAGCATATGGTAGCCGCAGGGTATTCGCCGCCTCCTTCGGTGTCCGCTCGCTATTGGGAGGAATTCCCCGTTTCACCTTACGTAGACTGTTGAGGTGTTGATACAGAAGCTTGTGGTTTGAGGCCATACGCACTGCCAACTTCTGCTGGTACGCCATTCTGTCCTCGCGAACAAGCTGAATACAGTGGTTACGTCAGGTCGCATAGGCCATCCAGTTCTCGGTGCTTGGGGAGAGTTTGTAGATATGCCAGACTGACTTTCGCACCTTTATAGACTTGCGTGCCCTGCTTCGCATAAACGAGACGATGTTTCTCGGGGGGAAGGTCTTAGTCGCTGACAGTTCGGCAACCAGAGAGTTAAACTGGTTGACAGAATGTTCCCATACACTAGCTAGTGCCTCATTTGCCAGAAATGCCCAGTTGGCTGTCTCATGTATTCGGGCTAATATTTCGTAGCGTACATACTTTCGCTTTGCGCCGGCAATTTCCACGGAATATTCTGCATAGTAAATGCATTCGAAGAGTAAAACTACATAATCGCTGCGGCCCAAGAGAACGTCGACGATCACCCACTCGATCATTAGTTTTTCATTGGTGAATATGCGATCCAGTATCGAAGGCTTAGCTTTTTCTCGGAATCGGGTGGGAGTGTTGATGTGGCCATACAGCGAGTAACTTGAGACGAACTCTTGTAGATCGACCTTAAACTGTTCTCCGGGAGCTACTTGGGATTCGAGAGCGTGGATGTTAAAATTGTCAGTAATGAGATTGTGACTGATTTATTGTGGATGCCAGATAGAAGTCCATCTGGGGTGTGGAGGAAGGAGGACGGTAAATGACCGCCAGTTAGCAAGTGTCGGTGCCTTTTAAACCTATACGGCACCAAAGGGAATCTTACACCGTGCTGACTGGATCCGCTATGAGCCAACATTGAATGTCATTGCGGAAGTACAGAGCCACTCCTCCACCTTTGCTAGGTTGGTCGTGCCGAACAATGGACATGCATGGCAGTGCGATCTCCATGTCACTTATGTCAGGGCGTAACCATGTCTCCGTTTTAGCGATGAGGTCGCAGACTTTGGATCGTTGTTACAGCCGCACTGCGGGAAATCTACTCAGCAAGCCTTGAGCGTTGGTGTACATACAGGAAAGCTTCTCGGAAGTCAAAAGCTGTTGACTAGGAGCACATGAAGGATGTGGATTTGTGCCGACCGATGAGGCCGGCAAAGTGAGTTCAGAAAACACAAGCACGGACTAGGTGAAGAATATCACGACATAGTAAAAGTTGGAAACCTGCGACTCGACGAGCAACGGTCTCGAGCTCAAACTCGTTCTAGTTGGCAATACAAACCCGATTAAGCACGTAAGAATGTAGATAATGGCGAACTATACTGTCCGGAAAGCAGTGCGTGAAGTGCTTGTTGTGGACGCTGATAAAATAAGCAGTGCATCTTATAAGATGATGAAACTGACGCATCACGCGGCTGTCCTAGTTATCACGAACGGTAGCAACGAAGGGTCGTTATTAGTCAACCGTTTCGAACAGCGACTCATTCGGTCAGCTGCCCACCCGTTGTTTGTCCAGGAATCTGAACCGATTAGAGGCATCGACAAAGTGCAACGATTGTTTGCACCAAAGAGCGGCCAAGCGCTCAACCTAGCATCGTTATAACATCGTAGTACTGATCTAATTGTCACTGCAACCGTTCTCATCGACAATATACCAGGTACGCGAGAGGAATCTGAGGATTGACGGTTATCAAACGGCTTAAAATATAAAATGGACGGAATTGTTCGGTGAAAGTTATTGAAACACTGGCCTGGAGAACATCTCCCCTCTCAGACTGGGCATCAGTTGCATAATGCGTCGGCTCCCAGGTCTTAATGACAGTTAACGGAAGCCAGACACCCGTTTGCCCCGGTACTCACTGGATTGAGCGCTCGCCGCATATAGTAAACTTATAGTGGGGCCCTGTAAAATAGACATCGAATGAAGGGTAACAGAAATCCTTTTCAAATAATTCATCACTACATGTGGAGTGCAGCAGGACTGTACTCATTTCTCTTCAGATTTGTGACAGTGATAACGGACAATGACCCGCTCTTGTCCCATCATTCCGAATGGACAATGATGAAAGTAGGGCCCGAAATACACGGATCTGTCAGGACCAGACACAATCCCCTTGTATATGCAGTGTTGGATGATTCGAGTGTGCATCCCATCCACAAAGTTCTAGACGCCACAACAGGACTGGGCATCACAATACCTCCAATAAGAAAATAGCTCCTGGTGATTACTGTGAAGAGACGGTAAGACCGCCATGGCTTATCGATGTTTCAATCGTCTATGGAGACGGTGGGATGTCAGGTTATCTGTCATGGCTAGAGCCTGCAAGCTGTAATGCAACGAGCGTTGCTGAACGAAGCAGACATTGTCAGTTCGCGCTGAAGACATGAGGTGGAATGTCGCGGTTGACCACTGATTCCTCCGACGCCTCGTCCATATCCGGTGGGGACAACAATTTAGCAACGTTGACGTCGCCAATCAATGTTTGGTCGAAGACCGTCGGCCTGTGGCTTACGTGGGTGAAAAATCGTCAGCCCACTGAACTCCTACTGCTTAGGATGACAAGGTCATGTATTTCGAGGACCCAATACTGCTCACTTCGGTGTAGAATGATTGTTGTTGTTGCGACACAGCTGAGTGAAAGTGCAGATTGATTAGTAGACGGCTAGTCAAAACAGCAAACGGAAAGAGATGTGCGTCGCCTCCTTGGCTAGGAATGAACTACGTCAGTGGGTAGAGGCCATACAAGGCCCAGTGAAGTGAATAAACCAATGATAAGCCTGCATTTCTCATGCTTCTGACCCTTATTATCATTATTTAACGACTAACTTTGCGCAGCCGATTTTGAGGGGCATTGCTGTTACGATGTTTCTCATTTCTCCCATATTACCACAGTATTAGTACCATAGTAACACCAGTCGTGGCAGCCGAACTCAGAGCACTTCGGATCTCATCGAGCAGTTGAGTCAGTGGATGGAAGTGAGTAGCTGCGGTGTTATTGGAGTAAAGAATACAACTCACGGTGTAAATGGCATATTGTTGTAATAACGATTATATTGATGATGCCTTTTTAGAAAAAAACATTGGAGGATAAATCAGACCTGTCTGGAAGTCTGGAAGTGTAGCTCAATATAAAATGTTTGTGTTTGGTCTGATTTGATTGCCAGTTGATTGTAATGGGAAAATCCAATAATTGTGTTAAGCCCCGGGATAATTGGAAGGCACGAACCCACATTCAAAGAAGGTAGGAAAGGCACTCAAGTACAGGAACATCATTCAAAATATCGTATCAAAAACCACGTATAGCTTAAGTTGTGGAAGTTATCAATGAATATAGAGCGAAAGTGGCTTTTGAACTGAGCAAAAGCACTCAGAAAAATGAAGAGTAGGGGAGAGAAAAGTTGGAATTGGATGGAGCAGCTATCACAAGGTGATTGGTGCAGAAATAGAAAAGAAGGACGTAGGTCCGTAGACAGTACAGTTTAGTAAACATTTATTGTGAGTAGATGTTTATGAAGGAAGAGTACGAAAAAGGGCCTTCTGCGGCTGTTTGGACTAACTTGATACAAATCGAGGGTGGCATTTACAAGTTTACAGATACATGAATCAATGAGAGGTCCGGTGAAGCCATGTCTGGTTTGGGTAGAATTCATGGCCAACGATGTCTCACGTTGCAGACTAGGCACCATTGGAAGGGTATTAGACGAAGATGAATAACTGTGTGATAAATAGAAAAATATCACCTCCGTGAAAAAGGTACACCTCGTGTTCCATTCAGGATGACGATCCAGTGATTCAAAGGAATCAAAGGTTCTGATTAGCAGGCACGCTGGCAGTGGCCAAGGCGGAATTTAGAGCGAGGCTTCGATTGGCTGAGATGGCCAGTAATGGAACATGATAGTATTTGCAGGGGACACGTGTGCAGCGACCTTTGGCAGCATCCCGACATACAATCACCCGACCCTGGTTGACTTCGACGTACTCTAGGAGGTAGGGGCCAGGAGAATAAAGAGGAAAATGTGATGAGATCTTACGCCAAATAGCGCAGTAAAAGTGACACGGTAGTGCAAATGTGGTGAAATAATCAAGATACATGGCCGAAGTGATGGGCCTAGCAAGAGGTTCACAGTGAAGAAAAGTTTGAAATCCGGCAAGCAGGTGAAGAGAAGAAACCCTGACTAAACAAAGCCATGAAGCCCCGGGTCCTTGATGTTCGTATCCTAAAGCCACTAACAATTACATCCAGTGATCAGAATTGTGCAGAGGAACAAAAAACGAACATTGCACCAGATGGCAGCACCCTGGGGAACCGTGCAGATGGCAGAAAGTTGGGGTGGGTGCGAAGTGTCCATACAGTGAAAACGGTAACTACAGATGTTCGCATGCACAGTGAAAATGGGAGCTACCGTGAGCTGTACTTCTCTTGGCCAGCTGTGTGAGTAGACACGCAATGAGAGTTGAACGAGGGGGTGTCATCGGCAACAAATGAAAGATGAAAGGAAATGGTAAATTATGTATAATATGATGAGGAGGTTGAAAGCAAGTTAAATGGTAATCTTCCCAACTGGGAGGAGTTTAACAGCCAATGAACACCCAGAAAAACACCGGAAGGTCGTTCCATCGATTATGGAACTCGCCAGCAGGCGCGCGAATTCTCTCGGTACAAAGATTGTAGGCACAGCGGTGAATGAGGTCAAGACTGCATCAAGTCATTCTAGATGGTAAAGAACCTCGTAGTGACGCGGTCGTGTGCTATAGCAACAAAAAGGAACGCTTACCTCAATGGGATGACACCCAAACGGATTAGCTACTAGCACCTACATCCGCAATGCCACCAAACACTCTTCCCGTTTGCACGTACAGTACGTGATGAGTTCATTATATTAGATGTCTATTCAATCCACCAAATGTATCTAATCAGTGTGTCAGTGCGGGATATACATACATGAGAACGCTAGTTGGGGGACATGGACCTCGATGTTTTACGTAGACCAGTCGAGCGACCTTACGTAGGCCTATTCAAGGTTCTACAATATAAGAATCGCTTCTTCATCATCGAACGCAACGGTAAACAAGAAACCGTCTCGATCGACTGTTGCGCACCTCGAACCAGGGTCCAAGGACGACTCCAGTCCTCCGTCCTCCGATGAATCGATTCAACCGATGATGGAGGAACCGCCTACTGCGGACAGCAACACTTCAACCAGAAGCCCACCAACCGAGCCTAGAAAGGTTATTAGGTCTTGCCGTCGGGTTCATTCGCCGACACGTTTCCAAGCACGTTAGCTTAGCTTATTGGATTCTAAGCATTTTCAGGTTTCCTTGTGCCCCAATACCTTCCGAAAAACGCAAAAAAGCACCTATTTTAAAAAACCTAAAAAGTTGCAAATATTTTGAAAAGCAGAAAAACTGAGAAAACGTTTTCAAAACCGATGAATAGAGTTGTCTTTGATTTTTCGCTACCTATTTGGCAATTATCTTTCCCGTTCGTTGCTGTCGCCGCTTCTGCACGGCTGACCTCTCCCGTTTCTTCCTTTCTTTCCATTTTGCGAACCAGAGAACAAGCACTCGTGGTCAAACATAGAGTGGACGCGGGTGGGAGCACCCTAGGGTCCGATCGCGTTGGTTCTCCCCTAACAGCTGCATCAGGTTTCACCACCTGGTCTCGCAGGCTGACCTGCGACGGACAGACTTCGGGTAGATCGAAGGGTTACCCACAGTTCCAAGGAGGGGACTATGTAGTGACCTGGAAATTCCCCTGTCTGTCTGGGTATGATGTATAGAATATTACTAAACAGTTTCATTTTGTACCTAAGCAAGGTAGGAGACTTGGATGTTCAAACGATGACTATGTGTGTGATTCATGCAGAGGAATCATATTTCGCGCGCTTCCAGTTTTCTGCCTTGGAGTGCTCGCGAGGTTTGCGTCCGTGACCATATCTCTCCCTCCGGCTAGAAACATTTTGCGGTGCCTTTAGTTAACGAGATTGTAGGTTTCGACAATAAACGTCTATCGCCTATTTATTCGTCTGCTTTCGACTTTTCCCTAAGACGGGATGAAGCTGAGTTTATAGCGACCGAGTGATTCCGCTATAAGTGCATAAAAACACGAATGGAGCGTTTATAAGGCTATTTATCAGAGAAACCAGAAAATAGAACATAGTAGGGGCGTCGCGAAAACGTTATATATATATATATATATATATATATATATATATATATCACATGAAATTGATCGCACGTTTTCTGCCATTCGCTGGAATCCAGTCTAGCTGACTACAGTACTTGCCGGGAAAGGAGTTCGAGAGCTAACTGTCAATAACATGTATGGAAAGCTCCCCAACGTTATTTATAAAAAATAAATGAAACGCTCAGTTATCTGGGTTAAGGGAGCGAAGACGATTTACTGGTTTCCGTTCGGTGCTGTCGCAAGAAATTACGTCAAACGTGAAGTGTGTCAGTAAGCACATCTAACAACAAAGTACCACGAATTTGAGACTGAGGATAGACAAGTGGAAACCTACGAGCACAGTTATGAATCTAGATAGCAAATGTGGCGCGTCCAAAGCTACTTTCCTAGGCCATGGTTAAACAATCTTAAGGCAAATGATTGGAAATGCGCGCACGGGTTAACAGATCGGATCGTAAAACGGAACGCTGAAATTCGATATGCCAATCACACTAAGATGTGAATGAACTCACAGCATCGCAGACTCCAGGACCAAGCAGCCGAGTAAACTTGACTTCGGCCGACCTTTGTTGCAAGCGCGGTCCCAACTGAGCAGGCAGCGTGACCAAGCCGCTTGCCAGGCACGTTTACTGGCTGCATTGCGATAGGCTTATATGCTGCATTTTGATTGGTCTATTCAAGGTCGAGACAATGACTGCACACCGTAGACCATGCCCTCACCTGATTGGTGGTCGGATCAGCGCAGTTTCATGCGCGGCTCTCGGGCGTGAATTGCGCAATGTTGATCGTCGTCGCACTGCACAATCTCCGGGTTGACGTTTCCGTGCCGAGCTGACCAGTTTGCGCACGCTCGGGACCATTAGCACCATCTTGTTACACGCCAGCTGTAGGTGTGACACCGACTACTGTGCCGCAATATAAAAACAGGTGAAAAAGCGACATACTAAGTAGTACAATAGGTAAAAAAGAACATATTATTCAGTGTGTGTGATTGAGGGAGGCAGAGAAACCACACAAACTCCATTGAGGTCCACTCATCACCATGTCAACAAGTATCCAAACAAGTTCATCCGACCCCAACCCAGCAGTGGGGAGACCAACCGACGCCAGATTCGAGGTAGGAATTCATTCCTTTTAGTTTCCCCACATCTGCTTCCATCCACACTCCCGGCGTGCAAACGACGCACGTCGCGGAGTCGGTGTGCTGGCATGTGCGACACAGTCCAGGTATCGAAGGCTGGTGCGTGATAGAACGATGCTGAGCGGTTCACCGGCTCTTCCTGTACCAACTACGAAAGGCCGAACACGCTCATTGCTCACACGGTGTTACCCCATGACATGAGCTATGCTGCGATAACGATGGTCGAAGGTAACGAGTCACTTATGTCCACTTGAATGAATAGGTTTTGTGGTGACGTGGAGATTTTCCCGTACGATTATGTAAATTATTTTCAAATATGCTAAGATTATAGTTTTCTTTTGTATTAGAAAATTAGGCGGTTTGCTTGTTCGAATCTTGCTCCCGTTTGTTTGTCACACACACGCAACGCGGGTCTCTGCTTTTGCGACCTGTTGCCTGGCACTCGACACACGTCCATATCCTCCCTAGCTAGCTCGTCTCTGGTGCCCTATTTTTAGTTTTAGCCACTTAAGTGACCGTCCAATAAATCTTTTCTAGCTTATTTTCGTGTGTCCTTCCGTGCGTATTCGGTTGCTCGCTTTGCCGCGAATCTGATATATAGCGCACGTTACGCGCGCTATAATTTGTGATCCCGACGGTTTCCTTCCAGCAGAGGGACTGTGTATTGATTGGAGATTCCCTGTTTATCTGTGTAAAATATTCTTAAAATATAATATCATTTTTTACCTAGACAACTTAGGAAGCTTGCCTGTTCAAATGACGACTACGTGTGTGTGAGTCAAGCAGACGAATCGCATTTCGAACGCTTCCGGCTTTTCGGTCTCGGAGAGCGTTTGCTGCGTCTCAGGTGGCGACTACACCTTTCCCCCTAATTAGAAACTTTTTGCGGTGCCTTTAGCCATCGGGATCGCACGTTTCGACAATAAACGTTTCTCTCGCCCATATATTCGTCTTTTTCCGACTTTTCCTTAAGGCGGGACCTGAGTTTATGGCGACTGAACGATTCCTCTATAACCTTGTCTCACACCGCTGGAGGTATTGAAAGGTGGCAACAGTTTACCACAGGACCTCACTGTGCCCGAGCTATGCGCCTATAGCGCTCTGGTAATGTTTGCACATGTATCAGGCACACATTTCCTGAGCAGACAGTCACAAAGCGTACATAGACCCACCGATTTAAAGGAATCTTTGATGTAAATGAACAAGACTACAGTGGTCCGCCATTACATATGGTGTGTTCCAACAACAGACGTAAAGTAAAGATGTGGTCAATACAACCTCGATTTCAATGGAACCTCGCGCATCTGGTCTTCACATGTGCGGGTCAGTCTATGGAGGACGACAGAGGCAAGTAACGGGCAGCTGAAATCAGACTGATCCCTCTATGCCTGTCGCATTCTAAACGTGAATCCCACCTGAAAATTGTGACTATGGCGGAGTGGCCCCAGATTGTTGGTACCTTCTCTTGCTCCCCACCTCTTCACCAGTAAGTTGCGCAATTCATCTAAAACAGCGAGTCCCTCGAATGTGAAGAGAGGTAAAGAAAGTCCATCTGCTTCTGCGGTCTTATTCGATTTCAACAACCTAATCTCACGTTCGACTTCTGCGCGTAGCTAAGGGTACGGTCCAGGGAGAAGAAAGTTGGTTCATTAAACATCTTTTCAAAATGTTCGAACCGACGCTCCAAGCGTTTTGACAAGCAAAGATCGGCCGTACACTCTCGTCGAGTATGGTCTCGCTAACATCAGGTCTCCTGTTGTCCATTTCCCGTCTCAGACGGAATAAATTACCATAGTTACCAAGGACAGTGGCTGTCTCCATCTCCGATGCGCGAGGAGACCACCATGCTTCACGGTCTCTCTTCATGCTAGCACGCAGTTTTGTTCTAACATGTCATCGGGTTTGCTTCCAGTGAGTATCCAGAAGTTCCAGCGAATCAAAGTTCAGGTTTGCAACTTGATTTGCCATATGAAGACATCCCTGCTGCAAATCACGTCTGGCGTGTGTACGACAAGTGATCTTCATGTGCGTTCAGTGAGCGTCCACTTAGCTCGGATGCCAGCGCACTTCGATATGCATTTAGAACGCCTGGCTTCGCCACTTGGCAAGTATCATCGCGTCGTTGCGGACGTTCGTCGAAAATCACCCGCAGGTCATCACATACAAGTGCGTGGCTGGGATCCACGCTCGTGCTTCAAACCAAGCAACCATTTTAGGAACAGCTTCTCCATCGGTAACTGACCGCGATGTGATCGATTTGCGTCCATGGCTGTTCCAAGGTTGGTGGGCACCATATTACTCTAGTGCGAGTACTGTGTCAAAGCTAGTGCTCGCATCTCCACACTGGTGTAGCAAACCTTCACCGTTATCATCACGGGAGCCTACACCGTGCTGGCCGCCTAGCTGCAGCTTATCAGTGGACAGTTTTCCAACTGGGGCGTTCAGATCACCAGCGAGCACCACAGTAACCGTACATTTCTTCTGTACCGAATGAGCTCGTTCAGCTGGTGATAGAAGTCATCTTTCACCGAATGAGTGCCTCTCACTGCCGAGTAATATATCGGTTATTCATTCATTTGCTTATTTACAGTTTGTCGGGGTGTATGCCGCGATGACAGATAGGCAGCGTTTGCCCCCGTGCAACTTCGAAGCTTTGAACGAGCCAGCCAATGTAATGGCGCACAGCCAGCTGCTGACTGGGATCCAATCGATCAGGGCAGCCTTAGCCCGGGGACTCAGACCAATGCCCATGCCGGCTTGACCGGCATTTGAAGCTGTGTCATCTCCGGAGAGGGGTAGTGAGAAAATGCCGCCCGTGTTGCTTGTAGGGGATGGCAAAGTTAGCACAGAGCTCAGAAGTTGCAGGTGAGTTTTTGAAAAAAAACAAATATCAATCGATAGGGTCTTGTGGCGATTGTCAGCAATTTACTTATTTTTATGCTTACGCTTACGTATTTCACTGCAGTCCATGTAAAGCTTGTTTTAATTAATTGCCGATACACATAAATTACGCAAGCTCATATTCGCGCTCTTCTGCCTTGCTTGCTGCCAGTCGTTGTGAAGTGTGCGCTCGGCTGCCTGCATGATCGACTGTCGGAAATATACGTGTATATTTCTTGGAGCTACAGTTTGTGCTCTGTGATCGTTCGACGCCAAACCGAAGCTGGAGTTATTTTTGTGAGATGAATGTATTCTTTGACGGACTTGGTATCCTTATTTAACACTTTCCTACAGACTCTATTGTTCGGGGCAAGAGCTGCTGCTGCTGACCGATCTGTAACAAAGTGCGCATGCTGAAAGATGTCAAGCTTAGGGAGGATCGAGGGCTCCAAATGGAAACGGATGAACTGACGTTGTCCACTTGGTTAAAAGTGGACTTGTCGGCTGGATCCGAGCGACGTCCTGCGATCGCGTATGAGTTGAAACTAAAAGACAAACACTTATTGAAGCAAGATGGGGGACGGCCAAGGTTTGAGCGGTTGAAAAGGGATGGAGATAAAAGTGAAGTCGGAACGGGAATAAAAGGATGAATAAATGCAAGAGGTGGATAAGGAGACGGGAAGACTTAGCAATATCATCCCCACTCCTACCACCTTGCTCGACGGAACCGATAAGATGCGTTGATTATCTTCTGCGAAGACCAGAGAATCAAGTAATTGTTTGAAGATAATTTCATTGTGTTACGTGGGTGGGATACTGACAGGTTACCCATGCCTAGACAGGAAAATGAGCAGGGTTCTCAACCAAAGCATTCGGTTGAAGATTCTGGCCCCACGGCAGCTGGATTTTGGCATTGGGCTAAAGAGAGTCCGTTTTATGGAGTAATGAGCCCCGTTACTCCAACCTAGATGGACAGGAGACTGTGTTTGTCTGGTTTTTAAACGTTGACCAATGTGATATGAGTTGCTCTAAAGGTGCGAAAAGCACCACTCAGCAGAGCTCAGTGGGTTGTTGGGGTCCGCAAACCATCGCACCACTTTAAAGTGCAGTCTCCTTACGATGAGCTTGGGACCGTAATTGGTGAATGTGTCTTAAATTGGCCAAATAATCAACCTAAAGTGGCTTAGCGACATGATACCAACACTATTGTGATGTAGACTTCGGCAGTCCTGCCGAGTCACTCGGATACTGGGGATCGTCCGGTGCGATTTGGTAGTTTTATTGTGGCTATCCACTAGGATGAGACAGGTCACACTGCTATTAATGCCGCAGTACTTCGCGCACTTAGTCGCGTTCAGGTAAAATGTTGCATTCCGACTGTCGCAAATGCCACTGCGATGCAGTTGTATGCCCATTCGTTGCTCTTTCCTAAGCACCTTGTAGAGGCACTGGTCTCCCTGTAACTACCGGCCTGTAAGATTATGGGAGCGCGAGCGCGCTTGATTCTTCTTATTCTCTGCTTATTGTGAAAACGCGCAAACTGCAGTGCTCGGGTTAAATAAACGAATAACAGGGTCGAGGCAATGCAACACTTTGTTTCCAGTATAATCCTCCGATCCGTAATAGTTTCTCTCACCTCATGGGTTAGTACATATACACAAGTCATAATAGTCCCGATGACGAAACGCCTAAAGCTTAGGAGCAGTCGTTCTGTTGGATGTATTTGGTGGACTGGCGAAAATTATACGTCAAAAGCGAGGCTTTGCCCGTCAAGCCTTCCTGAAATCACGACTTCTCAATGGCTTCTGTGAAGCCGAGACTGCTGGTTTACTCACTGGATCAATGTTTCAGTATCAGCTAGGGAATTAATCGTCATTTTGGACATGGATTTCACTACCTTCGTTTTACGCACCGTGACAAAGTGAATAGGAGTTCGTAGTTGTAGACGGCCCATTATTTTCGTACACTGAGCTAGCTCAAAAGACCACTTCCGCGTGCTTTCACACTTTATACGGGCTATGAACTTGATAGGGTCATGAGTTTCCTGGAAATGTCGTCGAAGAAGTTGTTGTGCGGTTCTGTTGACCAGGCCCAGGCAGTTGGACGCCAACAGCGAGTGTTGTGATTGCATTTTGACCCTAGTGCATGCGTCTAGCCGGTGAAGTGCAGTCCAACAGCCAGCATTTCAGACTACTGCAGAGGACAAGCGTTGAGAAACCTGATGGTCAGTTTGGCGCGATGCTGGTGATGTGTGTAGTTGTGGAGTACATAGCATCTGGTAGTTGCGTGACACTTAGTGGGCTGAAGTTCGATTGGTTGGATGAAACAGATATGCGCATATGCAGTGACAGAACACATTTAAAGCTGTAATCTATTGACTCACTAAATGGCGGGCGCCTACATCTGGAAAACACAGTCCACCCGCATGGATAAGTAAAACAGTCGTGATGTTCCTCGTCTTCTTTATAGTATTCCATATATTTTTCTAAATAACAGTGCATGACCACCAGTTGTACCTGAACAACCTCCCCGCAGCTGGGCATTCATTGAAACTTAACGGGTAGGCTTCGGATATGAACCCTCTTCGACTTATGGGTGGAATCCTCGTAACTAGCCCAAATTAGCTATTTCTGAACCAATTCACATACATCACGTACAGTTTGAAGTTTGGGTAACCGTAGCCAACCGATAGACTATACAGCGGGTCCAAAAGGAACCAAGCAAGTAATTATATTACTGAGAATAATAGACTTTTTCTCGGTAAGTGGGGACGTGGTCCTTGCGGGAATGGGATCGGAAACCTTTTCGTGTTGAACACAGGGCGCCAGGAATAGGTGCTTATAAATGCCGATGGACTAGACCACAAATAGCTGGTAAGTTAAGCATGTAACCAGCACAAAGTGACGCAAGCATAATTTATTTGGTCCCGATGGTGTATCACTAAACAGATTGCCTCCAGTGCATTCAGCGCATGCGTCAGTTACCAAAGCAACTGGAAAAGTGATCCTATCCGCACCTTTGGGCGGAACATGAGCAACTTGGCCTGGGTGGCGTACAAAGCCAGCGCGTCGTTCAGAGGCTAATAACCAGACCCCGTTCCGGCTTATCGGTTGTCTAATAACACCCTCGCCCATCTTATGTAAAGCAATTCTCTCATGCGTGCTTGCCGCACGGGATCGCGACAAACGCAATGCGTTCTGAGCGATAAACCAATATCGTTGTTGCGTCATCGAGTGCATTTCAACACACCCGGACATCACAGTCCTTGTGTGCTACCAGGCGGACTTTGTGCGCACGCTTGGCGCTGAAGTAACAACTGAGAGCTTGATGGCTTCGAAACATGTCGATATTAGATGGTGTGGTGTGTGCAAATATAACTGGCGTTAGGTAAACTGAGGCACGTACTGGCATCGACACTCAAAAAGGTATACCCGTGTGCACTTCAATCCGGCTCCCAGCAACTAAATTAGTAAGCTGCCATCGCGTGTACTATCTCCAAGCGCACAGCATCCTTCACGTTGCAGTTGTCGTACAACGCAATCCGTAGGACTATGATGCAGTCTGTATGTGACTTCACAGTACAAAACGATTCGTAATCTGCTATCTCCTATTCAATGATGTTCAACTCCAAACGATGTTTAAACCGATTAGGAAGACCGATTGAAAGTAGTAATCTGGAAAACGAACCTCCGTGTTGCGAACCTTATCGAATGTGTGCAACCAAGTGGTACGAATTGCGTACGATGAAACAAAGGCCCGCAACTAAAACAATAAGTGTGCATCACTCCGTGAAGGACTATCACTTGAGAGGATTGTGGCTAAATTTAAGGGTTCCTTGAAGCGGGTATTTACTGCTGTCGGTTCAGCATACCACTGTTTTCCACGCTGACTATTGGTGAGCCGGCTTTGCGATTTTCACGCTTTTTGCTACGCCTCAAGCATCACTTATAGTTACACAGGCTATTAAGGTCCTCGGCCCCGCATAGCCGCAGTTGATGTGAACCATTAACTGACAGTTTGTCGCCCTGTTGTTTGGGCGCAGAACCGCAAAGTCGATAAGCAGCTCGCAACAGTGCTTCCCTTACCAGCACAACAACCATGCGGAATGTAGGTCGCCACTTTTCTGTCGCAGGGTTTCAGTCACGTGTCAATTGTCACGTGATACGACTCACGCTGACCGGAGTGCATTGACGGTGCAAGTCCGATCCTGTGACCAACGGTACATTATGCAATTGCAGTTAATCAGATCAGTGGTGTACTCAACTAACTTGTTAATGATGGTGTGATGTACCCCTAACCACTTGACGCTACTCCGCTTCCAGACACTACTTGCTTGAGCAGTTTGTGCATCACTGTGATACCTTCAGTCGTGGTTGCCGCGAGCAGACTCTAGTTGTGGCTGAAGTACCACCAAGCAGTTGTGATCCTAGAACCAGTATAAAACCTGCGAGTTCGACGGAATCTCAGATTAGTTTTTACAAAGTTCAGATCGCAGCACGCAAACATCAGTGATTTTTGGTTAAGTAACCAATGGAGAGTATAGTTGAAAGTGTTGGCGGTTTGAAGATAACGCGGTCACTCTGAAGAACA
Organism: Dicrocoelium dendriticum; assembly: GCA_944474145.2. Taxonomy (NCBI): domain Eukaryota; kingdom Metazoa; phylum Platyhelminthes; class Trematoda; order Plagiorchiida; family Dicrocoeliidae; genus Dicrocoelium; species Dicrocoelium dendriticum. The sequence continues at coordinate 52,734,218 of OX104065.1, forward strand.
TTTCCACATATTTCAGACTCCTTAGCTTAAATAAGGTGCTACTTAGGGAAAGTATGTTCTGAATCCCATTACTTACCGGATGCTTCCCATCCGGAACTGAGCATTACTTGGAAGGTTTCTATGCTCCATTGAAAAACTGGCGCGGTCAATGTTCGACCCCGTCTCCCGGCAAAAGATCCTGCCCCGTCTGATCATGACAACAGGATGCCTTAGGAATGTGTCTAGCGTCATAAACAGAAGGACTCGACGCTAGTTAACTTCCGTTAGCTATTATGTGCAGAACGTACGGAACACGCCTTGAATTCACCTTACTTGGTGGTTCACAGGATTTCCTCACTCTACCGAGGTTCTGTCTGTTAGATACGCCTAAACATACAATGATTAAATGATGTAATGGGTGGTAGCACAATATGGTCCAATCCCTGGTGTTGATTCCAACTAGGTGGTGAGTACTTCCATTCACATGTGGTACATCTTACATCCTCATCGACCGTGTGTGCAGTCTGGTGATCTGGGGATCCTTCTCCTTCATATATCACCTCGGTATCGCATGACCCAGTGGGAGCCAGCTTGTTGCGGTATACAAAATCCTTCCTTCTCTTCGCAAGGCATCGAGCCAAGAGACGGAGTGGGAACGTTGAGTCCTGTTACTGACACTTCCATCATATCCAGGTTGTTATAAAAAATAATCCTAAAGTCGTTTGTTGAGTATCTCCTGACACATGGACTCCCAAGTGATCAACAACGGACTTATGGTAGACGTTCATTTAATATCAGCCAGTCAAACTTTCTCGATTGCGTCACTTTGGCCGTAGATGCCAAAATGTAACAGTGCTGATTTTCCTGGATATGCACAGAGCCACAGAAGCCACAGCTGAAAATTCACTCTTCATGGGTGCATAAAAGCGAAATCTTGACTTGACTTGAAGGGTCTCATGCTGAAACTTAAATAATTCGGGGTACGTGACTCACTTCTGCCTGGCTTTACCTCCTTGCGGGAGCGCACATAAGCCGTCATACTAGATAATCTACAGTCACAACCACGTACAATAACAAGTGATCTTCAAGGCAGCGTCCTTGGTCCCACTCTGTTCCTCATACATATCTATGATGCTTTCGATAATGTCAAATTTGGAAAACCACTTCCTTTTATGGATGAGAAGAAGATCGTCTATGCATTTCCACCTGAACATTTGCGGTGAAAACCATTCCAACAAAGCTGATCTCCTTTGAGCTCTGGTCAAATGAATGGTTAATTAAATTTCGAATACACAGTTCCAATCCTCTGTCACAGATGTAACATCTCATCTGGAATCTTGACTCTAAGTGGGGATGCAATCCATAACACTTAGTCCGTCGGAAACTTGGGAATAAGACATAAACGCAACTACTCAACTCGTGCTCAACAACAGGTATCAAAAGCAAGATGCGCTTTCAGTCTAAGCAACAACTCAATAATCTTACCCAAGGTCAAGCTTACTGTTTATTTGACTTGTTTACGCCAACTTTTGCAGTATTGTCGGATCATATACAGTCACATGTGCAAGAGCAATCTACCACCATTGGTGCGTTTGCATCAATCGTTCACCCAAATTCTTATGGGCGAATCCTCGCTAGCAATGTGTCACGATACATATAAGTTACTGAGCATCGATCCTCTATGGCTACGCAGAATAATGATGAACCTCGTTTTCTTTTACAAACTGGTACACAAACTAAACATCGGCTCAAGTAGCCAGTTGAAGTTCCGGAAGAATTGTAAATTCAGATTAAGGAAAGGAAAATTTATTCTTTCTCAGTATAATTCCACTTTGCAAATACCCGCGAACTTCTTCATATTACGACACTCAGTTAGGTGGAACCGATTGCCACATTCAATAAGACCAAGTCAGTCTAGCGGTCAGTTTGAACCTGAGCTAAATCAATTCCTACTCTTACCAAATGCAGCTGAACTGTTTGCAGGATAGCTAACCATGTGGGAGCTATATTTCCACTACTAAATGAATAGAAATAGGGAACACGCAGTGTAGTTGTTACCCCGTCAGACCCATACTTGCACTTAAATTTTGTTTCTTTTTGTTTCTCATTGCAAAACTAATTTGGTGGCAGGTCTAGATAAATTTAAGCCAGGGTCAGAGGATACAATATCCGAGTAACCTCATGTCCATTCCGACCAAGGTGGGAATTTATCTTGTTTTTTCATCCTTTACAATTTGCATAGCTAACTGTTTCCTCTTCTTCCCCAGAAACAGCAACTTAGATACCCTTAAATGTAGTAGTTCCCAGTGCGCTGCTGTATCAGCTTCTCTCCTCTTCGATCAATTGCAGCTGTCGGGTTTACCATAACATTCTTTAAGAACAATATTTTGCTAAATACTTCGGGTGATTATTTGTTTCTGTGGTCCTTATGCACAGTTCGAATCAGTCAACCGTCGTACAAATGCCATTTATTGATCGTTATTGCTTTTTCATTAACGATGGCCTTAAGGTATGGAGGGTAATTGAGGCGTCCGACGACTGAGACCTGATTCAGCGTGACCTTGACCACCTCTCCATGTGGTCAGCAAAGGTCAACCTTCCGATCAACCCGGTTAAGTCAGTATTCATGAGCCTGTGCAAGGGTGGTAGTGGCCAAGTTTACAATCTGGCCGGACAACAGTTACACACATCGACATCCGTGAGATATCTCGGTGTACTCTCACGCTACGATTTTAAATCCGTTGACAGCACGAACAGGCTTTACCAAAACGGACTACGAATGCTCTTAACGCTCAGACGTACTTTCCGCATTTGGTTCGAAGAGGTTGCCACCCGCCTCTTCTCTTCTATCATCAGACCAATGTTAGAGAACAGCTCACCCGCCTACTGTCCGCTCATCCGGGGCAAGATGCAAAGGATTGAGCGGGTACATGTGACTACAAGACTCATGCCCGGTTCACGAGGTGTGCCATATGAAGACCGGTGCAAGAGACTGGAGTTGTACATCCTGTCTTATCGTCAAATGCGGGTTGACGTCATCATGAAGTACCGGATATTACATTTGGGTGATTACCCCGTGTTGAGGCCGCCGCTTCATCTGCGCACACCAAGCAGCACACGAGGACACCGGTACAAGCTTGTCGTACCGGATTTGAAGCGGGTTGCGCACCAACACTGCTTAAATAGAAGCGTGGTGAATATTTTGCAGAACCTGCCTGCAGACATAGTCGAAGTAAACCCAGTGTCGGAGTTTAAGTAACTCCTGGACTCGCACTTTGCCGAACTGAGATTTCGAGAATAAGAACCATCATAATAGGCAGAGTTGCTTAAGGTATATTAGATGCAGCTACACAAAGGCATCTCTACTCCCTGCATTTTCTCAGGATTCAGTATTCTTCATATAGTTCCCTCGTTGGCCACAACTAGGCCGATCTCCTCCGGCGACGGGTTGAAGCTATCAAGCTAACAACGCAAGGTGAATTGCCTAACCCACTGGCGAATATTAAAAGTGCATGACTCGAAAATCTGAAAGCTGGAATGGGCTGGATGGTAGGAGTATCTAGCATACAACAGCGGCCATAAAAATATGAGCCACATTAGCACATTGCCGGATGAGGCGTGGAAGTACGAGTGCAACTGTTCGACGGACTACTCCGCATGAAACCAGGTCATTAGGAGAAGGTCGTACTACTTTAGTTGAATTGCTCGTTATCCTTACATCTATCCCTACGCCCGACTTCGCCATCTTTTTATTACGTTTAACCGAAAGAACACCCTAAAAGCTTCTTTGGGAAAACTTTGAAAAATTCGGACAATTTTCTCCATCCTCCGATTATGTTATACCGAATGATTAGACCACGTAGTTAGTCTGTGTCTCGCACTACTGATTAAAACATCATGTATTTATTTATTACTGTTTTACAGTTATAACACTACCATAGTTGTTTTGTAAAATGGACACTTTTGTTCTTATATATCTACGGGTTATTAGCAGCTGCAACTACCTATGTGCCGCCAGCAATATGTTTCTCCAGCACCCAGTATTCCTCGACATATCACAAGTCACTAACTGCCAAGGAAAGTGCCACTCCGGTTGTAATCAGTGTGGGCTGCGGTTGACAACGGACCAAGCTTCGTTCGATAACACGGCGTTTGACAGAAGATCAAGCAACTGAAGATAACGCACACAATTGTGTTGACATCTTTGTCACATGGTAATCTTGTGTAACCACTGTGTTACGATACTGTCTTACGTGTGGAATACTGCAATGACCAACGCTCGGATGAAAATGGGTCTGTGCGAGGGTTGTAACTGGCGCATTTTTATTCCGGCACAGATACCATGGCGCCGTAGACTGACTGACCAAATAATGCCTTGCGATTTACCTAAAAGATCATTCATTTTTTCTAAAGTCTGCATTCTGTAGTTCAGTTGTGCTAGCACGTTTCACCGGTGAAATGGCGTCTCGAACCATTGACCAACGAACTTTGCGAACTACTGAGTTCAACTAGCGTGCTGAAAGTGAAACGAATCCCTACGATAGCGAACACCACATGACAAGTATCATCCAAAACAAGAACTATGTTATTTACCTTTCCGTTTGCATGCGACTCGTCTGTGTAAATACGACACAGAGCTTTTGGCGTACATGTGCATACCAGACTACAGACTACAGAGATCCATGCGTGCTAGCCTAGACAGCTTGGAAGCTGACTTACCTGCGCGCGCATCAACTTATTACTCATCAGTTTACGAGAATGGTTATCGATTGATCGTTCATCGAAGCGAACGCAATCGGGCCGCGCATTGACGTGCGGCGAATCGGCTCTGGATACTGGCATGCACCAGCTAGACGAACGCGCGCACGCAACACATCGAGCACATGAAAACGAACGAAATTCGGTCTAGCGTGTGTGTGGTTATGTGCACTCGCCTTTGGCTTTGTAAACGATGGGTCGTGGCCATTGGGTGCCGTGCTAGGAAATACATACGCACGTTATTGATTTAGAGCATTACAAGTTCGATCTCATGCAACGCGTGACAGCAGACGATACCGGAACGGAGCAAAGCTTGTCGCATTGCGATTAGCCCACCACCTGATTAGTTGTTTTTCCGTCTAGCCTTTGTATATTTTTCCACCTAGCATCGAATATTTGAAGCACAAGCCGTTGGACTAGGGCCGTTTGGTGAGTTGGCGGGTAGGTACTATCGTTGTCCGCCTCTAGTATGGTTACCTATCTTAGTTCATGAACCTTTGGGAGCCCTTAAAGGTACCCGATCAGAGACCCAATCCTAACATACCGTGTTAACTGGGTAGGTTGGTCCAGATTTATCTTGGCTATTCAGTCCCGCTAAACTGTCTGTTCTACGCGGTCATTCCAGAAAGCTGGATTAGAGCGGAAATCCGGCTGTCACGCCGAATCATCGAGCGTTGGAACATGCTTCCGAAAAATGTTATCAGGGAATCTACGGTTAAGGGGTTTGATCGGCAACTTGACACGCTTGGGTGGCAACACGAAACCTTTTCCTGAGTAACTCGCAGCTTCATACTTAGCGCTTCTTCTCTCTACTTTTCTTCATGCATTGGTATTATTTTCTTATTTCAAGTGAACTTCCTTATTCTGTACCTTCGATTTCTCTTCCTATCATTTGCCTACATCATGTGACTGCCACAACAGGGACTGCTAGGGCCTTAACTGGTTGGCCAGTGTGTGATGCGGGTGTTCCGTTTTAGATCCATCAAGAACTCTGCGCACTTCATCAATTTCTGGCTCAACGACTCACTCAGGATGAATCAATCACGGGATTCTCCTATCGTTCCAGTCCCACACAAACTTGAACTTGACAGCAATGTGCAGTCTTCGAAGCAACGAATAGCATCACAAAGTTCAGGCGGTAACTCAAAAGATTAGGGTGGAGCCGGGTCTGCATACCGTTAGAATGGTACAAAAGCGGACAACCGCACGAACATCTCGCTAGGCAAAGACAAGCAAAGCAAACGTGAATGACTACTCCGAAAATAAAAAAATGGGAATGTCGAATCATTGCAAACAGTTGAGCTCACTCGGACTACTCCTACTTTGAGAAACTGAATAAAGCTTGATGCTCATATGTTTTTATTTCATGTCTAACGACACTGTCTTGCAAGTTACTTAGATCGAGCAGTAATTCGGCCGAACTTCCGTTTCTCAGAGCGTGGGATGCCGCAGTGAGAGTCAGAATAACTGCCTGTGTCAAGGGCGGCAGTAGAAAAAAGAGTGGCTTGTGCTGCATCAACATGGAGTCAATTGGTAAGCTTCACAACTAGTACAGTAAAAGAAAGGAAAGTCCCGCAAATTGTTGGATTGTGCAGTAGCCGCCGTGGGTGTGGATTGCGACACGAAACCCCGATTAAGGTCATGGTTTGCTTTGAAGCAAACCTGTACGCTTTCGATCACCCGGACTGCATCCGAAGTGGGGCATTCGGAGCTACCCTTCTCCCGTAAACATTTTGCTAGCTGCTGCGTCCAGTTGCAAGCAACTACACAAACTCCAATTCGATTTCATGCCTACATGCATCCCCACCTCGGAGACGCAATCCAGGCTTGGTAACCTTGGCTAAGGCGTGACCCGGCAACGCTCGAAACCCCCCAACGTCGAGCAATGAAATTTGTGCAACCTTCTGTACCAGCAGCGGCTGATGACACTCTGAGTGTTCATTGGACGTTACCGTCCGCTCCGTGGAGACCTCATGTTATTTTACCATATACTGAGCGCTCCGAATTAAGTATGCCGTCACCTTTTGAAACTCAGCGCAAACGTCAACATCAGGGGCAATAGCCTGAAACCGAATCAACAATACCTTCGCAAAGTCATCGCGCAATGTGAGTAGCCGGTCTCCATTATCTGAACGTCTCTCATTAAGCGCGTGCTGACCTCCAAGTTGGCGTGTATATGGAAGCAGGCGACCGATCGGTGCATTAGAATCGCCAGCAAGTTTAGTGACATCCGACTTGTCCACTTTACTCAAACGAAACTGAAGTTCGTGGTAAAAATGGTCTTTAACCGAGTCGTTGCTGCAATCATTTGGGGCGCAGGCAGAAACGACAAACAAGTTGAGTTTTTCTTTGCGCTGCCTGTTGACACTACATGATCACTGAAACCAAACTGCGCATAGCCGATTTTCCAGATGGCCAAATGCAGTCGCCTTCGATACGCGGATTCGCAGCTTCCTCATCGCCTGTAGGTCGGTGAACATTAAACTCCAAAGGTAGCAGAATTTCGATTCTGACTTAGGTTGTTGCCGGCGATCCGAAAAGGCCTCGAAAGCTGGTAACCAACACGTCGGGCTGTTGCGACGGACGTTCGGACAAAATTACACCTCTATTTTTCGACTGATGCTACGTGCATATGTTCGCCCCGATGTCGAATACGCCATTCAATCCTGGCATTTATGACTGAAACACGACCTTAATGCATTGGAGCAGCCTCAACTTCGGGCATCCAAGTACGTCATTGTGATGCACAGTCTCCCATATGATCAGAGGTTGAATCAATTAAGCGTATTCAGTGCATGATATCATAGATTATAAGGCTACCTGCTAATGGCATACCTGCTTTTACACAATCCAAATCAAGTGTGTTACCCCTTACTGCAATTCAGCAATACAGTCAAACCTGTCCAAGGCGACCACTCAAGGGACCGACAAAATGTGATTGCCTTGGACAGGTGGACGCCATAAACAGGTTAAGACCAATGAGAAAATATAGGAAAATGGTTGGGGATATTTTTGACTGGTCGCCTTGGGCAGGTGATCGCCACAGACAGGTAATTGCCATGGCAGGTTGGACTATATTATAAACCAGAGAGGCCAGTCATTGAAATTCGAAAAATAGTATAGCCGTTTGGAATGCCGCAGGAATTGCGTATCTGTTCCTTTGGGTCGCTCGTGGAACGCTCTTCCTGGATTGATCGTCTTTACATCAATTCTATTCAATTAAAGAAACTGCTTTATGCACCCATAAGGGTGAATATTCAGCTAGTACACATACGCTTTCGGCAGAGTAGAAGAACTAAATCAGCAAATAAACAAGTAGAGTAATAAGTGGCATAAACAGCAATATGCTGTCTAGTCGCACAACGAACGTGCCAGATATGGAATAAGGGATGAGTAGTAAGCCGTTGTGCTGGCAAAAAGTGGATCTATACCTTTATCTGGTTGAGGATGTCGATACACACTCACACAGTGCACCATGAAGAGAGCGACTTGCATCAGTAAGTATTCTCGAAGCAAGCTTTTGCATGAATTGTTATGAGTGGACACAAGAATCTAAACAAAGGTCGGCTTGGGAATTCCACTACACTGAGATAATTGCGTCAGTGACCTATCTAGGATTTTGAAGTGCTTCCTTAGGAAATTAGGAAAGATCACACTGGAGCAATAAGCCCAAAGGGTAGGAGACATGCGGTGATAAATCTCAGAATTAAGTGGCGGTGGACAGAGGAGGATCGCAAATGTAGGGCGTAGAACGAAAGCCGGGAGTGACCGGGAAAGATCACGACTGAGTGTTACACCTAAGTACTTCCCTGACACTAAAGTGCAAATTCTCGCCATCTATGTGAAGTTCAGGGTATTCCGTGAGAAGTTGCTGATAACCATGGCCTTTATGTAGGGAGAAAATGACCCTCTTGCATTTTGATGTATTCAGCGACAAAAGTGAGCTCTGGACCATCATACAAGACTGTTCAGATGGGCTTGTAATTTGGTTGATAAGACTACGATCGGTTGCTGCATACCCAAGACCATGTCGTCTGCATAGTTCACCAATACTGCATCGGCAGGGACAGGTAAAGTGGCGATGTTGGTGGAGATAATATGGCCCAATTGCAGAACTCCAGTATCTGTAGTGAGCGTCCAGGAAGTGTTACCCCGAAATCGAGTAAACTGCGCACGTCCAGTGAAGTATTCGCTCAAAAGGTGAACAGTAGAGAGTTGAATTCCGGCATCGTGCAGGTCTCTCAAAAGAAGCTCACGGTTTACACAACCGAAAGCATTAGTGTAATCAGGAAAACACACGTGTACGGATTTGATCCTGTTGTTTAGTGACGACAGCACAGAATGCACAAAATAGGCTAATGCGTCTTGAATGGAAAGATTTCCTTCCACCATGTGGAGTTTACTAGTATTCTGGTTATATCACTGTTGAACTATGTGGTAAGCTCATATCAATATCACATATTCGCTGGGTTGGCTGTTGAGAGTAGTTGAGTATGTTTTGGAGAAACACTAAGGAGGGGTACGTTATATTCATGTAAAGGAATCTTAAGGTCAGCTTTCGCCACTCGCCACTTTGGATGTGGTCGCTACAATGAACCTAAGCAGATTCCAACGCGGGATTCCGTCACGATTTTCTGCAAGATAAAACTTGACGGTATATTGTTACATCAAGTACAAATCGAAGCAACTCGCTTCCGAAAGCAGTAACACAAGGTCATAAACAGCCACTATGCTCCACAACAAAGTCATCTAACCAATACGGACGTTCACATCAGTCGCTCTTGCCTTTTTGTGATTTATTCGTCACTAACTTGCCACACATGCTGTTGCTTACATTTCTTCGACTCGGATTAATCAGCTCTAAAAGGTGGACAGTTCTTTCTGAATTGTTCTTATCACTTCAACGTCCGATTCACGTCTGCATTTATGACGGAGTTGTCGCATCTATCCACGCGAGAAACACCTCGGTTTTCAAGTGACTTGAATTTTTTTACATTCATTGGAAAGAACTTTCTGAAAGAAGTGAGTTAACTGAAAATCGTGCTTCTCAAATACCATTTGCTGTCGCTGTCTTACATTTTTCGAAACGTGCTGATCGCCCAGCATTCAATCGGAGTTGATCGATATTCCAGTCACTCGCCATTCATTGTGACGTTGCTAGCCAGTGCGCCTGCAAAACCATCACACCGACCGCGCAGGCAATCCGACTGCTCATGTGACCTTTGCAATTGTAACACTCGCCTGCTCGACGTGTGCACTATCAAAGCCGGTAATGTACAGAACCTCAACCAACCCACTGAATGGCAGAGAGCAAGCAAATGCGTTTCTAAATGGGATCCAGACGAAGGGTATCGGCGCTTTAGCGGAATATCCTCGAGCAGTTAATTTAGGTTTAGCCTTCTCGCAATGTTGCAACTGGTATCATCCGAAGTGTGGAACTTTATCCTAAGAAAAGGTACGGCAACGAAACAGCTCACAATATGTCCTTTGGTCCTGTACATCGTGTTCGACTATCCTATTTGTTAAGTGTATGCATAGCCTAGTCCAGAAGTGCGACCGGCTAACAGCAGAAGCCGAACAGAGGATGAACGCTAAAAATACTTCATTGGAAGACGGTCTGCACCAAGGAAGCGTAGTGGCTGCTAAGCAACGAAATACTGCAGTTTGCTTCCCTGAAAAGCAATCAGCCAGCATCCCATGGCCGTTGTCTCCTCCAACTTTTCCAAAACGTAAGGCGAAAATCGACCGTAGTTACTACACTCAAGCAGTACTCATGGCTACGAACATAAGGTATCATCAGGAAAGTTTGGTCAAGCAAACTCCACCAGACATGCTGTCCGTCATTAACAAGGACGAAGCAGCCGAAAACCGGCCCTCTACTTCTGCGGCTCAAAGGTCTATAGTTGAGTCAAAGTCTCCCGGGACGACAGTTACATATGCAGAGACTGCTGCAAAGTTCAGCCGCGAGGCCGCCCTTGCGGTCTCTTTTGCTACAAAGACCACTAACGTGAATAGAGAGACAAACAGTAAATAATCAACACTTGTCAGCAGGTCAGGACAAAGGATTAACCTACCTTGTATCTTAATGAAAAAAGGAGCTAACAACAGTGCCCTGACTACTGTGTGCTCAACTATCCCCAAATCAACCGCCATCACATTGCGTGGTAAATTGTCGGACGACAAAGACCCGTGAAACTCATTGTGCTTTCTGATAGGCAACAAAGCTAAACCCATAAACCTACTAAGGGTTAATCGTCACCCGAACTCTGCAAACTCTGAAGAACCAAACTTATTCGGGTAACACTAGAATCCTCCACTAATGTAGAAACCGTTTTACTTTCTGCAAGTGCGCTGCAACAAGGATGCTGTGAAATGCGAATCTATTCTGATGTCCCTTAGAGCGTGCGGCATTCGAAAAGAAACATCGATGATGGACACAGAAAGCAAGACCGCCTAATCATTGTCTTCGTCCATGATATGCCATTGCTTCCTTCCAACCACCTTCAACTGGCCTGAAATCACAAGTTAGAACGATGGCAGTTCGTTCATGAAACAAGTTGCTTGGGTAATATCGTCGCCTGACCACTCAACAGGCTACACCTTTCACCAGGTTATAGAGGATGTGGCCCAAGAATTAAACAGCTTGTGGTTTGGTTAGAGCAAACAGCGACTGTGTTTTAGCTTGATGGCGGGTCAAACACTTCGTTCTTCCCCAAAAGCTTATTGCCTACGGCATCAAGGGTTCTCTGCTCACCTGGATGTAAGATTACCTACAAGCCAGTACCATCAACGTAAGAATAACCGACACTGACGTCGAAAGCCTGTACGTATCCAGTAGTGTACCGCAATGATCCGTCCTCGGCCTGATATTGTTTTTAGTCTGCATCAATGACCTCCCATAAAACATTTTATCCCCGATGCAGATGCTTGCAGATGATGCTAAAATATGGAGAGTAATTCGCCCAGAATCCAACTGTGCCTATCTCCAGAACGATGTGGACCGGATTAATGGATGGGCAGAAAGAAATCAGCTCCCACTGAACCCTGCAAATTGCCACCTGCTGACGGTGCGTAGCAGCTGCAGCAACACATATATTCTGGGACAGCACATTTTGCAACAGGTGACTAGTGAACGAGACTCAGGTATATCATCGTTCAAGAAAGCCTTGACAATGCACTTTAATACCCGAAAGCAGAGAATGTGGCGAACTTGAACAGGAGGATTTTTAGGCGAGCCCTCGGCACCTTTGGGCGACGGCTAGTGTCACAGTTGATCAGCAGTTATCTTCGTCTCCATATTAGATATGCGTTTCCGGCCTGGTGCTCATGGTTAAAACGAGTTATTCGCCTCTTGGAGGAACCCCAAAGAAGGGCTACCAAGGCAACACGTGGACTATCCAGTCTCAGTTACAAACTGGGCCTTCGTTTGCTTGGTATCTTTTCCTCAGAATACTGACAGCTTTGTGGGCAACTCGTACTCGTATACCGGATACTAACTGAAAGTAAGCACCCATGTGCATCATTGCTGACCCTAGCCCCTTACAAACAATGTCAAGGCCATCAAATGAAACTAGTAGTATAACACCCGTTTGGATTGCAGGAAGTATTTTTACTCTTAGGATTTGTTCACTGTGGAATGCACATGTGGTGAACGCACCAGACATCGCGACATTCGAGAGACTGCTGGACTTTCAACTTGGTGCTAAACGCTATACAACAGTGTGATAAACTGCAACCTCTTTACTACTGGTAATTCACGTTCCGCATCGGAACATTTTGACCTTAATTTTCTTGTGTATTTGCTATCTTGTGAGTCTTGTAGTTATACTTTTTATCCCATCATACACTATTGAACTACTGAACCCCGGTTAAAAACTGAAGAAGCCTTGTAAAGTTCACATGTGAAATTATCTGAAACAGTAAACATACCGGCGATGATAGAGGATCTTTACTTAGCTGATCCTTTACTCGACTCTGACGCAGGTCTAAACGAAGACTGGGACGAGCTTTGGCCAAAACAAGCTACAGACGAGGTATCCGTCACCCACAGAAATAACGAGCAAAAGCTGATATTCCATCGGTCCACATACTCGCACGCTTGACCCCTTTAACGTCCTGTGGGCTTCTAGAGACCTAAAAACTAGCCAACGTCTATATGAATGGGCAGGGCCCTTCAATAACCTAGCCGAACTGAAAGATCGCTAAGTTTTCGAGTTATATGATATCATCGGGATCACTGAACCGTGGTTGCATACTGGAATGACGGATGCTGAAGTTTCGGTACCGGGCATGTCGCACATGCGGAGCGAGAAACTCACAAATGGAAGGGGGCAATTCTGTGTCACCTAAAGCGACCTACAGTGCGACGCCATTGAGGATTCAGACTCGCATTCCCCCGAATTCCCTTTGGTTCCGCCTTCAGTTAAAAGGCAGAGACTCTTAACTTATTGCCTTGTTATACTGCCCTTAACTATCACTTCGCGGATGTTTTAAGACGCACCCTAAAGGCAAGATAGACTCACATTCTTAGCATGGGTGATTTCAACGTACATTGTCATGATAACAGAACAATTCAAAGCAGCTCTGCAAGAGCCCGTTGCCAGTGTTCCGTTCTATCACCACGTCATTATACCCACTCGGTTTGGAAAAGGTCACAGGCCATCGTTGCTGGATCTTGTGCTTATCAATGAAGAGCATATGAGTGGTGGTTTGGTTGTGGACTGGCTGTTGGGTCGCAGGGATCATGCAGTCATTAGTTTCAACTTCATCTACAAATTAGCGGAATGAAAACTGTGGGACGGTGCGAAGTACCACACGCTATGCTCGATTATCGCAGCTGGTCAGCGCCACAACCTGGTCGTTCCTAGCCGAAGATCCCCCGGAAGTCGCTTGGCTCGAGCTCGTCAACAAGTTCAGTCTGATGGTTACAGATGCTTCAGAGACCAGAGTTTACAGTAACTGTGAATCAGTTTCTTTCGTTAAGAGAAGAACCCGAAAATGTATTCTAGTCTTCAACGCAGCATGGCGGGCGTGTCCAGTAGTTCCAACGCCAGAAACATGGGACAACTACATAGACCAACGTAACCACTGCACTCAACTGTTCGGAGAAGATAAAGCCCTATATTAACAGGGTATAGCAGAAACCTTCAGCGCTAACCACAAACTGTTGTACGAGCACGTCAGTAGCCTACGAAAGGTGAGACAAGGATTTCCTCCACTCAGGACTTCTTACGGCCCAACAAGAATGGCTATGGAAGCAGCAAACGACCCGCGGATGGAATGTACCCGAACATTTCAGAGGGTGTTGTCATCAAGTAATCTTTAAGCCTTTGTCACCTCACCGCCAAGACTCACCCACATCGCTTTTAGCGCCGAAGCTGTATTGCAAAACCTTAGGTCGTTGCGCAACCACAGTTCTCCGGGTGTCGAAACCATTCGTCTAGAGGCATTGAGAGCCGAATCAAGCCAGCTGGCAGAAAATTTGACCGCTTTCTAGCGTTGCTTAGAACAGAACAAGATTCCTCCTATGTGGAAGCTTGGTATTATAACTCCGACTCACAAAGTCGGAAGCGAAACTAAGCCTTTAAACTACCGCCTAGTATCTCTTCTTCCTTTACTGTCCAAGGTTATGGAATCCATGGATGCAGATACGCCGGTGTCTTATCTGGAAACCTGTCGCATTAGTACTCCCGAACAGCACGGCTTCCGTCAATAATGATCATGCACAACGAATTTGCTGATCGAATGGAGTCTTTGAGCCGAGTCAGTTGACGCTAGAGAAGAGGTTGATGTGGTCTACCTGGATTTTTCTGAGACATTCGATCGTTTAGGTTATCGGTATCCGTGACCCTCTATTAAACTTGATCGCCAACTTTCTCCTTCAGCGGCAATTAGGGGGTATAGTTCGAAGATCTTTACCTGATCCAATACAAGTCTAGTGTGTTGTGTCGCAAGGCTCAATACTAGGTCGACGATTGCACTTGATGTTTATTAATGATCGTGCACAGGAAATCACTTCGAAGTTCTAACGGTTTGCCGAGGACCTCAGGCTTTGGCGTAGTATTCAGGTGAATTCTGACAAGCATCTGCATCCGAGTATCTTAGTGTTGTAAAGCTGTCCTCACCCATGCTCTCTGCGCAGCTAACCCTGTTGGGGGGCACCTGGGATACTAGTCAATAATCAGTGACACGTAAAAGACCTGTCAACTATGGGATGGTATAGGAGTTGGAGACAACTGCACCCAACGTGTATTGTGCAGGCTACAAAAGTAGGAAGCGAAACGACAAGAGCCAGAAATGGTGTAGCACAGCACTCACCAAAGCAGTTTGTGAAAACGGAAGTGCCGTCAATAAAACAAGTGGAGGTTTTGAAGGTTAAAACAACGGCAGCATCCAGTGTTATAAAATGCTGCAAAAGTATGTTTTCAGGTGCACTACAACCCTGCCAGGGAAGAAACAAAACACCGAGGCCTGATAGACCGAAGTATATTAGGAACAGAACACGGTTAATTTTATAGGTCACCTGTTCTCATCTACGACTGCACGTTCTGAGCTGACTCGCGTCAGATTCCTACCTGCTAACAGTCCGCACTGGCCAGCCGTAGTCTCGCTCAGTCACTCCTGTCGCGTAAAAACCTGTGTCACGCCCCCATAGGCAGGGTTACAGCACTTAGATACGGTATATCGTTGGTCAAATTTATTGCCTTTCCACGTGAGTAAATGCGAGGTACTCTCCACATGACACGTGATCAACTACTCGTGCAGGCTCGGAATACATGTACTGCAGCAATCTTTCGTCGAACGTGATCTGGGTGTGCTGGTCCAAGATGATTTAGTTGCCTCCAATCAATCCGAAAAGGCTTCGAAGGCTGGAAATCAACACATGGGACTGTTGCGACGAGCGTTCGGACAAATTTGCATCCCTATTTTTCGACAGATGCTCAGTGTGTTTGAACAATGAACAAATGAAGGGGTAAAAAAAGCAGGTGTTTGACAAGTCCCGTACGTTGGTTATAGCCAGAAAAATAGATCAAGAGATAAGTGAATTGTCGGTTAATGGGATTGTAGATTTAACTGCACTGCTCTATAACGACGGTTCGAAATGAGAATTGAATGGGCACAAAAAAGCAATATGGGGAGCGGTTATAGTGCACGTAATGCGTGAGAAAAAATTGAAACAGGGGAATGACAACGCGTACTTATGTGATGCCTCCTTGGGTTGACGGGATACCTAAATCCAGTGATGGCGTTTAACAAAATATGTGCTGAAGTGAAAATGCTCACATTGATTTGTAGTACTAGATAGACGCCCGGATATAGAGGATTATATGGCATAATGTATGAGTGCATCGATGAGGCATTTTTTGAATTCCGTTAGTGTGAGGGAAGAAAAACGTAGGTGGCGAGGGCGTTCCATGGTGGGCACGCGCGAACTCGAAAGAACTTCCGGCAGCATTCCAACCGGATATACGGTGTGGTCAGCTTTAGCTGCTGAAGTCTCAGGCGGTATTGTGATTCAGCTTCAAAATGTGACTACAAGCATGGTTTTGGTTTCTCAAGATCAACTGTGTCATTATCAAATCGCCAAGCAGGCGTAGCTACTGTCCGCTGTAGACTCCAAGGCTTTTCGACCTCAGTTGACAAGGGAGAAGAAACAGACACTTTACTTCTTGGACGCGGTTCTTTGTGACAATTCAAGTACGGTGAGGTCGTGCTTGTGCCGGGGCTGCTAGGCGTGTATGGCGTATTCCGAATGGGGCCTAATGTAAGCATTGAGCATCTGAGAGAAGATTGCAAGGCCGAAAGGCCGAAACGCTCTCCGCAAAAGGCCAAGGTGTTGCTTGGCTCTTTAGGACGCCTTCTCGGCTTAACGTGAACAGCGAAGATTCTCTTGTGCTATCATAATGATCCCATTCAGTAGTAGCAGCTGCAAAGCTTCTTCATGTGCAAAGACAACCAGTTGACAATTAGAATGACTTGACATTAGACAAAATCAAGATGCGTCGGCTAGTTTGCTAATATGTCTCACTTCTTGGATGGGCTTTTCCATACTTTTGAGAGAACGATCTAACGCAGTTAGAAAATCTGATCCCAATCTTATGGACATTACAGCCATTTCTGAAGTGCACACGCAGCGTTCGGATCTTTTCCAGTTAAGCCCCGCCACTAAGGCAAAAGGGGTACACCTGAAAAGTCAAGCCCCACCAATAGTGCAAAAAGGGCACGCGTGAAAAGTTGAGCCCCGCCATTGTTTGTCAGCTCCAGTGTCCGTAATGCATGTGAACGTGCCCCATAAAAACACGCCTTATCCGCTTCTAAGGTCATTTTTGTCCAAAAAGTTTCTACGTTCGCATGTAAAACCTGACATGAACTTTCTGACGCTTTCGGCGGTCGTTCATGACAAGGAAACAGCAATACTTTTTTTGCAAAGCCATGGAGTGATTCATCATCAACGTTTATGCAGACGAAGACACCAAATGACACTTTCAACTGTTTCTGACAGGTGGAGGTGTGATGCCCGACAGTGTCGGCAAGAAATCGGTCTTCGAAAGGGAACTTGGCTGCAGCGGTCTAGGATGCATTTCAGGACAATAATCCTATTCATTTATTGCTGGTCCAAAAAACTGACAACAATCAAATTCTGCTCAGAGGAGTTATCTATTGGCCACGCGACCGCTGTCGACTGTAAGAACTTTCTGCGTGAAATTTGCGCCTGGCAGCTTTTGCAGACTCCAACGATTGTCGGCGGCCCAGGTCTACATGTCGAGATCGATGAAACCGTAATATCACGTCGTAAAAACCGTGCAGGGCCAGTCCTTACCCAGCAGTGGATTTTCGGAGGGATTTGCCGGGAGACTAAAGAAATGTCCTTGTATGCAGTGCCAGATCGAACTGCGGCCACTCTGCTGGACACAATCCAGGCCTGCATCGCTCCCGGCTCAATTATCATTTCCGATATGTGGGCATCATACCAAAGCATTGAATCGATGATTGGCGTGAGTTATACTCATCAAACGGTTAATCATACCGAAAACTTTGTGGATCCAACGACTGGAGCTCACACTCAAACCATCGAATCTCTCTGGCACATTTACAGGAAGCAGAATAAGCGGCACACACCGATCTTTAGTGGACAGCTACCTGTGTGACTTCGTTTGGAGGCAAAGACACCGAAAAATGGACCTTATCATGCAAATTATTAATCACTTGTCTCAATTTCACCCTCTTCAATAGAGAGTAAAAGTTCAAGTTCCATATCCTCCCTTTTCATAATCTTTTTTGGTGGCGGGGCTTAACTGGAAAAGATCCCAGCGTTCTATCATGCTTGGAATGCTGGCTGTCCTTTTCTGGTCACGTGCAGAGCGTGACGGTCATTGTAACTTCCGGGACCAGCCACTGTAGTGTGGTTAAAAAAGTCCAGCTGACAGGTCGCACAGGACCATGTCTAGAAAACCGTGTTGTGCCTTATTGATGAGATATTCCGCAAACTGAAACTAGTCATCTGGTTCTTAAGCATCCGTTCCATTATTTCTGATATAATGAGCGCGTGATTTATCGGTCAGTAGTTAGTGACCACGAGTTGAGCCACTTTTGTGTCAAGTAATGGTTGTTTTATACGGAAGGTCAAATGCACGAGCAAGTTAAAAGGTCATTCTGATAAACAAACTGCTGTAATCTGATCAATGTCTAACTGGGTGAGTACATTAAGGTGTTGCAAGGAGAATGATGAACCAATAGGGAAGCAGAGAATTGGGCGCAATGATGATCGACGCTTTCAATTGCTTTGGGTACTTCCATTACTTAGAGATAGCATAAAAAGGTTGAGTAGGATCAGATGAAAATCAGTACCAGCCTGTTTAATCAGGCCGGTGGTCATCCCATCAGGTCTCTGGTGGGATGGGTTCACACGCAAACTCTGTCTTAATTTTCCTAATGGTGAGCTCTAACATACACGTGCACTGTTGGACAAGGTAGGCATCGTTCGCGAGGATACAAGCTCAAGTATTAAAGATGCATCAAAATACTCGCTGAATGATTCACACATAACTGCCGGGTCGTCAGGGTGTCCTACACGAATACATAGGTTAAAAGAGCGGTTCGATCAGACCCCCGAGCGCGGAAGATGTTAGATAAGGCGGCGATTTTGTGTGCCAATCAGGATTTCTTGTTCTCCAGCCAAACCGTGTCGCTCATCGTAAGCACTATTTTTCTTTGCTGTCACAGATTACTTTAAAAGTAGAGAGAAAATGGACATGCGCTGAAACTTACGCCGAATTTGATGTATCTTAAGCTTTAATTGCAATGAGTAAGGACTATGTGCAGATTATGGCGGCGCTTATGTCGCAAAAGCTTTCATACAGTGGATTATGTTATTATAGAACGGGTCTGCCGCCTGTTATGTACAACCTGAGAGAAAAAACGCTCCAATTTGTCAAAGGAAAGGTATGACAAAACGAATTCCAATCTATAGAACAGAACACACCGAAACAGGTTGCAGATTCTACTTCCATCATCTGAAGTTCGGAATTGCAGTTCACCACCCGGTGATTACTCTCCCGAAAGTTATTGAGAACAGGCGCGTTAACAATAGATATACTGCAGGTAAAACTAGGTCAAGCATGTTTTTGCCACGGTTGGACAAAAGTACCTGTTGTTACCAACTATACGGATGGTTGTATCACACACTCGGGTTCTCGCCCCGAAAAGGCGGTAGTTCAACAAATTCCCATCAATACGGTGCTTCGCACGGACACCGTAATCACAAGTAGAATCGAAAGCCAAAATGATCATTGTATTTGGGTGAATAGTTAACATGGCAGGGGCTAGGACACATCGTTGCTTCAAGCCAGAGAAAACAGCAAAGTCATCAAAGGTTTGACAACTCAGCTGCACTTTCTCCCGCATAGCACTGTAAACATTCAATCAAAATTACAAACTTACTCGTACAGCTAAGCTTCCCCAACACCAGCCGAAGTGTCTCGCGGTTCACCATGACAAATGTTTTAGAGAAATCGACGAAAAGCGAGTACGACGGCTGGTGTCAACCTCGGCATCCCTCTTACAACCGACGAGCAGTGAACACCATACCTGTGGGGCTGCTGTCCGAACGGAATCTGCATTGCTCTTCCGTCTCGTGCGGTTCAACGACCTGCTTGACGAAGCACTTGAGCAACATTCGTGCATCAGCTTCCAAACATAACTCAGCGAACTGATGCCGCGATAATTCGCGGCACATTGCTTGCTCCTTCCGCCCTTGTAGCACAAGCGCGTTGTTTTGCTCGGCCGGCACTTTCTCTTCAATCCACACTCGTCGTACTAGGGGGTGCAGTGCATGTATCAACGCGGGTCCGCCGTGTTTCAACACTTCTGACGGTACGCCATCGGCTCCGGCGCACTTGCCGTTTCGCAGCTGAGCAATTGCCCTCTGCGCGCCATGAAATATCGGTGTGTGTGGAAGACACATCTTCATCTCTTGTTGTTGCAGCCCGTGTAACCTAGACCAGTCAATCTCTGAACGGTTGTTCAACAGATAATCGAAGTTCGTTCGACAGATCTGCATTTTGTCAGCAGTCTGTGTGAAGGTAGCTCCTGATTTAGCATCGAGCAGCTTCCTCAGGGGCTGCAAGGTGAGTTCATACATGTCATGTAACGAGTCAAAGAATTTATTATATTTGTGGTTCAGCGTAACATTCCATCTGCTTGCCTTCTTCGTGCTCCATGGCTTCTTGATGCGACGGAGATCTCGAGTCAGTCGCCATCGAAGTCTGCGAAGCTGGCTCTCCTTCTCTGACTCGGCATAGTCTGCCACATGTGTAGCGAATACTGCAGTCTTCTCCGACACCAATACACATACGGTCGCACTGTTGTCATCAAACCAATCGGGCCACTTACAGTTCGCGCGCTCATTCATCTGCTCGGCAGCCGCCGTTACCTGTTCACGCATGTGGTACCAAAGCAGTCCGACTGATGTGATGCAATCGACATCTTCAATGTGGATAGCCATCACCTCCAGCTCCATACTCTTCTCAACGGTACCTAGGATGAAAACACAAAATTTGCACCGTTTATTCATGGCAGACTAGCAATACATAGTTACTAAAATATATGTACTATTTGGTCCGTACCAACTTGTAATCAGTGCCACACTCAGCTCCACGTCAAATCCGTGTCATGCGCACTTCGAGCATTTCACGCTGGCGTACGACGACATAGTCGAGCAGGTAGCGTGACCATTCCGTAAGTGCGTCCAAGTGTCAATATCACTCGCCCATTGCAAACTATGTTCGGGATCGTCAGGCTGTGAGTGGGACCGTGAGAGCAGCCTGTCACCGTTCCCATTAGCTGATTCAATGCTACGCGGACCGGTGACATGTGTGCACACTACAGCGTCACGCCCAACGCGTGCACTGAAATCGCGCATCAGAAATAGTTGGTCGCTCCTCGGCAGGGAAAACAACACGGAGTGTAACTGTGTAGAATTGATCACCCGTGTCATCAGGATAACACATGGTGGAACTATACGGGTTAATAAAAGTGGCAAATCTACCTCTTCCAAGTCGAAGGCGTAGGGTCATGAGTGCCGGGCTGATGCCAGTCGGCTCTGTCCCCAGCTGGCCATTTAGGCCGTGGGATGGTGCAAATCTAACCCGTGTTCATATGGTGTTGTGGTGGCACAGCTCACCCAGTGGAACATGTACCGTGCACTAACCCCATGCAGCTTCTCTTGCTCAGTGAACCGAGTATCACTGCCTGCTGCAATGTGAATGGTTTAGCGTGCGATTTCCATCGCGACAAATGCAGTGCTTCGCTCGGGACATTCATTCGATTTCCGGTCGTGTAATCTGCGTACGTTCCAGCACTCGCTGTTAAGCGCTTTTCGGGAAGTCAACCGATTGCGCCGGACAATGACTTGTGGTGACCTAGATTGGAGGAAGTTGGGGGTTAGTTGTGATGGGGACTGGAACAGAAGAATTTAGATGGGAAGAAGAAAGAAAGAAAGCGACAGCGGTAGCACCTTTTCGCTTATCCACCCCAATGTATGCAGGATACAAGGAGACCCTTTTCCTAGGGGCATTGAGCGACGTCCGATGCAGCATGAGGTTATCCATATAGGGGTCACTCATGGCTCTGCCAGGAAGCCCACTCCTGAACATGGGAGCGACTCGGGTCCTCAGCCAAAGCGTTCGATAAAATGTACTCCCGAAAGGCAGTTGGCCGAGCGCCATGAGGCAGTGAATCGACTCATGTGGAGTTGTGTGTCCTGGCTCTTAGCTAGAGGAAGGGTGTAATCCAACCCAGCCAGCGATCGCCACAAGGGGGCATCCAGGACATGAGCGCACGGCACAACATCGGAAGCAGTGGGTCTACAATTTGTCAGGATCTCGCCAATACAGGCCTCAGCCAGCCATGGAGTCTTCCACCTGGCGAATACATAAACTAGATAAAACAAACCAGACACAGTCCACTTATCTAGTTCGCTTAATCTGTTCAATTCCCTTCATACCTTTCCATGTTCACCAACCCTTGTACCTATGCTTTATATCTTTCCACTAAATGTTCTTAGTAAACCAGCCTTTCGCTTGACTCCTGCTGGACCACAGACACTATTTTTTCAGGCTATTGTGAAGAGAATTTATTCAATCCAATTGTGCATGTTTGTGAACGATTTCCAGTTAGTCACAAACACCTGCGCTTGGTGGGCACTAGCGTTTTGCAGAACATCATTTTTACATACTCGTGTTATTGCAATCAACTTGCTGTAGAGCCCCCCCCATCGTCTCATCCGGATTCCACCAAGCTTGGTGATCGGGACGGAAGCTGATGCTACTGATTGGGTAAGCATTAATATGATGGATCAGCTGGATAGCTGGCGATAGCCACAGTCCGGATACGCTGCATTAGTTTCAGGTGATGGTAAACTACGTCACATGCCTCCGTCGCTCTAGGTCACCGCTCTCACGTGGCAGCTGTGCGTCACAGCGAAAGGCCCTAGAGAAGTCCAGCTGACGCACACCGATCACCACTCGCCGAGATTAAGGTCATCTATGTACAGGTTTGAACAGGTCTTCCTCTAGTCTAACAAAGACTAGTTCCAGTAGTGTTCAGACATATCCACACATCAATCGTGTCGTGCGCTCACCAACCACAGCGTCGGGCAGTACCGATCCGACGTCGTGCCGGTATGGTGTTTTCCTATGGAAGCCCGGTACTAACATGTATGTGTAGTACAAATGAATTGAATATACCACACTTAGGAGCGGCGTGGTTTCACTCTGAGAGGAAGCGTTTTCCGAGAAGAAATGACGGGTACAGCTTTGGTTACCTGTCATCCATTTCGGATCCCCGTTTGTCCTATGGTTTGGCTTTGTTTTTGAACTCGGGAAACATTTAAGAATAAAAATATAAACGGGAGGCCATTGGGATTTCCGCCTGCCTGTGAAGCTAGGTAGCCTAGGGAACCTTCGCGACAGCCGTTTTGTCCTTTCCCTCCATTATTACTGATTCCTATGGCCGTAATCTTCGCAGCACCAGTTAACATAGGTGACTAAGCATTTTATTGACAATCAAATGATTGGTACAAGAAATGCCGAACTGCATCGTGCCGAATGGCTGCGAGTAACTGTAATCATAGGAAATATTACTTTCCATGTGGCATTGCGCGTATTAGGAGCCATTGACCATCAAATCATGAGCGCTCTAAACACACAAGCCTATGTTCGTTGAGAAATATAAATGCCCTTAGGTTGAAGAAAAGTTATTCCCCCATCTAACTTGCCGCTCTTTAGGTTTTTCTCCCTACCCCATCAGTTCTACATTCGCGTTGAGTGCATTGCGTCGGGGGCCCATGCCATAACAACGCGAACTATGCGGATAAGCCTCATACCATATAGGGAAATGAGGTTGACATAAGCATTTATTGGTTAATCCACCTTACTCAACTATTTTCCCCCATAACTGCTTGTCCTATCATTTTGCCTATTGCAGGTGACGATGTGCTGTGCTTGCGAATGGCAAAGTTCACTGAAGCCATTGATCTCAACCGGAAGACTGTGATTTACTCGTGAGGGACACCGCCGCCGGCATCCATACCATCCACTTGATTGAAGCCATAAGGTAGCAATACCGTGGAGTGGGATACACGAGGGTGGTTCCACTATCGGCCAGAACAAGGATTATTTGTTATAAATACTATTTTGCTCATGGGGACGCACTTTCAGCTACACAGCCATACGATGCCTACTAAAAGTAGGTTGACCAACACTGCATTGAGGCCGTGGAATATATGAATGAGACAGACTGAGACTGTATTTAAGAGCAAGTAGAAAGGTTTTTGTACTGTTAATGGGACGGAACCAGCCAATGAGAGCGTTTTACGCTGAGGGCTATTGATTTGGCCATAAATTGAATGTACCGTTAGTTGGACGTTAAGCAAAATATACTTGCCAGCCGTACGCCGGTCTCCTGCTTTGGGAAGTCGGGCTGATCAGAGGGCACGCTAGCAGCAGGTCATCGGTAGGTCAGCCGAAACCATAACATATATTTTTGGCGACGGAAGGTAGTGGATCAAGATGTCAATTTCAGCGGAAGACCTGAAAATCATTTTGTTGCAGCAACAGCAGCAATTTGAAACAGCACAGCTGCGTATGATTGAAACCCTCACCCAAATGTTATCTGTGCAGCCTACGGTCGTTCAGAACAATGGGAAGCCTTCGGCGGATGCGATGATCAGTAGTGTTAATGAGTTCATATTCGATCCTGACTCAGGATTAATATTCGATGCGTGGTTCAGGCGCTATGAAGATGTTTTCAGGGCAGAGTTGTCAGGTCTCGATGATGCATCTAAAGTTCGCCTTTTGTTACGAAAACTCGGAACGGTTGAACATGACAGATACATTAACTACATTTTGCCAAACAACGCGCATGATTTCAGCTTTGATGATACAGTTGCTCGACTCACAGCGTTGTTTGGAGACCAGTCGTCTCTTTTCAATAACCGATACAATTGTCTAAAGCTATGCAAAAAGGACAATGACAGTCTTATTGCTCACGCGGCGATAGTCAAACGTGAATGCCAGAAATTCAAACTGAAGTCGCTCACGGAAGACCAGTTCGAGTGTTTGATACTAGTATGCAGTCTACAGTCCCCAAAAGACGCCGAGATACGAACGAGAATACTTGGTATGTTGGAACGCGACACAAATGTTACATTACAAAACGCCATTGCTGAAGCCCAAAGAATCATGAATTTAAAGCACGATACGGCTATGGTGGAAGATTCGAGAGCACATTCCGCAGATATATCTGTCCAGCAAATTTCAGGAAACAACCCACCGACCGCTCAACCTAGCAGACATCCACAATCCAAACCCCCATCACCTTGCTGGCAATGCGGAGGATGGCATTTTGTGAGATGGTGTCCTTTCAGCAAACATGTTTGTCAAAGGTGCTTTAGACGGGGGCACAAGGAGACCCACTGCAGGTTCAAAACATCATTTAGATCGTCATGTGATACTCGAAAAGCAGGTTACCGAAGGTTCGCGACAAGAGTAAACGCTAACTATACGGACGATGTTAAAGATAGAAGAAAGTTCGTCACTATTACCATCAACGGAAGAGTAGCGCGTCTGCAGATTGATACGGCTTCCGATATTACAGTCATTACGGAAAACTTATGGAAAGCTATCGGCTCACCTGACATTAAACCAACTAACCATAAAGCGAAGAGCGCATCAGGTACGAGTCTAAACTTGATCGGTCAGATTGAATGTGAGTGTCGCTTTGCCAACTTCACCGCTTGGGGAACTATTTTCGTCACAACACACAAGAATTTGAACCTCCTTGGATTAGACTGGATTGAGCGATTCAACCTCTTAGATGTTCCCATTAATCAAATCTGTGCAAGTGTACACTTACACAAACCAAAAGTCCCCAAGGCAATGGCAATCGAACAAATTCGAGAGAAATATGCACCTGTTTTCCGTGAAGGAGTTGGTAAGTGTACAAAGTTGCAAGCCTCATTGTCCTTAAAACC
Organism: Dicrocoelium dendriticum; assembly: GCA_944474145.2. Lineage (NCBI taxonomy): Eukaryota > Metazoa > Platyhelminthes > Trematoda > Plagiorchiida > Dicrocoeliidae > Dicrocoelium > Dicrocoelium dendriticum. The sequence goes on from OX104065.1 coordinate 52,759,986, forward strand.
CGATGCTGTTCCTGTTTTCCGTGCAAAGCGGCCAGTACCTTACGCAGCAGTCCCAATTGTTGACCAGGAACTTGATCGTTTGGAGAAAATTGGGGTTATCTATGCAGTGAACTACTCTTCTTGGGCGGCTCCAATTGTGGTTGTCAAGAAGCCGAACGGCCAGATCCGAATATGTGCCGACTTTTCTACTGGGCTGAATGAAGCGTTAAACACGCATCAGTATCCTCTGCCAGTCCCAGATGATTTGTTCTCGAAACTAAATGGGGGTCAGTGTTTTGCCAAGCTAGATATCGTTAAACACGCATCAGTATCCTCTGCCAGTCCCAGATGATTTGTTCTCGAAACTAAATGGGGGTCAGTGTTTTGCCAAGCTAGATCTATCGGATGCGTACTTACAAATAGAAGTTGATGAAGCTTCTAGAGAATTACTGACGATAAATACGCACCGAGGTTTGTATCAGTATCATCGACTTCCATTCGGAGTTAAGTCCGCGCCAGCAATTTTTCAGCAAATCATGGATACTATGCTAACAGATGTAGATGGTGCTGCCGCATATTTGGACGATATCATTGTCGTCGGAACTAACCCAGATGACCTTTTCAGAAAGCTGCACTTAGTACTTGATCGCATACAAGAGTACGGATTTAGACTTCGCCCAGAAAAGTGCACGTTTTTCATGGACTCCATTAATTTTCTTGGCTTCATAATTGACAAGAACGGTAGACGTCCAGATCCGTCAAACATTGATGCTATAAAAAAGATGCCACCTCCCAAAGATGTGCCTACTCTGAGGTCCTTCTTAGGACTCGTCAGTCATTACAGTCAATTTCTGCCACATATGCACAGCGTGCGTGGACCACTCAATGAGTTACTCACCAAGGACAAACGTTGGCACTGGTCCGAAGATTGTCAGAAGTCCTTTGAGGAGGTGAAGCGAATGCTGTGTTCTGACCTTATGCTGACACATTACGACCCTACACTTGAAATCGTGGTGGCGGCAGACGCTTCGAAGTATGGCGTGGGTGCAGTTATCTCTCATAAGTTTGCTGACGGATCGGAAAAAGCGATCGCACACGCAGCTCGATCACTGTCGCCAGCCGAAAAGAATTACGGGCAGATAGAGAAAGAGGCATTAGCGATAGTCTTTGCAATAAAGAAATTTCACAAAATGTTGTATGGCAGGAGGTTTACCCTGCTTACCGACCATAAACCACTCCTAGCCATATTTGGATCAAAGTCCGGTATACCCGTTTATACCGCGAACAGACTGCAGCGTTGGGCCACGGCCTTACTCGCCTATGATTTTGCGGTGAAGTACACGGCTACAAAGGACATAGGTCAAGCAGACGCACTTTCCCGGTTATTGGAGCTACAACAGCATCAGCAGGAAGAATCTATAATTGCAGCAATCTCCCTTGAATCAGAGGTCAACCAGGTCTTGATGGAGAATTTTAGGAAGCTTCCCGTGACGTTTGACATGGTACGTGACGCAACTGTGCGAGATCCCATCTTGCGCCAGGTAATCAACTTTCACACTACGCAGTGGCCAAGTGATACTCTATCCGGAGAGCTACAAATTCTCTCTCGGAGAAAGGACGAACTTTCGATCGTAAATGGGTGTTTACTTTTGGCCGAGAGAATTGTCATACCCAAAGAACTTCGCCAAAGAGTCCTTCAGCAATTTCATCGGGCACATCCTGGAATTAACAGAATGAAAAGCATTGCTCGGAGTTTTGTCTACTGGCCAAACATTGATTCGGAACTCGAGCAACTAGTAAAGTCATGTCCCAGATGCGCGCTTGCTAGTAAGGCACCGAGAAAAGCTGACTTAGCTTCCTGGCCGTTGGCAACAAAACCGTGGGAACGCGTGCACGCTGATTTCTTTGGTCCCCTAAACGGTCAGCAGTACCTAATAGTTGTTGATTCCTATAGCAAATGGCCTGAGGTCTTCTGTATGGAGCGTGCGACAAGTGGTGCAACAATTAACATTTTGAGGAGACTTTTCAGTCAACACGGAATACCAGAAACCTTGGTCACTGACGATGGTTCTCAGTTCACTTCTTCCCAATTTGCCGAATACTGCGCACAGCATGGTATCACGCATCTACGGTCGCCACCGTTTCACCCTCAGTCAAATGGACAAGCAGAGCGCTTCGTCGACACGTTTAAGCGATCGCTACTAAAGATGCGGGGGGAAGGAACCACACAGGAGATACTTGATACATTTTTGCTCGTGTACAGATCAACTTCAAATCCTTAAGTATCAAACCAGTTGTCGCCGGCAGAAGCACTAATGGGAAGAAAACTCCGTACTGTGAATTCCCTGCTAACTCCGAGGTGTACTAATAAGCATGAAAGGAACGTTCGGATGGAGCAGTACTACAACGAGCGACACAGAACTCAAGCACGCCGCTTTTACCCCGGACAGCGTGTCTTGGTAAGAGACTATCGCGCGGGAAACCCGCAATGGGTGGTAGGATCGATACGGAGAAATATTGGACAGGTGCTATATGAGGTTAATGTGGGTAATTTGATTTGGACCAGGCATTCCAATCAGCTGCGACCAACTAGCATCCATGCGGGCACAAGCGCTCGGTTACTACCGTTAGATATTCTACTAGAGAGTTTCGACATGCCGTCTAATCCCCAAAGCAATTCGGATGCATCCCGCACAGAAGTCTCAGAGGAACCGAAGGTCCAGACCCGGCGCTGTACTGATCGACTACGGAGACCTGTCGTAAGAATGCAGTTGGATCCAAAACTGAAGTCTTATGTCAACTTTTGCGGGGGAAGGTGTTAATGGGACGGAACCAGCCAATGAGAGCGTTTTACGCTGAGGGCTATTGATTTGGCCACAAATTGAATGTACCGTTAGTTGGACGTTAAGCAAAATATACTTGCCAGCCGTACGCCGGTCTCCTGCTTTGGGAAGTCGGGCTGATCAGAGGGCACGCTAGCAGCAGGTCATCGGTAGGTCAGCCGAAACCATAACATGTACAACTCTACCGCATTACGAATAATCAAAAACATGTAGTTGTGAATCGTCAGCGGTTGTGTTTGGTTAGTTACACCTTTATCCTTGTTCGGTTGGGACTTCGTACTGGCGTCATTATTTCCAGGCATAAGATGTCTCCTTTTGGTAGTGTACGTACATCGTTTCCCAAAAGCACAACTTTCCAAAATAATCGTCGATACGTGTTTTAAAATACTTCACAAAACCGGCTTTTATTAATCCTTCTGGTAGTGTATTCCATAAGTTTACGATTCTTTGTACTATACAAAGCTGATGTGATACTTTGTTCATGCAGCGGACCCTGAGTTTGTAACAGTGTCCTCGGGTGTTACAGGGTTCCCGCAGGTGAAATATTTGCCGCGGTATGGGGAAGTGATTCAAGTGTAGTATTCGATGGGTCATAATAAGGTCAATTCTTACTCGGCGGTAGGATAGTGTGTAGAGTCTGAGCCTTCCACAACGTTTTTCATACGGAAGCTTTCGTAGACTCGGTATCATTCTATTTGCGATATGCTGTATTTTCTCCAGCTTTTCAGTTTCCCACTGGGTTATCGGATGGTAAGCTGGGGCACCGTATTCAAGGATTGGTCTAATGAGCGAGGTGAATAGACGAGGGCTGGTTTCTTCGGACTATGTGGAGAAACTTCGTCTTAATGCTCAGAGCATACGAAGTCCCGCACAGTACAATTTCTCTGTATTTTCCAGTGATCATATATTATGTCGCGAGAGAACTCCTAAGTCTCTGACAGATGTGTTGGGGTGGAGCAACTGGCCGTCCAAGGTGTACGTCGAGTGGCTGGACGTCTGGTGATACTGATGAACTCCGACTTGCTTGAATTAAGAAGGAGTTGCATTTCAGTGGACCAGGTTGGCAGTCGCTCTAAGTCATGTTGAAGGCGAGCGCAGTCGTTCTCGTTTTCAACGATCCTGCAGATTGTCAAATCATCTGCAAACATGACACATGGTGACTGGAGCTGCTGCGCATGATCATTGATATGAATAAGAAATAATACTGGCTTAAGTAGTTCCTTGAGGCTAGCCACTAGTCGATGGGAAGCAGTCTGTCAGGTAGTCATTGACCTATACTCAAAACTTTCGTCCCACAATAAACTCGGGTAACCACTGAAGTAACGTGCAACCGATTCCGTATGTCCTCAGTTTATGAAGGAGTCCCTCGTGGTTCACTCTGTCAAACGCCTTACTAAAATCGATGTACACAACGTCAACATCCTTCTGTTCATTGAGAGCTCGTACCCACTGGTGGTGATGCAGGTACGTCTTTTCGTAAAGCCCTGTTGCGCTGGCGTCAATATGTCCATGGACTAGAAGAACGACAGCAGACACTTTTTCACAACTTTCTCGGGAAATTTGAATAATATCGAAGTCAAACAGATCGGTCTATAATTCCCTATTTTCCTCGGATCACTACCCTTGGGAAGCGCTCTCCCTATCGAGCATTTCCGGTCGTTGGGAACAGATCATTCAGAGAGTGTTTTATTGAATAGGTTTGTCATGGCTGGTGAGAGGATAATCGTTATGGACTTGAGTATTAATGGGTGAAGTCCGTCTGGTCCGGGGGACTTTGCACCATCGAGGTCGGCGAGTAGCTGATACACTTCGACTGCATCACATTGTAGGATGTCGAGCAAGACTGGCGCAACTTGTGCCGGTACTGGAACAGCCGCCGGTTTACTGGAAAATACAGTGAGGAATTGCGTAGCCAAGGCGTTCGCGCGCTCCGCGCTTGAAATGAGCATCTGTCCGCCCAAGCTCTCTAGGACCGGTAGGTCGCCCCCAGGTTTCAGTTGACGTTTCAACTAGGCAGTTGTGGCCAAGGGTGCTAGCTCCTCTTCGAACTGCCGAGGTTCCTTGCTCTTCGTGGCTTACATAAGTTAGAAATAAATGAGAATATGCGTAGCTCGGGGTGTGAATACGGATTTTGAGCGGTTCTCCGAGCTGAGAGATTATTGTGCAGACCTTTCGTTGCCTGACTAGGCACTGATGATGTTGCCTAGTCAGGCAACGAATCGTCTGCACAATAATCACTCAGCTCGGAGAACCGCTCAAAACCCGTAGTTACATAAGTTACGCTGTTTCTTGTACACCATGTAATCTTTATCACAACCCGAGCTGATGTATCTATCCCAAAGTTTGCGACGCCGTCGCGTTAACTATCCATATTCCCTATCAAACCAATGCGGTTTGACAGGTCCGATTTTTGAATACTTTAGGGGAACGAACCGAGTACACAGCGAGTTAAGCTTCCCCTTCATTAATGACCAACAGGCCTCAAGTGACGCATCCTGTGGTACTGTCCAATCAGTCTGAATTGCGGCTTGGACGAGCCCGCTGAACTCCGTCTTCCAATAGTTGAATGTCGGCTTCCATTGGTTGTAATACTCTAACGACAGTTCTATGCTTGCCACAATGGCGTAGTGGTCACTGTTCGCCAGAGGTTCGATAACTGATCTCGTTCAGCTTCTGCTTGCAGCTCGTAAACATCAGGTCCGGACAAGATGCAGAGTGCGGAGTTACGAGCGTCGGTTGGATGACATGTTACGTTGCCCCCATTTCAATAGTCATTTTAGAGAATTGAGCCACAACGTTGCCATGACCGGGAAGAAGTCGAATGTCTGGCCAAAATATCTGAGATAAATTTAGATCCCCATCAGTAAGAACTGAGGGAGGATCATGTGCTTCCGTACATGTGGTAGCCAATCGCAACAACGGTTTAATGGCTGCGGTAGATAACACCCACTATTAGTTCCACGCGTCTGAGGCGCATTGTGCACCATAATTGCTCGCATAAGCTATCCTCGCTCCGATAGGTGCTGGTAAGTTTGCCAGATAATGAGGATTTTATGTACAAAAGAACACCACCGTGAGCCTTTGATTTTCGGTCGCATCGGAAACAAGGGTATCCTGACAACGCGACTTCTTGGAGTATGAGGTCGGAGTTCAGCCAAGTCTGCAAGTCCTAAAACCTCTGGCCGCTCCGAGACAGCAAAGCGGCACAGTTCGTCACGTTTGTTCATTAAGCTACACACGGTGGCGAATGCCACGCGGAGGTCCTGGGAGGTACTGCGGGATGTGCCTGGAGTTGAGCAATGGTTGATACGGCTTCGTACACTCTTCTTGATCACCCGAAAATTTAAAATTTGTCAGTCAGTCTCACCTTCCTCTGTACGGCGTTTGAGCTCAATGACCGCAGTCTTCAAACGATCACTGTTTTTGTTGGTTGAACAACACTTGTACCCACCCGTTTTAAAATTTAAGTGGGCAGCGCGCCGACCGTTTACATGAGGTGAGATGTGTATCTGATGCACTCTAGCATATAAATAATGTCGATAGTCTAGGAGGCCCCTAGCGAATTGCAGGTTGTTGAGCCTAAAGAACCCCTAAGGAATGCACCCACAAACGGCGAAGTTCTGTCAGTTTTATTGTTTTGTATGTGACGGTAAACGTCTGTGGCGGTAAGACGTTTCAGACTTTGGGCTTTACAGCTAGTCTGCCAGTCGTAATGAACCATTTAGTAGACACTGTGTGCTTTGTCTGCGGTCTGTCAGTGGGGTAACAGGTTCCATCTGACACTAAACTGGTTTCCATGGTGCCAGCTGGATACGGGCATTGATGTCAACATACGCGCCTTAATTGGTGTCAGCTATCGTGGGACCGAATTCAGTTGTGTACTTTAGGTGAAACAGGGACGGCCATTACTGACCAGTGCTCATGATATGCTTGCCATAAAAAAACAACCTGCTCTAAATCAAACTCGATGATAGCCCATTTTGAGTGTGATGTTGGGTCGGCTACTATCACAGTTTCGATTAAACCCATGACCTGTTGGGCCTCGTCATTACTTCGCCCAACAGGTCGAAATTGCAGTCTAGTGCTTTTCTGGGCATATGGAGAGCTATGTGGTTTGAAAGCTCCTGAGACGAACTGTGTTAATTACAGAAAAAATTCGGCTGGCGTGCCACACAACCTCTAGGTGCTGCCAGCTGGGTGGTTCGGGTTTTTCCCTTCCAACAATTGGTTCGGCAGCAGTGTTCCAGGACGTGGTGGGTTTTCGCCTGGCAAGCGTTCTCCCTATAAATAGCCACAAATGTCTGTTTAACATCACTGCGACGTGGCGGATGTGACTCACCACTAAATAAACTCACTACTCCTTGCTCCTCTCTGAGAGGCATTGTACTTCAACGGTGCGTTGGGTCCCTTTTCCTTCACAGACCGAAAGGCCCACGAACCATCTATTTGGTCACCGGCTCCCAACGGGTTGCGACGCCCTCACATTGCCCTGCTGCCTTGTAGGTTAGATCTTTGATCAAACGCTCGGGGTAAGGCTCCCTAAGACAACCCTCTATTTCGGCCTGTGCAGCCGGGTAGTATCACGCTCACTGACGAATCGTGTACCACACTGTTTACGACTACTCTTGCTATGCCCATCATCTCTGTTAACTCAACTGCTCATCCTCCACTCATAGATCATCCCACCTCCCGTCCTTCAACTCTATCTACTCTTATGTCTCCTTCGGTCATCGGCACAAACGACCCACGTCTCGCAACATGGAAATAACAGTCAAATGCCCGGTTTTCAATGTCTTGCGATCGCGACCGTCTCTCACTCCACCGAAGCTCCAGCTCTTCTTCGACCTGGTTCTCCAATCATCCTCGCAGCGTTTAATGTTCGAACTTTGATGCAGATCGGACGACAAGCATGTCTGACCCGCACCCTTGTAACCCACTCGGTAGACATCTGTTGCCTTTCAGAGACCAGATTACAAGAATCTAGCGCCGTCATCAGAATGGCCTCTCCGGTAAACTCTGACGCCAAATACTACTTGCGGCTTTCCGGAGACCCAGAAGCTGCCGCCTCTGGTCAAGCTGGTGTTGGGGTTGCAATGAGTGTCAGGGCTGAATCAGCTCTGCTTGGTTGAATCCCATGCAACAGTCGGCTATGCGCAGTCGGATTAAAAGGTTCAAGTAATGTAAGCAGGCGTCGAGACGTTAAGCGTGCCTTGTTTGTCGTCTCCACCTACGCCCCTGCAGACCGCAGGCCGGATGCAGTCAAGGATAGCTTTTACCAGCAACTACATGAACTAATGCGTTCCTCCAAAAGGACTGATTTAGTCATTCTCACCGGGGAGTTTAACGCACGGGTGGACCGCCTTCCACCAAGCGAGCACCACCTTGGGAGTAGTTTTGGCCTCGGTGGCTGTCGATCAGACAATGGAGACAGACTGCTTACTCTTTGCTCTGATCATCGCTTGTTTCTTTCGAGCACTATTTTGCGGCACTCGAGCAGAGACGCTGCTACCTGCCTTCACAAACGCAAGAGTGCTCCCAGCTTGATCACATCGCAATCAGCTATAGATGGCGTAGAAGCATAACGGTCTGCCGATCGTACTGCTCAACTTATCTAAATGGATCACGCATTGGTTCGTGCTAAGATTTGCATGCGTTTCGGAGGATCACCTAAGCGCGCTCACTACCGACCGGACGTTGCAAATCTACACAACCCTGCGATTTTAACCAGGTACCAAGCCTCACTGTCAAACTTGCTTGGCTCAATTATTGACGGTGATCTCGATTCGCAGTGGGCGCAGATCGAAGATGCTTTAGTTTCCGCCAGGATGGACACTGGTGGAGTTGCCCGTCACCCACCGAAGCATTGGATTTCCGCCGACTCCTTATCGCTGATGGACAAACGCCGCTTGATCCCATTGGATTTCAGACACAGTGAAGATCGCCACTACCTTGGTCGAGAGTTGTGCAAGAGTCTGCAAATAGACCGCGAAGCTTGGTGGTGTGAACGTGCTAGGGAGATGGAGCTTGCTAGTCTCTCTGGTAATACCAGAAAAGTTTTCCACCTCATTCGAGTCACCGAAGGTGTTGGATCATGTGTAAGTGAAACAATATGCGAAGAGGATGGCACCTTAATCACCAAGCTTCAACGACGGTTGGAGCGATGGGTGGAACATTTTGGCTCTCAGCTCCAACTGCTAACATTGGCGCTCGCACTGGTGCTGAGCGGTCTACTCCCACAGATCATCCCTCTTACCAGGACAGCGAGCAGGAGCTCCGCCACATGAGGCGTTATAAAGCCCTCGGTCCTGATTGCCTGCCTCCAACTCTATGTAAAGAAGATGGCGCTTCGCTGGTTCAAAAAATCACTGCTTTCTTCTCGAAAGTTTGGTCGAACGAGGAAGTCCTATCATCTAGAAATGAACCCATAGTCGTCCCAATCTTCAAAAAGGGCCTGCGCACAATATGCTCCAACTACAGAGAAATAAGCTTAGTCCCCCTCGTTTGCAAGCTGTTGGTGTCCATCATAATCCACAGGCTATCCCCAACGCGCGAATCGTTGCAGCGAGAAGAACAAACTGGGTTTCGACCTGGTCGCGGCTGCATCGATCAAATCTTCACACTCCGCCAAATCCTCAAGCTCAGCCATGTGTACCAAAAACCAACAAGTGCCGTGTTCTTGGATATCTGTGCAGCCTTCGAATCTGTCGATCGGACGGTACTGTGGCACTGTCTACTGAATAATGGCGTCCCCGAGAAGTCCGTCTCCATACTGTGTGCTCTCTATGGTCTGACTTCGGGCAGGGTTAGGGCTTATGGCAAGCTTTCGTCTTCCTTTCTGGTCGCCAGCGAAATGCGACGAGGACGCCTTATCTCTCCATTCCTGTTCAACTTTGCCATTGAGGATGTCTTAATCAATGCTCTGGGCGATTTATTAAACGCTGACGTTGAGCTCCTCCCAGGTAGTCGAGTTTTTGACTGGATTATGCTAATGATATCGTCTTGCTGGATGACGATCCACACGCCGTCCAACTTGCACTACACCGCTTGGCGATTGAAGCATCAAAGTATGGTATGTACTTTTCGCCATCCAAATGCAAGGCTCTCTTTCAAGACTGGCAGGTGCCTGTGCCTGCACTCACACTTGGTAGTGAGACACTGGTGGTAGTGGAGAGCTTCGTCTACTTGGGAAGTTGCATCATTACTTGCATGGCTGTTGGAGACGAGATTTCAATGCGCATCTCAAGAGCACGCCTCACTTTTTCTAGGCTGAGGCACTTGTGGCGTCGCCACGACATTCGTCTCTCCGTCAAAGGGCGGGTCTATGGTGCAACTGTTTGTGCTGTGCTGTTGTACGGATGCGAAACCTGACCCATTCGTAAAGATGGTTTGCGCAAGCTATCCGTCTTCGAGCACCGCTGTCTGAGGTCCGTTGCCTGTGTGTGGTGGCAGCACCACGTAAGCAATGTGGAAGTTAAACAGCGTGTCATGGGACGAGGAAGCCACTCGCTCGAGGAGCTCGTCTCACTGCATCAACTGCGGTGTCTGGGACACGTATTGCGCATGCCTGTCCAGCGTTACCCGCGTCGTGCGTTGTTTGTGGTTGCTGGACAGGGCTGGAAGAGACGGTCTGGTGGACAGCCTGCAACTTGAAGCCACATGAAAATGCTGAGGAAACAGCTGGCCTCGGCCGGTTGATTTAGAATACCTGGTTGAATGCGGATACTTGTTGGTTGAAGTCCTTCGGAGCTCAGGCTCAAGATACATGTCAGTGGCAGACGCGTGCATCGGTGTGTCGCGGTGTCCTTCATTCCACCCACTAAAAGAGCCGAGAAAAAAATTCAAAAACTGTGTGGCAATCTGGACAAAAACTTCTGTTGTTGTTGTTGTTGTTGTTGTTGTTGTTGTTGTTATTTTCTTAGTATTCATACTGTTTTGCTATTCAGCCATGATTTCGATGGCACAGTAGCTGTACCACAGGTTGTTTATATATATATATATATATATATATATATATATATATATATATAAACTTTTATTCTCGGCGAAGCGCGGCACATCTACATGGACATAATGATTATGAACGAAAGTGAGTGCGGCGCATCGGAATCAAGGAAATTTACAAAATACAGTTTTGTCTTCACATAAATAAACAACTGTTATTTTTGGCAATGCGGGATAGGCCCTTGTTTGCATAATCCTGGATACGCGTTCATTAACATATCAGATCAATTGATGATCAGGAAGATTCAAACATTATCCGATCATAGTCACTTGGAGAGGCAGGAATGGTACATGAAAGAAATGGTGTAAAGTGATTGTGGCGATAGAATAAGATGCACATTATGTGGTAAGTTCAGAGTGTGGTTTCACTGAATCCCAGCATGTCTGTGATGACGTGAAAAGGACTGAAAAGCCAGCGGTGATTGGTCGAATATTACTCTGCAGTTATCATGAGGATGTGATATGAATTGGCAGAAGGAATACACGTCGTGCTCTGCATGGACTCTGACTCCAATTTGTTGGATGATCAGAAGGTATGGAGAGCTGAGGCTCAGTTAAGGATTTGCTCGGCTTCAGAATTTCTTGAGCCGAACTTCTTTGGAAGTACAGGTAGGCTCATAAAGAACTAAGATTTCATTGGGTTGATCTGTAGCTCGACCCGCGAATTTCTCAAGCACAGCATTTTTCATGAAAATCCAAAAGAACTGCTTGTGATGATACATTCGCCAGAGTATAAAAATGTTCCAACTAACTTAGTGAACAATGCAGCATACGATGTTCATTTTCACAGGAGGACATCCACCCCTTTAGCGAGGAGGCTTCACGTGCACGTCAAGTCAAGGTCACGTAAGGAGAAGGGTTGCGACAGTGTTCACATAATGATAACTAAGGTTGAACCCAGTCGTCCAGATTATACGGAAACTCCGTCCAAGTTATCAGGTTGGGATACGTTACGAACAAAGTGAATGGTTTCTACATTTGATAATGTAGATATGTTCCCTGGCAAAAGGCTCTATCCCGAGCGTTCGGTACCAGATAAGTATCGAAGTAAGTCCCAAACGGCTTTCCTTTGCCGACCTCAGCAAACGGGTTAATGAAGTGCAGGCAGACAACATACAAGAGCACCTTTGAGTCTATCAAGTGCTTTGGGGATTGCAATGTGCACGATCCTGTCGGAGCGACAGAACATACTCCTCGACTGCGTGAAGTGTTTCCTAAGAAAGCTACTGTAAACAACTCAACCCCACAGGGCAGTCGGCTCTTCATGGCGAGCACGGGACACTTAATATACTTTATATCATCCACGTAAAAGAAGCAACATAAACCTTACTGATTAGCCAAGCTTGAATAGAGAAAAGTTGTTTATCGTCATCTTGGCCCTGCATTGACCAGGAAAACGCTCCTCCAGTTTGTAGCCTGACGTGTACAATATTTCAAAAGCATAATCTGTTTATGCGCTTTGGTGAACTGGACGCTGCTTGTTCGAACTATTGACCGCTTTCGCGCAAGCCAACTTTTCGCATCTTCAACGCTACCGAAGCCGAAAGTGACCGCTGCGCTCGCAAGCATTTGCGTCGTCGTTGCATAGACGTTGTTTTGAACATCTTTACTAAACATTTGGCCAGCCCATTCGATAGCCAACTATCGTTTCTCTACAAATGGCCCAATCATGTCCAGATTCAGACTGTGCGCTGCAACGCGTACTTTAAAATGACCCGTCTAGTCTGCTATAACACGTTGTGGTAAGTGTTGACCGCCACTCGGTGACTTAGGGGTAGAGGTCCTGGTTGATTTCCCAGAGGTCCCGGGTTCATGTTGTAGTCTTGTTATTTATGTGTGAAGAGATGAATTGTTCGAAACCGGTACATGGTTTTCGGGCGGTCAACACCCAGTATGCATCTGCTTCAGTTACAGTCCCATAATCGAACTGGCCAAGGTTAACTTTAAAGTGAATAGTGCTCCACATTGAGGTAGCGCGTCACATTCTATTCATACAATGTGTGCTTCGAAATGGCCCCTCCAGTCAGTCCACTCACATGTTTCAAAGTGCACCAGTAATCACGATATGGCACATGGGGAACTGGTTATCCGTGTATCTTGAAACTGTCTCCCTCTTATCCGTCTGCTTTATTCAATTGGGAATCTATTTCCACAGCTGACATCACATAGAGGACTACCCCTTAGACCAGGAGTCACCAAAATACTGCCCGCGGGCCGGATCCGGTTCGCGACGTCAGTTAATACGGCTCGCCGACAGTACCAGAATGTACTTGGTAAAGCGAATGGAATACGAGACCTAGTGATACAATTTACTTCCGACACTGCATGTCGTATTGTCCTTGACCTTTTGTTGTATGAACACTAGCGTAAGCCAACTTATGTGACAACGTACTACCATGCGTCGTCGGAACTTTAGTGTGAGTGATAACACATGTAACATTCATCCGTGCGACCTACTGTGTTTCCGTTTAACTCACACTTTGTGCCGCAAGTTTGGGTTGGTCTGCTCTTTTGTAGCGTATTGTATGGAACGTCACTTGTTAAGACACCAATAGCTGATGCTTGTGTTATTTTGATGTCACATTTGCCAGCTATTTGGAACGAAATGCAAGTAGTTCGTTGGGAATTACGCTGGAAGCGCAAATTGTTAAGGTGTTTTAATATGCTTTTTATTGTTTGCAATTCAACATTCTTTTCTTGTTCAGACCCCCTTTAGGTGAACCTTCACTAAGGCTACTAACAAAATAAAAGTGAACGTCGAAGGTCACAATTTTCGTCATTTTCTCAGACTTTCCGTCCTGGCTTGTACATATTGTGTATAATGAGTATGCGACCCATGCTAACCATTTTGTTAGTTATCTGACCCGCGCTAGTCCGTTTTTCCATTTATTCGGCGCTGCATGGAGAATGTTTCTCTTAGACCTCTATTCACTCCCAGCCCAAAATGATGTCACGATCAATCGTCATAGGGCTTCCAGGGACAACGAACCCTAAAGTGAACGCTACACAAATGTCGTCACGCGTCACGATGTTCTGTCGGAACTGTGCAAGAAACCAACTGGTTCTCCCTAGCTGAGAAGCCACCCGATGTTGCTTGGAGGCAGTTTGTCATCCAGTTCACCGTTCTAGTGGTAAACGCGTCAGAAACCAAAGTCGTCCTGGGGCACTTATAGAGCTTATCTGAATGTGCACGCCTGGGGTGCCTACATAACTCAGCGAAGCCACTGCGTCAAGTTAGTCCGTGAAGACAAACTCCAGCACAAGCAGGACTCAGTGGCAAAATTCAGTGCTAATCCTAAAACGCTGCACAGACAGGTCAACAAGCTACGCAAAGTGCAACGCGGAATCCCAGTTATACGCACAACTGATAGTCCAGCGTTAACTACAGCAGTGAAGGCAAATGCGCTTCGGCAGCATTTCATCTACACGTTCCCGAGCGAGTGGTTATCTCACCTGCTTTTGTCATTGCTCCCACCACCCCCATGTTTGAGTTACGTATCATTTACTGCAGCATATGTGGAGCAAGGACTATCGCCGTTGCGCGTGCACAAATCTCCTGGTTTGGACGACATAAGACGGAGGACATTAAAGACAGCTACCATGTAAATCACTGAACTACTAACTACGTTCTTTCAACGATATACTGATGGAATGCATGTTCCCAGAATGTGGAATCATGTAATATTCGGTACTGAAATGTAGGGCCATGCAATAAGTACGCCGTTTAAGCCTTGGAAACACGATAATTTATCAAAAGTGGTCAAACTATAAGTTCTGTTGCCATCGTCAGTAGTGATGCACCGAAGTAATCACATGAATGTGCTAAATATTCCGGGTTAGAAGCACTGTGCACCCAGGTTCCTGCGTATTGCTTTGACTTATCGGTGTCGGGTACCCCGGGTAGCAGAGGCCGATTTGGGTCATTCTGTGGTTGACTAAAGGCAGACTCTACTGCGCCCACTATCAGTAGTATAGAAGTGTCAGGAAGCGAAACAGCAACCAGCCAATAGCGGGCGGTAATGACTCCTCCAAAGGAAAAGAACACTTTGCAACCGCAGTTGTATGCGTATGAAAAATGGGTGTATAATCAGTGTATGCCACACAACTACTAGACAAGAAACCCAAGCTTTGCAACCTCCAACAAAGGATGAGTGGATGTTTGGTTAGTCAGAACCAAAGCACCTAAGCCATCTTTAGAACCGTGAGTCATTATGCTTGCACCACGGGTTCTTACAATTCTAACAGCAAACCGAGAAAGCAGACAGTTCGTAGCCAGAGGGAACATTCCCCTTTTGGATAAATCAAGATCATATTCTGACTGCTATGCAGTAGAATCTTGTACTCACTGAATTTTTAAGGATAGAAGTAAGTTGTACCCTCAAACTAGTGAATCGCGTACAAATTAATATAGTAGGGTGCCTTGATATAGGAACTCACTTGAACCGAAATTTGACCGTATCTCTGAGGTTCCGCACCGCAACTATCTCCAATATTACTGTTAGCGAAATGAAGGCTACTGACGCAACCGAGGTCTCTTTCGCATGAATGTCGTTCTCTAGCAAACAGTTCGCAACTACTGCAATACCAGTACCCTGTTGGAACCACAATGCAAAACAACAGAGAGCACTTATCGTTGCACCTGCAACACATGCGCACTCCTCAACCCGGATTATCGGTTATACCGAATCTTAAGAAAGCTATTTCATTTCATCCACCGTATCGTCAAGAACCGCAACAATTTTTAACCAACCTGGCACCATGCCACCGATAGCGGAACGTCTAATATACCAGAAAAGCCTACATTCTCTCTTTCATCTTAATCACCTAGCTTGCTTCTCTGTGAACACAGCGGTTCACCACAGGATGCTCTCCACAATATGGTTACGCCCACCACCTCAAATGTTGTTGGACTAGCCATATTCTGTCAGCTCATAAATTTGCCCACAACGTAAGAAATTATGGAGGTCTCTTTATAACACCCGTTCCATGAACAACACAACGCATTACCTTCATCTTCTTGCACAGTTGTCTGAGTCTCCACTGATTCTCGCTATCGAAACGTAGTTTACTGATAAGACACAGGAATCACATTACTATTTCTTAGGATTTACTAGTTCCTCTAACAGGAGATAAAATAGCCGGGGAGGGGTTGCTTTATATTCATCAATAAACCATTGCTCGCATCACCTTTAGTTGAGCCGATGCTTGAGAAGTTTGCTGACTAATTTTGAATAATAGCATGCGTAAATCAAGGCACATTCTTCTTAGGTTGCAGTTACCTTCTCTGCACAGTGGCAAACCTGAGGTTGGAATCCTCACGGACATATCAGTTTTCACCATCGACCGTCCGGCTAAGTAAAATCTAGTTGGGAGGGAATACAATCTGGGTTTGGTACTCCAAACCCCCATGGGGTTGAATTCTGACACACAATCTCTATTGAGACTTGGGTCAATCCGATCACAAGGACTGTGTACGAAATGAATTCCTTACTGATGTACTAAGCGTTGCTCACGGATCTTAGTGACATAGTTAGCAAGACGTCAGCGGTTGACCAGTAGGTTCCGAATTCGCCCATATTTGGGAGGGGGAACTTCAATCTGCCAGAAGTGTCCTGGCACACTTATACAGCCACACCTAAGCTTTTTGAATTTGTACAGAGGTACAGAGCTAACAATAAACCATCGGTAGCACACCTCGTATTTACAAATGCGGAGCTCATTGTTGACAGAACTTTTGTAGGGTTAATTGATCATGTCATCAGACTTTATAATTATGTATGCTACGTTGAATATCTGGTGGAACATACGGAGTTAACACGTACTATCAAACACTACAAAATCCTGAGCGACTTAGCTGCCACGACCGATTGGGAATACTTAAAAGGTGGCTGACCTGACAGCACCTGGATTCAGTTTGTTGGAAGCTTCAGCAATCCAAATTCAACTGTTTCAGAAACCAAGAGGGTTCGCGTCACCAATTACTCGTCTTTCATTATAAGTAGAACCCGCAAATGTAAATCACTAAGGAATGCAACTTAGCACACTTACAGAGCTTCTCCTAGCCCCAAGACCTGGAGCGACCACGTGATCCAGCGCAAACATTGTCATTTGTTTATCCGCGGTGACAACTTGACTCACCAACAACATCTGGCTTGTGAACTTGCCAACAACAAAAGGCTCCTATATAAGCATGTTAACATCATTCGGAAACTGAAGCATGGTATCCCCGAACTTCACAAGACAGTCGAAGGGGCACAGAGCGCTGAAGAAGCAACCAACGCCTAACGGATGCAGTTTGACCCAACATTCCAACGAGACTTCCTCCACGGTTACATACCTACATCCCTAGCCCTGATGTCAGATGTTACTAACATCGTTTTTACTGCAGCAGCAGTATTGAAGAAATGGCTCTCACTACGCACTACATTTCTCCCGGAATCGATGACATTCAACCGAGGAGGATGAAAGTAACAGCAACAACGCTGTCCGAGCCATTAGCGCATTTCTTCCGAATGTGCTTGGATGGGCAAATTGTGCCTACCAGTGGAAACATGTCATAATCACTCCGATTTTCAAAGGCGGTAAGCACTCGCAACCCCCCAACTATCGCCCAGTGGTCCTCCTCCCTTTACTCTCAACTGTGCTAGAGGCAATCATCGCTGAATCTTTAGTCGACGGTCTAGAACGCCTGAACATCATTTAACCCGAGCAGTACGGTCTCTGCCAACACATTTTATGCACCACCAACCTACTGATTGCACACAGTAGTTGGATGGAAGCGGCCGATGAAGTCAGAAGGACAGATGTCATTTACCTCGGCTTCTCCAGAGACTTTAACCGACTGCACCACCGCATTCTGCTTCAACCTCGAAAGCTATAGATTTGAGGATTCTGCACCCAGCGGGATCAGGAATTTCCTGCAGCATAGGCAACTGCAGGTCAGAGTTCGAAGTGAGCTGTCCTATTCGATCCATGTTTAATGTGGAGTTCCACAAAGATCAGTTCTGGGGCCAGGTCTGCTTCTCGTGTTTATTAAAGTCAGTACGCATTTGATTGTCTCAGGTTGCTTACTGTTCGCGAACCATGTTAAGATGTGGCAGACTATCGCCGACCAAGGAGAGCACGACACGCTTCAGCGAGAGCTGAACAAAGTGTATGAGTAATCATTTCACAATCTGATACAGTACAATTCGGAGAAGCGCAAGGTAGTCTGCATTCTCCACCAGCTGAACCTCACATACAAGCTTGTAGACTATTTTCTGTAAGAAGTCACCCAGGAGCACGACCTAAGGATACTAATGCAGATATTTCTAGTCTGCTCAGAGCAGTCCGAGAAGACATCGAAGACTGGAAACCAACACTTTGGCGTGGTGCGCAGAGCGTTCGGGCGGTTCGATCCCACTGTATGTTCGCAGTTGCTTAACATGTACGAGCGGCATCATGTGGAATACGTCATCCAGGCCTGGTAGATCTGGCACAACTAAGACCTCGCAGCGCTCGAGACTCCACAGTGAAGAGCCACGAAGCACTCAAAGGGTCGCTCAATCTCCCATTTCAACTTACGCTGTGGACCCTAAAATTAGACAGCGGACGGTACCAGGGTCTACATGGCGACTTTATTATGAGCTACAAGATTTTGAGGAACCGCAACTACGTCTGTCGCCACCTACTACAACCCAGTCACAACACGAACCTCAGGGGCCACCATTTCAAGTTGACCACGCAACACAGTGAGCCAAAATGTCGACGAAACATTACTCTCTTTTTGTGTGCAACCCATGGAATGCCCTCTGAATTACGTTGTTTCTGTCCCAGTTTACCTATGTTTAAAAAAGCCCTGAGGTTGCGCTAACCCACTTACATTACGAGATATAGCCTGTGTCTGGGCAGACGATGTAATGTGACGAAAGTTGCACAATCATAGTTTATTTACACAACTGGGGTTGGCCGTCTCTGCATGCCTCTGTACGAACACCGTGGTGATCTTACCAAAAAGATTTCCATTGTATTTCTTTTTTTATATTCACCGTATTGTGATTTTCGTTTTGGCCTTTCTACGGGACTTGCTAAGCATCCGTTTTTTGCCCGTAATATACCATTGCTCTATTGCTCACAAGGCTGATCTCAACACGTCTGTGCTCAACACGAAATTGTAACATACGAAATCCTGTCCTCACTTTGGACATTCTGAGTGGGAATGTCATGATGCTAGACCGACTTCCGGATAGTTATCATAACGTGGTGCCAATCAATTGCAGTCTGCCAGCGCAACCTTCGAAGGCTGGATACAATGACATTCTTTACCGGCCATATGGTTCAATCAACTGCGAGACCTTTGCAACGCTAATTAGCTCCATAGTGTGGGATAGGCTCT